>JAGTXR010000095.1:0-1200000 GCA_022606575.1 Glossosoma conforme
GAAAGTATACCAGATAAGTACATTTATGCTTCAAATATTAGTTTTATAATTGACATTATAATTTGTATTGAAACCGAGCCGTAATGAAAGGGTTAAATGAATATATTGTTGACTAATATTTAATTCAATTTGTTCAAAAACTATAAATGTATTGTACACGTATAATACACGATAATTCTCTACAATTCGAAATATGCACTAGTAAAGCGACGCGGTTTAAAAATTAAGCTTTTAATAATTACGAGTGTAGAGAGAAATTACTGTTGTCACATTTTTTTCATTCCCCACCACAGTTTGACTTGTGATTAATTTGATTATAAAATGGAAAAAATAATCTTGCATTAAAATATTTTAAAATACACACTTAATAATTCACCCCCGTATCATGCCATCCAAGGTTCCCCGTACAATTGGATTCAATTCCGAGCGGTATTTGCTCAATTTCCGATAGCCGCCCGAAGAAATCATTTCGGTAGAAATTTCACCCGCTCAAGTCCGCCCGACACTTGTTGTGTTAATCAAGCATGGATGTGAGGAGAACACCCTCGAGTGGGTAACTTCGACGCCTTGTTCGCTTTAAAAGGTTTCTTTTTACCCTTCGAATTTTTAACTGGAAAGGCTGTCTTTTATAATGTTTAACAGAGTAACAGATTATGTTTCTAGAGAAAAATAAAATAAAGTACTTTACATTTTTTGATCTTGTTTAAGTTGTATGGCGATGATTTTTTTTATCTTGGATAAGACTGATTATATAAAGTTTAGTAACGGTGCATAAAATTTAATTATATAGCTTCATATACGAATTAAAAATAAATACTACTTATATTAGACATAACTCCTGTCAAAAAATCAAACAAAAAGAAACGATGGACGACAAGATTCGACCGACAAACACTACCAAAATCTTATTCATTACCCCAAAGCTTGCACTTGTTCCATTTGTATTTAAATATATATCAATTATTTTACGATTGCTATGAGAAACGATTTATTTTTTCTTTTCGATGAAGGGAAAAATTTGACGATTCTTAATAAAATTAATTAAAAAAAAAAACAATTTCACTATCAATACGGCAGGTAGCAGTTTTCCAGGGCGTCTGTATTTGTATATAACGTATTAATTATTTGTGAAAACCAATTTTCATTTAGCTTCCGTGAAATTAGGTACAGCCTCGCGGGTGATATAAATTTACTATTACGATCGATTCTGCTGAAGTGTTTATTGATAATCTATTATTTAACGTACGCTGACAAAATTTAATTAAGAGCCTTTACCTTCTGCCTTTGGTTTCATATGCCGCGAATAATCTTTCTACGCACTCGTGACTCCCTCTATGTTAGTCTTTCAATTGAATACCCTATCATGTGAGTCGTAGGCAAATGTCTGCCGTTATATTCCAACATAAGTAAAACTTTTTAATAAAATATTACTTTTAATGTAACATGAATTTAATTGATATTTCTTTTTTACCTCAACGAACAATATGTGGATGACTACGTTTCAAATTGAAAATTCTACCTTGGATATGTTTCAGTTTGCCTAGTTTTCGGTAGACCAATAACTACATTAATTAGTATATATTTATATATTTTCATTGTATTCTACTTCATTGATATGTTTCGATTCGTTATCATTTGTGAATAAATATCACACACTTATATAATGTTTTTCAAATAATATTTTCGCCTTATATAGGGTGGCGGGCATCAAATTATCAATATACATTCCAAACGACAAATAATACTGTCATACTGAACGTTTCTTTAAAATAATTTGACACCTTATTTGATTTCTAAACATCTCTTTATTATACCTTTAACGTAAAAAAAAACATATCAAATCTGCAAACATCAGTTTTATATTAAGTTTGTCATTAGTTTTGGTGTGTTTTGCATACTGAAATTTTTGTACAAGCTAAATTAATGATATTATAATTATAAAGAACACTTCATTTATTTTGTACTTCTATAAAATAATTTGTCATCAAATTAAATTTCGACCTTTCCCATACCCCGTTGGGAATTCAAACAAGATTGCATTTTCGTATAAATAATGGCGTTATATCTCTGCGTATTGATTGTGCAGCAAGAGAACAACGTTTGAACCAATTTGGTAGACACGACTTATTTTCTCGTATATAAAAATTCTAACATACACACTTTTTTGCCTTGCTTATACGTGAAGGATTTCAGTAAAATCTAGTTCATACTAAATAAACGAATGCACATTCAAATCCCCGGAGCTTAAAATTCATTGGAGATGATTTGATTCGTGCTTCATGCGTATTTAAAAGTCTGGGCATTACTTCATCTTCATATTCTGAAGTTGCATTGAATTTGTAGTAAAAAACACTTGGATTTAAATGTTTATTTTTACAATAATCCGTTCTATAACTAGTCGCTTCAACTAAATTGACAATATACATACTTGGTATAGTAACGATGCTTAATAATTATACATGTAAGGATCTCGGGTGGGTGACCCAACGCTTGATGCTTTAATTTAAATCCGTTTGCCGAAGTTCCAAGTCTCGTGATGCGAGTATGCGATATGATTTATAAAGGTCCGTTTTCTTCTCGTGCTTTATGATTATTTTTTCATGCCGTCCGAGGGCCGCTCTTTTTAACTGTACATTTATTTTTTCTCTTCGTGATAAACGGCCGCGGATCAGAAGGATGCTTGCCCCGGGTAATAAAGAAAAAAATAATTTATTGTAGAAAACTTGAGAGTAACTCGCCGGACTCTGCGATATTTTTTATTCGGAATGAAGCATTACTTGTCCTGCCGTGTTGCCGTTATGGTAGTCATTACACTCTGCAGTTATTCCTATGTGAGTTAAAAAGCAAAGTTCTTACATTTGAATGTTTTGCGCGGAATCTATTATTAGATTAAAGTATTTTATTGTTAGCTGCGCACTGAGGGCTTTTTTGAGAAAAGCGAAGCTTCAGAATATGTTGAAATGAGTCATTATTTACAGTAAAAAGGCGTGGTGCAAGGAAATGCGACAAAGAAATCGGAAGAAGTAAATTACTCAATCGAATAAGAAAACTATATTACATATATTAGGTTACGTAATTCACGCTTTACAAACTGTTGTCGCCTAAACATGGTTCTAACTGAAACTATTGCCAACATTTTCCCTTGTTTTTTAAAAAGAGTTTTGTTTTAAAAACATTGCCGTTTTGGAAAATGAGTTCGCTGTTTTATTTTGAGTTGAACTCTCATTTTTAATCGAACTAGATTCATAAATAATATCAAAATGTATGCACATATTTTAAATTGAAATTGCCACGCAAAATCTGGTTCTAATTTTCTTTTTGTTTATGACTTGTATCTAAACAATGTGTGGAAGTATATTTTAAAGGACTTTAAAGTCTTGACCGCAATTGTCTAATGACGCCTGGTTTTGTAACATTAAATCATGTATAATAATTGTACGAGTATGCACGAGCGGCAAAGTTATGTTTGTGGAATATGAATTAAACGATTATAGATGCTTAAAATACTTTCGGTAACTTGCTTTGGCTTCTGGTCTGAAAGCTTAGGCGGTGACTCGCGGCCCGCCCCGTGATTTAGCCGCGAGGTTGGAAGCAGGTGTCCCTGAATTACGCCCACTTTATCCATATTTACAAGTCCCCGGGCGGCGCCACTGCCCGAGTATCGCCGAGAGAGAGATGCACTCGTAAACTTTCATGCGTAGAGTATTATGACGGCTTTCGTGAAGCGATCCGTAAACTTTCATATTTCAGGCGTTTACCTGAAAAGTGGGGCAAGAAAAAGTTATCTGGGTGCGGCCTCCCGAAACCATGAAAAATGAATGGGCCAGTATTCTCTCTAGTATTGATCATCAGTTTTACGAACGGCTCTCTCTCTACCTACAGTATTAAGTGTTTTCTTCAAGGTTGAGGCCGTCCATTTCGCAGGAAAACTCGTTTACATCATTACGAAAACTCTTCACTTTAAACTATTTCCAAGGCAACACTTTTAGCTTGTATTTTCACTTTATCTGTCCATCAATTTTGTGGTTACTTAACTACAACACACGTTTTGATATTATAGGTAATTGTATTTTGTACGCGTGGGAATTTGATTTGTGGTGAATAAATATTATTTTATATAACTTTCCCATTTTTTTTTCAAATTGACTTTCGTTGTATTAATTTATATCAAATGATGGAACTTATTTTTTCAAAAAGTTTGGCATAAAATTTCTTCTGACATATCAATCTCTATTCATGCCTTTTCATACAGTTATAAATGTTATTAATTAAATGTATTTCACTCTGAAACCTTTTATATCGTTTGTTATTGGAACTTTATTATGTCTGACAGCCATTCCTTTTATATCAAAAAATTCTACCTTATTTTAATTATCCACCAAAAAAAACCTTTATTTACATATTATTTGAAATTTAACAATTAAATAAAAATGTATAGTATATGTAAAATATAAAGTCAATTTCAGTTTGAATAAATTAATAAAAAATTCTATGATTTATTCTTATTTATGGGATAAAAATATTCAAAATATTTTTCTTTCATGAATAATGTTAAACGGTAATTCAGTAAGCACAGATATATCGTTCAATTTAACGTGGAGTACTTTGTACATGCACACACACATTAGAACAGTCCATTATCATTTCAAAGGTTTTCGCATCCTGTGCGGCTTATTTTATCTGTACATAAATTGAAAATAAAGTCTGGCGGAGGCCTTTAAATTAAATAATTGAAATAAAGCCCTCCGGGGGAGGCCCATGGAGGGCTTGGGTGGTGGATCCCTAAGAGGCAGGGGGAAGCTGGAGGGCTAGGACCCCAGTGCTAATAATGCAACACCAACCCATCCCACAACAAAAGCCACGAGGTGGTCACCTGATTTATGCTTGGATAATCCAATACGAGTAAATCTGTTGGTTTACAAATACAGCTCGCCAATATACTCAAGTTCATTATAATGCAATATCTTAAAGTTACTTAGCCAAGCTTTTTTTCGTTTATCCCTATGCCAGCGATGATGTATTAAATTTAATTCATGGCGAAGCTTAATGTATTATTTATTTTTATCAATTTAATTTTAAGATTCTATAAATACAGAAAATAACTTACGATGAGGAGATGTCATCCTTGGTTTCTGAGTCGTTTGCCATTTTTGTGAATGGCTATGCCCTGTATGTTGGCTGCTTTTTTCCCCCAAACTTATTGGACTAAAGTATTTTATTTACGCATCGTCCACAAATTTCAGGGTGTTATTTTAAGGGCGCTCTGTAAATTCGTGGTGTTTACTGTCTACGGGACGACTTTCGATTCGATGGAAAATGCACATCTTCCACCGACTTATATGATATTAGATTTTTGTACTGTCATACTATCTAGAGGTATTTATGATGTGACCTTTTCAGGTAATTTAGACCGCCTGGTTATTATCCTTGTACCAACAATCCTCTTGAACACGTACAAAGGCATTATTTTAGAGCACTTTCTCGTAATATAAAAAATGCGTCTAGTTAAACACACCTAATGTGAGTGTAACTGTCTTACAATAAGAAATTAGATACGATGTTATGAATTTCTTTTGATATTAATAATAATGATTTATTTTCACACGAATCTATTATCTTACATAACTACCGGTACCATTTCCACATACATGTAGTTATATAAGAAACGTTTCCACATACATGTAGTTATATAAGAAACGTATATACATAGAGTATAATATGATTTAGGATTACGATGAGCAAGTTAGTGGGAATATCGCATGAAACCATTCAGTTTGTGTGTTCACTAAGTGATGATAATAAATGGCTTGCAGTTAATTTCAAAGCATTTGTCAGTCCATTGTTTCAGTTTGATCTATATTCTCCAGTCTGATCTTTGTATGTATGATTCCAGTGTAATCAATGAAGATCAGTAATATGTTTTTTTTATTATACCATTAAAATTATAGTTACATTTCGAATGGTATAATAAAATTGATTCGTATTATAGGATATGTTTTGACTGTTAATTAACGTTCTTTCATACTGAAACATATCACTATCGTAATGATAATATATGTTCAACTTAGCAACTACAAAGTATGTTTGAAAACGTATTTAATTCTGACTATGGATTATATCCGCTTTTTAAGGATGACTTTGCGCAGACTGTGGAGTATAAATCGCCAAGTTATTTGACTAAACTTCGGTATTCACATATCGTCTACTTATACAGGGACTCAAGATGCTGTTTACCTGATGAATTTCTTATAATTTAATTTTTAATATACTATAACTCACATTTGCCGTGTTAAGGTATCTATTTCAAACCAATCAAGGGTATTTTTAATAAATTTGTTAAAAAACATTTATTATTTTAAAAAATTCTTCAATCGTACCCACGACTTCTGGTTTGATATTTGATTGCTTTATTTTGGAAACATACACGTCTGCTAAATGTAATTTTTGACATATTTGTGCTATCTTAATCTGCACTTGAACTTACTACTCGTATGTTTGTAAATGTAAACTTGTTTTTATTATATTTTTTGTCCTAGTAAAATTCCTCCACAGATATGCAAAATTAATCTGACACCGTGCACTAAATTAACAAATCGTTATTTTTGTTTCGCGCGGAGGGTACAGGAGTTAAACAAGTCATTTGTCAGCTGTTCACTTGCTTTCCGGCGTTTGAAATTTATCCCGGCACATTTTTTGGTCGCGCTCGGTGCGCGGGGATGACGCTCGGGTGGCGGCCACCTCGCCGTGTCTACCCTTTACATGTGCCCTCGCTGGGGTTGTTACCCTTTAGGGAAGATGAAAAACGTTTTACGTGGATTAAGAAACGTTGTCGCAATAGCTTAATGTACGTAAATAGCGTATTCCTCAAACCAAGAGCTATAAATAAAGGCGCGTTCTTGCATCGTCTGTGAAAATTCTCCCATTTTATACCATATAAATTATATTGACCCAATATAAATGATTAATTTACTTAAAATTGTGATTATTTTATTAATGATTTTGTACTCCTTTTCATATATATCATTAATATTATGAAATAATACGAAGAATTACCTCGAATAAAAATATATTTATTCAGGTAGCAGGTATTTTTCATAAGAAATGTAATTGTTATCAGATTTTATGAAAAACTGTCCCTCTATTTACTACATCGGATCCCAAAAATGGAACTCATGTCCACGATCTCAATTGATTCCATCTTTTACGTCACAGAACCGCTTTGAAACACTGACCCAACTCATGTGTTTCCTCTTATTTCTTATAAATACTTGTAATCCTATCAACATCTAGATGCACTCAACTTATAGATATCTTTCTTGCCTGGTTGAGCGTCATAGAGACCGCGAAGGATCAATGCCCCCTGCTTATGTTATTATGTGTCTTATTATAAAAAATAATCTGCGCTCCTTTGCTTTCCTTTACAAGTCAGCTTCGTAAACAAAATTCATTGAAAACGTAATAGTCGACGGTTTTTTACAATTATGAGACACCAGGACCCTAAAAACGCGGCATTGGTGTTAGGTTAAAAAACAACGAGTATGATGCGATACCGCAAGTTTACAAAACAAACCATCGTTTTTATAACCTTTTTTTTGTAACATCAGTTGTTTTCGTTTTTTAAATTATTTTTCTTTATTAGGTACACGAGTCGTCCCAGCCGCCCCCGCCGGCCGTGACCTCTATGGACCCGCCCTGAGTCTGCTCGGCCCGCCCTAACTCACCGGTCTAGCCTGCCTTTAATGTTCCCAGCTCCATTCTTCACCGTTCCCACTTGCACTTCGCACACCGCGCTTTGTATGCGATCCGTGTGACTGAGAATCGGCGCTAACGGCCCGGATGAAATGTAGATATCGAAAACGAGCAGTGCAATTTCATAAAAATGATATTCATCATCATCATCAGCCTGTGTCCGTCCACTGTTGAACGTAGGCCTCCCGCATGAGTCTCCATCCTCTTCGATCCTCCGCCTTCCGCATCCAGGTCACTCCCGCTATTCTTCTTATATCGTCAGTCCATCTTGTAGGGGGTCGGCCAATGCTTCGTTTGCCAGTTCTTGGGCGCCATTCCAATACTTTTCTTCCCCATCGACCGTCGTCTCTTCGACAGATATGACCTGCCCATTGCCACTTGAGTGTGCCTATTCGTTGGGTAGCATCCACTACTTGAGTTCTTCTGCGTATTTCCTCGTTTCGGATTCTATCTTTCAGCGACACTCCGAGCATGGATCTCTCCATAGCACGCTGGTTGACTTTTATTTTATGAGTAAGACTTGCTGTCTGATTCCACGTCTCTGAGCCATAAGTTAATACAGGGAGGACGCATTGGTTAAACGCCTTGGTTTTAAGGCATTGCGGAATTTTCGCTTTAAAAATGTACTTAAGTTTTCCAAATGCTGCCCATCCCAGTTGTATGCGCTTGTCGATTTCTTTTGAGAAGTTATTTCGCCCTAGTTGTATTACTTGTCCCAGATAGGTATAGTCGTTTACAACCTCTATTTCTGTTCCTCCAATGGAAATAGGATCAAAGGTCTGTGAAATATGACTATTAATCAATGGCTTTTGTTTTATCCATGTTCATTTTCAGACCAATTTTGTTCGACGCTTCATTGAGGTCGTAGAGCATGTCTTGGAGCTTGTCAGGTGATTCGGCTATTAGCACTATGTCATCTGCAAATCGGAGGTGAGAAATGTACTCTCCGTTAATATTTATTCCATATTTTGTCCAGGATAGCAGTTTAAAAATATCTTCTAGGGCGTTTGTGAAGAGTTTTGGAGATATAACATCTCCTTGTCTAACACCTTTGTTTATAGAAATATTGTTAGTGCTATCATGGAGCTGGACCATCATTGTTGCAGATTTGTAAAGAGATTTTATTATCTCCATATACCGATAGTCTATTTTGCAGCGTTGTAGTGAATCTAGCACTGCCCAAGTCTCGATTGAGTCAAATGCCTTTTCATAGTCTACAAAGGCGAGGCAGAGTGGCTGATTATATTCTTCGGTTTTCTGAATGATTTGTCTTAGCGTGTGGATATGATCAATTGTACTAAAGCCTTTCCTAAACCCAGCTTGCTCTCGAGGTTGAAATTCATCAAATCGACCCGTAAGCCTGTTTGTTAAAATTCTGGAGAATACTTTATACACATGGGAAAGAAGGGAAATGGGTCGGTAGTTTTTGAGCAGTGATTTATCCCCTTTTTGTGGAACAATATCACAATACTCGTACTCCATGTTGCCGGGGTTTCTCCATGTTCTATTACCTTGTTGAATAGTTTTTTAAGCTCTTTCAACAGAGGGGTTCCTCCTACTTTCAGAAGCTCAGATGTAATTCCGTCTTCTCCAGGGGCTTTGTTGTTCTTAAGTTGTTTTAGGGCCGATTTAATTTCGAATATACTTATATCTGGGATGTCTTCAGACCAGTGCTTTGTGAGAGTAGCCCTCTTGTCGTCCGCAGATCTGTCATTAGGACCTGGCATCGTAGATGAATACAATAACCCGTAGAAATGTTCTATTTCCTTCAGTATATCATTAAGATTTGTTGTTATCTTCCCATCGTGCGTCTTTAGTTTGGAAAGTTGGGCCTGTCCTATAGAGGTATGTCTGCTAAATGCATTTGACCCTCGGCCTTGTGCACCAATCTCCATGATATACTCGGTGTTTGAACGACGAATGTCAAATCTCATGGATTTTTTCACTTTTTTGTTCAGGGTATTGTAATCTTGGATGCTTCTGCTTTTGTGTGATGAAAATGATATTAATGCCTTTTATTTATTAAAAAATGCATTGTAACATATGTTATTCGGATGTGTTTTATACATCTACTGTTATCCTAATATATTGATTATTCTTTTGCCAGTATATATATAAAATGACACGAACGAGGATTTTGTGATTTCATGATCGCCCGATTTTAACAGTCGGTCACGTGTGTTGGGAACGAATTTTGAAGACGGCCCGGACGGAAGAAGAATGCTGCAAAGAAGAAAACCATATTACTTATCAATGTTATTTTATGTGCCCATTATGTAAATTTAGTATTTGTAAATTTAATTAATTGAAATAATATTTAAAAATAAAAGAGGTTTAACTAATAATAAGTCATAGATTATAAAAAACTATTTAAAATATAATTTTCTTATATTTAGCTATGGCGTAATAATCGTAGTTCAGGATTAATAGCCTTTTCCCACCTTAATAATCCACCATAACAAATAAGTAAATTCTTCAAGATTAATAATGTGTTTATACTGTTTTTAACGCCAATGCATACAGCATATTACTCGTGTTTTTTTACGATTGCTAACTTAATAATATGTAAAATCATTAGATAAATGTCATATTAAGTACAACCGTTTTTTTAATTAGCGAGCTTAAAATATCATGTATATTTTATCATATCAAAGAATCACAAACTGTTCTGCATAGTTTGTGATAGATGTCATGTGAGGAGGGAATTCTAGAGTCATGCGAATCAACTGCGACCTGACGGGGGTTGCAAAAACTTCTACTGTTCCCAACTCCACGACTATGTAAATTCTTAGCCGAACACAAACATAGCTACTTGGTATTCCAACATGGGGTACATGCATTTTAGACATAGTATTGAGCAGATGCCAACACTCAAAAAGTCGTAATTAATATTTTACTCCGTTTTGCACATACTGTGTAAAGTTCTCCCGGAGGCTTGAAGAGACAGGAAGCGTTAAGTATCGGAGCCACATTTGAGCGTTAATAAATTTGTTTTTTTTTTAAACGAGATTCACTGTTTAGAATTACGCTTTTGATAAATGACATGTATAGTCCTTAGGGATGGCTCAATTTAATAAAATATTATAAGATATCTTCTTAATTTATCCATAGTTTTAATAATTATTATTCTTTATTTATGTCCATTTCTATATAGAGGCTTCAATAGTGAGGATTTATTGTGAATTTTATCATAACAATAATCTGATATAGTAGATTCATCACCAGGAAACTTATTTTTTTACCGATAATGGAATAAAAATGGAGATATTCTACCCAGTATAGTATATATTTCCATTCGAACAAAATACGATGAAATCCTTCAATATTTCTTTGCGCAAGTTTCTATTTATGTTATTTTTATAGTACAGCAGGGTGATGACTACCAGCAATGCAATTTCCACAGACGATTTATTTTCATTTGCTTTGCTTCTTTGCAGTACTGAAAGCTTCAGTACTTTTATTCATTCAGTTTGAATTCACATAAATTCAAAATGGATCCACATTACTTTCTCATTTATATTTGCTACATTAAAAGTCATTAACTTTGGCACAAAAATGATATAATGACAACAATAATAAGCATTAAGGTTTACGTCAAATTAAAAAAACGTTTGATACTGAACGTTCAAATTTTTATTACGCATGTAACGTCAAGTTTGTCATCTGAAGGCTGGGAACAAAGCCTGTACATTTAATCACAAAAATGATCAAATTGTATACTTCATTTTGGAAAGTATTTATATTCCAATAACTATGTAACAAAAAATACGAAAATAATCAGGTTAAATATGGTATTTACGAATGTGAATAAGTTCTCATATCAAGTGATGTACAATAATCAGTCATTAGTGACGCGACAGACAAATGCGATCTTATATTTATAGGAGTACTCGTATGTTACTATGTTTTGTAGGTTTTTACAGATTTTTGATGTTTTATCTTGTATAATCCATCGTTAAGTATGTGATGGATCGTATTGTGAATTTTATCATATCAATAATTTGATATAGTAAATGAATGATCAGAAGACTTCATTGTTTTACGGCTTTTAATAAAAATGGATATATTCTATCCCAGTATGGTATTTCACAATGTTCAAAATTTACTATATATTTGATTCACCTTAGACAACGAGCGTTCCATCAATGTTGAAAGATACATGGCGCAATCTGTGGAGATTTCTTCTGACTTTTAAGTAATGTTTAATAAATAATATTAAATGAAATACCACCTGCTATTTCATAGTGTTTTACCTCCAGGCACCGAGTTGCCCTCAGGCAGGTACTTCCCAGTCTTTTGTCCGCCCCATTAGGAGGCCTCTTGTCCTCCCCCTCTCCTTCCTCGCCAGTCCTTTGTGACTGCAAACGTCATGTTCAATTTTCACCTCGTGCCCGTAGCGAACTCTACTCGGGACTGTAGCTGCTGCTCCCTGCTGGGCTGTGGAACCTTCGCTACCTTTGAAAACAGTGTCTGCGAGATGGAGGTCCATACAGCCGACTGAAAGTTCAAATTAATAACGGAGGGGTTTCTAAAACACGTCACTCACTAGTCGAACGTACTTACCATTAAGGGCCAGTCTTTAAACTAGTAGTAAAGCGCTTGATTTTATTAATAAAAAATATTTAATTTCACGTATATCCCAAAATAATTGTCATCAAAAAACTTATTTATTTTACAAATTTAGATTGAAGTTTGAGTAGTTATTACAATTGTCGTTATCCTTGTAAATTATAGTATAGTATATTTCCACATGTGTCATATTATAGACATCCACATAGCCTAGCTTCGGTTATAAGTCTACAAAAGAGCCAAACCAATTGCTTACTAGCACTCTGCTGTACAACTTTCAACTGCCTATAAACTATATTTCTTTTAATTTATACTTGTCAATATATTATTTTCTCACATTTATGGTGTTAAATACGATATAGTTTATTTGATGATATTTCACGTCATTTTGACATATTTGTCAAATGATTATTTTTCATTTCTCGACATATATTTGTTTTGGACAAACTATGGATACTTGAATCCAAAATTGACTGATATATTGCTCATCTTTAATGAGCTGCTAAATCTTGGGATAACGGTAACATAACGGCTTTTATCCTTTCAGAAGACAGCTTGAAAGATGCCGATATTATATATGTACTATAAATGCAGCGTACAGTCACCCTGGTTAAACGTCATAGAGTGCACTGGTCTTGACCGTCTGTGCTTTCCTGCATGTGATTTCATGAAAACAATACCCTTCAGGTAGCAAAGCATTAAAAATTGATTCACGAGATTCGCTAGAAAACATTTTGATATGTTATAATAAAATGAACTAAAGCTTTGATGTCTGTTTATCTACATCTGAAATCAACTTATATTTTGTTCAGAATTGTTACACAGTGTTATTCACGTAATTTATGTATAATATCACATTATCGGGTGCTTGTCTCGCGTAGTAGGTGAAATATGTTTTGTTTAGCTTCTTGCGAGGAAAGTAATAAAGAAAGAGAACATTTTTGTTTTGCGGAGTTGAAAATCCCGGCGGAATATTGTTAATACGAAAGAGTGTCACCAGTAGTAGTAACCCGACAGCGTGGCGATGATTTAAACACCGCCACACGTGATAACGTACGCCGCGCGCGTTTAGCCTGTCACTTGCCTTTACGCTATTTAAACATTTATTTTACGCCTCGCATATTTTTTATGCATAAAATTATTTTTGCAAAAATAATATCCGCAAAGCCCTGTTCGCGAAAAGCTTGTAAGTAGGCTTAACGCAATATTATCTTTTCGCGGAGTTTATTTTTGACTTTGAAATAGGAGGAAATCCATGTAATATTAGAATACTGCAATTATAAATTTTAATGTAATATTTTGTTCAGCTCAATTGCAGCATATGATAATCTCAAACTGCCGTCACAATGTTGTTTCAGCCGCCACGATCTGAGCTCATCACAGTACATTATATGTTTAGTTCTTGATGGCCTTCTAAGACAACAAGAGCCCGTGGGCTTTAAGAAAATACAATATTTGTTCCGCACAAGTCTAACTATCGTTCATTTAATGCTTGCATATGTTTATCTGTTGTTTGTATTCATTAAAACTATTTGTATTCTATTATAATTATTTTTTATCAACATTGACGTATATTTAATAGTCTCTTTGATGTTGAAATAATACCAATTAATTATAGTTTGTACAATTTCTTTAAAATAAAACTTCACTCGTAAAAAAGGCGAAGTTATGTATAAAAGTGCTCATCCCGATTTATTAATCTGTAATAATAAATATTACAATAAAACCCTTTTTTGTCCGTATTAGATATATTACCAAATTAATGCAATAAGTACCCGCGTTTATTTTCAAATATCGGGACTTCACTACCTATAATAGCCCATCAGTTGCCTGTCTCCTGCTCTCGAATTTCAAGAATGTGCGGAGAATTTTTCCCCTTTCATCCGCTCGACTGCGGGAATCACTCATTATTTATCATTTTCCTCAATATGCTGGGAGGCCTCTTTCGCGTGTACGAGGTATTGTGAACCGACGAAAGGCTTTGTATCGAAAATGATAATCATATTATGTGATACAAGTCAATCACCGCCTGGAGAAAATATATTTAAAAAAACATTTTCTATGCTAATACCAGTAGTATCGGTATATAAACTTTTTGTCAACGATTTATGATGATGCTTTATATATTAAAAGTATTGTTCAACAATAATTGCGAAATTTATTAACCATTGTTAAATACTTCACGATGCTATACTTTTAAATTCAGATTTGCTTACATCTTGAGTTGATTTTGCTCAATTTACCCATTCAATTTTCGAAAATAACCATATCTTACAAAATTATTGAAAAAATACAATGGTTTTTTAGACTCACGAAAATTAGGTGAACAAAGACCAACAACACTCTCATTCCTCAAAAACAGATTAGAGCAAAAGACCTACAACGGTAAGATAAAATTATCTTTTCTATCTGAAAAATCAGAAATTTACTTCTAGGTATGACTTTTTTCGCTTTAGACAATCTATTTATTAGCCGTTATGCCAATTGAATATTTGTATAATATTATATTCAGCTAATTTAGAACGTTACAACAGTATGATGATAGACCTTTGAATCCGATAATATATAAAAAAGTGAATTATTATATAAACAATATGATGATAATAATAATTTGTGATTGTATAAAATAGTTGTACAAAAAACTATCATTCATAAAACGTCAAAACTTTTGCATCAGCCCGATAGATCAAATTTTCCGGGGATATTTCCCGTCACGCTTTTTTAGGTGAGGCGCCGTTGACTTTTATATATTGATCAATGGGGCGGCCGCCAGGGCCTGGGCATCATTTGTTATGATATCAAACATCTCGCCGGGTAAATAATGTTGACAACGGGATGCTCTCTATATCAATGGCCGTATCTTCACCGTTAATATTGTTTAGTTGGATTTGCTAGCGGCCGTTATAATAAAAATATGATTGATGCTTAGTTATTTGTCTGTTCTCACGGGTTTTTTTGTATTCTTTATGGCAAAATAGGAATCACGATACATTATTTTTTTACATCATAGTTTTTGCTTTCAAACGGATTGTTTTGCTATCCATATTCTCTTTGCACTCATATTTACAGCATATGTTCCCTACAACCACAAATTTGCCAGGCATATTCTATCCGAAACTGTTTATATTCGTTTTTATTCGTTTCAATGTTTGATTTGAGCAGATACATTTCTTAAAAGTTTTCTAAATGTGATTCGAGGGCTGATGCTTCCTCACTTTGATCATTTTAAAGGAAAGTAGCTTTTATAAGCGAGTTACTTTAAAAATGTATGCGGGTCTTAAGTTGATTACCTTAAGATAAGGAATGACACTGCATACGACTGTAAATCAATTTATTTGCTTGCAAGAAGAATAATAGAGCGGAGAGCTTTTCAAGTTTGATGTGCATCCTGACTAAAAAATACAGAAAACTCTATTATGAATTTTTTTCAATAATTTAATCTCGATACGCGAGCAGTGTAATTTATAAGATAAATACTATCGTATATCGTCTGATTGAAAGTGTTCAAATAAATTATTGAAATTTAAAAAATATATATGTCGAAACTTTGACGCGTTAAGCTTTTAGCAAAAGATCGAGAGGCTTATTTAGTTGTTCATCTTCCGATGGTTGGGATCCTCGCATAAACAACCGCTCCACTCAGAAGTTCTCCTTCGCATTCTAAACACCGCCGGGTCGTGACAATCCCCAGGAAGATCGTCGCTGTTCTAAAGTCGACAATTCGAAAGGGACTCGTTGCTTCGACGCAGATCCTCTCTTCCGGCGTTTCCTCCGCTACTTTGCGACGACTTTGTGTGGACTTTGCTGCACTTGCGGGTGCATCAGCTCCCTGTTTGTGTCGTAAGCGGATTGCAAACTGCAGTTCCGACTTCAACGTAATATTCTGTGGCGTGGGACACAACAAAGATAGTATCATATGACCAGACTTTGATTTGTGTATCGAGATTACAGAGAATCTGAACTTTGAAGTAAACGCTAATAATCACTAAATTAAATCATTGTTTTTTATAAATACCCTTTCAAATTGAGATTGCATTCATGTTATTCATTCTAATAATATAAAATGATAATATATTATCTCGAATATACGGTCAAACAAAACCATATAAAATACAATTTTGTGTGTTCATTTTTAATCAATTTACCTGTGAAAAAAAACTGGACTTTCGAATTGAAATTTTTGACCACTGCGCCATTTAAATAGCTATGAGATGACAATTTGTCAATTTGGAGCAGACCCTGTCACATCTTCTGGAGTGTGCACTGTGTCCGAGTAACTGCACCTAGGAAGACCTGATGATGGCCGGGAGTAACGCCATCAACGTCACCCACTTCTGGGCAGTCAGGATCTGACCCTGTTGTTTCCGACACGATTGATGTTTCATATAGGGAGTGTATAAAAAAATATCTCCATTTATAAATATGCGTATTAGAATGTCTATAAAATATATTTTATTTGTTGTTTTATACGTAGATTATTACATCTTAAATAATTTTTCTTCAAAAATAAACAGCATACGTTGTAATAAAATTGATACCATTATTTACTTCTCAAATCCCTTAATAAAGCAGCGCTTTCCGTCTAAAACTCTATTTTTGACATTGTTTTCTGTTAGCTCACAAAAATTATATAGCGACATTCGAGAGAGAGTATAAAGTACTTATTGCGTTTATTTACCGTGCTCCTTGGCGTATAATTTTAACCGCCGCAACGGGCATACGTGACGGATTGTGATTTTCTTTTATGTACCTTCCGTAAATCCGCCCTACCGCCCTCCGCCCCCTTCCAGTAGTCTTGGGGAGGCGTATTGGTCGCCCCCCGATCCTAAGCTTTATTTATGTCTTTCCGAACTTGTAACTCTTCCGTTGCCGAGTGGGTGAGTACCGGCATATCGGATACCCGCACACGTTACTATAGCTGGATGACCATATTTTGTTCATTCTTAGGCGGGATAAAGTTACTAAGTTAAAGTTAAAAAATATATTAAACGCCCATAAACTGTATCTTTTATTAACAAGTTACGACAAGCCCACTGATTTTGCTTTTTTCTTACAGGCATTCATAAAAAAAAACCTTTTATGTTTTAAATTGATATTCTCGACGATAAGATACAAATATATGTAAATTTTATCATGCGCCACGATGGTCTTCTTCACGATATTGTGGAGGGGATGGTTGAGGGTAGAAACTGTAGAGGGCGCCCTAGACGGGAGTATTTGCAGCAAGTATTCGAGGACATGAATTGTAGTGCTTATGCTGAGCTGAAAAGGGTTGCGGTGGACCGAGAGGAATGGAGATCGAGATGCAAGATTCTGTTGCTGCAAACCAATCCACCGGATTGATACTACGAAGAAGATATGTAAATTTCGCATCTTAGAAGATAATTACTAAGGTGACAATTTAGTTTGATAATTTACTGTTTGCATCTAAAATAACAGAGTGGCATCCATTTGAATAATTGTCGACTCTACAAATTCTTATCTAGAGGGACTTCCACGGAAAGATCAAAGTATCCGTCAATGGATCAAAGTGTTCTAGCACTAATAAAACGCCATATACAATAATATATTATAGTTCATTAGTCACAAAATTTTTCGTCGAAATCAAGCACTCTTTAGCATCTTAATCTTACGAAAAACATACTAGTCTTAAATCGTAGTGATATTATAATTATTGTTGTGGACAATTTATTTTATAGCTGAAATATTACTTTTATCAGTTAAATCTTGAAGAAATGATTTTTTTTCTGTTTATGCTTTTTGAAATATAAAAAAAAAACTAATATGAAATTTGGGATATAAAAATGACTTGTAGGTAAAGATCATAAAAACCCAAGCTTAAGAGCAGATAAGGAAGAAAAATATGTGTATATATGGGATTATTCCACAACATTCCATTGGTTGCCCTACAACTACAGCCACCCTTGGCCGGGATCGTTGCGGCCCCGTCTAATTTATGTTTATGTGTCATCGACCGATAACCGATGCAGAGAAAGATGCTTCCCCGCACTACTTACTTCTGACACCATACTGTGAGTGGGCCATGCGAATACAATTTGCAAATAAACATCACATTAATATTTATTTTTTGTCTCAATAAAACAATATTGCGTCTCCTTTTAATAAGAGCCGATATAAAATGTCTTGTTGACTTAACAGAGTAAATTTAATGAAAGAATAATGCTGAACTCAACTATATTTTTTTATCTGAAGCTGGATAATATCATTCAAATATGTTTTTTATTTACTTAACAAAATATATGTATGAGTAATATACATATAAAATTCACATGCAAAATTATAATAAATTCATTTTTAATGAGTTTTATAAAATATTTTATCGATTAATAAAAAGAATGCATATACCATAACTTTACATAGTATGAAATTACTTATTTATTTAATATTTGGTCAAATTTTAACCTTTTAATCTATTTATTCGGTTGAAAATTCTTGTTGGAATTCCATAATGGCTATCTAAGGTTCAAATACTACTTCCATAATTTTATTTTCCTCTATTTAATTCATTAAAAACATATTCGTTATTATTTAATTTGTTGGAGATTTATGTGAGTACTAAAGATAATATTAATAATTTGTATTTTTACGCTTACATTTAATATTAATAAAAGTAGTATTCTTTTACATTTTTTATGTACTTATTATCACTAAAAACACGGTTGTTTTGTAACAACTGCTTAGGGAAGGGGTAGTATTTGGTACATTGTTGCTCCTCTAAACCGTTTTCTAGTTTTGTGTTCCCTTCGAAATGGGGTGTTTAAAAATAACTGAGGCAATTCACAAGAAAACATTTCACAGCCCTCTCAATGCCCCGCCTCGCAATCTGAACAACATATTGCGCCCACAAGTATGCAATATTTGCTAAAAATACACCTAACTGAACGTGTTTTATTATATCATTACGGTCGTCGAAGCACCTCATATTGCACGCTTGGGATTTATGGCATTTAATTTTTCATTCAGGTTACCTACATTAGGTTTTTGATTTTAAAATTACAAATTCATGCGTTTTGTTAGTACTTATGTCATATTTACGCAAATGATGTATGCAATATATTTTTTTTACGGAATTTTATACGTATATATTTTTAATCCAGGGTATAATGAAGTATTATGACATACTTATTTTGTTATTTTTTTATTATAATTTAACTAGGATACGAATATTTAATGGTCTGATAGTGCCATATATTCCCTGTAATACAGAACAATTAGTAAAGTTTGTCTGTGACAAACATATATGAAAATACATAATTAAAACACGTGTTTATTGAATCTGGATTATTTTAGCCATCTCGGTATTGTATAAACCATTTGTTCTATATTTCAAATATATGAAGATAGTATTATTTGATAACTTAATGTTTGAAGCATTGTTGTACAACTACATTATACATTATTCACAAATCATTATTCAGTTATCGCTTTGGAAACAACTTCCAAATACTTCCTATACAACATGGTACGAGTATGTATGCATATTCAAAATATATTATATTATTCTGTTTCTAAAGCAGTTCGAATATTTAATTAAAAGTTGATTCTTATATGCACTATTTTTTTAGCTGTTGTTTTTTTGTAATACAGTTTTTCAATTTCTTTGCATATCACATGACTGTGCGAAGAAAAACACTCACGACTCCTATGTATAACTAATCAAATACTCGTATATTATTTTAGAATAGTATAGACCTAAGACTTTATAATATCTATCGTAATTACCAACGTGTTCGTGTGATATTTCTAAATTGCAAATAATCTTTCTGGAATTCTTTGCAACTAACAATATTGTAGACGACCAGTCAACCTCGACTGATAACCCGCTCTACTAGCGGCTGTACGGGTTCTCGCCTTCGATGTCCATCTTCCTGCAGCTGGTTGTAAGGCAGCTGTGTTCCGGTCGGCTCCCTTGGGCTAGGGTGTAGTCAGCTTCCAAATCTGCATCCTAGTAGAAGTCCATGTAGAGCAGTAGGCCGGGAGCGCTGCGAAGTCCAGAGAAGGTCCGGGGAAGGAGAGTAAAAGTCCAAAGTAGTTTCAGCTCGGATTTATTTTGAGGTCGACATGGCTATTTATACTATTTCGTGTGGAAACGTACCGTGTGCAAAAACTGCACCTGGAATAGAATCCGCGCGAAATGATGTGATTCGTCAGTGCGCCACGAAGAGTCCAGCTGACTATCCGCTGGTCGCTAGAGAGAGACCGCGCTTCGAAGCGCGTTCGTGTGGTACTTTCAGAAATTGGTACCTGATTATTTCCACGGTACGGCGGTCATCGAGCCATAACCATGAATGTTTCTTTATTCAGGCCCGACAGACCACCTTACATAATCGGGAACCTAGAAGTTATATATAAACAACCTTAATCAATCGTCATCCGACGTCCGTAACAAATATTGATTATAATTTTCACTTTTATTATGTGAAACCTGCCATTAAACTTTTAATCTGTGACGTCATGCCAAGTTTTGTAATCCTTCAACCAGCCGTATTGTAGTTTGGGATTACCTTTAAAGTGACTGAGGATTAAATATTACCAAGCCGAAGACGTCCAAGTCTTCAATGAAAATATTATCTTGTCAAGATTTTACAAGTTTGTGCGAAAGGATTACCAAGAAGGAGAGATCCTAATTGTTTGACATAAGTTAAACTTTGGATCCGCTCGTGGATGGAACACACCTATAGCGAAAATCGTTAATATACATTTAACCGTTTTATCTAAACCTATCTTCAAATAATTTCAACAACTAGATTATCTTATATGTCTATCTTGTAATTGTTCACAAGTTTCACTCAATATATAATAATATTCTCTAGTTTAGTTTTTATAATACCGTTATTCTGATTATATTCACGTAAACATTGAACGTAATTATGATTCAATGCTGCATTTTGATAATGCATATTAATTTATTCCTAATGTTCACTATTATCAACAGTATTAAATTTAAATTAAGTTAATCCACATTATTTGTCATAGTCCAATGACTTATGCTATGTTAGTCAATTTAGTGTGTGAACGATTTGCGTAAATAACTATTTGATTTAATAGAAAATTGATTTCATTTAATAGAAAATTTATTTGAGTTAATAGGAAATTGTAATATTTCTAAAAAAATTATAACAACACAAGCTCCAATAAAATATTTTACATAAATTTATAAAAATACACTGAGCAAATGAATAAAACATGATTCAAGAAATAGAAAGAGTGTCAAATATTTTTTGGGTGCCATGAAATTACAAAATATTTTACATTTTAATTCATACTTATATATATGTGTGGCGTTGTAAATGTATTGACACATTTATTGTCAATGACCTCACACTCAGAACAAGCGTCGGGATACTCAACGCAAATAGTTGGACTCGCAACAACAAAAACTATGTCCTAAGTATATCATGGTTGACACACAAATAACACGGCATTATTGTTACAAAATCAAATTTCCAACATTTCGTATCAGTCAATTAGTATTGTTATTAACGCAATTATAATTGTCCTGTGTACCTTGTCCATATGTGAATAAATTGTCGACAAAATCATTTCACTTACAAAGTAATGCATTTTTTTTTTTTAATTTTCTTAGAAAATTATATACTTCAATTTACTGTATGTTTGAAATTATTGTTTCGCAAGGCTTATATTTTCATGACATTAGCGAACTTTCCACGTCATTTGCATGTAAATGCATGCTTGTAAATTATGTCTTTAAAGTCTCCTGCGCAGTTGAAGACTCCAACTTATGACAAAAGACGCAACTTTCACTGCTCAGTACACATTTCTGCGGAGAGAAGTTTATCACAACTTCAAAATGGGTCACAAAACTCGAATTTGACATAATTTATTAGCTTTATCATTAGACAATGACGTGGAGGTTCACATAATATTCTTACTAAGGAAAAGCAGTGTCCATATAAGATTTATAAACAACTCTAGTTGAGAAAATCGCCCCATTTATATTTCTAAATAATTTTAAAATAATACTTACTATTTTATTAAAATATTTGGGGTCTCAAAATAGTTAAAAAAAACATGACAATATCTATTTGACGTAGCCGAAATATGTTGTCCTATAATAAACAATTGTGGAATAATTTCGAAATAATCTATTATTTTTATTTTGATCAAGTAACAACTATTATTTATGCCAGTTATTTGCAGGTATTTTGTTGATACAAAGTAGCATTTCACCAAGAATTATGGATCGAAAAAATGAATAAATAGAGTCTTCTTATAAGTAATGTTTAAATATTAAATATGTCTATATTTTTTACTTTGCTTAAATATGGATATGGCGAATCATTAATATAGAAAAACATTAATTTTGAAAGAAGTATTTATATATTTAATATTTGAAATGGATCTCAAAGTGAATGATGAGAATCTAAATTTTATCATTTGAAAATATGTGAATAGAGACAAAAATTGACGAACTAATGAAAATAGTCATTATATATTTTATCGAAAACGTCGTATAATGATTTCACTCGTCTTTTATCGCATATCTTTAAAACGTAGTCAACTCTAATCCGACTATGAATCTTAATATCGAATAGATTGATTGGGTTGGTGGGGTTATGAAACCTGAAACCATCCTCTGAAAAACATATTGCGTGCATTTTTTCGTGCGGTTTTTCGTAAAGTTTTTCTTGCGCTCGTCTCCCGTCGAAAACACACCTGAAGGGCGCACCGCCAGACAAATAATGCAGTTTTATTAGACAGCGCGGTACTCGCCATGTAAGGTCCTCGTTTTATCCCGAGCCCATAGCCTGGCTCCCGAATAAGGACGCGGCTCCCGAGGTCTGGTTTTGCATCGTTTTATTTTACGGTAAAGTTTTCCTCGGCAGTGCGCTGCCGGGACAGACAGCGATGACAAATTTCTGTTTGAAATTCAAATTTCACTCTGCAAAGTCGAACTGCTTTTATTATTTGTTTTATATTTTATGTGCACACCCACAAACTTTTGTATGGGTGATATTTTTACCATCAGCGATGTTTTACTGACTACTTGAATTGTTTACTCAGTAATTCAATGTTTTTTTTTCAATTAAAAATATTAGAAGTGGATGTTCTTATTGCTAGTATATAGAGTTGTTTCATTTCTAAAAAAATGTATTTCTTTTTTTTTCAGGTAAGAATAATCATCTTTCAGAGGTAATAGATATCTAGAGAACTGTGGTGAGTTATATAATTATGCATAAACACATAGTAGAAAACATCTGTAAACGGTTTTGGTCAACATCAGAGGGTTATTGGTCATATGTAAGCAATTAATTATAAAACGGTCAATGGAACAGCTGAACGCTGACAGATTATAAATCTTCATTATTAACTTCTTGAAAGAAATTCTGATTTTTCCAAGGGAGGAAACATATATGATAACAATCCAACGCCTACCTTAAGGAACTCAGGTGTCTTTAGCATATAAATTGGCGGTGTAAGTATGTATAAAATAGATACATATTTCATATCATGATCTTTTTATGATTTCCTCAATGCGTTTATATTCGAAAACATAATTTACATATAATGTAATTAAGAGAACAACCAAGGTTGGTTCATTGCAAATTACGTAAAATACAAAATATCGTTCAAATTGTGCATTTTCATATTGTTTATAATAAAAAAAAATATTGTTAAATTTCATTAAAATAATGTATAATAATGTAATAATGCATCGGTAATGTTATTTTTAATCTCAATAATTCGAAGTGCATTTCGGATGCATAACGCCTCTCATCGCGAAGCACTTGTAAATCAGTTTTAATAATTAAAAAGCTCTAAGTGCAGCGAGCTGGGCTGTAGAGACGAGATTCAATGCGATTCGGTGAAACTCACTCCTTGCAATTGTGAATAATAGAGTTTACTCAAGTTGCACTTTTGAGTTACCATAATGCATAACCTATATGTAATGTTTTCATTTTTAAACTTAATCATTCTTCATTTAATGTTTCAGTATTAATTTCATTTGTAATGGCAAATGTATATATTTTTTGAGTATAGAAAACACGCCCACTGGTTTTGATCGATGTGCTTTGCTGTGTGCGTTTACTTAAAGCAAATAATATATCTATACTTTACTATTTTGGACTTCATTGTAATCTGTAAAATGAAACTCTTTCCTATTTTTAAAATGTTCTACACGAAAAATTTGGGACCCAAGTATTTTCTAAAAATATTTATCGTTTCTAATCCTATTGACATTCGTCCCTTTTCCATAATCCCTAAGCCTCTGTTTATTGTTATTAAGTTGAGTACTCCTGCCTTCCATCTCATTGGCCGTCTTCCATTAGCCGGCTGTTGGTGACATAATATTGCCAACAGACGCAAGATGACTTTTCTCATTGTCTCCGAGCACAATAACCAAATGACAGTTCAGTAGCACATCGACCGATGTTGATTTATTATCAAAGCACTTCGGCCTTTGTAACTAAAAATACAATGACGCTTTAAATAATAAAATATAAAGGACATCCATAAATAATTATAATATTATTTTCTCCCTTAAATGATATTTTCTCTTTCTTTCTGGTACGTTGTGGTCGCCTTTGACGGAAATACGTAGATATAAAGATTGCAATTGGTTATATAAATCCATAAAAAAAACATTATTATTAAATTAATCAATTCAGACATTGTAGACATAAAAAGAATATTAATAACAGAAAACAAAGCTTATCTCTATAATTATTATTCAATTCTAATAACCTCAAATTCTTCTTCTCTTCTATACGAACAAATTAATCATATCTTATGAAGTTTGCCATTGTGAGGATGGCTAAGCGTTGGATACGGAGTAGTCATCCATTAAACTCGTCGGTCTGCACGCCCGGCATTCTCGCATCGTCCGTTTTTAAGAAGAATAATTGATTGTTTGATATTCATCTCCTAAAATCTTTCTTTAAAAGAGTGGGACAGATATATTTGTGAACGACAGCGCTTAACCTAAAGTACATTTAGTGTCGTTAATACACTACATATTGTTATTAAAGGGACCAAAAATATACTAAAGAATAGAAATTCTAAGTACCTAATGGTTTTAAGATATTTTTTGAAAGACCGTTGTATAATTATTTTATCAATAAATGGTTTACTCGAAACACGAAAGTCGAAACACTGTCATTGTTCTTGCAATGGAAATACATTTATCTTCCTCTTGACATTTAAACGCCATATGGATTTTGACCTTTTCTAGCGTTAGTCTCCATCCATTTATATATCAAAAGCCGCATGTCAATACTTTTGGATTGAAAAATAAATTGGTATTAAGGTCCTATTTTTACGTCAGCCCGAATGGAAACTGAATGAATTACATTCTAATATATTGATGCTGTTATAACAGTTTTAATGTAATTTATATCCAACGTTATGTTCAATGCTTAGCTTTTGCCACTACGCGACCTGTATTCCGGTCAGTATAAAAGTCTGACCGTAATGAACTATTATGTTTATTATATTATTTAAATAGTCTCACCTCAATAATAACAGTTCATCAGATAACCTGTATTGTATGAATCTAAATACAAATAAAATATTTTATTGTGCTTATGAAATCTTAGAAAATTTGGAAGCCAAACAATACATGTGACATTAATTTTTCGCAATGGCATGGTAGTTCAATCGTCATTCATAAGGCATGTATCAATTATGTTGTATACATTTGTAATTAAATATTTTAATTTACTATCCACTACTTTTTATTAACTGTTCCAAGATTTCATATTTAACATGGAACAAAACGCACGCAGTCAAAAAAGAAGCGAATGAAAATTAAACATTTTTTTATTTTGATAGAACTGCTGTTCTAATTATTTGTTTAATACAAATTATAAATAATTTAAATTTAAAGCATACTATTTATATTTATGAAAATATTTTTCTCATTTTGTGCTTTTATCATTGTGTATTTTATGCCTTATGTATTTTTATCATAAGAAGTAGGTTCTTCTAAGAAGCAGCCTTGACATATATGCGTAATATTTGTTAAGCGTAGGTGTTCTACATGCTGTACAAGAAGTGTCCATATATCATATTATATCAGTTGCCGGTAGGGGCCACTTCTGCATGATGTCCTTTTAATCAAGTCAGATGGTCCGGGCCGCCCATAAATGTCCGCGAGGGACAATAACGCCCTGGGAGGGCATCAATATCCCATATCCGATAAATGCGTTAAAATAATTCCCCGGCCCGTACGCTGTACGAATCTATAAAAGCGGAAATCTATAAATACCAGTCGATCCACCCCGTTAATTCATTAATAACTATGCTCAATTAAGTACATATGACCATGAATTTCCTGAGAGCTTTAGTGTATTACATTATTTAATCGATTATCAACCCACGACGCACTCCACCCTATGTTTGGGTACCAAAAGATAACCACACGGCTCAAATCAAGAAGAAGTTTTCTACAGTCGACAACGGAACTGGTGATACCTGAGGCCACCCTGCGGCTGAACATGTGGAGAAGCGCAACTGAGGGGAGTACTTGGATTGCCCCGAAAGTGGACCTAGCCCCTGGACATGACCAAGGGTGGAATATATGGAGGTCCCTTAACAGACTTCGGACCGGAGTATGCAAGACGAGGACACAAATGAGGGCCTGGCAGTTTGTACAGCGGACCGACTGAATGTGACTGCGGCGTGGAGCAGACCCTGTCACACCTTCTGGAGTGTGCGCTGTGCCTGAATAGCTGCACCCAGGAAGACCTGATGATGGCCAGAAGTAACGCCATCGACGTCGCCCACTTCTGGGCAGACAGGATCTGACCCTGTTGTTTCCGACACGATTATATGTATATCGATTATTATATAATTTTTGTGTTTTATAATTTTCTCACCTTTTTGAAAGCGTTTTTACAGCGCTTACAGCAGTGGACGACAATGCTTTTCTTCTTTATTTCAAATAAACATTTTTTTACATTATTTTAAATTATACATTTTGACCCCACTCACTCAAGTCCGAAACCAATTTTTGTAGCACAATATAATAAATACAAAAAGGTGATGTATTTAAACAAATAATAAGATAATATATTCCATTGTTGATAAAATTCTCCTATGATATTAATCGGATAATTTTCAATCTCACAATTTAATGGAATATTCTTTTATGCAAAGTAAACATTATTGATTATGTAAACTATAATGTCTACATTGTATATACGAAGGATATGAAATACGTAAATTTAAAATTGTTTTTAAAATATATTATATATCTTATAAGAAAATAAAATTAGCCAAAGTGCGTGAGAACTTAAATAAGAACTTTGAAAGTTGATTCGAAGTATACTTATGTATTTATTTTTTCTCGTTAGAAAAAACATTACCCCGCATTGATTTGCAATGTTTTAAAAATTCATTAGATGGGGTACGTAATTACGTTGGGAGCAAACACATAGGAAAATTAAAATAAACATTCACTTTGCCTCGGCCGGGGGTAGACTATTGATCTTGGCGTACAAAAATACTACTTTATATTAATAGGAGCAAAGTAAACCTTTTTAAATATTTATGTTATACTTCTAAGCGAGCTTCTCACATATACCAGTGGTTGGCAGCCTTTCTTGAAGAAGAGTCAAATTTGAAAATAAAAGTAATTACTCAAGAAGGGAAAAACTAATTGCTGAACCTCTTCTTTTTGATGACAATATAAAAACCTCTGAGCCAAAATATCGGAATAATATTTATCTTCAAAAATATGGGCGGGTTTCTATTTTTTGGTTAAAGTACAAATTATTTGAAGAGTTAAAAGTAGTGAAACTGGAGGTCATGAAACAATAAAGTGCGGAATGTGATCTTAAATTTCATAAATACTTAATATAATGGTAATTAATTTAATTATCAAACTACAGGTAATTAAGATAGACACCTTAATTACCTGTACTAAATAAATTACAATTTCGACCTGTTTAATAATTTTTCGTCATACGAAAGCGATTAGGATTTTATTGGCAGGTCGAATATTTTATAATCTGTAAAGCGTTCCCACGTTCCATCAAAAAATGTCCAAAGATTTTTGGATTTTCGAGTGACTTTCGCTCAAAATTATTTCATAATGTATTCATTCCGCGTGATTTATGCCACAAAACTAGAGTTTTTTAGAGTTGTGAAACCTTTATGGAGATAGCTTTACGACCATTTTGGGTGACAAGAATATGTTGATGATTTATATAACGAGTGAGAGAGTAAAGTTTTTTGAGTGATGTGAATCCTCGCACATAAATAAATACTATAAAAATATGCTAACAATATTATGTTGCTTTTCTAAATGAAATTTTAATGTAAAACTAATTATTTAATAAAAATTTCTCTGTGTGTAATATTTCCTCTCCATTATGTGACTTAAAATACACAGAACTATTCATTACCACGAAAAAGTCAACTTCCTTTCAAAGGTCTTATTTAAATTTTCACTATCCTAGTCCCAAGTCAGCTGCATATACTAAATACCATCAAATACAAACAGCAGTCGAGATTTTTTCAGACCCAATAGATCGGGGCCTGACAAAACGTCAATGGGTGAACCCTAACGCTAAATTTTTTTGATTTTAATTGTTATTATTTTATTTATTTGAGTATCTTTATGTACTGGCTTTTCGTAGAAATCTATTAAATAACTGTGGACGACGCTGTCCAGAATCTTTTTACCTGTCATAAAACATTAATTAATTACGGTCGGACCTAAAGAAGGCTCGACAATCCGTGAATTTCAACGCGGATTTTCCATCCTGACGCGTGCATGGCGGAAATCACACTTCGCAATAACTAAAGTCGTAAAACTAATGAGACCCCGGCATTAACTAATTCATTGCGAATAAAGAACGGGCGTAATTTCGGCAAAGCCCTAGACGTAATAACAGTAAAGAGAGCCAGCCAGCCCGGTACGAGGGACGGGATCCGGGGCATCCTCGAGTCTCAGAAGCATATTCCCAACCAACTTCATAATTTTACGACGGTGGAATACCGGACATTCCAGGTGCTAACAATATAAACTACTTTTCACACTTTATGTGCACCTTTCTTACATTTCATTCACAAAGCTCCTTTATTGCCCTTTGGCATTCATTTTTTGTTAACACAAAACCCATTGCACGTTCTCGGTTGTATTTATATAATCTTTAAACTATATTCGAGATTCGGAATTTATTATTACATTTTAAAATGAATAATTAATTGTGGAATTCCTTAATTATCCACTTTTGTAAAATATTTTAACTATATTTTATTAACATTTACATAACACTTACTTCTGAAACATTTCGTTTTTCAATAAAAACTGTTACTAAATATTTAAAAAAACATTCATATTTCCGTAAACAAAAAGTGATCTTTTTATTTTTGAAGTAACACATTGATAATCGTGTTTACAAATATTTTTCACAATAAATGGCGTTAATTCAGCATTTTTTATTTGAAAACAGAAACGACTCAATGAGCAGTTGAAAGAAATAATTTACAATTACGATATTACTGATTCAAAATAATTTTAAAGTGTATTGCTTTGTTAAACTAGTAGTATACTTAACCATTTTACGATATGATAGTATCCATAAATCAATTTAAACTCTTAACTTTAATTTAAATTCAATTAAATAATAATAATAGATAAAATTCAATGAAATGGGAGCTTTTTGTAATTAATACTAAATCACTGTATTTTTTTTTAATATCCCTACTACGCCTTATGCAATTGATCATTAATTTTTAATACAATTAATTATCGTATTAGAGCAGCACAAATCTTCCGGCCTTAGTCTAGTAATGACGGTAGTTATGAAGGCAGATATGAATTCACGTTTCTCACTGAGAGAGGAGGCAGCAGGCGAGTTGCTAGCAAAGATTGCGAAAGAGTAATAATACCGCCGGAGAAATTTGCATAATGATTTAGGCGCTTTAGTTGGGCGATAATTTAAAATATTTTTCATTGCAATATTTCAGTTTTTTTCCTCCGGCTACTATCTAAGCCGTGACAGTTCAGCACTTCAGTGGATATAGTTTATAAGAACGTGAAAATTGTAAAATTCAAGCACGCTGATTTATCACGTCTATAAGTAGTTTTTTTTTTCAGATTTATGGTGAACTATTTAAACGGAATTTTGTTATTTTCCTTCGCTTTCTTTTTGCAATTTTAAAGCAAACTTAACTGCCGTTATAAAAAAATATTTATCCTATTAAATAATTGAAATTATATTTTCATAACCATTAAACAATTTAGATATTAAGTAAATACTTATTTTAGCGGTATTTTGTAGCCGGTCTAATATGATAATTTACGCCTATTTCAGTGTCATCTTAACTAAGGGGATCGTTATTTTTAAGAACTAATAATAAATCATTATTGTTAAAATCATGGCTCAAATTGAGAACTTGTAGGGATTTTCCAATATTTTTTTTGATGTCGTTCAACAGCAGAATTATATAATTACCAGTATAATATACACTTTTACATATATACCTTTGAACCTTGAAATAATATATTTCGAGAAGTAAACACTTTTATTGCCTACGTAGGTTACTTACTAACCTCACTCTTACATTTTTTCTTGCGTAACATCAAACATCCCGCTTAAAAACCAAAACACCGAAAAAATCTCTAATGCATGTAAGCGGCTCGATAGTTAAGCCGGCGCTATACTTGTTGCTCGGCTTTCCTCAACCCGTTGATGTCTTCCCAGTTTCCTTTTGCCGAGTGGAGGCGGCTTTATATGAGTTTTTATCCGTTTTCCGATACAGCTAATCTTGTAATCGCTTCTGGCCTGTAAAGTACCTGATGGATCCGCCGGTGTCAGTCTCAGACTAATGGAAGGAAGAGTGGAAGCCAATTTATAGGAACGGTGTGCTACTTACTCACTGTATACATCGGAGTACATTATATACTCGCTAGTAATTTAAAATTAATTTTGTAAAAATATAAGTTTCTGATTGGCAGCTTGCCTCCGATCAATAAAGGTGAATTAAGTTATTTTTTTTAACGTAATCAAAGGTGGAAAAATTGTGCCAGAAATACTTTTATTATATGTATAGTATTTTTTAAACATAAATCTAAATATATAAAAGAAAGTCGGGTTATTTTAGTTTTTATAACTCAAGAACGGCCTAACCGACTTGGCTGAAAATTGGTGGAAAGGTAGCTTAGAACCCAAAAACGTCCATGGGATACTCAAAATTGATTTGATTAAGAAAAAATATTGAACATTTACGTAAACATGTTTTCATACAATACTATTGTAACTTGACAGCTGTCAGATGAGAAAGTGTTGCCATAGTCAGCAACATAACTAAAAATGACGCAATAGTAGGTATTGTAAGTAGGTACCTACGTAAGGTACGGAATATTTTGAAACAAAAAAAAAAACAAAAGGCAGGAAAAAAGACAAAAACAAAATAAATATTAGTGAAAATATCAATTTAATCTTTTATTTGTTAAAAATGTTAAAACAAAAAGCAAATGGAAAGGCATCTTCTTATTCTGTTGTGTTATTTTTTATTTTTTATTATTTTCTCTATTTATTGTATATTTATGTATACTCTATGTTTCTAAATATTTGTAAAAAAAATGGAATTTCGATTCTGTATATAAATAAATAAATAAATATATAGATGTGCCATCTATGTTTTTTTTGTCTATGGTTTGATAGATATTTTGTCAATCGGTTGACGTTTTGTTTCGACAGCATTTTGCTGATTTTATTATTGATTATTGATAATGCCGACACCAAAACGTTCGAATCTTTCACAACAAAGCCGTCACGCAACAAGGAATCGAAAAATTGTCAATGAAAGGACTGACGAAGAGCAAAAAATCTCGCGTGAACAATCCATCGAACCCATCTAACCTGTGGCACAAATACAAGAATAAGATGTCAGAAGATATTTTACATCAAATTCGTGTTAGATCAAGAAATCCTGATCTTAAGATGAATGAGGAAATACATAATCGGGCTTTGCTCTTAATCGAAGACATGTGTTAACCTCATGTGCGGTAGTTTATTAGTCAGGCTAGGAATGCCAGCACCAAATCGTGAAATGAATGACGCATTTAATCGAGAATTGGAACGGGAACGTGAAAATGATCACCATGAATTAGATTTAGTAGTTCAAACGAATGTACCGCTGTTGAATCCTCAACAAAAGGAAGTTTATGATACATTAATGAAGGCAATTGATGATGGAAATGGTGGTTTATATTTCCTGGATGCCCCTGGTGGAACTGGTAAGACATTCCTCATGTCAGTAGTTTTAGCCACTGTCCGTGCGAGATCCAACATTGCGGTTGCAGTTGCTTCTTCTGGAATAGCAGCAACATTGTTAGAAGGATGCCGTACGGCTCATTCAGCATTAAAATTGCCGTTAAATCTTCAAACTATTGAAGAACCTACATGTAATATTTCAAAACACTCCGCAATGGCCAAAGTTTTATCAGAATCGAAAATCATCATCTGGGACAAATGCACAATGGCGCAGAAACGTGCATTGGAAGCACTTAACCGATCATTGAAAGATTTTCGCAATGACTCGAGATGTTTTGGAGGCGCAATGATTTTACTGTCTGGCGATTTACGTCAAACACTGCCAGTAATTCCAAAATCAACTGCTGCCAACGAAATTAACGCTTGCCTCAAATCGTAGAATCTATGGCGCTATGTAAAGAAGCTTCAACTGACAACAAACATGAGAGTTGCATTGATGAATGATACATCTGCTGAAGATTTCTCTGAGCAATTGCTGACTATCGGTAATGGTCGAGTACCTGTCGACATATCGAATGGATTGATTTCATTTCCTTAGAATTTCTGTTTCTTTGTCTCATCGAAAGACGAACTCATCAACAAAGTATTCCCAAACATCATGACTAACCACAAAAATAATGAATGGTTGAGTGAGCGAGCAATTTTGGCGGCTAAGAATAAAGATGTAGACGACCTTAACTACATAATTCAGAATGATATCATTGGTACACTGCATTCATACAAATCTATTGACTGTGTAACGAATGAAGACGAAGCCACTAACTATCCAATTGAATTTTTAAACTCATTGGATGTGCCTGGCTTACCACCGCACAATTTAAGACTAAAAGTTGACTCCGTAGTAATCATGCTTCGAAACATAAACCAACCAAAACTGTGCAATGGGACGCGTTTGGTGATAAGTAAATTGATGAACAATGTGATTTACGGGACGATACTCAAAGGAAAATTCGAAGGTGAAGAAGTCCTCATTCCGAGGATCCCGATGATCCCAACCGATATGCCGTTTGAGTTTAAGCGACTTCAATTTCCGGTCCGTCTTGCATTCGCCATGACCATTAACAAATCACAAGGCCAATCCTTGAAAGTTTGTGGTCTGAATCTTGAAAATCCATGTTTTTCCCATGGTCAATTATATGTGTGTTCACGGGTTGGAAGACAATCTGCGTTATTTGTTCTTGCGCCTGATAATAAAACAAAAATGTCGTCTATCACAAGGTGCTTCACTGAAGAGTGCAACCCATGCACAAAAATACATGGCCAATAAAGAATCATTAAAATACTAGGATTCAAATCATTGCAAATTAAAGGACTGAAGAAGAACAATTGCACCTGGACGTATCGAAGAACGAGGATTTAATCTGACATTCAAGGTATTTATTTATTTATTTTTGTACTTACACACAAAATAATTAACAGAATAACATACTACACTCATTACTTTGAATTATGTATGCTAATTCTAAAAAAAAGGGGTTTATAAATCAGTAATATTGTCTTTGCTTTTGATTCTGTAGATACAAGGACAGATTCACCATTGAATCGGATCATTCCAACCTCTCGAAGATGCAAAGCATAAATTTGTACAAATATACTTCAATGACAATATGGAGGAAGAACTTGATCGACGTCTACAAAGTCGTGATCAGAGCGGATAAACGACCATCTGGTACACACGTCGTGATTCTGGGCAACTACAACAGATATCTGAAACACGTCGTTCATATGACACGTTGCAATACCCACTGATGTCTTGGCACGAGAAGATGGATATTATTTCAATATCAAAATGAAAAATCCATTTAATGTTGAGTAATCAATATATATATAATCAATATCATAGTTTTGAATTCGTCATGACATACATTTTAAAGTGCTTGGTTTTGCTTTATGCTTCCAATAAAAGACCAATTACACTGCTTATTACCAGGAAAATAACAGACTTAAAGATTAAGATGTTTTTTTAGAGAAAATTTGACAAATAACCGGCAAACGATTTAAAATCATTTATCTTCACCCCTTTATAATTATGCTACAAATATGTATGTTAGCTTTACATACAAAATTACAAATCTATTGTCTTAATTTCAGGTGAAGAAACTACCAAGAATCTAAGCTCCATGCTTAATAATATGATAACGCATATCGTTTGACGATTCGTCGAAATGCTGACAACTACTTGCTGAAGTTTTGTCGATTACTGCAATAGAATTCAACCAGACCAAATATATGATATCATATGTACCGAAAAATTCAACTTAATAAAATCCAAAATCTGCTCATTTATTGCCTTTCGGGTGAAACAAAGTTCACCGGGTCAGCTAGTCATTTATAAAATGTATATATTTTTTATTGATTTAAAAAATACAATTATTTCAAATACAATAAATCAATTAATTGTATTATTTATATCCAGGACATTTATCTTTCAAGTGTTCGAAATAATATTTCACGCTGAGTTCTGTATAAAATAAATATTCAATTTAACACGGCAAATAATCAATAATGAATGGGAAATGACACATATTATTCGAAATTATTTTTGCATATTACGATTATTTATTGGAATACTTAATACAAATCTCATAACATGTGCATTGTTGCACTGTTTCTACAACTACTTAATATTTTATTACGTCACGTAGAATAAATAAATAAATATCCTAAGCTAACGTTATTTGTGGAATGGTTTTAAGTTCACCACTTGTTCTGGGATGTAGTTTCGTGTTGATATCTAAAATCCGCGCCCCGCCTAACAACTATGTATAAACTTTTCCACTTGGGAATGTAATTCATCCCTGAGATAATTTCAAACTTCAATAGCTTTTTACTCTTTTGTGCGATGTCGGTATCACCGCCATATTATAGTATAGTTATATATAACGCACCGTCAGGCTTAAATTGGATTTCGTTTTTTTATTACGCACGTCAAAAATTACTAAATTTTATTACCGAATTAACTACTTAGTTAGTTTTATATTGCATTGGGTACTTCTTATCTTTCATATCCGCTCTCTATATTGAAAATACTGTCTCCACAAATAAACGTCGAAAATCTCTATCAGCTGCTATTTCATTATCGCTTTGTCATAAGTCAACTCGGCATTCTGTTCATTTTAGTCGTGTGTGTACTCAAATTACATAAGCGTACGTACTTTCGGGGTGTAAGGCTAATCATCCGATCTCCTTGTGAAAAATTGCGGATATTGAAAGTTCGTAGGACTTCTACTGGGACATGGTATGAATAATGGCAAGTGACAGAACTGAATGGCGGCAATTTGTAGTGTCCATGTGGTTCATATATGAAATGGATATGGGAAGAAAAAATACTTCGAATTTCAGTTGTCTATTTTTAAAGCTTTCGGGATGTCGCCATTTTGATTTCTGATGCATCCAAGTGTTTTAAATAAAATATACTACATTTACAATGACAACTTATGCTTAAAAAATTGGACTATATATTAATTTCTTACTAGAGACATACATATAAGGTTGTAAAATTAATTTATAAAAGTTAGTGCGAGCATATTCTACTTAGCTAACAATACCGTGCATGTGTAAATTAATCAATTGTTTATTTTGAACGTGAATTTTTATAAAATATTTATAATTTTTCGACATCCCGTAAAAATAACAAAAACGTTTCACGTGGTATTTTAAGCTTAACGATGTTATAATAATCTGTTTTAATCATTACTTGGAGACGGTAATGGCATTTAATTTTAATGAAAATTCAGTTGCATCTTGGTTCCCCAGTACCTTCTCTGTAAGACTGGATGTCTGGCCAAAGGAGGCTTTGTCGGCAATGGTAATTAGTTCTGACCAGAAGGTAAACGGATTACCTCGGGAACGTCGTCGTACTGCGCTCTGAACTATTCACAATCTTCTACCTCCAACTAGATTTACACGAATATTCCATTATCTACGAGTATACTAAAATCCCATACTGAATTATTATTACACGACACGAAATGAAAACGCTTGTATAATTTTCTGAGATAACTGTATTATCGCACTGTAAGCTATATTTAGATATAAAAAACTCTATTAAAGTGCTTTTTTGTGATTTTGCATTAAGCATATGGTGTTTTAAAATAAAAAATATTTAGTGAATACATAAATATTTATATATATTTGTTTATATTATGTGTCCTACTCTGTATAGATCGGAAGCAGAGTCCTTACACTTTGGACAAACTCACGTGCTACTACGGCGCAAAATATTTGGAAACATTTACGTTAAAGAAAAGTGGAGATTCGAATACTTATGGGAGGTCATTTTAACAGGTTGTTTTGCCAAACGATGGTACACCCGTTGCAAAATATTGGAGCATATAACCACTACGAAGGTCCCCTATAAATGGTCAAACTTTTATTCAATTTATATTGTGGCTTTTAAGTTTAGCCGTGTGGCGAATTTCTTTTTACTAATATTTCGACCGTCATTGCAGGGCTCTTCTTCAGGATTGATGATTTAGTTGTGAGTTGGTGTCAGGTTATCCTTACCAACACACAACTAAGTCATCAATCCTGAAGAAGACCCCTGCAATGGCGGTCAAAGTATTGGTAAAAAGAAATTCGCCACACACAGCTAAACCCAAAAGCCGCAATATCAAATCTGTGAAAACCTAAGAAGCTGTTATTCAATTGTTTATGAAAATCAGGTGAACCTCTGTATCAGGTGCGTAATGAATACTTTTAGGAGTAAGTAAAGTTGAATGTTTAAGTACTAAACAGTCAACACTAGTAATACTGCATATAGTGGCCGTCGCACAAGATTGAAATGACGATGCCTATTTTATAAAATAAAAATTTAAAAAATATTATCTGGCGATTAAACCTGAAGCTTGGAATGATTTTATCACGTGAGCTGAAAACGGCTGTTAAATTGACAGCGCTTAATTTATTCGCAGCACCTATACAATGCATGCTCCATGAATATTTTATGAATATGACGTAGCGAGCTTTTCCTTTGAGAATATTCATAAAAGCCACTCGAAAGACGTGCGTTTATTTATTATCTTCATGCCAGAAGGGAAACTTGACTTCCCGCCTTGTTCCTTCGCCAGCATTTTACATAAACGTGAACGTACTGCCTGTGTACAAAAGGAGTAACTTCGACACGTGAAGGAGAGTGCTACAACTATCAAATGTTTCAGGTAGAAAACTTCAGTAAACATTATGCCTTATTTATTATGAAATAAACTTTTTCAGACTTACTGATAAAAGATTCTCTAAAGGTGTTTTTTTTTCTGAGATGTGTAGATTTTAAATATTAGATAATTTTAAATATCATTGATGAAGTGACGAATGATGAATAATTGTTCGTTGGTCTCTGTATACCTCAGCTCAAATAAATAAACATTTTTACCTCCTATATTATGTCAAAATTGTATTATTACCTATTACTCGATATTATTATTATACTTCATATTTTTAAATACTAGCCATATATTTGATGTTTCATTAATCATTTTTGTAAATTACTTGATTGTTATATTAATGTTTATTTTTTATTATGTCTTTATGAACAAAAAATGTATTTTCATACTCCTTTACATCTGTTTAATATAATATTTCCCTATATTAAACACTTACTACAGAAAAATACACTATAGATTTTTTTTCATATCCGTTTCCATTTTTGGAACATACGGTATCATACATAACATATACACTCAGTTCTGTCAGTTGCCATGGTCTATACCTTTTCCCTAGACATCTCTGCACCCGGATATGCACCAGGGAACTTATATGGTTCCTGACGACGTCCATGGCAGTAGTGTGAGTTTTATTAATCGTAATTTTTAATTCATATCGTCGTATGATTAGCCCACCGCTCTGGAGACCAAGTCAATTTGGTCCTAAGGGGTGGTTTAATCTAAAAAATATACTATAGACGTGACTATTATATAAAAACCTGCCGCAAAAGCTAGTGAAAAAATCTCTGTACGCTATTCTACTTGAATTATAATAGAGTTGAATTATTTATCTTTTATATCGTTTATAACGTGCACTGATTCAATATTCTAACGTCCTCCTGAAATATGAAAGAAAATATCATGATAAAAATATTGTTCACACTGTAATGCTCGGATTATTAAAACACTATTGAAAGTGTAATAAGTTAAATTTATTTGTTTAATAAGCCGAAGTTTGTAACATTCATTTTCGCATTATGCCAAGATGCAATGTCCTATGGGGGCTTCATAATGAAAGTTTCTCTCTTCTGCAAATTAATGCATCGCTTCTTGTCCTCCTCGCGCCGAAGAGCGTTATGGGGAATTTTTCCTAAAAGCTTGTCGCAATTTATCACTTAATATTTTAGATCGGAAACGAGCTTGCTAGCCTATTCATATTTAGTGTCGGACATCGAAAACAGCTGCGTCATATCATTTTACGTTTCAGTGGACTTTACGATAACATTAAGGTTATCAACTGACAATACTTGGTGAAACTGCATAACTATAATTTTAGAAATAATTTTAATTAAAAAATTAATAAATTAAAAATATTTAGTTTTGATTCACAATTTATTTTAACGATTACATGTTTCGGCCTTCCTGAAGACCATCTTCAATAACGACTTGGACTTTACGACTTAACAATAACTTTGCATTGATCGTTGTCTGAGGGGACTTATCACAGTCGAAACGCAGTTTTTGTATAAAACAATATTTTATTTTATGAAGCTTATTTACATATGTTATTTTTGCTGCTACATGCTTTAAAAAAATAATTAGACTTATATTGAAACAAAAAGTCTTAAATCTTTTGACATTATCAAATATTTGGTTGGTTCGTTTTTTTCATTTATGCTTAAAATTACAAAGATTTTTAATGCATGAATTAAAATAAAAATACAATGGCGGTTATCATTACATAGTACATTTTTGGTACTCGAAATAAAAAATATACTCCTATTTTCCAGTAACCAAATATTTTACTGGTCACCTATTGTTTTCGACGCAATATATATTAAATAATATATTCAACTACTTTTAAACAATAAGTCAGTAAATATGAGGCTCATATCAGGCATATATTGGCCAGAAATGTCATCCGCGGTAAACATGCTAAATTAAATAAAGATAAAAAAATGATTTTGTTGTTGTACATGTTAACATTGCAGCAGACACCAAACGTGTCACCTTTTGCTTGATTTTGCTTACAGTCGTATTATTTTCAAGCCATTCGTTAGGGTTAGACATATACATCGTTCGCCTTGCGTCAGCGCCATCAAGAACATTGGTGTCTTATTCCTTTTATCTTTTCAAACACGACACCGTCTCTCCGCTCGATTTCGCTAAGTATTCATATTATTTTCTAGTCATTCGTGGTATCCATACGTCGTTGGCCTTGCTCTGGCGCCATAACAAGCGCTGGTCTTCCTTCCTTTTCTACGTGGACTAAGGGAGACTTGGCTGCCTTAATTGCGAGTAACGCCGCCCAGGTTCGCTCTAGCGGGCGCCCCGCCCAGAGCGAACCTCCGTGCTCGGCCCAGTGGTAACTCAGTGTTAGGCCCCCGGCCCCGCCGTACGCAAATGTTTGCGAACGGGTGTTTTATGAATATTGCCGCTCGCCGCAGACCGAACCGCGGTAATGGCGGCCTCCCCTGGGCCGGCGGAGCCAAGAAAACCGCCCATCTTGCGGGAGGTAACGCTATAAACCCCCATATACAACCCTAATAGAGGATAATCTCAATACCGCTTCACGAGAGCCGTTCTTCAATACTCTTCCACTCAACTCATACTATAGTGCGGTTCACTTATGTTATTCTCATAGTAATGCTTCTTAAATGTATACACAGAGAACACTATTTACTGGATAATCATTTATGTACAAGTGTATCTTTTACAAGAGTATTTTCACAATGGTGTTTCACTTTAAATTAAAGTTATTGTATTCATGCAAATGAAAATATTTTAAGTGATATGTTTCTCACTCAATTTCGAAGTTAGAATTGAATTTGCAAAAAATATTTTAATTTTTAATAAGTATTTATTTATATTAATTATGAAGATGAGCTTTTATAAAGTCATATCCAAGACGGGAGTATTTGCAGCAAGTATTCGAGGACATGAATTGTAGTGCTTATGCTGAGCTGAAAAGGGTTGCGGAGGACCGAGAGGAATGGAGATTGAGATGCAAGATTCTGTTGCTGCAAACCAATCCACCGGATTGATACTACGAAGAAAGATCCTTAAATTATCTAAGATAAATGTCGAAGATACCAGTACTTATCGACAAAAATGAATGTCTTTCGGTAATACTATATGTATACTATATATAATACTTATGAGTGTATTTATCAGATAAATAATTATTATTAACAATAATACATCATATTTTGTCTACAATGCAATTTATGTATGTGAGTTTCGAAGACAATTTTATATAAGTATTATTTTTTAAGTGACTACAAACTAATATTTTTTGAAACCTAAATGTGTAAAGTGGTTTATGTTACGTTCACTAACTATTAGTAATTTATAAGTATGTTTACACACTACTAAATAACATCTCGGTTCAGAAGCATTAATTTCATGTGAGATATCCCGCTGTATTACCCCATCACTCACAAGCTGTTTTATGCTAAATAAAGTTGCACCGGAATGTAATATCTGCAGTGAGTAATATAACATTCCGGAATGCCTGGAGCACTATTTTAACATCCGCCTGGCAAGATCGTGATGATAATTTATCATCCATAAAATGCTTTACTTCCCGCTTTTTAAAAGTGTATCTCTAAACATGACCTCAACTCTTTGCTACAGCGTTTTACTGTGAAGAAAAATTGCACAATGGTCCGAGACGACATCTTCCGTAACCATCGTCCAAACGTAACATTTTAGGGGGAATATAAAAATGACATTAACTGGACTGTCTTGTCATGAAACACTCATGCTTTACGTTCCAAGAAAATTGACATGTCTCGTGTTCAAGATTACAATAATCTATCTTTTTTTTTCCTTTGATTATACTGAACGGCTTTAAATGATTTATTCACGATACCCAACAACGCCCTGAAAAGGACGCCCGTACCTTGTCTGTACGCGTCGCGCCTTGAGAACGGCGCCCGATGGGCCTGTGCGGGACTCGTTCCTCGTCATAGGGAGGACCATACCCGCTAAAAATTGCCTCCCAGTGCCTCTACCGACCCCGGTGTATCGCCGTCAGGCATTAGCTTCAGGGTCAGCTTCATTGGCCTGGCTGTAACGTTGGTGTATCGCTTAGCCGTTAGTGTCGACGTGCGAGGGTTCAGCACGCCTCCTTAATCGTTCGGCGTCTTCTTTTTGCCGTAACACTGTTCCGAAGAATGTCGACCAGGCGTCCCAGTTGATTGGTGAACTCAGCATGCTGGCCGCCATCCTTTCCGGAGACAGTGTATCAAGGTCATTGGTCTGGCCCAAGAGCTGTTCCCTCTCTTTGTTCCACGCGGCGCAACCAAATATCGTATGCTCCGCGTCGTCGATGTCCGCATCGCAGTGATGGCAGGCGGGTGTCTTCTTCTTTCCAATTCGTATGGAGGTACGCCCCGAAATAACCGTGGCCCGTCATGGCCTGCGTGACATGGAATGTCATCGTTCCATGCGCCCGCTTGATCCACGGCTCGAACAATAATCTATCTAATAAATATTGTTACGCAAAATATTTATACAAATCCATAGTAATTTTATTCCACTTAAATACGATACCATAAAATTATTTCATTAACCACTTCATCGCCACATGTTTGTAGACAAATAAAAACACTACTTTTACTAATGACTAAATTATTTTAATATTTTTAACTCACATTATTGGTGAGCTGCAATCGATTGAACTTATTTTCACGAAAAAAAAAACACATTTTTTTCATTAGAGTAGCCAGAAAATAGATTATAGATCAAATACTCGATCATTTAACCGCCCTAGCTGCAAGTATATTTCCAAAATATATTACATAACTGTCTCCCTACATCGTATGTACCTCCAACGCATCACGTTTGTTGTAAATATTTAAGATATATATACTATATAATTGATAATTGTGTTCGAAAACAATAAATTCTATTATAATTTTATTCAGTACCACCCCTTGACACCATAGATATCGTTGTGAGAAAATCGGAATTAATTTTTAATACATCTTTTGAATATTGCGAAGCGCCCACGGGTGCGCTTACGGCAATCGTCGGGTTAATAATATGGTGCATTCTACACTGCAAGCTATATTTACAAGTTAAGTTAACAATATTTAAATGTCAATATAAATATGAGTTATATTGTTCAACATACGTTTATGTATTTGTGTAATTTACATATTGTAAATGTTTGAATTTACTTAACAATAATTTTGAATCATTGGTTTTCTCGATGTCCTCTTATGTTAATACATTAGACCAAATGCCATCATAAGTTATTCGAGGTTTGCAGAATCTATGACGATTGAGATATTTTGAAGATGGTTTTATTTACTTTTAATTAATGTTATGTTATCATCACCATTAAACAATATTTAAGAGGCCGATATCAAGGAGTTATTGTAAATAGTTGGTGATCGTGGGACAAATTTCATCTAAAACCACCGTTTTCAATTAATATGGCATGACAGTTATTTTTACAGGTGGGGTTTAATGTCATACCGATTTGAAGTAAACTTAAGTTAAACAACGCAACTTGTAATTAACTTGTACATTTTTAATAACATCTTCTTACTTTGTTTTAGTAGAAGTCTGTCTGCGACTCTGTTGCTCTCGCGTCGTTTCGAATGTAAATTTTATCCATAAAGTTGCGGTATTAAGAATGATGCTTGTCTCCTGTAATTATTATGCACCTCCAACAAACATTTTAGAGTCAAATTTACTTGGACTGGCGTCTTTTTTTGCGACACTGGCAGTAAAACATTTTAATGTTCAATTAAACATTTTCTTAATTGCTACATCAATTTATCCAAGTGATTAAATGAATCATTTGAGACTTGCTTAAAATTTAGCCAAGAGACATATTAAAGAACAGTTTTTTTTTTGTTTGCATTTTATGATCAAAAGAAAATTTAATGTAAGTATAAACTATTAGACTGTAGATTGTTTGAATGAATTACATTGAAACAATACGAGTAAACATACAGGTAGATAGCAAGATTGGTTTACTGTTTTGTCGAATTATAAAATCACGTGGAATTCAATTAACTAAACATAAACTTATGTAGGGCTTAGTCATCGAATGTATCATAAATACATCTATGCCGTATGATTATTTTCAAAACGCTTATGAGTGCGTATATTTTTCGTGATAAATTTATATTACATAAGTTATAAGCTCACTTTCCCAGCCTATAACAGGTTATTTATCTTGATTAAATAACAAAATTTACCTGTATATGCTCTCCCAAGGTGGTAAACGGCATAGGATGTTGAAAGCAACAGATACTACCGTATTTAAAAATAAATAAAATATTATCAAATTCCAATTGTATCGAAAAACAAGATTTTGTTGGAGCAGATCAATCAAAAATGAGAATTGATACTTCTATGAAATAAATAATTTGCCGTATGGCTGTTTAATTCCTTGCATATAAAACTGTGTAAAATAATTGTGTAAACTATTTTTTTTTCCAATACGTGTGAAAATGTTTATGCATTACATAGTAGCCTAGTGCTTTTGTAGCGTTATCCCCAGACTGTACTACGCGTTATAAAAATTATTTTTAATCTGAATGTATTTCCCATGCCACTCTCAATTTCATATGGCGAGTTTATTCAGTCCGTTTGCAAAAGAAATACCAATCTACCTGGGCAGGTGAGCCTCTTGTCCAGTATGTAGTGCCCTCACAATGTCGCATACATATTTGCAATTTTCTGCAATATGTGAGTAGCTTTCTAATTGCGATACGAACTAGTTTGCGGGAGTAATTTTAAATCAAAACTCCATTCTAATTTCCACTTTCGTAACGGACGAGCAATGCAGAATTATTAATAGCATTAATTGCATTGTTTAATAATAGTGCATTAATTTTTCACGGCTGCCTGAAAAACGAACGCTTCAGACTTTTCGAGTCGGATTTTTTTTTTTTTAATTTCTGTGATCAATTTATTTAAACCGAAAAGGTGGACTAATACAATTCCAAAATTTCTAATATTGCACGATTTTCATTACTAATTTTGTGTGAAAAATATATTATTTAGAACTTAACTATACTATTTTTTATTGGACTTTATTAGCAAAGCTTATAAAAATTGTATACTATAATTGTATTATCATTTGCTTTGCGTCCTTTTTATCCTTTTTGTTCTCGCTCCTTTTCGCGCTTTACGTGACTTTAATTGCGAATGTGTATTTCTATAAAAGTTTCTCTCGACTCCGATTGTCTAATCTCGTTACACATTCTGTTAACCTCACGTTGAATTTGATTACACACAAGTTGTACTGAATAATTAGAACAAAACTTTAATGACCGCTGCGATGAAATATAACTTTTGGCAACGTTCATTTTTCACCACATAACCCTCGTTGTGTGATTAATTTTATTGCAAACTGCATAATTTAGGTCAACACTCGTAATTATTAATTGCATAGGAATATAGCCTTATAAGTTTAAAGCCATTAGAATATATCCAAAATACTAAAAAAATACGACGTTAATATTATCAAACTACATCCAAAATACTCTCAAAAATCTGCAATAATATTACCAAAATACTGCTAAAATAATGTCAAAATACAACCCAAATTCTACTCAAATAAAATACAAACAAAATAATACCAAAATATTATCAAAAATTGCATTGAAAAATAATAATGTGAGGGTGAGCAAATACCTCGCTGCAACACAATTATATTCATTTCTATGTTATTAAAAAAAAAATTTGGCGTGAATAAGGTTAAGATCTTCTGCTCTAAGGACTGTTTCTTGGTGGAGGAAGACTGGGTGGTCTGCAAGGAAATGTCATTTTTCATTTTACTTCCATGGCAGCCGAAACCTCTTATTGTTTTTTGCTGTCGGTATTCGCCTTGTTATTTATGTTCGCGTCTACTTAACCAACAAACGTACGACACTTGTAAGCCGAATTTTCGGCGGAGCAAGGGAAATCTTAAAATTTATATTTTTCATGTGGTACGTGTCGGAAAAGCTTTCGAACAAAAAAGATGGCGCACTGCTAGATTAATATTTGACGTTTTCTATTTTTTCATGATTTTTTTTTTGTATTACACTTGAGTCTCGTATAACACGGTTATATGGTTCCACAAAAATATCGTGTTATACAAATCCGTGTTATGCAAGGTTTGAAGTTCATACAATATTAGGAGTTGCGTTCCAAAAAAAAATAACGAAGATAATTTATGTATATAAATATATTTTTTAATAAATAAATATACATTTAAATATTCATGAAAAAACTTTAATTACATAATATGGCATTCACTTATCATCACTATCACTTATAATTCTATATGTTGTACTCTTTTTCGAAATCGGTTGTACGTTTTCTTCATCGGAGGACTGGATTTCTTGTGGTTTTAGCCTTCAAAATTTCGGTAATAAGCGATTGTCTTGCTTTTAGTGTAAAAATCCTTACGTATTTCTTTATAAGGTTACAAAATCTGTAGCAATTCTCTCTTAAATTTCGTACTTCTTTCCTTTATAGGATCCTTTTAATAAAAAAAAAATTCTAATTTTATACCTTATTCCAAGCCGTCATTTATCGTTTTTTATGTGAAACATATAGCTGCTTCGCTGCAACTGCTTTCTGAGTCGTTAATTGCGGTGGGTTCATCTAACATTTGAACACATTTTTCTTCGTTCAACGTACGATCCTCCAATATTTTTTGGATGTCACAATTGATCGTTTGATTAATATACACGATAAATCAATAGTGAAGAATTTCAATCACCGCCTAACAGTATATTTCTATGATGACTTAAAAACACATTTAAACACAAAATTTAAACGTCAAATAGCCTATTGAAATATCAATGAAACAATGTCACAACTCAATTAACTAAATATATGTGTATACATATTTTATTGCACACTTTAATAATATTTTTTTTTATTGAGAAATAGAAATACTTTGCCAAATCTAAACTATTACTTTACATTACCGCGGTTTGAACCTTTGAAGATTGGTCTCGAATCCTTTCTGCCCGGTTGACCTTTTATCGAGGGTTTTCGATGCATAAAAACCTGTCTCTGTCTCATACAAAATTTAACAGAAAATTTAGAGGGAATCGTTTCGCGGTCTCGGCACGATCGTAGTAAAAAATAATTCCTCCTACCCCTGTAGATACAAGTAGAGACATATTATGTGAGTGTAACGGAGTATTCCTGTTTTCTTCATATTCTCCTGATAGTTGGAAATCCAGATGGAATAGTAAGATAAAAACTCAGCAAAATTTTATCGAAATTGCAGATACTAAAAATAAAAACGTGTGTATAATATCAATAAGCTAGTTTTATTATATAATATATTTGTGCACGTGAAAATAATATATTTATTGCGTTTCGTTTAACTAAGAAATATTAAAAAATGTTATTTTATAAAATACAAATTCTTTTCATTTAGGGACTAGGCAGTTTTATTGTTGGCTTGTATTATTATTAATATTATTATTAAAAGAAACGAGAGATTTCATATTTTATGTGTTTGCACAAAAGAAATGTGCTTTCATGTGTTACGCAATTCAAGAATACGTATTTACCTACTTAGTTATGTATTATACATATATTGAATTATACAATAGAGAGCTCAATTTTAAAATAAATCTCAACAAATTTCGTAGAGGTCGTTTCAAGGCATTGAGTGATGTGTGCTTTGTATAAGAGTAGTACCGAATGAAAGCATTATATTGCGTACAATACAAAAACGTAATATAAATGAATGTTGTATACATTACATTTATATTATTTCTTGATTTACGTCATTCAAATCGGAGATATTTAAATTTTATTTCAAATTGAAATATTTTTAAACGATAATTATTTATTTAAATTACACATAAAAAATACTAACACATACCTCTTTATTATAATTTTGATATACAAACTTCGGATTCGTCTTTAATATAAGCTCAGATCTCCACGTATACACACTGATGGATGAAGCTACATAAATAATAAAAATGATTTCTTGTAGTATAAGTATAGTGAATATGTATGTTTAATCAAGGTGCGAAATATTTATCTATTGACTCCTACCCCACCCGCCGTATTGACCAGCCATTGCTCTCTCCGATTACCATTTATTCCGGTAGACGACACATGGCCTGGCTGAGCAGCGATTTTCTTCTCATGACGATACCAAAAAAATGGGCGATGATTGGATTGCCTTAAAAGACCCAGACTTTTTCCAGCGTGGAATGCTACCTGAAAGATGTGAGAAGTTCGTAGCTGCCGATGGATAGTATTTTGAATGATCTGTCTTATAGTGAATTATTATTTGATTATATTTAATATTTGATGTAACAGTGGATGCTTAAAATGTAAATAACTTTTTTTTTTCTATACATATCCCCTCCATATTTCTATCTTAGTAAGCCACACTATTGGGACAAATTCTTTTAGACACTCTTTTACTCAGAAAATTCCACTAGGATGAAACTGAATGGATAAATCAGAACAATATTACTTCATATGAGTATCTCAATTAAATTGATCTCTGCTGAATTTATTTATCGGAATAGTTGAACTATCGGTTTCCAACAACAGTTTTCTTGAGAACCGTCTTAAATATGGAGATGAGGCTGTTAGTTTTATCTCGGGTACGGCCATTGTCAATAACTTCAAAGTCGAAAGTCGCATTGTTTTCACCTTCGGAGCGAGATGAGAGCTCCCCGGGGAAGTTATGTTTGTTCCCAGGGAATACGGACCGAAGTCAATTTCTTCGGATCGGTCCCCGGCCGCCAACTCGGGTGTTTGCTCTAGGCGTGTTTTATGTCACCTTCACCTTTGCCGCGATGAAAAACCGATGGAAAATCGATGGCAGACTCTGCGTAAAGACGATGCTCTATATATCCTGCCGGCGATACCTCAGCAATAGATACCGCACCTATTACGTTAAAGCGGAGCCAATGAATTTCAACTTTTTGTGTTAGCAGCTGCTTTGTAGTGAAATCTTTAAGACATTAAATATAATATATATATATTCCTTAAATTTGGGAAAGTAACAAGATGATTTTATATGTTGCACTTACATAACTTTAAAATCAGTTTTAACATTTTTTAGGCACCAGCTCTATTCCGATTGCAAAAGTTTACCTGATGGGAAGACTACATAGCGTTTATTGAATTTGGGCCTTTGATTAAAGGCCTCATAATAAAAATTCCCCGAACTAATTATCCTATAAGTTTTCAAGGGTGTTTAAAAACGCCCTAACATGATTTGAACACTAAAGCTGACTTATTTTTTAAGCCCTCGGGCTATTAACCTAAAGGGACATCGGTAACTATTCTAATATGTGCTCAAGGTAGCTTCGGATGCAGAGATAACTAAGGACGGAGCATGGAGTTTATTATATGGATGCCGAATCATTTATAGCGACCTTAAAGCAACTAGGGAATGGAAATGATTGAAATATTTTATATAATTATTGTATCGATTAATAATTATTTTCTGTAAAATAAAGAATTGCTTTTCTGTTTTCATGTTTTATTGTTGCAACTAGTGATTTCCAATGGAATTAAAACTTAAAAATACTCTAAAGAAAAGACAGTTTAATTTATTATTATTCATTTATCATGCAACATACTCACTGTATAGTTTGTCTAATGCAAAGAGGAACTGTTTGTGCAATTTCATTTATCTTCTGCAATTTTTCGACGGTCAGCAAGTATTTAATTTCGCAGCCGGAAGCTTCCCAACGGTAGCTTTACCGTGACTCGTTTATTTTTATTTTAGGGAGAAATCTTCCATCTGAATTATACCGCGGCCAGGTATATACGGGATCGGCACTAATTCTAATTGAATTCATTCAATATCCAGCGAGGGATGCTGCGGGGCAAGAGAAAGAGAGGCAGGTTGCCAACAAACGCCGGAGGAATATCGTCTCGTGCCTGACTTCTGAGATTAGATTTATACCGGAGAATAGTGACTTGGGGATAATTAATGGGAGCATTACAAAGGATAACGAAAAATGAATGAAATAAATGGCGGAGAATTAGATCGGCAGCGATGGATGCGAAGGAAACACTGTGTAATGCATTAGCCAAGTCGGGGGATCACCGAGGATTTGAGCGGGTATCTTGCAGCCATGAATTGTATTACGCTGCATACGGATGCTTTGCTTGATTAAATAGTGGGGGATGTCTACTTGTCTGACTTAACTCACTTACATAAATATATATTCATTTGAGGCTTTAAATTTTATAAATCGCGGGCGGAATGTAATAATTAAGTAACTCTAAATTACATATTATGCATAGAGATGATAGGGTTTGAAGTTTCTTGTTTCATAACACCTCTTCAGTTATAAAGTGTCAAACTTATGTATTTCTATTAAAAATAATAATTTATTTTTACATCTTATATTAACATTTTCAGTAGTTATACGTAGTTCAGTAGTTATTTATCATATTTATTTGAGAATCGATCAAGAAGTTCATTACCTAGTGTTATCACTGAATAACTGAATTATAAACGTAATTTTTTTAAACCTGGTTAATCACTGTGTAATTTTGACTGTATGTCAATTCTCTCTCGTTACCTTTAAAAAACTAATATTACCAATGGTATTATAACAGCAAAAGCAAAATGAATTATTTTAGCCATTCTATTCTATATATATTATATTAATGAATATCACCCGTACGTATCTCAAGATTTGAGGTTAGTAGAGGACTGAGGTTTTCTTAATAAAATCATTGTTAAGCAGAGTAGATTTTATTGGTTAATTACCTTAAGGATGTTCTCGACATATGGATGTAAGTATAGAAGTTAGAAACTCACTCATAGATAAAAAAAAACACTAAAATTCGATTTACTTAGTTGTACGATTCAAACGTATATTATTTCGGTATTTAATCGCTAAGTTGATTTTGGTTGTTAATAATGTCATCATTATGATTTTCGAAAACTTACAATTGTTCAAAGCTTCACGAGCTTAGTCCCGTTCAGTGAGAAAAGCGTACTTTAGAGTATTTACCTAAAACCAGTGTTGTTTTACGGAAGCAGGTGATGTGGAGAAGTTGGCTACGATCCGAGAAAGACCCCAGACGACACTTCCTTAAGTCAACGTCTTCCGTTACACTTGTAACATGATAATCTATTTCTTGCTTTTCTTATCATCTTATACAGTTTTTGATATGACTCTGCCTATCTAAAACGACTAAAAATATTTATTCACGGCTTTACCGTAATTTTTCGTTACGGTGACTGACGTTTCGTATCAATAATATTCCTTTTGTACCTATACATAAATATACTCGTATATTTACCGAAATAGAAACTTTGTGTTATAATCGAACACATCTATTTGGATAATAACGGTATTAATTTTAAGCGATTCTTTTGAAAGCGATCGTTTTTTATGCCACCTGCTACAACAGTTAACTTTCAAGAAATAATGATTTTTCAGGCTGTAATTTTCACAATGTTCATTATTTTCAGAACCAATCTAAAAGACTTTTGGTCGAATATTTATCACAATATTTTTTTGTTATCAGGTGTTCATGTCAATCCAATAAAAATAAAATACTTATTTTTCAATCGTTTTAACAAAATCAATAAGCTTAAAATATGTTTATCATACATGAATATTGTATGAATACCTTCGTTACGTTTTTTGTTTTTGATTTTATAAAAAGAAGTTTAAACATATGTTCGAGATATGGAAAAAATATGGGAAGAAAAAATCATTTGATTATTCTAAAAAAAAACAAATATATTAATGAGACAAATTTATCACTTTCAAAAATAACATATTTTGGCAAACTTTGAAATAAACTCTGTTTCTTCCATTCGTTTGTAATTTAAGTAAACTTTCAAAGTAAATTTTTGCGATAAATTTTCCTAAGCGATAAAAAATTCAACTTTTGTTTTCAATAAGAGTTTTAAAAAGTTAGACTCTATCGCAAATATTCTCTAAAAAAAATATTTTTAAACTTTTATCCTTGGCTTATGATACAGCCTACCCTTTTAACAGGTTTTTTTGAAATGTAAAAATAAATAATATATTTTATTATAATTTAAGGGTGTGCTAGATGCTCAGGCTTCCGTATAAAAATATTAAATACTAATTTATATTACATGGAAACTCTTTATGTACTCCATACATTAATGTTAAAAAGGTATGCTTGCGTCTTTTGATGTTGCTCTGACAGAGTAATTTAAAATTTAAAAGAGTATTTTTTAATATACCCGTACACTGATATACGTTTTTTGTATATGTCATGATATTAATGATGAAATTTATCTTCCATTTTGTTTATTTAATACTATTATAAATTACTTTATTTATTTTTATACATAATGTATGTTTTATCTTTTGTCGACAAATAATATGTATCATAATAACAATTAATTTGCGTTTCATGAAATCTGTGATTTTTTTTTAACCGTGTATGTATTATTTTTGCTTAGTTTGCATTGCTTGTTTGGTATACTCTCAAAATTTACGCCGTATTCATGCAACAGCAATTAGTATGTCGGCAGGTATAGCTCAATGGTCAAAGCGTTTGCTTTGTAAGCCAAAAGTCGTTGGTTTGATCCCCGACGGCGATTAAAAAGACGGATTTTTAATCGATTTTTGAGCTCTAAAATTACCCCCTGTTGGTGTGAATTTGATCCCTCACCCGTAAAATGCAAGTCATAGCCTATTAAAATTGGTGGTAGACGAAAGCCGTCCCGTAAAAACCACCCATTCATAGTAAATTCCTGTAAAAATAAAGGATAATGTGTGAATCTCGGGCTGTAGTCTATGACGTTGGCGGATCAACACTCCACACGTCATATAATTCCACATATGAGACTTCAGAATTACTATCACCATTTGTCGTTATTCTCCTGTATGTGTTTACATAAAAAAAGTAAAATCAAATAGAGTTTCTTTACTGATGATTTCTTCTTTCAGTTTCTTACCTTTTAGAGAATTGTAAGGTCAGTTCTTAAAGCACAAAAACAATAGTGGATCAAATTTACTAATAAGAAAATGCAAATTATGTGTTGTAAACAAAATAAACAAGGTTGTATATTGGGGAGCACCTGTTTTAAAAAATATTTGTTTTTTATGATCTCATTCAGGTTTGTGTGAGACACGTGCCATATAACCGTAAAAATCTGATAGTAGCCTAGTTTAAAAAAAAACTGTAGACGGAAGACTATAGCAGTATAAGAGTTTATATCGATCGTTCACAGTGAGTCCACATCAAAGCGATCGTCGCTTTAATTTCCAGAATAAATAGTATAATTTGTAATAAAGTTTGCCGAACATCACTCCACGTAGCTTAGCCACCCTTAAAATAAAATACGATGTAAAATAAAATAGAATAAGAATATGTAAAACATTTCTACATCACTCATTGTGTATACCAAGTACTCGTATAATAAAGTATATATTTTGAGTTTCAAGCGAGCATTTACTAAAAAATAATTGGCATAAAAATCATGAGACAATGAAATATAAGAGATGTATTAACGTTCTCTAGACGCTGTTAATCTTGGCTTTTGAATTTTAGTTTCCACATAATGATTCTCACTTTATATCAATTTAGGTTAACGTCACTCATTGAGATGCAAACTTCGCGGTTTCCGTTTTTCACGCTCTTTCTTTTTCTTTATCTATCCACCGCCTCAGAATGTTCTGTCGCATTACATCCTTGTTGACTAAAATATCCATTGAGGAAAGTCTTTTGCGGCATATTATTATCAGCTATTTTAAACAACCAAGCCATATTTATTCTAACTTTAATGCCATTTACATGTTTGTTTGCATATTAGATGATAGTGTTAATTTGATTTTCTTTTATAAGATTATATTGTAAATGTATCACAATCACCCCTATCCTTCAATATGTCTACGAAGCTTTTCATTATACCAAATATTTATGCGACTGGTTAATGAGTTTTGAAAATAGGTGCTTACTTTTTTTTTCTTTATAAAAATTACTAATCTTAATCCTAATAAGTTTATAAAGAACGACAACGAAAAACAAGACACAAATAACTATAATACTTATTTTAATATCTCTGTCTATATTATGGACTAACGTAAAATGCTGTGAGGTACTATAGTTCACTTTTTGTGAAATAATGAAGTGTAAAAACGGATTCTACACTCTCTTGCACGCTATAGTTGGAAAATAAATAAATATGAACCTGGCTGGGACGTGTTCTTTAAATTCGCAGAAGAGTATAAACTACAGCAGCCTTTTTTCAGGCCACAGGGTTTACACTGTCCTGGTAGGCCGCCTTAAAATATACTTAAAATAATACATATTATTGTATTATATACCGGCGGTCATAGCTCAATGGTAAAGCGTTTGCTTTGCAAGCCAAAGGTCGTGGGTTCGATCCCCAACGGAGATTAAAAAAAAAATGGATTTTTAATCGATTTCTGAGCTCTAAAATACCCCGGTTGGTGTGAATTTGATCCATCACCCGTAAAATGTCAGTCATAGCCTATCAATTAAAATTGGTGGTAGACGAAAGTCGTCCCGTGAAGACCACCCATTCATAGTAGATTCCTGTAATAATAAAGGATGATGCGTGAATCTCGGGCTGTAGTCTATGACATTGGCGGATCAACACTCCACATGCAGCGTTTAACCATATACACCATGTTAAGCGTCATAGAATTCCACAGATGAGACTTCAAAAAAAAAAATTACTATCACCATCTGTCGGTATTCTCCTCTATGTGTTTACATAAAAAAATAAATAAAAAAAATACGGCGTTCTGTGTAGCTAATACGGTATGAAGCGAGAACCATAGTGGCTGTTTTATCAAGTTTCTGACAACTATATCCTTTAGGTAGGGAGTGGGTATAAAATAATGATATATATATATATATAATCGTGTCGGAAACAACAGGGTCAGATCCTGTCTGCCCAGAAGTGGGCGACGTCGATGGCGTTACTTCTGGCCATCATCAGGTCTTCCTGGGTGCAGCCACTCGGGCACAGCGCACACTCCAGAAGGTGTGACAGGGTCTGCTCCACGCCGCAGTCACATTTAGTCGGTCCGCTGTAAAACTGCCAGGCCCTCATTTGTGTCCTCGTCTTGCATACTCCGGTCCGAAGTCTGTTAAGGGACCTCCATATATTCCACCCTTGGTCATGTCCAAAATAATGATGATGACCACCTTCATATTAAACCTGTGTCTATATATTGTTGAATTTCGGTCTACTTCATGAGGTTCCATCCCTTACTGTCCTCTGCTTTTCTTTTATATATAAATAGGGTGTTTTTTGTGTTAGTAGTAGTATACGGTGAATTATATAATTTTATCGGCTCATATTTACTGTACCGATGGCATGCGAATTGCTTATAAGATATTCGTTTATCAAAAATAGCCAGGCGAGTTAACGCGCTTCCGTTACATGTTTATTTGATCGGCGAAGATCAAATAAACGTGGCAGTGGCAGCGGAAGCTTCTTATCCATTGAAGCGAGCTTTCGTACTCCGCCCTCTTCAGGCGTACATCTGGAAGCTTCCACTTTGAATGAACTAGAACAGTTTCAGAATTATTAACGAAAACGTATCCGTATCATGAGTCAGGTCTTATATCAAGCAGTTGGGTTATTTAGTATGCTTTTCACCAAAGTTTCAGTACCACTTCCATTTTCGCATTGAAATTTCGATGGTGGGAATATAAAATACTAGGATTACATTTCGACTCATTTTGTATGAGATTATTTTATTTAATAATGTTTTTTATACTTTTATGGTCGACTTTTGATATCCATTGAAAATATTGAATAGATAGATAAATATTTTTTATATTGTAATATGGATCACGTTAAGCACTGTATATTAACTTACAGTGAAAGCTTCGTCGGTTCTCTCACCTTGAAATGCTTGATCTTACGTAGAGCTTACACGCGTGTAAGCTCTACCTAAGTAATACCTGCGTAATAATTTTACCTGGTAAATATATGCCCGTGCACCAACCAAAGTGCAATACATTTTGCTTTTTTTATATCAATGATGATTAGGTTTTCAGTTTTATAAGATATTTGTCTTGCTTGTGGAAGGCGCTACCAAGATTTATGCACGCTTCATATTAATTCATATTAATACGTATTTAATTGCAAATTATAACCGATTAAATAATACGACATAATTGTTTCATCGTGATTTATCCCAGTTCATTTTTCGCGGAGCTTATTGCACACAATGAATAGCGACCGACGTACTGCGAAGAGGAGCCGGGCAGAGAGAAGTACCGGTGGTTCATCAATCATCCCGTGGCCGCTCGTCTGAAACCCGTGAAGAGCTGAAGCTGCCGGGCGCTGCACCAGTCTCCGGGCGACAAGACCAATGATTTATTGCGGGGAGGGCGACGCGGGACACTGAAAACCTGCTCGCTAGTGAATGACAGTCCTCGTATGAAATCCTGAACACTCTGCCTTTATCGTCGGTATTCGATTTCTTCATATAGCTGGATTCCTTTAAGATTTGACTTGTAAATGCTTAGTAATAGAGAGCTTAAAGCGGATGCATCTTTCAGAAGCAGACTCAAGACCCACCTTTTTACTCAGAGAGGCAAAGAAGCGCTTTTGGAATGAACATTCGGTCATAAAAGAGCGCTATATAAATACTAATATAATAATAATAATAATTAGTGACTTGTACTTAAGTAATAAGAGGAAGTCGGCGTATAAAGTCCTAAAAACTTTACTAGTGCCTTTATCGTTGGCATTCTGATTTTTTCATAGATCTGTATGGCTTTTACTCGTCTAAATCTTTTGAACGCGGCGCCTTTTTGTTTAATTTTAGTTAGTCGATTAGCGGGCTATTAATATTGACTGTAATATATTTAATAATAATTATATATATATATCAGATATATATTTTACTTTGTTACTGCAATATTTTTTATATAAAGTTATATAGTAAGTTAATTTTGAACATTACAACAGTAGAATAAAGCTGCAATATATAGACGCGTAGCGAATGGGTTAATGTTTGATTACACCTGCAAAATATTTGATTACACATTTATACAAGTACTTGCATGCTGGTGTTAGAAACAGTCCGCGTATGATATTCTGAAAATTATATCTTCATAATTTGATTTCAATTTGAAATAATTCGACATTTGAGTGGATTTAAATTTCCATTTCTTGAAAAAAAGTTCAATGTTATTTTCTTCATATAGACATTTAATATCTGGATTATATGGTCACCATATATTGTCGCCATTCAGTTATCTCAGTTGCCACTGTAAATTTATAGTCTTCAGACATCTCTGCATTCGGGGACCACCTGGAAGCATTTATGGTCGATTACGTATTACGTATTATTATCGTATTACGACCTCCAAGGTTAGAACTCCGGGGATGAAACGGCAGCTTTAGTATGCGAAACATCTATCCCGACGATATTGAAGTATTTAAATTAATGAAAAACCATTTACAAAATAACGGTTTATAAATGAAATTATATTGAAATAAAATAAAAAGAAAAGTTAAATTCAATCAACATCACAGAGATATGAATTGATGAATAATAAAAATGTTTTTTTATTTTTCCAGCATTCACTTTGAGATCCGTTATAAATTATAAATACTTATTTATTTACTTTGTTTTTACATGGATCACGATAAGTTCTCTATAAGGAGACTGTTAAGAGATAACTCAGTTATCTATTAACAAGTGAAGGATTGAGAAAAGCTACAAGTTAATCGAAACTGCTGTCTCCTAATACAGAACTTATCTTACGTGATCCATGTAAAAACAAGGTATATAAATAAATATTTATAATAAAAATGTTGTTCGCATAAAGTATTCGTAAAACATTCAATTCCAGACTGTGTCCTTCTCATGGCAGACATATGCTAAGAATAGAGCAGGCAGATCACCCTCCCAAGAGACATTTACTTATTTTCGATGTTATTTTGACCGTGATATAGTATATTTAAAATTGACTTGCTTGGTTTTTCACCGTGGATGTTGCTCCCGCCCATGTGCCGGGCGTCGCTTCATCAGTAGGTCGATCTATCAAAGCTGCGGCCGCCGCGAAAACCGCTCATATTTTTTTTATGGAAACGACAGGTGACAGTTACCTCGCAGTCATGGAGAGAAATCTTGAAATATACTTATAAAATCACAGCTTTACATGATTTTTTAATAATTTTTTATTTTGCTTTTACACTTTGGTAATATAAGTGGCTTATAATTTTTGTAATAGTTTCACGCTCTCTAATGTTATCATAACGGAAAGAAAGCTACTACTACCAAGTTTATAATAATTTAAACAAAAAAAAAACAAATTTCCACATTTTTTTAAATATATTGTTCCGCAACCGAATGGTAGCGGTCCCTCTTTTTAAATTTCAGCATCAGCTTGTATGGTGATGTCGGAATACCAAGTATCCGGCATTAAGGATAAGACCAAAGACCGGGGATGAGTTTATACTAATTTATTTAATGCGATATACCCTTGTATACCCTAATTTACAACATGAGTAAGCAATTAAAAATAATATTAATACATTCGGATGTCATACGCCGCACATTCTTCGATACGGTTTCTGGACCTTGATCCCTCCAATCCACATAGAGTGGCAGATTATTGGGATCGTCCATGCTCCGTATCGATGCGTATCGATGCGTATCGATGCGTAAGCATTCATTATTAATATTACTAATACATAGACTGGTCCACCGCAAATTCCTCGATACTTGTTGGTTTGGACTTTGATCCCTGTCTGTATGAATTGACAGATTCCATCTAAGGTGATAGTTGTTTATAACAATTACTTTAGAGGCTACAATTAGTTATGCTTAAAATAACGTTTTGAACATATATATTTGATTTATTTCTCCGTTTTTGTACGTTGAATTTGTTTAATGATTTTCCGCAAAACTATCTTATTGTTTTTTTCATATATTTTAGATCAGCGTGAAAATACATGTTAACATTTTCAATTTTTATTGTAGTCAATAAGCATTTACATATTTCATAAACGCTTAATTTGTTTTGTTTTTTTTATTACAGGTAAGCCTCGGATGACATCCTTCAAGATGATACGTGAATAGTAATTTCCGATATTCAAATTGAAACTACAAAATGAAAGTAAGAATATTATTATCAATCAGTATGGCTAAATTCGTATTTTTCTACATGTACTTCTCGTAGAAATAAAAAACTATCAATCTACGATCTTTCGTTATTCCGAATGAATTACATTTGATGCAATTTACTGGCCTTAGTTGGCCTTTAACAATTCACATGCACCTTCTAACATAAATTTACTAGCGATTGCTTGGTAAAAAATACTATCGCTTAACATATTACAATTATTTCATACAAATTGGTGTCCGGACATGTAGCCAACGGACATTGTCTGAACGATATTTGGATGAAGGATATTTTGCAAACGGTCATATGGTCAAATGGACATTTAGATGAACGGATATTCGGTTAAATGGATATTAAAATTATTAAATATATAATACTTTATATCTTGTTTTCATATAGATCACGCTGAAAAAAAGGAAATGTGATTTAGTATAATAGAATAATATAAAATTTCAGTTACTTGAAAATAGTATGTTAGTTTTTTAAGAGTATATTTTTATCATTATAAATAAAGTATGTCGTCTAATAAACATTTTTTTATGAAAGCGCATGCTGGAGAGCACAACCGGTCGATACCAGTGGGTTCTATGACGTTTATTCAGGACAACAGGACGCTGCAAAAAACTAAAATTAAAATTAGTGCATAATTTTGAAAATAAAACATTAAATATTTCAATACATATTTATTATTGAAATATTCGTTGACAAATCTCTCCTCTGCCAATGTACGTTTGACCTAATGTCCATTCAGTCAAATGTCTTGGCCAAATTATTTTTGTAAATTATTGAAATAAAATATTTCTTTCTTTATAAATCCATGTATGGGCTGAAATTAACATTGAAAAGTTCATCTATACAAAAATATATTATCATCATATAAACACGTTTTAATATTGTCAGCTCTTCTGAGCAAAAAGCGTAATAAAGTGTGTCAAAACTAATTCTTCGTGACCTACCTTGACAATAACCCGCCGCAGCATCTCTTCCAGCCGAGTTGCTCGCTCTTTGATGATCAAACCTTATTATTGTTGGGGCGACTCGATTGTCTGTCATTTTCTTTATTCGCGCAGAGGTCGCATTGTTTCAGCTATGACATCATTTCTGTTCGACCGATAAATATAATAGTACTACACAATATATATTAGTTCTTGTAATAATGATTGAAAGTGTATGAATTTAAGACGAGTTTTTTCTCAGTGGCAAAGAATATAATTACTCATATAATAAATAACTATTTCGGCAATTTCAGCTAACGTTTTAAGTCTCTTGATTATTTATATGTATTTTTATACGTGGGAAAGTAACTAACTTAACATCCCAGAACGAACGACAAAAAATTTACAATATATTTAATTATTTCGATTTTTTCGATCGATATTTCTTGTAGATATAAAAGAAAAGATTCTTTTATTTTATATCTGATACAGTATATTTAACTTTTTTTAGGTTTCCATGATCTTTATTTATTAGAAAATACCGCAGTCGCATGGACACAGTTCTTTCTCGTAGCATCAAGAATACGGAAGTGATTTGTTGGATGTAAAAAACAAAATAAAAGACGTGGAAGAGTGAAAACACACTCGGGAGGTTTATTTCAAAAAGTTTTCTGACAGCGGACCATTCGGTATTTCTGTCTTTTGTTGTTGTTTTCCTACGAGACATGTAACTTTTAATAGTGTACCAATTATAATTATTTAAGAATATTTCATAACGTTCCGGTTTTATTTGAAAGTTCTAACTGATTTATTTAGTAAATTTATATTAACTCCCTTTAAATTCTTTGACCTTTGTAAAAATAAATTACCTGGTTAAGACGCATAAACCCATTTTACCGACCTGACAATTTGCCATAATCGACCATCATATAATGTCATTACACTTCATCTTGATTTATTTATTGTACATTGTTTTTTTAGCTCTTTTTTATGTGACCTCATTCGGGAGAATACCGACTGTCGATGATGGAGAAATATCTTTTTTGGTTCTATGACGCCTGCTATTTTAGGAATGGTTATGCGCTACAAGTAGATTGTTTTTTACAAGCTTCATAGCCGCTCAGGCGCTTGACATTGTGTAATAAGCATGTGTTTTACCTCGGAATCATACACTTAGAAACGTGGTTTATGTAGTACCTATATTATACGAGTATAGATTCACACATTACAATATTTAACAAGGTAGGAAAAAACACAAAAGCATTTTTCCCTCTGCGACACACAAATGGCAGTGCACTTTCCCCGTCCAGGGCTCCCCATTGTGGGGGCGCCGTGTTAATATACGGGTCCCGGGCCGCAGCACTCCCAGGGGAACATGGGGGCGCCGGTCGCTGCCACAGATACCTAAGGTAGCAAGGCGAAACAGTTCCCGTTTCTTTAAACCGGTACTTATTGTCACTGTTAAAAGGGACTCTAACATTGTTTCTTAAGACGGCAAATATTGAATTGGATATTTAAATATTGAGTTGCATTCTACCCCAGAACCTTATTTATGTAAATTTGTACAGTAAAATACGTTGCGAAAAACTAAATATCCTTATAGATATTTTTCTTTTAACAAGTCTAGAAATGCATATCATTGCGTTTGCATTATATATATATAATTTTTTTTATTTAATCAAATATAATAGGATACATTTAAGATTTTATTGACAGTACATTCATTTTTTTTTTAATTGTTTTTTTTTTTGGAAATTCGCTTTCCACGCCACTTAAAGGTAGATCTTGTGTGTGGCGTGGGATTCATCTTGATTTAAGTGTTGTATAATTTATATTATTATTTTTTCACATTTTTTACATAATAACATTTTTTTTTTTTAGAATATAAAATAATATCATTAATATTTATAAATTTTTTATAGTCGAAGTGACAATTTCAGCATCATTTACATATATATTTCGATTCTTTAATAGCCTCGACCCAAGTCTCAATTTTCACCAGACACCTTTTAATGAACTTAATATAATCAATACCTTTTTAACAATATAAATATTTTATACAATTTATATAAATTCTATACTTATTATGCTTGGATCATATACATACAACTACTACTTAGTACCTAGCTTGAATCATATACAGAGAGGCTTACATTAGTATCATTTTAATAATAGTAACATTATAATGTAATAAAAAAATTATATATATATCATTTATTTCTCATTTTTGTACAATTAGGTCAGATGTGATTTTTATAATTTTGAAGAACCGTTTTACCCTTTTATTCATTATTTTCATGTCACTGATCGCTTTATATTAAGTAATTATTTATGTTTGAATATTTAATATGTATAATTTCAGAATTATTTTTATACATGAGAGCACCTATAAAAGGTAGTATTCACATATGCTATTTGATAGACATGATTAATAGGTAACTCAATGTTGTTAATATGACGAATAAAAAGTATTGATATGACATAAACAACAAAAAGGTAATGTTTACCTTTTTGTCACATGGATCTCGTTGAGCAACTAATAATCACACAAATGAAGACTCCAGTTTCACCATCGCAAAGGACTTCGGCAGTCCTTCCTTTCATAGAAGCTAAACGTAAAATTTATCTTCAAAAATTTGAGTTTACCTAAATATTTTTATAATACATATTTGTATCCAGCGTTGGTTTTTTTATTATTAAATACTAGCTTAACCCGGCATGCGCATGATGTATTATGTTCATTGCAATGCATTTGCATAGTTTTGCTTACTACTACTTTGAAATTTATGAAACATTATATATTTTTAACACCAAACTGACACCTGGGCTGACGTTTCTCCAATGGCCTTGCCACTCACTCCTGTTTTCCGTTCCTCTTATTGGAAGTATTTTTTACTTCAATTGAGAACATGCACTCAGTAATAAAATAACAGTAAATTCCTGTAAGTTTCATTGCAATCGGTTGAAAAGCTTAGGAGCGCATAACGGACAAACATATATATTATATTTATGATTTTTCAATATAACGAATTGTTTTTGATATCCGCTCCCAAGCATGGTTGCTACAAATTACTGCCGCGATGATTACTCAGTTATGGGGATTACTCATTTTTCTTCGTCTCAATATCATTGAGTTACCTGTAAAGCACTCTCAGGATCTCCAGGCGGGTTGTCAGCTTCCCTGCAGGATCAGGACTCTTAGTGGGCGGCCGCCCTCAGACATACGCGGGCCGCGGGCGGGGATCGCTTGGGCGGCCACACGGCCAGTCGGCTCCGCGCCATCGCCGCCTACACCGGTATGCCACAGACAGCGAACAATCCGCCCAAAACACCGCACATAAACACGAACAAACTATTCTTTCAAACATAATTGCGACACATCTAAACATTATCACACGTATCAAAAATACATACAACTTATCGCTTTATTCGATAAAACTTGATCAAATGACATTAATCGTTAGTTTAACGTATTTATGTGTTACATTGAGTAAATATGTGACTATTTAAAAAAAGTTTCTCAATTATTAAGTGAGTTTTAGAGATGTGTTTTTTTAAAACAGTTAACATTTGAATGCCGTGTAGTTTTTTTTGTGAAATTGTATTTGAAATTGTGTTTTTTTAGCAGTTTTTTAAATAATTTTGTAATGGTATTTGAAGACATTTACATTCCTTATTAATGAATCTTAATTGTTTGTGGGTTTACAAGTTGCCTGTGATTTTTTTTACATCTTTTGTTTATAATAAAATTTAATAAATTGGCTAAAATTAGTACTTTGAAAGGACCCCTAATTATATAAATGTACAAACAATACAGTTATTTAGTGGATATATTTTACAGTTCACGCCATTCCTTCTTTCTTTTCATGCCTGTTACATATTTAGAACACATGATCACCACAAATCGCATCAATTAGTTGCCACTGTCCCGATGCTCCCGATGTCTGGACCATTCGGTCCCAAGGGGCGGCTCAACCCAATCAATAACAATTATTATCTAGCTTTTATAACAATGTGGTTTAATTATCGATAAATAAACTCGCTAATCGCATGAGATCCGCCACGTATCCGGCATAATTTATGATAAAATTAGTATCGCTACTGACTCCGTTTACGTGTACAACAATGCTTAATTGAATATTTTAATTACACCGAATTCAATTTACGCACAGTCGAATAATAACACCGCTGGGGACCGATGGGGGGGGGGGCTCCATCAATCGAACGGATCAATGGGCATCAGCAACCCACCTAGTTGCTTGTCCAACATTATTAGCCTTCACTAGACCATCAACGCCATAAATGGAAAACACAGTATTCTGAACTTGAATGGCCATGCTTTTTGTACCTTCACCTCTATTCGTACGTTTGTGAAATTGGCGTTCTAAAATTATTGCTAGTGTCTATGAATATATAATACCATATAACATTTTTATTAATATTTATTTACAAAGCTTAAAAATATTGTTTAAAATATCTCAGGGATGCATGTGAACAGTTATATTCATTCAACATTTTTATTTTTAACTACATTGTTCTTCTTTGTAAAAAGTATCATCATTGCATTGAAACTGTCAAAATCACGAACTTTTATTATTATTTATTTGTTTTTAATCATGATATATTTTGAGAAACTTATATGTAACACGTATTTCAGTTTGTAATTGGTTGGAATTATAGTTCTTAGTAAATATTAGGATTTTCAGACCATTAATATCTATTTCCGGCTGCTTTTATATTGCAATACCATGTACGCTTACCTTTTCTGTACCTGAGATATACTCGTAAGTTTACCACTTCTTTTTGGTATCCATTGAACGGTCATAAAGTATACTCTTAATCCTTGTAGCTACGTGTTATCGAACTACGTTAAAAGGGTTTACGTTACATAGAGAGTCTAAGTGTTACCTGCAAGTTCATGTGTACTTCCAATAACAAATATGTATTGTTATGTTACTTCTTATTTATTTAACAGTCTATGAAATTCAACGTGTTTAGCTTTATTATTATTATTATTATTATCCACATTAAGATCAATCACATTAATTTGTTTCGTTTCATGCGTGAATTTCAAATGTACGCATGACCCATAACGAAAGTAATATTTTAATTGAAATTATAAATATGTTTATTACATTGTCGTTTGGCAAGAAAAAGTAGTATTTTAACGATCTTATTTATTACTATGTACCAAATTATATGCTAGTTTATAAAGGCGAAATTGTAGTTTAATTAGACAATGCGTGAATGGCTGCATATAGTCTATCGTCATTGACATATCAACACTTTACAGTGCTTTCCTATCTTCAAAATTATTTATAAAACTGACGATACATACATCCGTCTAGTGGTATGTTCCTGGAATTAATATTATTTAAATTAAAAATGAACTATGTTTTATATTGTGGCTGATTGAGTAGTATTGCGCTTGAACAGTTCGGGGACCATGATTAGCGACTCCTGAAGCGTGTGATTACGCTCAGATGCCTTTCATCGGTGTCTGATCGTGAAGAGCGACCAGTTCTGGACGCTGGTCGTCCATTTGCTATTCCCCGAACTGCCAAGACTACTGGAAAAGCGATGCTGATGGACTAATCCCTCTGCATCATATGTGTGGCTATTTATAATACAGCCAGCTATCGATCTCAACTGGAATAAATGTAATTGTGAGAATGTGTGAAGCTAAACTCGGCAATGGGTTACATTTGAAATTTTATTAAATGAACGAAAGCCTAAAATACCACCGATTGACTTCGAAGATTTTTCACATATGGGTTGTTTAGTTGAAATTATAAATCGAACTATACAAACTCACATTAACTATAAATAGTGCATGTTTTAATAAATATTTGGATTTTTATTAAATTATATGTTTATTAAAAGCTTAACGGATGCTAATCATGTAAAATATTCAGTTATTTGAATACAATTTTTATGTTTATTGTTTATGTCATTATTATCAATAATGTCCATTCTCAGCTGATACATAGGCCTCTCACATCTAACTTCCTTGAATAACATCCCAGAACTGGGTATCTGAGTGTCGGCCCAACCCTAACCCGTTTTTCAGTTACCTCTTGACCGTCGTCTATTCCGTTGTCCATTACCACTTGAGTAAATCGATTCGCTTTCATGATTTGTTTCACAAATTGCCGCCACGCAGATCTATAAATTGTCACTGTCTATCACTCGTTCCCAGACATCTTTGCACCTGAATGTTCTCCTGGATACATAACATCATTTTATATTGTCCCCAACGATTACCATTGACCGAAGAGACGCCACTGTGGTATCCGAGGCATATCTTTGTGTGATTAATTGGATTTTTTAAGAAGATCAGCTGATTATACTGAAGCTCTTAAGGAGTAGATCAATCGAACCAACAACAAGCGGTTAGTAACAATTAGTAATATGTGTAAATTTTATTCCGCGTCTAATGTTGTTTTACTTCAGTGATCTAATGGGAACCGCGCTTACTATGTCCTTTTGTCGTTGATGATATAGTATACATATAGTTTTATATTAAACCGTATTATTATCTCATTGATGACTCTATTATAAATGACCGATAAAAATAAACGTTTCGTGAGCCTTGAGGTGCGTTTAGAGAAAAATGCGAACCCCTCGGCGTGGAAATGTCGCGCGATTAGGCTATCGGTCGAGAAATTCGTCGCGTGCGCGATTTATTAATCGTATCTTGATGGAAGTGGTCACAGAAATTATTCGATCCGGTCAATTCATAACTGTAGCTCTCGCCCCCCGGCCCCTGAAATGGCTTTTTCACAGAAAAGTGTGCGGCCCGACCCATAACTCTTTTAAGCCACAGCTAGTATCTGGATGGAGATCGAAAAAAATATTTATTATAGAAATTTAAATATTTCACTTCTAATGCTTCGAAATAAATTTATTTAGATAATGTCTTTATGGTTCCACCGCATTTTGCTTACAGACAATTCGTTCAGCTAATAATCGGTAACGACGTGTGGCGCACTGGACGTCTGGTGCATGGAACATTTTCTGTAACGGACATTTAGTGCACGGGAAAATTGGTGCACTGGATGTCTCGCTAACCTAACGTAACCTATATTATTTCTCGAAATATTTTAATTTTTATTAGAATATTTTTTCAATACTCTAAATCCATTATAGATTATTGATCTATATCAATATTACATAAATTAATACACATACAAATCTACATCAAATTACTACGTTAATTCTCTCTACTCGATCGAGGCGGAGAATAGTCATGGTCGATTGCGCTGTGCGTATAACAGAACTGAGGTGCATAATTCGTGGTTCGAATACCAGCGTCTGCTGTTTCTTTTTCACCAGAAATTGATGAGAGAAATTTGATGTAAATTTGTATGTGTTTATCAAACTATATTTTTTCGTTAGCGAGACATATGGATCTCTGGACGATCACTGGACAAATCCTTAGGTTAGGTTAGCGAGACATCGAGTGCACCAGTTGTCCCGTGCGCCAAATGTCCCATGCACCTGACGTTCAGTGCGCCCTTTGTCGTTAACGATGAGTCGCTGAACGAATTGTCAGTGAACGATAGGTCGTGACATCGTCCCTTATAGAGTGTCCTAGTTTTTAATTTTTCTAAAAGTTTAAAGTTCTCTAGTTTCACACCGTTTCGTTGAGTTTAAGTTGTTGCTAATTTATTATTACAACAAGAGATCTAATGACTGCTAGTACGAATACTCAGAGAATAATTCAGTTGTTTTTACTTATTTAAAGATAACTAATCACAATCGCATATTTAAAGATAACTAACTGCAATCTGGAAAACGCATACTAAACTGTTTAGTGACCTCTGAAACTTCTTCGAAATAAAATCAATATTCAACAACTAATGCATATTAAGCTTCAGTAGCATATTACATATTAAAAATATTAAACAATTGTTCCTAAATTTAAAAATTAAATAATTAATATTTTCACGCAGGCCATGCTATAAACCCATTACACATTCGGTAAAAAAAACTTCTAAATAGACCTACATTTACGTGAAAATTAATCCCTTAAAAATCTTGCCCTTCAACAATAATAAAAAAATATTGTTATTATAACATATAATAATATTTAAATTTTTAAAAATAAATTTTTCATAATGTACGTAGAGAGGCATGGTTCATATATTTTAATGGACATACGTTAAATTTAAAGCTTTGCTATTAGCTTAACGAATTAAAGTTTTAAAATGATCTGTACTAGTATACTATTTAACCCTTTATTTACTGAATTATTAAATAATGCATTTCAATTTCTGATTCTTTTTATACGAATGTGTATTTATATAGAGAAGTTGATAAGATAGAATGAAAAATTAAGAAAAAACTTTTTTTTTCTAAAATGACCATTTATTTCATAGTTTTATAAATCCGACTTATAAGTCGCACAACTGCAGCAAAATGCACGATCAATATTGGATTTTGTGGTTTGGGACTTATAAGTCCTGGCAGTAAATAAAGCGTTAAATAACCCGTTTTATTAAGTAATGACTTAATCTTCGTATGCTGGGTGTAATAATTGTGCAAATTTTGATTGAATCAAGTCAAAATCAAGTGTAATCTAAATGTTTAACACCATCATATATATCGTAATTTACTACACTGTATCACTGCCCACCGCGTAATAAAGTGTAGTCTGACGCCAACAGAGAGATTACATCTCAGTTTGTGAATCGCCTGCTTCGGAGAATCTTAGGCTTAGTAGGGTTCTGGTATCGTATCGTAAATAATTGAACATGACCGTCCTTCTCTTCGGGGCAGCAGCCAGATCTCAGTCAGGCGTGATGAGGCTTGTCTGTTAATTACCGACCTCTTGCAGTAAATGACCAACTCGCTGCCAAACTCCGATATCGAAGACCTAATATGCAGGGGCGTCGTGCTCACTGTTGTGATTTCATTGTTAAACATTAAGATGGAATTTAATTATAATTTTATGTTAATTTTAATTGAAAAATTAACAATTTTTATTTTTGATTTCATAAATATTTTTAATTGATTACGTATTTCGGACTCCCTAGAGTCCATCTTCAATAATTACAAAAACTATATTATTGAAAATGGACTCCAGGGACTCCATAATTATGGAGTTTCACCATTTATTGTCAGTTGATTAACAGTTACAATTACGTAACATAATTTTTAGTTTACCAATATGAAGGGTTTTTAAGTAATTATGTTATATGCAAAACATTACTAATTTGTGTTTCCGCAGGCAACTGAGAAATCGTTTTCACAAATAAATTCATTTTCGTAAATACCAATAATAATAATATGTATTATTTGTTTATCAATTAAAATTCAAATGTATATGTTATATGAATGACTTGGAGCCTAAATTATATGTCAAAACAACACATTAATGTGTCTCTCGCGTTTGGAAGGATTTCCTAAGCAATCGAAGTAGCCATGTACTTCCAAGTGCCCGGCAACCCCGCGGGGAACAACAACAATGGGGATACCAACGGAATGTTGACGGGAAGTCCACGCCAGTTGGGGCTCAACGGGCGCCCGGCCATCCCACAGAGGGGACCTCCGTTGCCGCTAAGGGGCCTAAACCACGACATACCAAACAGGAACCCGCTGCACATCACCAACAACCTTACCAACAGCAACCCATCTCTAAACAGCAATGGACCGATGAGCCTCAACAGCAACGTCCACCAAGTCCCCAACAGGATCATCAACAATGGACCGTCATCTCTCCCAAACATGACAACACATAACAGCAACACTCCCGGACCCGTCACGCCTAACAGAATATCACTGACCAATGGACCCATCAGTCATTCATTAGCAAACAACGCAATGAATCATAACAATGGTCCTCTGAATCCAAATAGAAACATTTTGAATCTCAGCAACGGACCGACGAGTCTCAATGGACCTCTCCTCAACGGACATCTGTCTCTCAACAATACCCCGCAGCCCATCAACAGCGGCCCGACATCGATCATCAGTATACCGCCATCTATCAACACTGCTCCTCAGCAACTTCAAAACGGTCCGCTATCCTTCACAAAGCAATCTTCGAATCTCACCAACGGATCAGCGATACACGCCAATCCATCAGTGTGTTTGAATGATAATGTTTCTCAAAATCAAAACTCGGTTGTTAATAATAGTGCTCCGCCGCCCGTCGTTAACGCAATGTCCGGCGATGTGGCTCCCAATAACAATGCGGCCCTGACGCCAAACAACAACCTCCTGGCTGCCAACAACATGTTCAACACCGTCAATGGGAACAACAACAACAATGGCTATCGGCTGCTTTCTGCGCAGGGCATGGAGACTCTGCAGGTATTCCTGCGGGAGCACGGCAATGAGTGCATCAAGCAGTTTGTACAGGTACGACTAATTCACGTTGATATCTAGTCACAAATATATGTATTTTTAAATTCTTCCATTCATTAGCTATTATATTACATGTTATTTGATTCTTTTGAAAGACCTTTTTTCTTATGAGTTGCGAGAAACTTCACCAAAATATATAATCAAGACTAAATTTATTTACGTAAAAAATCATGTAAAAAATACTTGAATTCGTTATTCTAAAACGTCCACTTTTGAGTGTAACAGTAATTTTAAACAATGAAAGTGGAAATATATCGTATCCATTTTCCTTCAACGCTACTATTATTTGCACGCTGGAGTCGGAAGTGGGAAAATGACTGAATAATAAAAAGTACTCGCATCGACTGAATGAAAGACCCTTTACGTCTATTTTTAGATAATAAATTGGCTATTCTGTATATTTTTGCATTTAATAATAGGGAATGCAACAGTAATGAAAGAGCTAAACGCCTTAGGAATTATTCATGTAACGATGAATTCAACAAATGTATTGCTAATACAAAAAATATCAGATATAAAATAAATTATTCTTTAGAATTTATTCTGGCCATTTTCAAGACTTGAAAATGGCCATCCGACCTGGCTGAAACATGTCAAAAAAAAAATATGTGGAATAAATTCTAAAGAATCTTTTATTTTATATCTGATGTTATGGAATTCCACCAAGAAATATCGATCGAAAAAATCTAAATAACAAAAATTATATTGAATATAAATCACTATGTACATAAAAAAGTGTTAGGGACTGAATAATCATGATATGTTTTGTACAACAAAATCTTAATATATAAGCTCTATTCAAAACTATTGTTTTTGAAATTAGAGTTTATTATTTTATAGATTAGATTTTCGTTTACCTTTTCATTTGTATGCAATATGACTTGAGTGTCACTACACACAGGTTAAAACCACATATACATATTATAGGTTTGTTGAATACTTTACTGTTGAATGTTGTGAGACGTCATAATGAGCGGGCGCGTTAAAATAATGGATTCAAAGGAAAACGCATGGAAATAAAACTTTCAGACGGAGCGATGTAACGGGGTCTACGGCGGCGCGACGATAATGGCCCCATTATAATAATTTCTTTTGTAATTTCTTCACGCCGAGGTATTCCGTCGAGCTCCATCCATCCCGGGATACGTGGAGGACGGAGACGTAAGTAGATTCATTTAACGAGGAGTAACGCCAAGCCCGGGGAAGAGGCGGCGACTCACTTTGCGCATCATCCATTGAACAGTAAAACCATTTCCGTTCACTTCCGCCAGATTGTGTTTATTTAGCACTCTCAACAAACTTCCGGGTGTTTTTTTTTCTGCATTGAATAAAACATTTCTCTCGCGTTGCTTCCCGACACGTCCATTTTAATATTCCATCGTAAATATTTCCTCTTCTGCACAATACTCGATGCGCTGATTTTGTATAACATTGTTCGCGTTCTGGAGTGAGTCGGAGGGTGAGCCTTCCTAACGAGGCGTTTTGAATTTCAAATGTTTTACTTTCTTCTTCAATTACAGGGCGGCCGAGAACCGAAGGGAGTAATCACCCTCGGCGGTCTAAGAAAATCGGAAAACTAGAGCCACGAATGTTCTTCGCGGTGTAACCGCATCTCGTAATCAGCCATTTCGATTTTCCGCGACTTGAATTAAAGATATTCTTCTGTGATATAAGACTCACTATCATTATTAGACTACCTTGTCGGCACTTTGTTTCTCTTCTCCCGTTCCAAAATATTCTAAAATGTTTTTGAATTTCCTTATTCATTCCCACGTATTTCGTGGTTAGAAACGTGTTACCAAAGAAGGCAATTCGAGACTCGCTATACTATACTTACTTCGCAGTCTTATACTGAGGTCTATTTGACATCTAATAGATGCACCTTGAATCACGGGAAGGCCTTCAGCCACTCTCTGAGAAGTAGCTTTTTGCGTTCGCCCTGTTACGGGTTCCCATCTGGGTCTCCAAAAACAGGACGGGACAGGGAGAGTTTTCACCAAGCATTCCAAAATATTAAGAATGGTCAATGATGACTCTCTATCTGCGTTGCTAGAAATGCTTTTGTATTGATAGTACAGTTGTAAACCAAGCGAGTTACCTTTTCTATTAACTCATAAGATTGATTTTCTTCTGGTCATTACTACTCTTAGATATTATATAATATTGAATTTCTTTTATAATCTATTAAACATAGCAACGATCATATCTTATATTTCATAAAAAAAACTATAATTTATCTCTGTTGTAGATCATTTTCATTCGTATTATTTCTTCCATGCTTAACTGGATTATTATACACACGTAACCATCTAAATCGGTCTAATTTGATGGTTCGCATGTTCAGCTTTCGTTCAATCTTTATAGCACGTATTGTGTATTCTGCTTTGATATATACAAGCAATATGAAAAAAACCTACATGTGTACGAGAACATCATAAAAATATGTTAATATTTAAAAAATACTCAAATAAATTTACATCTCATATATTTATTTTCAATTTTAACAGAGGTAATTTTTGTAGTCATCGATTTCATTTAAGAATAACGTTATATACTAAATGCTTTCTCGCAATTTCTTTTGCTTAAGTTAACCATTAAATACAGCATTTGTAATTTTATATGAAAATTATAGTGCCTCGTTTGCTTTTTCATAAATTCCTGCGCTTTGTTACGAATATAAAAGATGTATTAATAACGCTTGGAATTGCTTTAATTAACCTTAGGCACAAAATAGTGAGATTAATTAGTACTGTACACGTACAAAAAAAAGTGAATTTATAACATTTCCTTCCGATGAAATAAAATATTTGGTAAGAGTTTTGCGGATTGCGGGCATAATGTTATTTGCCCACTGGACGTCTCTAAGTCTTAGCGGAATGTTTGAGATTTTTAAATCTAGGAAAATACGCTTTGCTAAGTCATTTAAAAAACTGTTCTACTGAAAATTTCAAGTAACTTCTCTATGTATTAGATTTTTGCGATTGGTTACATGGCGGCGCAACCTTACATCGACTTTTTTCTTTTACTGTTCAAAAAGTAATCCCATTTCATATGGATATTATAGAATATTGTTTATTGTCTAACTTGCATATTATCAAACCACTGAATCGAATATATTTATTTAAAAGTCTTTTAATAATCGTCAATTATTATTTATTTTAATTGTGTTATAAGAAATAATTATTTTGATAATCTATGCATAGTTTATCCTAAACAATTACAATCGTCTCGAGTTGTCAATTCGTGCTGCGTAGAATATGATTCTTTCTATTTCGGAAACACTTTTATGCTAAACAAGTTACAAAACCGTGAAAATATTGCTGTATAAATGAAGAGGCACGTAAAATAATTGTATGAAAAATCCTTGTCAACTTACCAGCATTATAATTCTCACCGAATTTAAAATATGTATTTGAATTTTATTTTTAAAATGCTGGAAGGGCCACTTTTCTTTCGTAAGTATTTTAGCGTATTAATCAGGAAATAAATCCATCAACACTGGAAACTTTTAAAAAGTTGTACCGTAAATTACATCAAATAAAGTGTAATAAATTAGAATTTCTTCTTTAATTTGTCTAAGAAATAATACAGATAATAACCGTGTCGAGGACTTGACTTCAAGTATTTATTTATTTGTAAGTCTAACTCTGAGCGAAAATCCTTAATAAACATTTGTTCTAAAATAATGAAAAATGATCGTGAACTACTAGAGTATATATGTACTGTTTTTGTAGTAGTAAACAATACCGTACAATCATCCGTAATACGATACTGTTTGAAATCTCTTACTTTCATTTTAAAATCGTTTTGAAATCGCTATTACTAAATTATTATGTATTGATGTTTAATTAGCATATAAAAATATTTTTTTAGTTGTTAATTAATATTTAGAGTTAAATCCGAATGGCATAATGCTGCAGGATACTTTTGAAAATTTAGTGTCAAAATGTAAAATCATATAATATTTAAATAAATATTCATATATTTTTTCTCAGCGATACATACGAGTATGCCATACATATTGTATTCAATTTTGTGAGTATATTGTATAGTTTTGTAAAATCAAGCGGCGCTACTTTAAAAAAATATAATTTTCAGGAATGCTTGCAATGTATGATGCTGCACCCTCATAAGTTCGCGTAACTGGCCGGCACCGGTCACATACCCCGTAAACCTTGCTCTGCAACCTGAAGCTATCCTGCTCTACGTGCTGCTACCCCACCAGCACACCTGTCTCGCCCATAGTCACGTTTTACGACCAGACCCGCTCAGGTCGGCGGAGGCACGCGCCTGCTCCCAGAGCCTCACTCTCCTTATGTGTGACTCAACACTGGAGGAAAGAGATGTCTCCTTGATCGTCCTATATTTCAGATCAGATTGAACTCGAAACTATCTACACCTCTAAAGCGGTCCCTAATACCGACCCCTTTAAATTTTCATTAACACGCCTTATGTTAAATTAATTTAAACTCTGCGACAAGTGCTGTAGTTTCATGTTATTTATGGTTTACTCACTCTCATTTTGTAGCATATTGCTGCCACAACCCATCACTGAGACTTCTGCTACCGATCAATGTCTAACGATTGTATCATTTTTACTTTTTTTGATCCATATCAATTAAGACTCCGCATTTTTGATTATCTAAAGTAAATTGTACGAATATGTATATAGCGTTCATAATAATAATAGCTGGAGTATATAGCCGTTAAAAACTTCCGCCACAAAGTTATGTCTTGTGAAATGATCCTCGCCCTTTAGCTCTACCTGAAAAAACAAAGGTCACAGATTATATGCAGTTGTGGTACGGCACACGTAGAACATATTTCACCCAGGTTTACTATCGTCCCTTGACTGAATGTAGGATGCCGCATGTGCTCCCTCACCGTATTATTCACAACGCCAAACTATCGTATCCTCACTATAACATTGATGTGTGACACATCTTTGACCATGTATTGTGGCTTTTGGGTTTCGCCGTGTGTGGTGAATTTAGTTGCACCAATATTTTACCCGCCAACTGCATTCATCTTCAGGGATGACAATTTTGGCGATTAACATTGAGATTTGAGACAAAAAAATATGACCCCTGCAATGGTGGCCGAAAAACTGGTGCCAAGAAATTCGCGACAAACGGCTAAACCTTTAAAATTTATTTGAAAATGGCGTACGCTGCAAATTGTCATATCAGTTTATACTGAGGTCTATTTGACATCTAAAATCACGGGAAGGCCTTCAGCCACTCTCTAACAAGTAGCTTTTGCGTGCGTCCAGTAACGGGTCCCCATTTGGGTCTCCAAAAACAGGACGGGAGAAGGAGGGTTTCACCAAGCCAGCCAAGCGATATCAGTTCATACTATGATGATTGCCAGTACAAACGAGCATCAGGCTTAAAACTTTATTGTGAACAACTTTGTATTTTACGATTACATCACAGCGGAGATCGAACTCTTATTTATTTGATTGTCTTTACTAGTTTTTTTACTTATACCATATCGCGGCAGTTGAATTCTCTGCTTCGTGGATTGATCAAACTTTTAAGGAGGTTAGAAATCATTTACTTAAATATTAGAAAAAAAAACAACGTACATTTTTTACGATAAATAAAGCTGTCTTCTTACTTAGAGTCAAAAAGAATTAGAAAAATTTCACTAAAACCATGTAAAAAAGAGAGATTTATAACAGGAAAAAATAAATATAAATAAAAAAACAACCTCGACTTTATATTCAGTGATGTACAATTTCACTGAGTTTCTCAGTAAACACTGTACTGGAGTAAAGTACCCGAGTGATGAGGTTATTGGCTTTCATGTGCTCTCCTTTGTTGCGTAACATCTGTTTATTTATTTTATTCTAGGATCTTCTTGACACAGCTGTGGCGGACCTTAAATAAATTCGCAGCGCACTTTTTTCTATCCTTTTGGATGTCACACTCAAAAACTACGTGGTGGATTTTCCGCGTTCACACTTATAACTCTGAGGTATTCACGTCCTTTTGAGCGAAACATAATAAGTCCTATTTTTATTATTCCTAAGTAAAAATGTTTTTTTATATATTTTACGTAACTTGATGCGACAATGAACTTTCTAACCATTTCGTACTTTATACAAAATATATACTTTTGTCAGTCTGAAACTTATTCAACATATAAAATAGTTTTGCAAAAGCTTTCTTTGAAATTGCTTGTACAGTTTGAAATGTTTTAACATTTTTTGCGTCTTAACATAAGTATTTTGAAAGTATCTACTTCTTCAAGCTTCGCTTTGATGAAGTAAGTGGATCACCGTATTGTTGAAGGCCCTATCTTTATAATTTAAGCTATATATATGTCCTGTTTCATCATTTACCCGCACATCCTTTTGTATAAGATCATAGTGCCTGAGAAGAAAAAAATCACTGAGTAAGGATGCTGCGCGGGTATTGAGCTTTTAGCATCAAACATGGTAGAGTATTCGGATAAGAGTCCGGTTACTTCAACAGTTAACTTTCCCTTAAAACGTTTTACTCGTAAAAAAACTTCGGGTCTGTCGCATCAAACATTGAAAGCTCCCTGAGGCTGAAGCGCGGCCACTCGCCCGAGCTTTTCCTCTTTATTGAAGCTTTTGTTGACGTTCCGGTGCTTTCCGTTTCTTTTCCCTTGTATATCGCAATGCATTTTGATTAATTATTTATTAGCCAAGCCCCTGTACACTTTTTTCTGACAAAAAAATGATATTTTTGTAAAAAGATATAAAATAAATATTTACTATTAATACGAGTATGTATATTTCTCGTCTTTAGCCATTCAATTTGATTTAATTTGTTTTCATATATTTAAATAAAATATATAATATTATATCACGCATTGTGGCTGTCTTACTATATATAGTATGTCATCTTAAATAGTTTTTCCTTCTAAAAAATACTACAAAAAAAATGATTTTACTTAAGAATTATATAACTTCAGCATTTACTTAAATGTATTGTCACTGTTCTTAAAAAAGCCATACTTAAAATTAGCAGTTTATATAGTTTTTGTGTTATCAATAATATATATTTATCTATTAATACGTTCATTATTATTTAATTATGTTAAGATTTATTTTTATTGGTCCATTTTAGTCAATAAATAAAGATAGACATAACTAAATTATGTCGATACCCAGGGCTCGACGCAATTTAAAAAAGTTGTATAAATTTTTCACCACGATTAAATTGTTAAATGGCGCAGTTTTCAACGTGTCGAGTGAAATAGAAATGGGTACTGCGGGGTCGAATCTCGCTTCCACCGATTTTTTTCTTTGAATTATTCACAAAAGAAATGTCATAAACGATGGCATTTTCAATTCATTTGTACGTGTATATTTAACAACAACATTTAAAATTACTCTATTCTAAATTTAACAAAAACTAACATAATAAGAGTAAGGCATGTACGAGTATGTGTGATTCCGTAAACAGACCATGCTAAGATATCCCTTTTCATCACCATTTATACTTGTCGTCTTTGATACAGAACTCCCTTAGCCGCGTGAACTCTCGACCCTGGCGTCGTTCAATCTCATGAGGCAGATCTGCTCACAAGGAACCCTCGGGAGTGTCGCCATCAAAGCCTCAGTCAGAAGCCTTCACAAGCCCAGCAATGGTGTTAATTAAACCATGCCTCCCAGATCTCGGTAATCTTCAACTAATGTCATACGTTATGGTGTAAAACCGATGTATATAGATATTAGAATGCTTTGGTATGTGAAGATGTGTTTTGAAATTTACTGTTTTGGTACTTTAAATCTATGAACAAATTACAGTCATTCATCTCTTGGCGAATTGCATTGTTATGCCGTCCGTTGCTTCGGACACGTTTAGTCAATACAGTTATTTTGTAAAACTCTACAAATAAATATCGAAACTATGTAAGGATATCAATATATTAAATATATGTATAAGTCCAGCCGTATAATTCACTATTCAATAATAAAAAAACTTGTGACATTGTTAACAAATTATCATTAGGGAAATGATACTAAAAATTAAAAAAAAAAAAAACCTAGAATGAAAAAAAAAACATTTTTAATAAATTTTCTCATGATTGTAAAAGTAGTGTACGAATAAGTCATGTTTCATTCGTGATCATATTAAACGTTTGTATTTTGATGTTGGTTGAAAACCAACCGATGTTCGTTAATTTTTCATAAAATTCTGTATTAAAATTTTGTAAATTTCACGTTTGATGAAGATTATATTAATTTACGACGATGTGAACTGAAATCAATTAATTTAAAACTTTATTTTGTTGACTTACACCAAATCATGGGCACATTATTTTGAAATCAATCATTTGAATTTTGATTTCTTCATCATCATTTCCATGCTAACCTCCTCTTACTGAAACACATGGTCGTCACGAACTGCCGCCATGGTCTTCACTCATGGCGGCAGCAAAACTCTGTCAGCCGCTATGGTTCTCACCATATCTCATTTTTTCTAAATTTATTAATTTAAAATAAATTATCTACGTAAATATGCTCTTTCGCCAAGACATCAGTACGTTCAACTTCATCGAACTTTATATACATTCGAGTATATTATGTATCTGATAAAGTATGTCATTCTTGTCCACATCTGTAGACTGGGCGAGGTAGAGGGCGCCCTCAGAGAGACGCCCTCTGTAGTGTCGGCCCTTAATTAAACCGGCCCCAGATCCGGCTCGTTAATTTTTCGCCAGTAAGTGGAGTTTTGTGTTGGCAAACGCGGGAGGCGTCGGCGCCGGCACTCGAACTCTGTTTTGATTGTATTAATTATATCGATGTGGTGTCATTTCAACGACACTACAACGCTAAGTTATATAATATGTTGGACAGAGAAGTCACCAACATTAGTTGGTCTACAGTTGAACCTACGATTTCTGATTTTGTCACGTCGTGCAAAGGATTAGTCATTTTTGAACGATTTTACTGATATTTTACTGATGCTGATCTCTTAATAATGTCAACTTCAGCAAAAGAAAATACGCACAAAAAAGCATAAATAAAATCATCATTTCTTAATCCTGCCGGAATATTATTTCGTTGATAAAGCATTTACTCAAATAAATGCGTTACTTTCTGTGATTTCCGGAGCGAAAAAGAAAATGCAAAAATAAGTGAAATTAAATGTCAGCACACTTACTGCTTTACACTTTTCTTGGACAGGGACATTGTAAATATTTTTATTAATTATTTTGAAGGTTAGAGTGACGTTGTTCATACAAGTGTAAAGCAATGTTTTCATATAATCTGACCGAGTTGTGTCACATCAGAGACCAGTTCATTTACGCACCTTTAGGGTTGTTTTCGTTTAATTATTTGAGGCTATTTATGAAAGGCATACGTAGCTGATGTTAAATATGTTCGTATCCGTAAAAAGCATTGCACGTAGCATTGGCTACGGATAATAATAATAAAAAGATAAATAACATTTGAGCTGTATGTTGAGAGTTTAACAAGTATGCCTAAACAACTTACTAGACTCCAAGTCCCAAAAGCTAGTATGAAATATGTATTATATTGTTGAATACATTAACAGCTAGTAATTCTACTTTATAATGAGAGCAACCATGACTATATAGAAACGTGTTTTGCGTTCATAATGTTAGTTTAAAATTGCTTTTATTTATATTATTATGTTTTTATTTTGTAATGTAAGTTTAATGGTAGTTTTTATAAAATTTACAAGCACTCTCTTTAGGAGTTAACAAGTCGTGATAAATTTTCGATACAGCATTTCCACGTCAACTGTCTGGATAAGTTTTCCTCTAAAACCACGCAGTACATTATTTAATCCCTTGAGCTAACTTTGAGAGTGTTTTTGGGAGCAAAGCCCGCACCCGTAAACCCGCTGTCATAATATAAAATAAACAGCCAATAATAAATCTTACATTATCACTTTTTAAAGACTGGGAAACTAATTCCGAAGAACGCTCTATTCTATGTTATACGCGCAGTGTTTATATATTAATATGAGATGAGAAAATAAAAACTGAACATAAAAAATATTACACTATGTTCATTGTGCATCCTTCTGTAATATTTCATCCGTGGTATAGATTTTTTAGAATAATATAGTGTTATTTTTAAGCAACCCATGTCGTGAAAAATGCTGATACCGTACCTTTTATACTGATAGAAAATAATCATATAAGATTTCAGATTGTGTTGTTATATCAACTTTGAATTTTTGAAATTTTCGGTTTCACGCTTTTGAAGAAATCCGTAAAATTTCAATTACAATATAACGACGACCATTTTTTATTTTTTTATTTAATCAAATATAATAGGATACATTTAAGATTTTATTGACAGTATTACATTCATTTTTTTTTTATTGTTTATTTTTTTGGAAATTCGCTTTCCACGCCACTTAAAGGTAGATCTTGTGTGTAACGTGGGATTCATCTTTGATTTAAGTGTTGCATATATACATTTTTTAGAATATAAAATAATATCATTAAAATTTATTCATATGGTAAGTTGTAAGTGTGTTTTCAAAATTTTGTACTAATTGGTTGAGATCTTTGATCGAGTCATGTATGAGTTCTTTTATTTGAATTTTATTGTTAATATTGTTGCATGTAAAGTCATTCATTGGTAAGCATTAATTTTGAAATTGTAAATGATGTAGGTATACTTTATATTATTAACCTCGATAGTAAATACATTACATAAATTGTAAATGATGTAGGTATGCTTTAAATTATTAACCTCGATAGTAAATACAGTATAGGAATTGTAAATGATGTAGGTATACTTTAAATTATTAACCTCGATAATAAATACAGAATTCAGCCGAAATCAATCCGGCTGTTTGCGATTTTAAGCATTTTCTCTCTTATCATGCACTGGTGGCTATTGGCGTTGTGGTTAGTGGGTATATTTGATTTGTGAAATTTGTTTGAATTGGTACAATTGATGCAAATTGGTGTCTCTTTAAATTTACAGTTTATGTGGTTGTGATTTTGTGAACAGTGCAAGCAGGTTGGTGGTTGATCCTTGGCCAGACATCGTAGTGCTGTGTGTCCAAATTTTTGACAATGGTAACACTGCATTAGTGGGTTGCAGTCCTCAATGTTGACTCTGTTGTATCCAATGTTGATTTTTTTCTTTCTATCAGATGTCTTCTAATCGAAGGAGTTGTCTGTATGATATAGTTTGTGGTATCCCACTCTTTTCCATCGTTGCTTTTCTTGATTTTAATTTCTTTGATTAATTTAATTTTAGTCTCGTCCTCTTCATTTAGTCCGTTTTAGTTGACTATGTTACTGATTAATTCTTCTTCAGTAATGCTTTTTTGTAGTCTCTTAATAATTAAGTTTGGTTGTTTCTTTTTAATTTCTTCAGCGGTAACCTCGTCTCCGATTCTCTTATTTATTTCATTGCACAGTAAATTAGCTTCCTCTTTTGTTGCGCAGATTATTAGATTCTTTTTTTCTCCGATTTTTTTGAAACTAATTATTCCCAATTAATTTTTTAATTTTTATTAGAATATTATTTTATTATTTCAATATTCTAATCTACTTTTATAGATCATTGACTATATTACAATATTATTATTACTTAAATATACATATACTAAACATAAAATTCTTTTTTCAACGCGTCAATCCAAGCACAAAAATATTTTTGTGCTTGGATTGACGCGTTGAAAAAAGAATTTTATGTTTAGTATATGTATATTTAAGTAATAATTATTCCCATTTTCATTTTGTTTAGGTTCACATTTTTTGCTATTTAAGTTTTAACTATTTCAGCACTAGCATTATTTTTTGACTCTATTATGATTGCGTGTTTTGAGTCTTGTTTCGTTGTAAATTTAGTTGGTTCTTTTGGTGAACTCTTTGTGATTGTTGCATAAGATATGTTCGATTTAGAGATAATTTCTTCAATCGTTTTCATTTGTTTCTTGTTGTTATTAATTAATTCGTTTTGTAAATCAATTATTTTTCCTTGTAAGTAAATTTTTTGCTTTTTTGTAATTTCTTCAATTTCTTGAATATTTTTTTCCAGTTGATTTTTTAATTTATTATCTTTTGCTGAGCTGATCTTATTGATCAGCTCTTTAGTATTAATTATTAATTCTTCCATCTCCATCGCATTCTATCTTGATTCATTTAATCACACTTTGATGTTCACTAGAAATTATTATTAAATCAGTTTTTTTTTATTATTATTATTGTTGCACACACGTCACTACTCCGAATTTATTGGAGCTACTGTAATGTACGTCCGCACTCTGTAATGGTCGAATGACGAACCATTACCGGGATATTTCTTATACTATTCATAATATTATGTAGATTATAGATGTCTTTGCATGTATATTTAGCAAAATTATAAAGAAATAGTTCTTAACAATTATATTAGGTTGTACTGAAAATAATTTTCTTTTTAACGAAAATACATTACGATCATTCTTAACTTTGGCGTTTCGAATGATCATGAACGGTTGAATTGTAGAAATTAATCTTTCAGAGATCTGGCTATTTGCTTTTTGGTCGGATTACATAAATGAATGCTTTAATTGTGTCTTCATTGGCTTTAACCGACTTTCCAAAACGTGGTGAACCTTTATCATCAAAATTGCCATTTTGAAATTTTGATAGCTAGATTTGGCACGTACTTCTTGTCAATAATTTCTCCGTAAACATCGGATACTTTTTTCTTGCTTGAACAGAATTTTTACCTTTTTGACATTAAAAGAGTTTTTATGTCAAGAAATCTACTTTTCAATTTCTATTGATATCCTCCTCTTCCATTTATGGACATCGATTAACTGGATGAAGGATGCAGGATCAGGTTTACAATATAAACACTTGTTTCACATATTATTTGTTTATTGTCACAAACGTCGCCCGCCACAGCGAACGCACAGGACGCGCGCACTGTGACGGGCGCGAGTCAAACTTCAACTGCCAGCCCACGGCGCGATCTCACATCTCCACGGTACCAACTGCCAATATGACAGTCCTACCAACCGGCAATAGGCCAACTGTCATAACAATTATTTTGGCGTATGCAAACACCGCTTAACATTCGATGTAGATGTCACGCAAGCGAACCAAAATAATAGACAAAAGATCGCTTGTTGAGGCCTTACGGCATCGGCCTTAAGGAGCTATATCAAGCTGATATCACTATATTTGAAAAATACCAACCAAAATGTACTGAAAATAATCAATTGGACTCTTTCAAAATTATATGCTGCTATATCAGCGGCAAAAATATATAATGGAAATAGGCAATGTTAGGAGTTAAGTTGGCAATGATAAAATACAACTACGTCGTCTGTTGGAAAATACAAAATTAATTTTCGAACAATTTAATGCTTAACGCATTCAGCATCTAGCCTCCTCCATAAACATAATGAAGCCTACTAGTATCGATCGCTGCGTGCGTTTACTTTAAAACAAATATGTGTTGTAAAAAAACGGGAGATATTTTTTTTCAGATCTCATGTTGAACTGCGGAATGGTATAATAGCCTTGAAATTATAACGGTTTTGATATATTTTTTAAATCTCCTCGGATAAGAAAACAATAACCAAATTCACACTCCCCAGTACTTCCGTGCAAGAGCTCTTCGCGTCTCCTTTGTTACCTTAAATAAAGATCAAAGACACTCGTTAAATTTTGGGTCTGATAACAATCTTCTTCCGCTGCTTTTGTGTTCTGAATCAAAGGTAGAAGTAATAGAATTAAGGCAACAAATGACAAGATGTTCGCATTGTTTTCTTTGCTCAGTCGAAATCTAAAATTAATTTACTTGTAAAATAATTATTATGAACGTGTTTTTTTATTAAAAATGATACGTTTAATTTTACAAACGCTGTCAGATTTTAAAACATCAAAATAATAATTTTGTGGTGAAAAATAAACGGTAGACGCTGGGATTCGAATCACGAACTACGGACGTCAGTTATGTTCTATGCACAACGCAATCGTTATATTTCTTAATAGAGAAAGTAACAATAATATAAATACGTTAAATCTCTTTACTCACTTACGGCGGAGAATAGTTATGGTCGATTGCGCTGTGCAAAGAACAGAATTGAGGTGCATAGTTTGTGGTTCGAATCCCAGCGTCTGCCTTTCTTTTTCACCACAAATTGATAAGAGAAAATTTATTTAGATTTGTGTGTGTGTATCAATTTATGAAATATTGGTTTAATATTGGTAGTAAAAATAATAGAATAAAATAATAATCCAAAAATATAATAATACACTCAATAATGTGTTCTCACTCAATGACGGAAAACTGTTCGGATTATATTATTGTTTAAAAAAATATTCTATACGGCCGTGAATCCTCACATCTTATTTAAATCTCTTCATATTCTATGCCTGCATAGAATATTTAGGGTACGATGATTCAACTTGTAAAAAATGAGGGAGAGAATATGGTTGCTTTCCATCGTGCATTCGATCAAAAGACGATGGTGGACTTGGGTGAAACATGGTCTCCGTATGGTACAAAAGAGTAAAAACTGCTTTCTCTTCAGGCCCCGGGTTCTCGCCATCGTAAAATGGCATCGGAAAGTATACATATAATCCTAATATGAATACTTGAAACTTATGTCTGTAAACAAGCATAGAATTATTTTTGGATTATCGTTATTTAATTTTGGGAGCCATGTGCTCATTACATCGAAAAGTAAAACGCACTGAGTACACTTCACTAAGCATAATAATGTCTCATTAATAGGTTCTCATTATGTTATAACACCATCGTCGATTAATTTTCAATTCACGAACGCTTACATTAATTTAGAAATTGCTAACTCAGCGAGCTATATACAACTATGATTTTATATTTACTACGTTAAGGTTGCCAATAATTATCAATTTGCAGGTTTACATTATTAATATAAATTATTAACTCCTAACATGATTATTTTATTGTTACGGCGTGATTGCCTTCGTTTCTCATGGCAACTCGATATCTCATAATGACTTTAATTTTTCATTACCTACTTGAAAATTTAGTTAATTGAAAATTGTACGGCTTTCAATCATCAATTATTACGACCCTTCGTTTTTGAAGTCATAATAATAGAAGTAATATAAATTAATGCGAGTCCCGAATCAATACTAGCACAAATATTAAGTCTGTGCTAAGGTAGATCTATAACTAGGTGCACCACCATACTAATAAAACCAATTTGTAATTACGTTTTGATATACAGGTATTATAATATATTAATTATTTCGTTGCATAAAATATTTTTTATATATTTACCAAATATAGTGTGAGTGTTATTATACGAGTATGTATGTGTGTACGGGTTAACCTGGATATAATATAAATCAAAATATATACCGTATGAACGCAATTAATATTCCGATCTACCAATTTATATTGTATATGGAATTTCATTACTTAATGCAACCGCATAAATCATAATATAAGTCATGCGTTAATTAATGAAATAGTTGTCGTCTCGTATATCCTTCCCCTTCCCAAACGCAGTGAATGTCCGGCGATCCCCCGGGAGGTTCTAGGACCATATTCAATTGTTTTGCATATTCATGAATCAGAATGCCGACGGCGAAACAATATTGGTAGAGCGCCCAGAGTCAACTACGTCAGCCGTCATTAGTCCTCAATTCACCGAACGGTATGGTTGAGAGTTAAAGCGCTGGACTGCTATACGACAGGTCTTAGGGTTCGATACCCGGCGTACCTTTAAGTAAGAATGATCAATTTCAATGCTCAAAATTGTACAAAAATTTGTTTAAATTTCTTGTTGATCCGAAGGTATAATATATGCTCCTTTGTTTCGTATAAAATATGTAAAATTGTGATCGGAATTTTATTTTCGATCGATCTCTAATTTTGTATATACAGGTATATTTCTTATAATTTATTATCAATGTTTTGGACAATCAGCAAGTCCGTTTTCCGTTATAAGTAATACAGTTAATTAAATATAAATACTGAAAGTTAATAATGTAATATAATCCTTTGCAATATTCACCTAGATATCTGTATATTAATTAAATACCAATTATTCCTGTATATGGATTACTTACGTGATGTCGATTCCCCGCAGAATTATAATTATGGTAGTATAAATAGTTGGTAACACGGGGGCCGGTAATCGAAACACAATCAGACGCTCCTGAACGTTGACTCGCCAAATTAAATTACATTTCAGTTTGCTAAGAGCCGACCCGACGCTGTTCGTACAATACACCATATAAAGATCTCCGTTAGCGCTTAATCCAACAAATTCAATTACTTGCTTAGTAATACGCACTGATTAACCAAATAAATAATATCATGCGGATGTGTGATTGGTGATGCCCAAACTACTTTCCGTATAAATTATATGAGTAAAACACTCTGTACCGGTCTGATTTTGATTTTAATTTTAACTGAAAGCTAAACATTACTGCAATATTGTTTTCAGTGATATTCAGGTACCGATATATTTACTATTAATGGATAATAAGGTAAGCTTTTTGCGATTCTCTTAAAACAATTTGCTAAAAACTTGTCTTGTCATCTAAGGGTTCACAAGGATTTAAAAACTCTTTCAAGTTGAATCACCGATGCTGGTAACTCTTCATCGCTTTTTACCGGGATATTCATAAAATTTGCTAGTAAGCCTTACGTCACACTTCCAAGTTAATGTCTTGTATTAAAAGTAAGAGTATTCCTGTAAACTTTCAGAATATTATCAACGCGAGGAGACTAATTTCCAGCCTGGGGCGTTGCGAGTTTATTCTCTGTTTGCTGAGGCCCAAAGACCGTTGTTAATTGAGGTTTATGTAAGCTTTTGTGCTTCTGTTGTAGCATTTGCAGCAAAAAATTGTTCAACATTCTGACGCCAAAATTTCCTTTTAAAAATGAGAATTTACTAAATTACATTCGTTAATTTTCTCTCCGTTTACTTTGAAAATACTGTACATAAATTGGTACCCAATATGTAAACGAGGAAATAACTAATTGAAAAAAGTATTTATAATATTATAATTGATATATCGACGGACGTACGCATTTAAAGCAGATCTTAATAGATAGTTAATTAAAGACAATTTTTAAATTATATTTAAATTAAAATATCAAATTCAACATCAAAGAACTTGGAACTGTGGCTTCTGGGTTGAGCCTTGTGTGACGAATTTCTTCTGATCAATATTTCGACGAACACAAAATTGTCAAACCAGAAAATTACATCATTTAATAATTATTAATCATTAATTAAATGTTCGGAAAACTGAATTCCGTGGCGGTGCGAACATTCCCAGCGTTGCATACCTGGAATGTTACAGGTTTATGTTACAATGGCCCCGAGCCTCTAGGTGATATACTTAGAACATTGTTGGCTGAAGAGAATCACGGCAAATATCTCCTGAAACACAAATATGAGCGAAGTATTTCACTTGAGAAATGCGCAGTCGTAAGTATTCCTATCGTATTATATTAATACATGGAGCGTCACAAACAAATATTACATACAATTATTTTCGTGTGTAGAAACATCAAATTGTTGTGGGAGTGTAAAATGCGTTCTGGAATTAGCATACGCCATAAAAATTTTTTTTTACAAAAAATTTTTTTTCTTCATATTTTCAAATTAAAAATCGTGGAAATAAAATATATTTTTGACAAATGTATTTTTTGTGTATTTGTTTAAGCCTTCTTCAGGTAGAACAACCGGTTAATCATTCGATCTTCTTAGAAAAATATTATCTTGCTATGGACATTGAGAACCATATATTTATGTTCCCAGATGGTCGTTCAGCTGCAGAAATGTCTTAAAAATAAGGACTACTTCAAGGCAGATGACAACTGTTCGTGATATGGCACGGATATGAGAGAGAATAATTGTGCTTACATTTTTGGAAATATTAAATTCAAACTTAAATACCTACTGTGAAATGGTAATTTATGACCATTAAAACTGCCGGATTGTTATTTTGTCATATTTTTACTTTCCCATTTTCTTATATAAATAGACCAGTATAAAAGTTGAATAGATCTAGAGCAACCTGTTAAGACAACTCAGTATCGACGATTCACCTCATTTATTAGGTAACCAGTGCGAGGATCTTTCTGGCTCGAGGAATAACGCAGTAAATAGGAGACGAAAAAATGCAAGAAAAAAAACACTCCTTATTTTATTCATCTTCGTTCTCCATTTAAGCTCTCTTCTTATTATTATTATCAATCCGGTGGATTGGTTTGCAGCAAAAAAACTTGCATCTCGATCTCCACTCTTCTCGATCTTCTGCAATCCCCTTTAGCTCAGCATAAGAGCTAAAACTCATGTCCTCGAACACTTGCTGCAAATACTCCTGTCTAGGGTGCCCTCTACAGTTTCTACCCTCAACCACCCCTTCCACAATGTCGTGAAGAAGACCATCGTGGCGCATGATGTTACCGATCCATGTATCTCTTTTTGGTTTAAGCATCGACATAGATGTCACTTCTTGCTTAGGAAATCTTTCTTTTGCTTTATTACAAAAATTTATATCGGTACAGTGTTTTTTCTTTATTGTAACAGAACAGGGTTGCCCAGCACGTTTCCGCGGTAATTAAATTGTGAGTTGTAAATAGTCAAGGCCCCGGCCCGGTCAGCAGCGGGGGCCCGCGGGCTGAATACTGAGCAGCCCCGGGGCCCCACACCCGGGGGCGCCAAACTTTACTTTTTATTGGCCGCGCGGCTGAAACTTTAAATGGAATTTCGCCGAGTGCAAAAAATTGAAACGCGAACTTATCGCTTTCGATGATGGAGCTGCATGTTTAATGGAATTTTTCGACGTACTTGACAACTATAATAACGTTTTGTTGAAATGTATTTTTGATTGCGAGAAACGCTTTTAATGTCAAATTATCACTTCAAATATAATGAATTGGGTTGAAAAAAATTAATATATATTTTTCAAGTGTTATAAAAAGTTAATCACAAAAATGATGTCTTAATATTGACACAAGAGTAATTAACTGAATTGTCCTAAAGTCCCTTATTCATGAGACTTGAGACGTGTATACTTTGCTTTAATTTTCCAGGTATAAAATATTCACGTCAAGTTCCATAATTTTTAAACTTTGTAGAGTAGCAAAAAGGCCATAACACACAGCCTGGCGATAATAATATCATACATACAACATTTCTATGAATAGTGGATAACTTGAATAATAAAGATGTTGTATGGCTTTCCATGACAACTGTTTTTACGGAGGTATAATTGTGATTTTACGTTAATTGAATACAAAAATCAATCTCAGTACTTTACTTCCATTTCTTTGATATTAAAATCTTATTATTATAGAATAAAACCATTCAACTTAGGTTTTAGGCGTCAATTATAATTTATCGGATACTGTATTTTTAAATCAAAAAAAAGTAACTTTATTTCCACCCTCGTCTTAAATTTGTAAAATTCCAAGTAGTCCTTTATATCCCGAAGCGAATCGCAGTCTCGAACAGTGAGATAAATGGGTCGCCCGTAAGGATATGTCCGGTATTTGAATTAACGCGGTCGTCTGATGCAGGGCGAGGGATCACGTAGCGGGAAGGTCGCGAGACCGGCGGTGGGCCAGAGATCGATGGAGGCTGGAGCAAGGAGACAGGTCGACTCTCCGCCCAGAGCCGGGGCGAACAAATTGGCTGTCTCGGAGAATGTATCGAGAGAAACGCCCTGATACAAATCATTACCGATGGCCGTGAAAGCAAATAGAATAGCCGATGACGCAGGAAATAAACGGATAAAACCCTTTTTTACGTTTTAAAAAAATGCTAAGGCGCCCTGGGAATTGTAACAAAGGTAGAGATATCTTACTAGAAAGTTACATGCGGCGAAACAAAGATTGGATTTTTGATACAGGGAGCTGCAAAAAAACTGACGGTTGTCGTCCTTGTTTTGATTTAAAACCGCTCCCTGTATAAGTAACTAAAAATAATTTATTTCACATAATAGATATTACAAAAAAACGAGTATAACTATAAAACTGATTCCATCGACCATCCTCTCTGTATGTGACAAAAATAATTTAAAATATTTGTAATTACGAACGTTTATAAATGTATAGTAACATGAGGGTCTTAAAAATTATGCAACGAAAAATTCTACGTTCGTACTTATTCAATAATTTTAATGTTGTAAATGAAAAATGATTTTTAATATAATTTCCACGATTTAGTAAAATTGTTCATATATTCCATTGAATACTAATACTTGCTGCATTGATCATATAATTTTTATTATTACATTTCATAAAAAAACAACTAGCAAAATTTACGAAAATTTTAAGATATTAGTGTTTTTACAACTGATGGGTATGTCGTTTTTTTTCAAGTATTTTTTTGTCGTTTCGTCGTTAATGTTTACTTCCGTTGAGTAGAGTGCGAAACCGAATTTCATGAGTTAATGTTGGCAAGTTCGCAATGAAAGCTTTTCCGTATTATACTCGTAGTTGTGCAGAGTTGCTGATGCTCGACAGCTGTGAAGTGAGACTGAACAATGGCATCGATAGTGACGAGAGCAGAATAGATTCAAATCAATTATTTATTACGCGGAGAATGCGCAAGCCTCTTGTCTAAAATACACACTACACAATTCCGATGGATATAACGTTGGTTTGGTGATGAGCAAATAAAAACATTGCATTCAAATTGATCTTTACAAAGACAAGGTTTTGGTTCAGTAAGAAATGTTTTTTGCGTATAATTTCATGCTTTGAAAACAGTGCCCTGATAAGTGCTTTCAAGGAGCGCATCTACAAGGCGAAATGAGCCATAAAGCCTACAAAAAAATCTAAAAAGCTTATTTTTGTATTGAATAAAATGCATTTAAAAAATAATACTAATATATACACAAAGCATTTCTGACAATAATTACGAAATTTCTATAATCATAATTTATTGTAATATGTTATGTTTACTCAAAGGTCGTCAGTGCTAAATCGTAAAAATTAAATATCGTATAGTCGGCATTTCAGTGTCAATACAATAATTTTCTGCTAGATTTCATGTATTTTAAATTTGTCGTACTCAATACAAAGTATAATTTTTATTTAATAAGCATATTACGTTATACGATTGTTATGTTTGAAATACTTAACTCTTAAATTGAAAGTAATCGCCTCATTAATTCAAATGGTTGAAATCGACGTACTTGTACTTGGAAGTTATATGCGAATTTGTTTGGAATTATTTTTCTTTATAGTCGCTTGTTGATCTTTCTCCTTCCTTATAATGATTAAACTTTTTTTTACCTAGGTTATATAATATAAGTGCTTTTATAGTAATCATTTCAGGTGACATATCATATTTTTTCACAGTTCTCATTTAAATTTCTAATTATCCATCTGTTAGTATTTAATTAACCTACTTTTCATGTTTTGTTGTACTTCGGTCAATCATTTGTAAACACAATGTAATGATAATACAACCTCGACAATGGCATGCACAATCAGAGTGTGCAAACACACAGACCGCGGGCTCTCGTTCAAATATAATATTAATAGCACTGCAACGGTAATTTCCCAAAGGGAACGATCCGTTCAGTCCATCTTCCTAATGGCATTCAGCTCTATTTGTTTAACTGTACTTCATTTTATAAAATTGCCGTAGCCGGTTGAAATTGATTTTATTTTTATTTTCTCGACGTCGGCTAAAAAGTAGCGTCTGTTACTACAATTAAAAGTGTCCCTTTTTATTTTAAATGACGATATAAAAGGGAAATTTTGTTATTTTTTAATTTAAAAATAACCATTACGTTGTATGTTTAGGTTTATTGAAAGCGTTCCCCTCTTTATTACACCCCATTAAATTTACAAATATAATAACCCAGTTTTATGGGAGTGAAATACGCGTTTTATCATTTTTACATTGTTATTATTTTCCGGGTATTGAATTTCATATGAATACTTATGTAACTAAAAAAACTTAAAAAATTCATGTTAAAAAACCCTTTACAATGCGCGCACAGCATTATATTTGGAAAAGGGGTAGACTAACATAAAGAACCCATAATCTCATCTAATTTGTCTTTTTTGTTTTGTATGTTTTTGTTTATTTTTACAGAAAAAAACTTTTCCTCCCGGAGGAATAGATTGTCGTAATATCGGAAAATATATAAGTTTTTGCGAGGGGGATGTTTATTTTACATTTTTTTGCTGATTGACAAAGTTGAAAGTTTCCGTCAAAAGAAAGTGCTCTTAGACCCAAATTTTCGTTACTCAATCCGGACCGTCTCTCATTGTGTTCCTATGGGCTGTACTCCATTTTGCCATTATCTCACTCTCTGTTCGTATTTCCTGCTTTATTGCGATCTACCTTGGCGACATTTTCCGGAATAGACAATTAAAATTTGCAATAATCACGTAATCTTCTGAGATGTGACGCCTTACTGTGCATAATTAGTGAAATGCGCTAAGACGAAATTATCATCATTTAGGGGAGTTATGTACTGAACTTGTAACATATTCATTGTGTTCTGTTATTTTCAACATCTGAATCGTTTTATTTTTATTTCTTACTAAATACTTTCCGATGATCATTGCGAAATTTATCTTAATATGATATATATATTTTTTTCATTTTACTTATTTTTATATAGTGCGTTAATATGGATCACATTGAGCACTGCTTATTCACATATCGGAAGACCGCGGTTTTGTTATCAATGAGTGCTTCGTCAGTTCAAAAATTTTAGTAATGACAGTATTTTAATATTATTATTCATTTCATATTTATGTAAATACAGGGAGCGGCGAAAAAAGATGACGGTCTTAAAGCAAAACAACGTTGAAAACGACGAAATGTTAAATGTAAATCAAACTTAAAATATTATTTCATCTACAACATTGAAAGTATCGCAATATTAGAGCCCAACCAAGAATTATCAAAAAAAAAACAATTTATTTAATTTTTCTTTTTAAAGTATTCTAAATAAAAAAAAAATCTTCGATGAAAACATGTTATTAGTATATGCAAATATATGAAAAACGTGACATACTTTATATTTATATCCATCGTTACACAGTGTCGAAAGTGTATTATAAGAATTATGTACTTCCTCAATAATGGAAAATTCTCTCCCGTTTTCTTTATTTATCGTGCTCTATTACAGCAATATCATAAAAACGATATTGCAGCAACAATACCGCGTAATACGCAGCGCGACATCTAATTAAATTGTACGAAACGTTACAAAGCTTTATAAAGCAACATGGCTCCGAACAAGGAGGATCATATTCCTTCCGCGCGACACAATGTCTAATGGAGGTTAATTGTATCGTAACGACTAAGGGGAGATCTAATTGGAAATACTCATTAATAGGAAAGGGGCCTTAAATCTCTTTTATAATCAGGGAAGACTCGGCCTCTGGATCTAAAGCCTCGCTCCTAATAATAGTCTTGTAGTGTTTTAATTGATTTCGAACATTTTACCCTTTTACGATATGGGATGAAATTATCATCATATAATTTTGTAATATGTTGCAATATAGTGTCCAAACTTGTATCGAAGTAAAATTTATTATTCAGATTTAGAAATTGAAGGATACATTTATAATGTGGGAAGTATTATACATTAATTTTATCATGTCGGCGTAGTAACTACTCGTATTTATGATTAAAAAATCAATGGATTCGTGTAATTATCCATTCTCGTACATTATGTATTAAGTAGCCACAAAGCTCAATATAATAAACTGAATAGTTATTCGTGTCATAAATTATAAGAACCGCTGTTAGTTTATTATTTATTAAATTATATTTTTATTGTGTACTTCATCGGTAGCAATCTAAATAAAGGTTTAATCAGTACTAATCGTTTTTTTACGTGATATGATTTTGACAAATGGGTTTTAAATTACTTTATTGATTTCCATTCACAAATATACATAATATTTAGGATGGTTATATAATGCTTATTTTATTAATATTTCCACTCCATGCTCGTTCACTATCTGAAGCATCTAATCACAAACGTCACCATAAAGATTTGTCTTTCATCATGGTCCACGTCTCATTTATGTGGGACGGACACACAGGATGACCAGAGCCCGGGTTCTGAAGAATGTTTTATTTTAGTTTGACTTGTTACGGCTCTCCTCTCCCAGCCATATCCATCTTCTTCTCTTTCCCAACTGTTGGATGGAAGGCTGGTATGTCCACTCGCTCACCTTGTCATTCTTCACAAATTCAAACCTTCGTACCCTCAGTATTCTATGCGAGCACCTATTCTCGAAATCATTTATATGGCTGCATTTGCTTCTGTTGACGTGCCAATATACGCAGCCGTATAGATTAAAAGAGTAATGCTGGTGCTTTATAGGCGGCGTTTTGATCGTATGTAGCTGCGAGTTCCATATATTGTTCACAAAAGTGTGTTAAAGATGCTTTAATATTCCCAAGGCCAGATCCTTCAGTAGGTTACTTCTTTCAGTGACCTGTATGCCAAAATATCTGAAATTCTAGACCCTCTGAATAATCTCACATCTACTGTACCAGAGTTGCATCTATATCTCGATGCACCGCGTAACGATGCATTACAACTGGGTCTTATTTGCATCGAATCTCATGCCTAGGTAGTACGGACTAGATAAAATATATTACACAATAAATTTACTCGTATATTATTTACACCGCATGTGCCACAGCTTAAAAGGCCGAACCCTTAAAAAACATTTTTTGTAAATACCCCGTCAAGATGAATGATTACCCGGCGGTGGGTCAATTTATTTAAAGTATTCGATCAACTCTTCAATATGTCTGACGAGGGATCGAATGTCGGGAAAAGGGGTCGTGTTGTAGACATCACCTCTTCAGGACCAGCCGACCGCGAGCTTGAAGCGCAAATAAGTCTTGCGGCGAACGGCAATGTGTCATAAACGTGAATATGTCAACAACAAAATTGCACGACTGTTCTGTTAAGTTCTGTTAACTTATAAAATAAAATGTTTCATATATGTTAATATATATCTTAGGGTGAAATAGTTTAAATAAACGAATATTTATGAACTATGTGCTTTCACGCTTTTGTGGGTGGTTTTTTCTTTTACAAATGTTGTTTATTTAAAGTATAAAAAATAAAATTCTAGTTTCACTTCTTGCTGAAGTTTCGTAATATTAATGTATATTAAAAAACGATGTACTCGTATTTAAAATTAATAAATATGTTTATTCACTCTTATTGCCAAATCTGAAATTGTTTTTTTTTACATATTCGCTCTTTAGCTGAAGTATATAGCCGCCACACAGTTCTGTCAGTTATTCTCCGTGCCTTGTTCCAAATCATATCTGCATCCTAATTTTCATCTGAGTACATAATCGCACATGGTTCCCGACGGATTCTAGGACGAGATCCCGAAGACAAAGCTGTTGCAATATAAGAGTTATATTGCGTTTCTTAATCGCAGGGTTATCTCGATGTTCTAGGATTATTTATATTCAACCTATTGGGTGGCTTAACTTAACCAGCGGCGTACAGTGTTCTAAAGTGATTACTATCCAAATACGTTCCACGTCCAATGTCGCTAATTGAACGTGAGCCCATGTTACAATATCGCTTGTTATAATAGCTCCTCATGTAATCTTGCACATCAGATAAATCATGATTTCATATGATGGTCGTAAAAAATGTCTTAAGAGCGATATGATCATGTTCATCTGTGATCCACCTCCATCCTAGTGTCCCGCCCACGCCGCAGGCTCCATCCCCAATCTCAAGCCTCATACTCCGGTTGACCGATCCGCCCTCTCGCCTTTCTGCTACAAAATCACACTTCCTCTTTGAGTCACTTTGCCCGTCCGAATTATTTTCCCTGGAGTTTTTTTTTATCTTTTGCACCTTCTCAAACTTCTCTGCGAACAAAGACCGCTCAATCACGACCGGCTCTTTTTATCTATTTATGCAAATTTATTCTGTTATCTTTGATTTTTCTTGTTTTCTCTCCTTACTCTCTCTCTCTCTCTCTCTCTCTCTGTCTTTCTCTCTTTCTCTCTCTTTCATCGAGATGGCCAATCTCTCGCGGTAAGTTCTTAAATTGTCCTTAAATCCAATTTATTTGATATCTTGGAGAGTTTTTTTTAAATTCTCCTTTTTTTCGTATAAGCCTATCTGCAATCAAACAGTATCTAGTTTCAAAAAATAAAGGGAGACTAACAATATTAAAAACCACGTGTACCACGTAAAAAAAAATCATACAGTCGTTTGTGAAAAAAGTTAATATCTACTAGTATATTTAAAAATTAATGGAAAACTTATTAAACGTTAAGCTGCATCGAGAAATACAAATTACAAAAATTCTCGAAATTTAAAGAGGGACGTAATTTAATATTAATCACACAGTTTTGCAATATTGTTTTGATTGGAAGTTAAATTAAAAGATGAGTCATTTTACAATTCATTTCGAATGATCGAATAAATCGAAAATATCGAATAAAGCATAAAATAATAACGCCAGTATAACTTAAATAAATCAAAATTATTTTTTTTTAGTATATTTTTTTAATTTACCAAGGTTCACTATAACCAGCTGACAAATAAAAACTTTCGATATCCCATAACGGATGCCTATTAAAACTTTCCATAGAAATTCAGACATCGCTGAAAATAATTACTGAGAGATTGCACATGCAAAAACGTTCAGCGAAGTTAAAAAAAAATCCTCGGGGCTTTCTTCACAATAAAAATTGGCGCGCCCCACTTTTGCCCTCGCTTCTATATAAGTCGGGATGTATGAAGCGCAAATTCAGTTTGTAAAATTCGCCTTTGAAAATTACAGCCACTGTGCGCATACAGCTCGCCCATAAGTTCACTACGAGCCATTCAATGTTGACTTTTTCTCTTTACCTTTCTCATCCGGCGAAACTTTCAGTCGGAACTTTTCCGGTTCTCGAATAAATATTTTTCCTACCTTTCTAATATAATTCACTCTCGGCCATATTCCGTATAAGTTCTCATTTTTGTTGTAATATATAAACGCGTACAAGAAAAGTTTCAGAAGAACAAACTTTTATGTGAAACTAACATACGTCTCGTCAAATGGTCATCATACTTTGTTTTGTTTGAACCGTCTTAATTTTTTAATCACCGAATAAAGTGATTATTATAATAACCACAAATCATATGAAATTTTTGTTATATATTATTTTGTATGTTCACCACACATAATTGCTTATCTGTTTTGTCAGATTTCCTTATCCATTGCTCCTAAATCATCTCTACACCCATGAACCTTGTACACCATGTTAATTTTTTGTTCAACGCATATTTGTATAAATCTTCATTGGTTTATAAAATATTGAAGATATTAAAAAATTGTTACTACCCAAAAAAAGCTTTGTACGTATGTCATTTGTATTTTCGCAAGTATCTAGCCGTCTTAGTTGAACGTTATAAAGTGTACAAGATTACAAGACAATATCGTTGCTCTTCTGTAAACGGTGGCATGAAAATGATTATCGCTGTTTTCTAGTTTACAAGGTTATAAATTAATGCAATAAATAACCACCAACGAGTATCGGATATATAACTGAAACCTTCCGCTCTGTATGTAAAAGTTTCAATGGTGTTCCATAAACAGGAAACGGATATATCCGCGGAGTAAGTGTACAGAATATAAACGTGTCTAATTTAATTATGCGAGTTGAAAATTTGCAGCCGTAATAAATTTACAAATGTGGACGTATTAATGTAGGCCACGCTTTCATATTATTACCGCGGGAGGCTGCGGGTCTGGGAGGGAAGAGGGAGTATCGTTGACAGATGTGTTTTTAAATAAGCATTTCTCCCGGGCAAGAAATTTTAAAGAAAACCATGATCCTTCCACACACAATGTCACATAATTAAATTACGTCGCATTTGCGCCTAGCATTATAATTTTTTTTTTCTTTTGAAATATACTGTTATTTTTTTATTAATCGAATATTACTCGTAATATAAGTCGTTTTTCATTTTTATATCAACCCAAGAGCACCGGATTAATGACAAACAAAACTGCATTATTATTTTTCCACTTTGTTGTTGAAATATGTTCTTCGAATTATAGTGATTATTTGTCTTCAGGATGGTTGCTGTAAATTGACATTTAGAATAATCTCCTCTTATTCAAGCTCTTAATCACCTTGACGGACTATCAACTACCTTATGTATGTCACTGTGATTTATATTGTATGATTAATGCTAAACCATTAAATTTATAACAAACATTTTATTTGCAACCTTGGATCTTAATTTTGTATTTAATTTCATATTATTCGTTTTTCTTACTTTTATGTCTAATATGCATGTTAATAATATTTAAATAAATAATAAATTCTCGTATGTTCTAATGTTTATTATCGGTTTGATAAACATATCATTATATATAATGATTTGTTAGCTTCCATAATATATTATCTTTGGGGCACATTTCAATGTAAAAGCATTTACACGGTACTTGCCCGGGGAGTCTGAAGTAAATTAAAGTGGACATGGTTATTATGGGCTGAATTCATCAGCATATCAGTCCTCCGCAGAAGGGGTCGTTAGATAGGGAAAGTTATTACTTAGCCGGCGAAGGAACGTCTTTGCATGGGCGGAGATAGCGTTTGAAGGATTGTTTAACATTCTCCCGTGGGAGACGATATGAGAGCTCGGGTCCCTTAAGGTGACCGAAGGAAAGATCGACTGTATAACGAACGTGCGTAACGTTTTTCCACTGTACTCGAATTCACACTGAAAGTAAATTTTTATATCAGGTCCGTTACATGTTAAGGAATACTATAATAATAATACAATACATCGCGTCTGTAAAATTATTTTTATTTTCTTTATAATTTATTTTAAGACAATTATTTAATGCAATGAATCCATAAAAATTACTTTAAAATCAATTAAAAAAAAAATCTCATTCGCCTTGATTAAATGTTAATTACAAGTTAATAGCCAAAATTATATTAAGTCACCTCGATATTGTCCTATAATTAAAATCGTCTTCTTGTGATGCTTTATCCTGATTTATGTTTTTTTTTTTTTTTACAAACAATGTGCAGCAAAATTTGTATTCCCTTTATTTTAACGATGATTACATCATCATTTAATCGCTTGCAAAAATGTATTTTACGTCGCCATAAAATATCTTAATAAAAAAATACATCTAAATACAATCCGTCGTACCGATTCTTCGATAATTTCCGTCGTTGTATTACAATTTTATCTCATTTCTCAAAAACCCTCGCTTCGCTGGATGATGGAGTCATTAAATGTTTTTATGATCAAAACACCGTTTGATTTTGTTTTCATTCATTATCGAACTCCACTTAAAACCTGAAAATAAAATTCCCTCCCAACTACAACCTCTTACAATGTTGCTGCATGTTGAAGTCTTCCAAGGTTCTTTAGGAATTTAAACATGATTCCAACTCCGTTTTAATTCTTGCCTATTTTGTTTCAACTTACCCCGATAAGAATACCACGTTCTTCGCTGTATTTATGTAAAGGCAATTCAAGTAGCTCCTATAAACGGGTAGGTATATACATTACAGAGCCGATATTAGGTTTTCTACCAGGTGGATGAAAACTTCGTTATTTTGTATTAATTTAAAAACTTCCAGCCCGGCTGTAGGTTCGTATTTTGATATTAATATTCGCCATATTGTTTCGGAAATATTCTGTTCACTGGAGCATTGAAACATTTCGTCTTAATGGAAAATCCGGATTGTTTGTTTGGCAATCATATTATTTGCGATCATTTTCTTCGACGAAATCTTTTTATAAGGTAATTTGAATTTTCAATAACGAATAACTCTCGTTATTCGACTTTTTTTTTAAATATTAACTACTGATGCATATTATACATAATGAACCAATTTTCAGTTACGACAAACAAACACTAGAAAAAATATAAAAAATACAAAATATAATTAACATAAAGTTTATTATTTAAATTTTCTAACATTGTAAATTATGCGTTGTATTTAAAACTTCAACTAAATTAGTTAAATACATTATTATTATAAATATACGATAGAACTTTAAAAAAAGACGATAAGATTCATTTATTTTAATGATAATATCCAGCAATTGGATACTGAAGATATAAACTGCTTCATGTAGGAAGCTTCTCTTCGGTTTGTTATATCAAATGAGAAGGATGAAGCCGAGAGTCCCTCATAGGCCTAGTGGCTGGTCATTAACGTCAAGAGGATTCATGGGCAGGATCAAGTCAGGATAATCCACCAGGAGCCCTCTCTGACTGCATCTGGGGAAGCATCGACGGTTGCGGTCCAAGAACATCGATTTCTATCAAAAGATTTGCAGTAAAACAACTGGGACCGAAAGTAGTCCTTAGCGCATTAAAACCCTCCAAGAAAAATTGTAGTTAGTTTAACTAGAAACAACATATCTAATATGTTGTTGTTTGTGTATTATACTTGTACAAATAATGATACATCTTTTTCTGGTCTAGACTCTAGTATAACAAAGCGTATTACAATAAATAAACCCAATAAAAAAAATATTGACGTATAATATAGAAACGATGAATGTTATACAACAAGCTTCTTTGATATTAGTATCGGAAGAAAATGTAATTGTATACGGTATACCTTTTTATCTCTTTCTTATGCTTATGTATTAATAGAGTTGAGATACGTATACAATGCAATCAAAAGAGTGCGATTGTTAAATTTCACCAATAAAATGATATACTTGTACACAATCATACTTCTTGTTACTTCTCGTAATCGTTAATCGATAATATTACTTGACTTGTAAATTTTGTGACGAATGACGCGGTGAGGGAGCGTAAACAGTAAGTAGCCTTTCATACTAAATTCGATTAAGAGACGAAGTTATACCTGGGTAGGAACATGTACTTCAAATGTCTAGGATGCATGAGAGGTTTAACTATAGCTTCCTTTTATTCAATTCTCCAAACTTTCGCTGTCCTGAAAGGGTGTCAGGAACTATATATATGTATATATAATGTACTCGGCGGTGATCCGGGTAGCAAAGCTGACATGTGATGCATTGTAGCGGCAGTTTTTATCTCGATCATATGCTCGAGTTAGGGAGCGTACATAAACTGAGATGTTGTATATTGTTAATTTGATGTAATTTATATGGTCAAAGAGTAATGCAGGAAAAATAGTAAACTGAACACTTTCGCTGGTTTTGGGTTGTTGCTGCTCTCGGAAAACCCTTTTGAAAAATTCATAAGTAGATCCACTCACGGAGCGGCTGAATGTCTGTTTACTTTTTTATCCGCTAACCTCTCGAGCGCCCCCGGGGCGGATGAGAAACAGGTGTTATGGAAAAAATATAATAGGTCCACTAGGGGTCGGTGTCAAAGACACAAAAAACGGGTCTTTATCATGCTATTTGATACGTTCGCATAATTCTTCGAATATTCTATTCGCAATATTTAATAATAAAATAGTTTTTTTTTTTGTAAAATGTTTTCAATGCGGCGTTGTTATCGTAAAATTCAAAAACTATTATAATGTAGCATTTGAATTTTAAATATTTCTGCTATATATAGAGAAGTGCGGTTAGGAATGATAAATATTTAATACTTGTTATTGTCACATTTTATTGTAACTTAAAAAAATACATTAATTATTATTTATTTTATATTACTATTGTAACTGCAGTTTTACCAATACTTTGCGGTTAATAATCATAATATTTAATAACATAATATTTTGCACAAATTCTATTCTCGTTCATCACAGAAAACTATGTTCCATTGTAGAACACACGACTCATATCTTGACCCGAATAATGATTTTGCTTTTAAGTTCGCAGTTATTTAAAAATACTTAGAGTAAATATTCTTTTCAATTACTTATTACTCCTAACTAGACCTTTTCAACATTATGAATGATTAACGAAACTAATAAAATAATAAGATTTAGTATTCGGTTTTTGTATATAAAAATCCATTAGGGATTTTTATATCGTTCTACATAAATTTAATCGAAGTGGCGATAATACACAGTTTATATAAATCCATTCATTAATACGTCACATAATATTCTTCCAATGGGCCATTACGGAGGGTAAAACATGGTTAAATGCCTACTTAGGGGGCGGCCAGCACCACGGCAGAGAGGAGCAGACCACCCCCTCCCAGAATTAAACTAAATTAAACAGCTTATTTACGGGGCACTTCCGGGCGGGAACCTCCACCGCCTCCTTCAGCCAAGCGAGGCATTTCAGACAGGTGCCGCCCGCGAAGGGCATAATACACTATTCAAGTGTAAGGAAGACGAAAAGCGATCGCATGAATTTAGGCGATCACGTCAATTTACAGAAACGGGCATTCTCCAGTTTTCTTATAAACAGGAATATATAGTATATACGAGTATATAACGTTATATGTCGAAAAAACCTCGCATCTCCATGATTCACTGATCATGGAGATATATTTACGCGCATCGTCCGATTTTTTGAATGGGCTTGCTTTGAAAAGTTGCTTTCGTGATAATAATTTGTATTTTATAAATTGAATAAAAAAAGTTTATTTTGACATTCGTCGAGTATAGAATTCACAATCCCTTGGCCTTTACTTTTATCTTGTTTGTAACGTTTGTATTTAAGAATCAACTATTTTATACGTAAGCCGTTTTTTTAAATCTTCTTTTATATGTTATGTAAAGGGTGAATTTTATACTATTTTCTTTTTGGCAACACTGATTTTGAGAGCTCACGTACATTTCGTGTTTTGTGTCACTGTCAAACATCTTCAGTTTGGTCTATAATTTAACCATGAATCGTCTTACAAACGAACAACGCTTGCAAATCATTGAATTTTATTATCAAAATGCGTGCTCTGTTAAGAAAGTTCATCGCACGCTTCTTCCATTTTATGGTCAGCTTAATCGACCCACTGAAGCGGCTATTCGGGCTATTGTGACTAAATTTCGCACTAAATTTACATTCATCATCATCATCATCAGCCTGTGTCCGTCCACTGTTGAACGTAGGCCTCCCGCATGAGTCTCCATCCTCTTCGATCCTCCGCCTTCCGCATCCAGGTCACTCCCGCTATTCTTCTTATATCGTCAGTCCATCTTGTAGGGGGTCGGCCAATGCTTCGTTTGCCAGTTCTTGGGCGCCATTCCAATACTTTTCTTCCACATCGACCGTCGTCTCTTCGACAGACAAAAAAAAAAAAAAATTACATTGTTGGACATTAAATCACCAACACGCTTACGTACAGTGCGAACTGAAGAAAATATCGCAGCTGTATTGGCCAGTGTTAGTGATGACGATCAATTATCGATTCGGCGCCGTTCGCAGCAATTGGGTCTCTGTTACTCAACAACGTGGAAAATTTTGCGGAAGGACTTAGGTGTGAAGCCTTACAAAATACAGCTGGTGCAAGAATTGAAGCCGAACGATCTACCACAACGCAGAATTTTTGGTGAATGAGCTCTTGAAAAGTTGGCGGAAGATCCATATTTTTATTGAAAAATTGTGTTCAGCGACGAAGCTCATTTTTGGCTGAATGGATTCGTAAATAAGCAGAATTGTCGGTTTTGGAGTGAAGATCAGCCATAAGCATTGCAAGAGCTACCAATGCATCCAGAAAGAGTTACTGTTTGGTGCGGATTATGGACTGGTGGCATCATTGGACCGTACTTCTTCAAAGATGATGCGAATCGCAACGTAACTGTGAATGGTGAGCGCTACCGTGAGATGATATCCAAATTTTTTTTGCCCAAAATGGAAGAGCTTGACTTGCATGACATGTGGTTTCAACAAGACGGTGCCACATGCCACACAGCACGCGAAACAATGTATATTTTTAAAAATAAAAATATACATACTTTGAATATATACTATAGCGACATCTATCATACGATGATAACAATGACATGAATACTAGTTTCAACGTGAGTCGGTCCAGGCACAGTAATAGCCCAGTCGGCTGAGCGGTATGAATACCTGGGCATAGTTGGTTTCCAAGGTCCGCGGTTCGCATCCCGCTTCTGCCGTTATTTTTGTGTTTGTATTGACGCGTTGAAAAAAGAATTTTATGTATAGTATATGTATATTTAATTATTAATAATATTATAATATAGTAAAATGATCTATAAAAGTAGATTAGAATATTGAAATAATAAAATAATATTCTAATAAAAAATTTTAAAAAAATCCATACTTTATTTCACGTTTGGGACCGGTCAATTGGCCGCCTAGATCGTCCGATTTAACGCCTTTAGATTATTTTTTGTGGGGCATGTTAAGGCTCATATCTATACTGACAAGCCCGCTTCGATTGACGCATTGGAAGACAGCATTCAAGCATTTATTCGTGAGATACCGGCTGAAATGTTGGAGAGTGTATGCCAAAATTGGACTAAGCGGATGGACCATTTGAGGCGCAGCAGCGGTCAACATTTGAATGAAATAATCTTCAAACATTAGATAATATATGGACTGTACTATCGATTCAAATAAAGATTTCATGCATTTTTCTTAATTTTGTGTCTTTTTTTGGAAAAATTTCCTATAGCTATTAAAAAAATCACCCTTTATATATCAAGAAAGAATTTATAAGTATGGTATCCATAAATTTTCGATGTACAGGTATGCCTGTACAGTTTCATCAGTTTGTATGTATGAATGATTTCCATGACGACGAGAACCTGAGGGCATACATAAGAGACGCATTGTCTTCTTAACACTATCCAGTCCGCGCGTTACGCGATTGAACTTACGCTGGAGGCCAACTGTTTTTTAAAGAATTGCTAAATCTATCGTCATGTGTTCAAATAAAATTAAATATGACCCTCGCTGAAAAGGTTTGAGATCTTTGATTTAAGGTCGAAAGTAAAAACAACACATATGTTGTGTGATCGGCCAATAACGTTTGAAAAAACATCGCAAGCTGTGTATAGTTTGCCACTAAGCGTTGGCGGAACGATCACACACATGTTGTGTGACCAGCCTTTAACGTTCTGCCTGGTGATTATACACATATTGTGTAATCGGACTGGATAGTGTTAATAAAGTCGTAAATATAAAAATCACTTTTAATATGTGTGTTTTGTGAAACTTCTCATATCGATTTATTTGTAATTCGAGTGTCATTATAATTCTTAGGGTTATTTAAAAAAAATGTTTTAAACGATATCGAAACAGTGAATAGGGACTCGGAAAACATTTTCTTATTTTTCGAATGTAAGTTCAAGTTAGTCACAGTGCCGACTATTCTAAAGTACTCCGGATACTATAACCCTTTTCCCTAATCAATTCCCAGGTTGTTTTTCCCGCTGTATACGGCTTACTCCCTCGGTAAAGAATGTGGATAATGCAATTTTATGATACTTTTGGAATGGTTATTTTGAAAAGTTTTTTTTTTCTCTTTATAAATTCGTGGCAGCTTTAGTTGACTCGTGTTTATTAAATATAATCATATTAATATATATTTCAAATATAAATTAAATTGTGCTTTTAATGTACACTTGTGCAATTTGATCTGGAAATTGATAAATCTATTTTGAAATATAAAAATCTTCTGTAATCGGTACCTGTCAGAATTCCACTTATGGGTGAGAACGTGTCGCAAAAAATATATAAACCTTTGACACACAACATTCCGTCCATTGGGTTTAGAGTGCTTATGTAAATCATACATACCATTTTTTTTCGTTGATTTTTTAAAATTATTTTCTTACGTTGTCTCATTTTTTCAGATCAGCTGTTTCTAGAGTTGATAAATACATAATTTTTCAATTTTTAAAACCAGTCAAATTGTTATCTAGTAAAATTAAATATGATATTAATAAATAAAGTATTTTTTCATAGCCATTGCTTTAAATTCATTTTTAATAAAATTATGAACGTTCTGTGTTGTTTGTGGTTGTTTCATTTTACAGTTATGGTCGGAAAATAACGAAATTCAAGCGTTATTCTTCCGTTTTAAATCATTCTTATCGGCGATAATTACGACGCCATAAAATATGCGGTCTATTTTTATTTTACAAAACACACATCGCTTTATCCTTTATTACTTCATTAAGGTGAGACCGAAAAGAACTATCGGATCTGCTGGCGAATGAAAAAGAGATTTAATATTAGAAGGAAAATGTTGAGATTTAATCAGGCCATTAATCGTGGGCAGGTTTTTGTAGTGCGATTGAGCGGCTTTGTCAGCCGGGGCGACAGACGAGGTTGGGATTAACATCTTTTATATTTTCCGGACTTTCACCGTGACCTGATTGTTCATCACATTTATCTCTAATGTGATTTTTTTAATTACTCACTTCATTATACTTTATGTTTGTATAAATATGCGACTATATCTACGCTTGTCTTATTACGCTAGGTATTTTATTCGTCCATTCTAACATTGTTTCTTCTTGGAGTAAATTTTCGGCACAAATCGCCGCCGTAAATTATTATGAAGGTTTTTTTTAAGCCACCGGGTTCTTACCGCCTTGAAAAAACATCGGAAAGTGTACATATAATGCACTCGTCGGAACTTCGTGAGGTAGATCTGAAGAGAACGAGACAGAGACTTTGGTGGCTGACAGCAATTTATAGCGAAAATTCGTGATAAACATATGCTGCAGCTAGGCAGTAATTTTGAAATAATGATAAAATAACCGGGCTTTGCTTGAAATATTTTTGAGGTAAAGATGTAAATCAGCAAAGTCAATTTTTCTCCAAATAATAGTTGTTCGAACATCTATCTAACCATTCTCGAAAATGTGATATAAATTGAAAACCAATCTTGTATATTGTGTTTTCACAAATGTTGTACATATGAGTAGCTTTACCAGCTCATTGTCAAACCATGCTCTTCTTTGTCCTTATTTATACGACTTCTCCTGCGGTGCACCGTGCTGCTCTAGATCATCCTGTCTGCCATCAGGGCTCGCGAAGATTGCCGGATAATACAGACTTTCTCCAACTATTTCATATGCATTTCACTGCAATCAAATTGCGTAACTGTAGACTCTGATTCATGATCCTCGGATTATGGTTGAAAATTACAATCATTGTAAGTAAATAAATGATATGTATAGATATTATTTGACTCGTATTGCGTGACATGAAGAATTTTCGTGAATGTTGGTTCATGTTGCTCTATAACATCGTGAACTATGTTAAAGTATGAGCTTATTTTACTGGTTCTATATTTTTGCTTCATTATCTTTTAGCCACTTTCCAGAAGAAGATTCACACCTTTTTAATTTAATCATCAAACAACGATCGCTGTTTTTGGAGATACTGATCTTTTCGCATTTTTTTCCGAAAATATGACGATCAATCAAATAACGTCCTTTTTGCCATTTTTGTGTAGAATTATCAAACGATCTCAATTAAATTATAAGTAACGCCAATAATTAAATACAATGCTAATAAATCAATGCTCAAAATAAATATATATTTTGAGAAGCACATGTTTGACAAGTGCAGCTACCGAGCTTTTCACATTGTCGCGATAGCTTCCAGCGCTTTCGGAACCGTGATCAGCGCAGTGGTGCATCCACCCAGAGTAACCGAGGACGGACTAAGCGGCTAGTCGTTAAACTTGTTGCGCAAATGCTTGACAGTAACTTTATGGCCGACAAGAGTTCACACATTTAAGGATGTAGTTAATCTTTCCAGCTTTATTCATTTAATTATTAAATTGTATTTACTATCTGAATTATAAAAAGGGTAAAAATAATTGTCTTTCATTTTATTCATCATATTATCAGAGATTGGAAGTCATTTAACCAATTAAGAGCCGTATATAGATCTCAAAACCACATTTTCCCACATCTGGTAAATGAGTATCGTTGTCTTTGCAACTATCTGGATTGGAATATTATGAAGTCTTATATTTTTTCGCATCACAAACATATAACATAATCTGTATCATATTTCTAGTTTTATAAACACGTGTGACATTATTATGAATCCACGCACCTGAGGGTAGGACAACTAAAATTATTTTTATTTTGTTGAAATTTAAAAAAGATATTCGTCTTCTAAATGATTACGTTCTAAATATATTATATTTTTAAATTGACTAGTTACTCGTTATACAAATATAGTTGACACTTTTTCAAACGTAATGTGCTAACTTTAAATTACATTTTTATACTCCACATAAATGTTATTTTTAAAACTAATGAAAAACTATGTTTGTCTGCGTTGCGTATTATATAAAAAATACTTGAATTTTCAAAAATGTTATTTCTTTATGTAAAAATATTTACGATATAAATTTGTGTCATATAATAAAGCGCTAGTATGCTATACCGAAGTACTGAAGCACACGCTTAGCCGAGAGGCTAAATTGTGAAGGATTATATAGTATTATTTAATATTATGAATTGCGACGCCCATAATATACTTTCAGCTCTCATATTAAAAACGAGGCGAAACGTCTGAACGATGGCCCCCCTTCCCTGACAAGTTCCCCTTCTCTCCGGGGATCCCCTCACCTTCAGAGGCATTAGTAAGACCAGGTGTGCTGGCTCAAAGCGAGACCATCTTACATGAGATTTCGTACCTTCAAACTCTGGCATTGAAATAAATATGCTTAATCCAACCAATTAAAATTAAATTCCTAGTGATGTCGTCATCCGTTAGCGGTAACCACTGGTTGCAATAACCATTGTCAGTTTATAATAACCTTGATCAATGCAATCTGAAATGCGAAAAACATTCCTAGAAATTGCCGTTCTGTAAAATTTCTATAAATAAAGTGAATTTTTAATATCGTTCTTCTTATTTCAACTTTCTGAAAAAGTCTAGTGTTTGCAATACTAGTCACTTCAAAGTTCCTCTTTGAAACGTAATATTTGTATTTTTAAAGTATTTAAATTTGTAAGCACGATGCCAAGTGGGAATTAGTAAAACCGCGTCATGACTAGAAAAATAGATACAAATACAAGCAGAAAGAATGTGGGCCATAAGAAACAATAAAAAAATATTCCAAATATTTCAGTTGCATTAATGGCACCGTTAGTTGAAGATATGAAAAATGAGAATGCCGCTAAATCAGGAACAGTGTCTACGCAAAGAGAGCAATGATAAAAAATATGTTTCTATTACTTAAAGAGTTTTACTTTTAGCACATGAGGATGATGCGTGAATGTCGGGCTGATGTCTATGACGTTGGAGAAACAACACTTCACATGCAGCTCATATTCATATGTAGAATGATAAGCGTGATAGATTCCACAGATGAAAACTTCAGAATCACTAACAGCATCTGTCGGTATTCTCCTATGCGTGTTTGTATAAAAAAATAAGATTGTATTCGCATTACGTCACTCAATATAAAACATGACAAAATTGGGTACTTTTATATTATATGTAATCGTAGATACTGATAAGAAAATATATTTAGACAAATCCTGGATTTCGGTCATTGTAGCGCCTACTCCTAACTTCTGAGGTCAAGAAATGATCTATACATCAAATATATTTGGTTAGAATATTCTGGTGCGATCACCACATATCTGTCTATGATTCCAGAGTTGTTATGGTTAAGAAACATTGTATTTCGTAGCGGCCGCCTCGTTAGGCCAGAAACATCAGCCCTCGCTTACACCTGGATGCGGGCCCACAGTCGCTCACAAGTAACAGAGCCCTGCTCCAGGGTTAAGCCCTCGATGTGGTGATTATTATTTTTCGAGTAGCACTTAGCCGCCTCCGTAATTACGACCACTGGAGCGGCCCTGCGAGCTTTGTGCCTCCGAAAGCGTTCTGTAATATTCATTTTGAATCGTTAAGAGGACGGTGACTTTGTGGAAGAAAATTATATGCACACTTGAATTAAAAGCTTTTTGCAAACTTGAAAATTATGTGCGAACCATAAGTTGGGGAATATGTATAATTTATGTTTATTTACAACCACGTATAAACCTTCTATATAATATAAATTTGAATAATATAAATTTTAGACAAATATGAAATAAAATTATTTAAAGGCATATTATTTTGACCCTTTTTTGTGATTATTGTTAATTTTTTTTTCTTTGTTTATATTTCATATCTTGTTTTAGTGCACTTGTATGTATAAATAATTTTGATAACACTCTTCTTCTTCTTCTACGTATCAGCGACGTCAAATTATTTCTGTCTAGTATCTGGCAACATCGACAGCCCGTGTGTTGCCTAGCATTAGGTTTTGAGGTGTGCAGCTTGTTAGCCACATGGACCAGAATCTTAGGTGTGAGGCGTTCTGCAGGTCTCCGCAGTCGCACAATAATGATTCTCCCTGCCGAAGCATTCCCCACCGCTCGAGGTTGTCCTTTGTTCTACCAACTTCGGTTGATAGAACAAACGATGTTGTGATAACACTTAAATTAATATTTCGATCGAAAATTCTATATTTTTTCACATAAATAATAAATTGTAGCGAAATACTATACGTTGTTAATACTTCATAGTTGCAACATTATTTTTGTGTTTGAGAAGGAGATTTTTTTTTGAAACTTTGATTGCTTTAAAAAATAAACAAATACTGACCGCGTTACTTTACGTAAAAAAACATTTAAGAAATAAGTACAATATCAGCTCATTAAAATAATCCTAAAGATATTTTACCAAAAATATCAAACTACCGTATGAATTTTCAAGATAAGTGGTGAAAATTTGTGTAGATCGTCAAAAATTACGATTGATCCAATGTTTTAGCTATCTATACCCTTATAACAAAGCTCTCTTTACTTTTATTGTATTAGATATATTGTACTATATACGTAAATAATAAAATACTCGTCGTTATAAACTCCTACACACGAAAAAGGTGTTGGCTCAACTATTAATATGGGTAAATAATATCGGTGCTCACGTGTCCTTTACTTACGCCTTCTTTTATTTTATTTATATCTATTGACGTCGCCTCTTGTTCCATTAGCCTCATTGCCTGGCTAGAGAGCAAGGGGACGGAGTGACATAACCTCACACGAGGAGGGCTTCTTCCTTAACTGATTCCCGTCTACAAACAGCCTCCAGAAATGACAGTTTCAAAACAACACATAAAAATATCTGCATCATATATATTCACTAGACATTCTGGTTATGAATAATGTTAAATTAATTTATGTAGTAGGGATACTTTTTTAACTCTCATATTTGTATAAAAACATGTAAGGTTTAAAGATTAGAGAGAGCAAAATTATAGGGAAGAAGCCATATAAATTATAATAAAATCAGCATATATGTCGGTGGTGATCTTATTTATAGTCATCATAACCCACTTTTAAGAACCTGCCGACCAGAAGATCAAAGTTGTTTTCCAAGAAATTAGCGATTATATTTTAACATATTGATATAAGGTTGTAACTCTATAGAATTATATTTTTACCGCAAACTGACAAATTAACCTTTCATCCAATAGATCATTCTTTTGATGGATGATGTAATGGAACGAAAAAAGATAACACATCTTTGGCTTCCCAATAAATTCTAAAACAGTCTCAGATAAAATATTCCGCAGATATTGATATATGGCATCAGTGATTTTCAGTTTTTTTTTTATTGGAGATTAAAAATTCCCACCGTGTTATTATTTTCTCCTAGATACGATGGTACGTACGTATGAGCGCACACTCGTTGCTTTGAAAACATGTACATATCTCTATTCTCTATGTCTCTGTAAAAACAGCGGCACGTGTATAATCTCAAGATTGTAGTTCAGGGGTCGGCAAAGTTTTTTTGATAAATATTTTAAACATTTTGTTTTCTATCTAAGGAAGGACTTTGTTTTTCTCACGGATGCCCTTCTTACTTAGATTTTATTGTCCCTATAAACTTATTAATGTTCTTGCATCGCTTTGTCAGCAATATAAATCTGCAAAGATTGTTTACACATCAATAGTCACAAACGTTTTTAAAGATCGCGGTTGGTATTCTCTACAATAAATTACTATTAACTATTTAGTACGTAGACTAGTACTCTAATTTATCAAGGATGCCAGGTAACTTCTAATATGCTGAATGCTCTAACTGTCGATAGTTATTTGAACTTAATCGTGGTGATCATATTCTCCACTTTTACATGTGAAGTGGTATAGAGAGATATGATATACGAGTAGAATTATCTATCAGCTACTTAGTATTTCATACTTTGTAAATTGGCTACGCACCCTAATATGTCTGGGATACAATTTTCAAGCCCGGGACCAACCATAGCACTATTTTAGGTTTCTGTGTTGAGTTAGAACTTTCAACCGTTAAATAAGGAAAGCCAATATTTATGACTTTCGGAGAAATGAAAATCCGGTACTGAAAAGAAAATGTGAAATATATTTTTACCTTGCGGTTCTTACAAAGGCGTTGGACCGGATTCGGCCCGCGGGCCGTAGTTTATAGTAGCCTTGCTGTAGCCGAAGAGGCTGTGCTGGAGGCAGATAATAATGAAAGGAGCCCCGGCTAAGGCCCCGCGACGCTTTTGTTTGATAAATGCGACGCCGCTATTACATTTATGATGTCACCCGCCCGGCCAAGAATGGCCGTGATTAATTGAACAAATATAATGGTCCCCTAATTGGCTGGGAGATACCGGCGCTTACTTTGTACACTTTCTTTATTGTCGCGAGTCCCCTTGTAATTGTTGTTTTGTGCTGCATTCTAAATTGTGTGTTATTGTTGCGGTGACAATAACGGGGAAACTTTACCTGGTATCGGTAATAACTGCGATGACAATCGCAATAATTTAATTTTGTTTGTTTTATTCATTGTTTGATTTTGTATTTTACACAATGTAAAACATGAATATAGCGAGTCTTTATACGTTTTATTAAATTAATTTCGATATCTCGATTTGAATTTAATTATTTTCAAAATGTTAACAATACCTTACTCATATCATACAAAATATTGTAAATAATGAAATAGAAATGCAACTTTTTTGTAACTTTTTCAATGAAATTTTCATTAATAACTGATATTTTTTTTACAAAATGTGTTGTCTCCTTCATCTACTCTATACTATATTCCAACTTACACAACAATATAAACATTTTTAATATATATTTTTTGATTTAGTTGAATGTTTGGATAATCGTTGCATGCACCTTCAAACACGTCTATTATTTGCGAAAATAACAAGAACGAGACCTTTGCTTTAACCCTCGCAAAAATCCTATTAAACAAGCAATCGCCTTGTCAATTTGCCGATGAATGTTTGCGGGGCGCGGTCCTTCGGCCCCCGAGGCGCCTCGCTAAGCCCCACCAGGCACTTGCACTCGCACTGGAGGCTCGGCCCTGTATATAATGCTCACAATTTCCCAGACTGATCGCAACATAGACATACGTATTAATGGAAAGTTGTATACCGTACTTGAGGGTTTTGTGTTAGGATAAATATTTTATTTTTGATTAAATCTTTTTATTTATCTTTTATTGAACACTGTGTAAAACAAGAGTATAGAAAATTATGGCACGATTTAGTAGATTGACTTCAATATTCCGATTCAAATTGAATGATAAACCTATAGTTTGCAATCCACATCCTAAAGAACATCTAGATTTATATAGGAATAATTGGCATAAATTAAAAATCAGGTGAATAATTTAAATATTTCCATTATCGCGAATCTACATTGATCAACATTTAATTATTAAATATTTTCATGCGTTGTTTTCAATATGGAACACGTTGATTATCTGTCTAAATGGAAATGAAATAAAAAACACTTTTTTATTCTTCTTCTTCTTCTTCCCCCTGGAAACGGAATTTCGGACTTCCTCTTCCGGCCAATCTTTTCAACCCAGCGACAGCAAAAATAATTTGACGTCACTGACACGAAGAAGAAGAAGACTTTTTTATTATTATATATTGATATAAATTAACAAAAAATATGATATATTTCTAAGTATGAATAGATAATGTGTTAAACAATTGAAAATATATCAATAAATTGAACTTATTATAAGCTACCATTAATTTTAACACGTTTATAGATTTATCAGTAAACTTTTCTTGAAAATGTGCATACATAAAAATACCAGTATATCTTCATAAGTAAACGATACCACTGCTAATTCAAGAATAATCCGGGCATTCTTGTCTTGAATACACCGATCCCCTGCTAAAATACTGAATTATTGTAGTACGTACTAAAATACTGAATATATATACCTGGGAACGAAAATAGGTCCTCGTGGTATTTGGTGAACCCCTTCTTAGCCCAAGGCGCATCAAGCTGCGGAGGAATAATTTGATTTGTATCAAAAGGGCGACCACCCACAGCCTGCACTAACACGACTCACCCCTCATTGTTCACTAATGCCTAAACTAATTATGTTTTCTTATTTGTTTCAGGTATGCCTCAGATTTGCTGCTCTTGATCTATAAAAGTCTTGAATTTTCGCGGAACGATGAAATTAAGTAAGTGCTAAAATCGACATCTGGGCTCCAACACAATTTACAAACATACTTTTAACTGATTTAGTAAATGTATAGTAGTTACTTTAATTGTACCATTCTTACAAAAGTAGTACTACAAAAATGGAATTTTGTACAAAAACGCATTTTTCCCATATACTTGTATACGTTTGTATTATATTACTTTACCATGTGTATCATGCTTTTATTGTTTACTGTAACTATTCTAAAGGATTGGTTTTAAATTACGATCTAACTTAATTTTTTATGCACATTATTTTACCTTTTAAATATATACGACGGGCGTTGGGCTAATCATTCGATCTCCTTAAATATCTGATTAACAAATAAAAAATATGCCTCGGATACAGGGTAGGAGTCATCGAACTTCTGTCCTGAAAGTAGTCGGAAATAATATGTGTTACAATGTGGACCTTCAGGTGCAGATACGTTTTGGGAGAAGAAAAGGTTAATGTATCAACTGACATAACTTAGTGGCGGCAGTTTGTGGTGGCCATATATTTCAGATATGGAACGGACACGGGAAGAAATATTTACTTCAAAATATAGACATATAAGTAATCCGAACTAGTAATATCGGAAAGTAACCGGCAAATATTTTCTGCTTACCCATTGAAAATCACACATTTGTCTCGTATATGAAATTCCGTAAAACGTCAGTCAACAAAAATAATGCTTGACAATAACACCTTAACTCGCTAAGACAAGCGCGAAGCACTCGTTTCTCGGGGACATCTTTTTGAATTAGTTCTCTGAGACGCCTCGGTGTCTAATCGTGTAAAGGTGACAGAGTAATAGCCGCCCACGCAGTCAGCTGAAATTTTATATCTCAATGCCGGCGTTGACGAGAAAGGCAGCTAGTTATAAATACAATTATTATCATCCCGTGTGCCGTTACTTGAATTAGTTTTGGTGTTTGATGAGGACCCGACAAACAAAACTGGGAAAGTTTACTCCGGCAGCTTTCTTTGATTACATTGCCGCGTGACGGTGCGCACAACACCTGCTAATTGTTGCGCAAACTTTGACCGTTCATTATCACTTTATTCAGAGATATTATCTTTAAATTTTCCTCCTTAACTTCAAACTTTATACCACAGATCGTTGTGTTTGTTGTTTGCCGATCACGACCATCAGTATCTACAGCAGTTCATATAATCTATTGCCATTTATTCAAAAATCCTACCCCATTTACATCTAGTACATACAATCCTTTTTGTCTATTTTGTTGTTATTAAATATTTTTTTGTACAATCGTCAATCTTCATCATTTAACAGACGTGTGAAATGTCATTCAGTCACACTCTTCAAAACAAACAATTAATACTATCAATACAATTAATATCACTTTCTTTGAGACTGGATAACCTAATATTAAAAAAAAACACAAAAATCCACCCGATTTATAATCTTCTTCTTCGTGTCAGCGACGTCAAATTATTTTTTCCCAATATCTGGCAACATCGATAGCTCGTGTGTTGCCCAGCATTAGGTCCTGAGATGTGCAACTTGTTGGGCACATGGAGCAGCATCTTAGGTGTGAGGCGGTCTGCAGGTCTCCACAGTCGCACAATAGTGTCTCTCCCTGCCGAAGCATTCCCCACCGCTCGAGGTTGTCCTTTGTTCTGCCAACTCCGGTTCTTAATCTGTTTAGGGATTTCCAGGTCGGCCAGTCAAGGCTCTTGCCAGTTGGGAGGCCTTCCTTTGGAGTAATGAAATCCTCTGGTGCGATTTGTTGCCAGAGTTGGAGTCTCTCATTTTCAGAGCCGGATGTGAGAGGTTGTGTGGATTTCAGAAAGCTGCTTCGAGACTTCAATCTTGGTGTTGGGGGTATCTGATTATACAAGCAGTGGGACGGTTGGTTGATTGCCTTACGCATTTCTTCGGCGCATATGACTTTGCGTCTTATGTTCGGTGGTGCGATACCAGCCAAGGGGTATAGTTTAGAAATGGGTGTTGGTTTGAGGCAGCCTGTGACGACTCTGCACGCATCATTCAGGGCAGTATCCACTTGATTACAGTGGGCTGATCGACCCCACACTGGTGCCGCATATTCTCCGGCTGAGAAACAAAGTGCTAAAGCTGAGGTACGAAGAAGGGGTGGTTGGGCTCCCCAGTGAGTGTTGGTCAGTTTGCGGATGAGGTTGTTCCTTGTTGCAACTTTCTGTTTGGTGTTGCTGCAATGACGCCTGAAGGTGAGGGTGCGATCTAGAGTGACTCCGAGGTATTTTGGATGGTCGCTATGTTCCAGTACTCTACCATCCCACGTGACACGAAGCTTTCTGTTAGCTTCCCTGTTTCTAAGGTGGAAACAGCAGACTTGTGTCTTTGATGGGTTAGGTTTGAGATGGTTGGTTTCGTAGTAATGGGACATCTCGTTGAGTCCCTGGCTTAGGTTGTCCTCAACTTCTTCAAACGTTACTGCTTGTGCTGCCAAACCTAAGTCATCCGCATATATGAAAGATTTTGTGTCTTTAGGGGTGGGTTGGTCGTTTGAATATATATTAAATAGTATAGGAGCAAGTACACTGCCTTGTGGTAAGCCGTTCTTTTGGTTACGCCATCGGCTGGTTTTCCCCTGAAAATCCACAGCGAATCTCCTGTTATGCAGCATAGCCGCGATCATCTGCACTAGCTAGATTTATAATTACACATGTACTTAAAGTCCAAGACAATTTTTACCTATCATGTCTCATTTATGAGGTACTTAAATCACTTTTTAAAACACTCGTTAATCTTATATACCACACTTTTGTTATGCAGGTACTTCTCTCTCTTATAAGCATTTTTTTACTTTTTTATATTCTTCTTCTTCGTAGTATCAATCCGGTGGATTGGTTTGCAGCAACAGAATCTTGCATCTCGATCTCCATTCCTCTCGGTCCTCCGCAACCCTTTTTATATCCGGAAAATTTTACTTGAGATGCAATCATTTTTTTTTTGCTGATACTATATTATTATTATTTATGATTATATTCTTATGCAACCATTAAAACAAATGTAATTTCATTTCGTGTTTTCATGAATGTATAAGACTATATTTTTAAAATAAAATAGATAAAATGTAATACCTGATTCGAGGTTTTCCGCAACGCTAACAACCTTCGCCCACAAATGTATAACACGTAGTATTATTATACTTTAATTGGTGTATGTAAATCTGATGAATCGCATTAGCGTGGAATTGCGCTTTGACCACGTGCAGCAAAGACTCCCTTTCTGCTGCCAGGTAATCACCCACTTTTCCTAATGCCTGATCTTATCACGCCAGTCTGCACACACAGGGCACTGTTGATGTTTGCGCCACATCCAATATAATCCGACAGGCTTATTATTATTTATGAACGACTTCCCCCAGGCCATGTTTGACCTTTAATCGACTCGCAACGGGAAAACAGGATTTCCCCTCCATTGTTGATGCCGGGAGCGGACTCTAAATCAGAGTGCTGCCCACCTGGGACTCGTACCTGTTGTGTTGTAATGTCGCCCCGATGCTTTTCATGCATTTTCTTTTCTCCTCGTCTCCTCATCACGGCTCCCACATTGTAACTAGTGTTTTATGCATGATAAGCTATCATTTTAATTTGTGTCTTTTTCAGCTTAGTACTTCATTACTACATATTAGAATTTTACCCCATATTTACAGACCTTTAATATTATGTTGTATATTGTGCAATATTTGTCGAACCCCACAATTGATCAAGATAATGTAGTGTTTTGGTTTCTTTATTGAAGAAATATTTTATAATGATTATATTTAGTGTGCAGTGTTTTTTGTATTGTTTACTTCATTTTTTAATTACTTCATATTATTATTTATTTTAATATATCTTTTATTGGCATTTATTTATCTTGTTTTTACTTTTATAAGTATTGGATAGAAGAACTTGTTTACCTTGTTTTATCATGAATCACGTATAGCAATTGTTATTTACAGAAATGGAAACCGCGGTTTCACCCTAATTGAGAATTTTATTAATCTATTAATAGTAAACAATTACTGATCGGACTGACATTATCGTAAAGAGTGCGAAACCACAGTATTCATTTATGTGTTTAAAGGTTACTCAACATGATTCAGTTGAAATCGGATAAAAAGGGAATCCATTTAATATTTTTAATGGATCTTAAAGTAAATGCTGAAAATATAAATACCAATAAGCTTTGAGTTGTTATTTACGAAACTTATTTAATTCCATTACGAAAAGTAAACCTATTACATTATTTAATCTCTAGTCCATTTTTTTATGATACAAAAGAAAACATTTCAACCACGCTCTCAAAATAACGGATTTTTTGAGAAATAAAAATATAAATAAATATTTGCAGGATAGTATTGCACAATTCTACGTGATAGGACATTACGTATTCATATAAACAGTTTTGTGTGCAAGTAGTGCAATGTTGATTCGCGCCGGTACACCTGCCGGCGAACTTCTTTCAAACATCTCCAGTGTACACAACAGTCAGGACTATTGGCACTCGTGCGTCTCTAAGGAGCCTCCCTCTACCCATCCAATACCAACAACGGCACCTCCTGCTGTTTGGCCAAACACTCGAACCACCCAACCCCACCTACACCCTTAATACGGGCACCGATGGATATATAGTGACCATGATATATTGACTGCCTCAAATTTCACACTGAAAATCGTCTTAGAACATATAAGTCCACTTTAGATACAATATTCTCAGTAGTAATTAATATACAAGGCAACATGGTGTCTCGTCATTTTTTTATTCAAGATTTATACTATGTATAGCATTCACTTAGTGATTTATTTTTAATATTAATTCTATGATATTTTACCATAGTTGAGTAACTGTTACAGAAATGAAGCCACATATTCTTGTACATTGGTTTATGAGTCCAATTCTTGTACACAGTCATTAAGTCAATTGAACTACGTTTATTTTTAAATTTTAAATATATTTGTTTTATACAAGCAAAATTGGCTAAGCAAATATAATCGTAAAAAGATAATATGCGTCACATCACACTTACAATAGAAGGGGTCGTGGTCTTTCAGTCAAATATATATTTTATGATTTGCAGTATAATCGTAGACAAACATAATAAATATATACTTGTGAAATATTTTTTAATGATTTCAGTCTTTTGTTGTAATACTACCTGTGTTAAATATCATAGCACTAAACGACGAATATAAGTTTAACAATAAGTATGGATTTTTATAATTCATTCAGTTTTTTTCGACGGAGATTGGATTTTATTTTTTGTGTGTACTTTCTCTATACTTTAGTGTTTATTTTCTGTATTTTCTTGTTGTTTATTTATTACTCGTTTTCATAGCCCAGACACCACTTACCCATGCCCTTACTCTCGTGCAGGCCGGCGCATCGCCTGGCCGGTCCATTGCCTCTTGAAGCGGTGCAACTGCAACTTCCCTCTTGGCTGCATTTAGAGCCCGGGCGTCACTCTTATCGCGAATTCGCCGTTTGCACTTTCCAGACGATTTGAACTCTTTATCGCTGTTTGCTCCACGCCACCGCCGACGCTGTGCATTTTAACACACAAAACACCACTCGGGTTTTGTTTAGCGCGCTTTCGTTTGCCTTTGTTAACGAGAGAAGACGCGATAGTATTTTAACGAGCGAAGTAATCTGTTAAGTCTTCTGAGCGTTAATTCACATTTTATAACGCTTGGAATATCTCAGTGTCTTGTTTACTTACTACATTCGCTACGTGAGTGTTATTTTACTTCCATAAAATACGTGCATAACTTTAATTTTATTGTAATAATATTTATGTTTAACCGCCTTTTTAAATAGTAATCTTGATTACCACTGTTATTTACTTACGCTGTTTATTAAAATACTATTTTTGGTAATTAAATTAATATTCGCGAATAATCCCATGAACAACACAACTCTTGCATATAGCTTAATATATATCTTATTCCAGAATAACTTATTAAAAAATGTGCGAATCCAGAATATTAAATTATTTTATTTAGTTTAAATAATAATAAGCGTCTCGCAAAAACGCAGGTTTTTAATTCAAAATGATTTTATTTTTATTGAATTGTATATTATATAGTAGAAGAATATGTTAAGTCTCCATAGTTTTGCTGGTACAAGGACAATTTTTTTCATAATTTCATGCAACTGCTTTGCATGTGAATACATTTTGTTGATTATGCGCTCAATTTCCTCCTTAAAATTGCGGATGGCAGTTTTAATGTAGAACAATATTCTTACTGTAACTTCAATTAGGTTCAAATTGTTTTTAATCAAATTTAATGTGCCCTCAGTTGGGATTATGATCGTTTTTGCGAAAGTGCAATTTGTGGTCGGTGTGCTCGCTCCACACATCCTCTCGGTGGCGAGTGCAAGTGAAATGCTCCGGGGACGTTTTCATTCCATTCCTCATTGCAGGCGAATTCCGATATCGCGAATTCAAACTCAATAAGGCGGTGGCCATATTTTACGGCACAAGCGCGCAGAACATTTTACGCGGGTGCCTTTAAGCTAAGCCTTTTACTATCTTATTTTTCGCAATGCATACTCAATTACTAAAATCATAATTGTAATTTGTTGAAAATGGTCGCATTAAAAACCGCAAATCTTTCAATCATTTAAATAAATAAGTGAATTTCAATCAAATTCAAAATTAATATTAAAGTTATAATTGAATTAACAATTATAATTATGCAGTTTCGTCAAGAATCAAAGAACCAAATTTCAAAAGAATTCGATCGATAAAGTTATCGTTATCAACTACTAGAGGCAAGCCATTCCGCAATTTGTAACTGGGGCCAAATATACTTATTTTCCAAACAAAATCATCTTTTAAATGTTAATGTGATCCATATATTTTCTTATTTTATTGAATATATGTGAATAATATCAATTTACTTTATTACATACGTCATTTTATGTATAAAAAATTGAATATATTTAACACATGTACATATCAAACAAACCAAAATATTAATTAGTATCAAATCCATATAACATCTGCATTATTTAAACAAAACTAGTTTTGTAGGTTAAATTTTGCGCGTTTTTGTATTTAAAGAAAAAACTATATATTATTACCCTTTATACTATCATTTTAGTCGTGGATTAATCTCGTCTAAAAATAGTATCTAGCATCAGTCATTATTACTTACATGTTCTTATCTATAACTCTACCGCGCATCTGTCGAAGCGGCTTGTAATAAAGAGGCATTTTTTCTGTCAGTATTTAATTCAAATAATAATAAATTGGTATTATTTTTTTAGTAATTTAGGTTAGGTACTAACATTTATATATTATATATATACTATACATTTATAACATAAAGTCTATAGTCTAAATTATTGATTGAAATATTATGAGATCGGTACATTCAGTCACTTAAAAAATTGCACCCATAATTTCTCAAAGCACTTTCAAGACTCACAGCACATTTTTATGTCACAATCTGCTGCGGTAATTGGATATAATGACCAATAAAAATATGATCTGAATCTCTTCGCAGTGTGTCGAATGTTTGGGAAGCCCCGCGATGGTCTGAACTGGAGCGACTCCCTTGTGGCTTCATTACGGCTCGCGTGTTGAAAAATTTCTCCATTTCAATTGGTCCTCACAATTCAAACCATTTTCCGACGGTTCTTTCAAATTATTATTTTTCCTCAGCGAATATATATTTTTTTTCTCTTCCCGTGGAAATCTTTCGCGGCTTTATCGGATCGTGTTGGTAATAAATAACACATAAACGGGGAGAAAGAAATTACATAAAATCATAAATCTCGACAAATTTATGTTTCCTCTTTGTATTCATGATGTTATTAGGCGAGTTTATAAATTACTTTCGGCCCTTTATAGTGTCAATGTTGCAGCATTTCCAAATATTCGGTTTTATGACATTTCATTGTATCCAGATCGCAGGACGTAGTTCCAAAGTATGATATAAGAATTTGGATTATTTTTATATTAATTACATACAAATCAACTGTTATTTATAAAGATACGTTTTTAATAAGGTTTTAAAAAAATATGTATTAATGTTAATTGCAGGTACCTTCTACTAGGTATTATGTATTAATGTTAATCCATATATTCCACCCCTGGACATGACCTGGGGCGGAATATATGGAGGTCCCTTAACAGACTTTGGACCGGAGTATGCAAGACGAGGACAAAAATGAAAGCCTGGCAGTTTTACAGCGGACTGACTGAATGTGACTGCGGCGCGGAGCAGACCCTGTCACACCTTCTGGAGTGTGCGCTGTGTCCGAGTAGCTGCACCCAGGAAGACTTGATGGTGGCCGGGAGTAACGTCATCGACTTCTCCCACTTCTCAGCAGTCAGGATCTGACCCTGTTGTTTCCGACACGATTATAAATATAAATACAGGTGAATTGTAAAAAAGACGCTTAAATATATTTCTTTCAAGATACATGGATGTCTATCTACATTATATACCAAAGGTATATTTCCGTATAATATTTACATTAGATATCGGCAAACATAAATTTAACATAAGTTCTATACGATCATTCTGATATTTCTTTTAAAAATAAAACGAGCAATATTATCAAGGCGACTTCACATTATTTCTCGTTTGCACGCGCCGAAGTTATTGCCTATAGGCAAACTGCTCCCGTTTTATATTTTTATTTCTCACAGAAGCTTTTTTTATTCTGTTTCATATATTTTTGTACAATTAGATTATCTGGATAAGTGAAAAGTTCCGTCGGCCGTCTAGATGGGTAGTTGGATTATTTTCCAACTTTTTATTAATATATCTGAATACCGATTTTCGCACTACTGGAATGGATGGATAAAGATATGCAGATTGTTTTTCCTTGGCTGCCTCATTGAATCCTTCAGTTCGTTGCATACAAATGAATATTATGCTAATGAGGTCTTATTTATCCACAGCTTTCATTTTATTTCCTTTAAAAAAATAATCTGATAGCGTACCTAGTTTTTATGCTCCCTTTTTAACATATACTCTAGTTTTATAAACGGTAAGTACGCAATATAAAACAGCCTTCATTTAAAATTTTATACATGTATATCTTCTCCGCATATTTTCGTAGTAATATTATTGTAATATATCCATGATATTATTAAATTTCAAACCACCTAGCAAAAACAACCAATTTCGATCATTTAATTAACTAACTAACTAAATCATGGCTTTTTGTTATTTCGAGGCACACTTTATTTTCAATGTTTCCACGTTTATTCCATGAATCATAATCATGTTTTTATATGTATAAATAATATGCAATAATCATCTCTTTGAATTATTTAAATAATGAGTGTCTTACTAATTATGTTCTGAGAAAACTGAGTACAAGTGTATCCATAAATAAAGTATTTTTATACTAGAATCATTCATTAATCGAGTGATTCGTGAACGAGCAGGGTAATCAACATGGCTGCGCTACTTGTGAAGAGGTTCTCTCTTCATCATTTGAAAGAGTCACAAAGACGCCCTCGCCGGAAGGAGGCTTTATTCAGCGACTTCCGCGAACAGTTACACTCCGGTGGGGAAGCCCAACAAACGCAATTGAATAATTGCCTTGTAGTGTGGCGCGAGAGGAGCGATGGGGTAGACTCGGTAGTTTATTATTTATCGCCTTGAGTAGGGTACAGAGCCATTGCACTTGGCTGTTCTCCTATGCTAGTTGGTTCTTTGGGCGCTCAAGACGCTCACGGAATATCTCAAATGTTGTGTACAAGCTCGTCTCGAGACAACTCGGTTAAATTTCATGGGCATCACGTGTCTGTTGATTAATTTAGTGAACGCAGACAACCTGAAACACAAACGCTTTAGAACTAATATACGAGATAATTTGTACCTGGATGATTCTAAGTTTCATAATCTGAATTCATATTTGTTTTGTAATTTTACACCTCAAGTTTTATTATAATATTTTTATGTTATTTTAGTCGTAAAATTCATATAACTCTCTAAATCATTATACCTTAACCACAAATATTTTCAATCAATCATAAGTTTGATGTCGATTTCCAAATAAAATGTCATTAAATACATCGACTTATATGATAAAAACATCGATTATTTGATGACATTCTTTCAAATCTACTAGCTTACCTGAATGATTCTTGGGTAATATTAGTACAAAATAACTCTTATTTCAGAACAGGTAAATCGCATTGACATTTAATAAGATACTTTGTGAAATTGGAAAATAATTTTATATAAATTGGCTTCAAAAATAATATTTTCTCATTAATGAATTAATACCATTAATAACATTCATTGAAACTTGCAATAATGAATATACTTGCAGTTTATTACAAGAGATATATATATATAATTTTTTGACTGTATGAGGCGGTGTAAGGGGTTTGGGGATCATCGCGTTGTTCAAAAGAAATGGACATAGTGTTCATGATTCAAATCCCGGCATTCGCTGTTTATTTTTTTGGATTTAATCGATGATAAAAATGACACATATCATAGTATTTGCTTTGAATATGTAAGTGTATCAGTTTGTTGTTGTTTTATATTTTTTGTATTAATATTTCATTGTCTTTATCCCCAACCTCATTATTAGTTGATTGATAAATTGTCATGTAATTTATCTGCACACTAAATGAATTAATGCTTGAAGGCGTTATATAATGAAATTTCCGTACATGAATATTTCAGTTTTATAATAAGTGGTATTTCTTGTTAGTTTGTGATGTTACTGTCTCCGCCGCTGCAGCGTCCATAATGAAGCCTCGCCTCGTAAATTACGGGACATTAGTCCGGTCCTTTGAGCGCCGCTCTGATCTCAGATATCACAAAAGATTCCCTTTATAATAATAGCGGCCCGGGACTAAACGCTACACGGCCACTGACGCTAGCTGTGAATGCGCTTATTGTGAAAGGCTTTTTGCCGCGTGTAATTACGGCTAGTAAATCTAATTAGTTATTAAGTTGTTTGAAACGCCGCCAGTGCATTTTTGTGTAAAATAACGCAATACAAAACAATTCTCAGAAATTAAACATCATTTAAATTTCATAATGCTTGTATGGTCAAACATGCATCTAAACATTGATTTAATATCATAATTATGGTTTATCTAATACTTGGACAGTAGCTGTATGTTTTGGTCTCATTTTATTTTATTTTTTTGGTTTTTTCGTGGTCTATTGTCGTTATCCTTATCTCAATTTTCTTTTATTTTTTTATAATTTTTCTCTGTATTTTTTCAATATTCTTTTTCAGTTCCCTGTGTATTTTGATAAAAATATATTGGATCATTTGGTGTGTCAATAAATTAAATATAATAAAAGTAAAAAATTAATATATGTATGTGTAAAGTGTTCATTTTTTTAATTTTCTTGATATAACTATTTTAATGTTGTAAATGAAAGAGGATCTCAACTATAAGTTTCACACAGTAGTCTCGACGAAGCCATTCATTTACAATGTTTAAAAAAATCGAATCAGCAATAATGACTCGCCCCGCAGTAGTTCTAATCTATTACAAATAAGTACATATTAGTATCTCATAAAAATCATACAAATGAACGATTATTATTTATCATGATTTATGACTATATCACTTTAAAACTCTCGTAGTTTTGTCTTTCTTTCATATCATTAGATTCCAAATCCTATGCAGAAGCGCAGATCCGGATCCGAAGAGAGGGCGACTCGATTACATTAATTATTATTCCCTGAAGTTTGTTCGCCTGGCAACATTTTCAACTCCCCCGGAGCTTTATTTGCTCCCCGCTAAGCGAGTTCCACCCCCGCAGTCTCCTTCGCCGGCCCGGGGAGCTTTTGTTTAGAGTTTTCATTCAATTTGCTTTGTTACTTTGGGTTTGTAGCCCCAACACTTTAAAGCTCCGACTGGCAGCGCGACTTTCAAATTTAATTTTCAAACTTATTTCGGCTGATTACGGTTTGTCTAATTCCGCCGAATATATCCTGCATCACTTATTACCTTGCTCTCGCTTACACAAGTTTATGTAATTTATACGTAACTAGATCACCTTAGCACGTTTACCCAATAACAAGATTCAGACTGTTTTATTTAATAAAGGAAACGGATGATTTTACTTCTCGGCTTAACGACTTATTCTTTACACCGTTTTATCAAATTATCATATATTTAAGCAGATCTGTGTATAATATTATGAGTAATTTATATTTTTGTATTTTACAGCGATCTTTTATGCATTATAAATATTTTTAAAAACAATAAAAAAATATTTACTGATGACATTGAATTTAATCATGAGAATATTTTAAATATAATTGATTCGGATATTGTAGACTTATTCTATCTCCTCTATCTTTAATAGACATCCATAGCGAGAGACCGGAGCATATCTGAGCGTTTGTTAATCAGAATTTTAAGGAGCTTAAGTAACCTTTACATTGTTTTAATTATTTGTCAAGTCATATCTATTAACATCCTCCTCCTCTCTCAAAGTGGGGCGTTATTACGTCGCGTGAGGACAGGATGACGAGCAGGTCAGAAGACAAACACTTGCTTTTAGAAGCACAGATTATATTTACGTTAAAAACATTACATGTGTGACCACGCGGGATGACATGTCGCGCGGCTGCGACGCGGACCTTGCTTCGCCAAAGGGTGGGGACCAACTGTTGGCCGTCGGCACTTCCGCGGCCCGTGTTCGGTCACCAGCGCCGCCGGTGGCAAAACTATGTAACTAGTCCCAATGTTGCCATACATAAAGGTATGGCAAGCGACAAAAATACGAGACGAAATATTGTCTATCGAGGTTTTCGGTACCAGTTAGCAAGGGCTACATCGTGCTGATGTCAATATGTATAACGTTTTAATGTTTGTACTGTACTCCATAAATTTGCAACATCTGTTGTGTTAGAATAAATGAATAGCTCTACGTTTTAAAAGCTAGGACCATTTTGTCCTAAGATGTGAGGTTCAACCTTACCGAAGACACGTCATTTTCCTTAACTTTTGATCGTTTTTTAGGTATGTAATTTTTGTTGAAGATCCATAATACAATGTGTTAATGAATTATGTTTTTTAGTTTATATCGCACAATTCTACTGTGGAAATGTTTCAACTTCGTCTACATGCCATACCTTCCTATATAAAACATCATAGGTTTTAAATAATTTCGCAGTTTAACATTTCTTCTCGAAACATGTCGAATGCTTTGTGGAATATATACTAAAATAAAAATGATTTAAATTACCCGTTGTACTCAAACCATCGCATATCGCATGAAACCCGTAAGAGTATGGCTGTTGATCAATAATCATTAGTATCACATTACCAATCCGTTATTTTTCACTCGTGCTTTTTACAATGATAATTGCATTCACTGTTCGAGTGCTGCGAATGCCATTTAATTATTTGTGAGGCTTCTCGGGTGTGCAATGAATGAGAATACACTCAACGATGCGCTATTATAGTCTGGTGTGTGAATTCCTCGGTGTGCAGTGACGTCGGGCCCAAGGGTCTGGGGGTAACGCTCTTGTCATTTCACGCGAAGTTGGCTCAGACGGCAATCCGGCTGTTTGCAGCTAAAACGTCTGGTAATGTAATACGTCTAAAGATCAGCGTTGAGCCGAGGCGGTTAATTCACCATTTTCCAGCTGAAAGCTCTCGACACTTTTACAGCTTGAAATAACACAAATCTCCGTCTGAGACGTGTATCCTGCAACCTTCATCCAAGCACACCGTATCGCTGCAATAATAAAATTTAAATTGTAGTCTCCATTTGTATGATTATGTACTTCGTTTCAAAGGATAGTTTATTTTTTGTGTAATTGAGTAGTATTTCTACATTTATTTTTTATTTATTTAACAGAGCACAAGCTCCAATACAATATACATAAATTTATAAAGATACACTTAGCAAATGAAAGAAATTACAAAATATTTTTCAAATTCTAATTCAAACTAACATTTATAAGTGCAGCGTTGTAAGAGTATTGTCACCTTCAGTGTCCATGACCTTATACTCATAACTAGTGTCGAAATATTTCAATGCAAATTGTTGGAATTGCAACAAAAACCATGCTATAAGTATATCATGGTGGACACACAAATAACACGGCATTATTGTTACAAAAACAAAGTCCAACATTTCATATCAGTCAACACCTGCACTGAATCCGAAGCAATAACACACTAAATATTATTATTGTACGCTGTTTCCTCTTCTCAATATAAGTAACATTATATATTTATAGTATAGGTATACAAACTATACTTTAGTATTTTTAATGAATTTTCAACACTTCTTATTGTACACCACATTTACAAGTCTTACAGTGTGATACCGTTTTTGTACCATATAATTCAAGTGTAACGTAACCGTTTCTACTGTTACGTTACACTTACGTTGTACATCTTTTTTAAGTATATTAAACATTAATATAACTGGCAAGCTTCCAAAAAATATTGTGCCCAAAGCATATACACAATACATATGTTTTCACCCAAAACTAACCCCCTTAGGTTTCATCCAGGCGTGTTCTAAAATCTAAACTAAAGTTGTGAATTTCTGAACTTATTTAATTTACTATACATTTGGGACTTTTAACAACACCCTGATTACATCCTTTTTATTAGTTTTTTGAGCAATAAATTTACATTCTATATAAGTTTATTTAACGCGAGCTTTTGTCATATAAAGTTGAAATTATGTGTAATATTTTATCTTTGACAACTTAAAGTAATTTTTATCTCAATTTATAAAATTATTTCAACATAAGGCGTTTCTGAAATGACGTCACAACGTAGCAGGTCATTGCTGTCAACATGCGTTTTCACGTTAAAAATATTACACCAAAGCAAAAATTTAATATTTATTAATATATTTAAAGACACATAACAACTTTTGAGGTATTTCTATAAAAATATTATATAGTTGTTCACTAGCCATGCCGTGAAAAATATTGAAATACTCTTCCTAAGTCTCATACTAATTGTAATACTATTAATTTTGAAGGTTTCGTAAATGGTTAATGTATAAATGTAAAAAATGAAATACATAAAATTACCTGCTAATTTACTCTGCCTAAGTTTAAAATAAACACGTCAGCGTTTATGCAAAGGATGACTTAAATATTTGCTGGAAAATCAAGTGGCTTACGGCGTTACTAAAAGTATAAACACGTAAAGTAACATAACTTTACTTTAGGTATTTCTACATATATTCATCGATATAATGTAGTTTAAGTCCAATTTTACTGACAATGATAAAACATCGCTATTGACGGGCTTGTCGCTTACAATAAGGTAATAGTTTTTTCGCAAAGCCAACACTACAAAGCCAACTGAACCATTGTGAAGGCGAGCGATTCTCGGAAAATCTCGTTGATCTTCAACCGGAAATTAAATTTATTTGATGAATAATATAAACCAGCACCATTTTAACAAGGGACCGACTGGTGGAATACAATTTAAAATACAAAATGAATTTTAGCAAAAATTTCATCAAAATCAAAATTGATTTTCATTGTTGACGCGTATGTTTGCCTAACTGCTCCGATACCTTATATTTCGCGGTTCCGCTTTCCGCTGCCGCGCTTTATATAGAAATACTTTCACGCGACAATTTTGACATTTATTTTGCGCAATAAATCAATTAACTTTCAGTAAACATAAACTGTAACGAGAAATGTTATTCAAATTTCATTAAATTTGCAACACCAATTTACCCTCATATTTAATTAATAGACTTTTTTATTTAGAACAATTTAAAAATTAAAAATGATTGTAAAACATATTTTATCACTTATTTTACGAACTAGACCATGGACACATTTTGTGGAAGGTTCGTATACCGCATGCAAAAATGCATTGACCTCAGTGGTGACTATGTAGGAAAATAGGTAAAAGTCTGAACTTTCCAAAAATGTACGGATTCATGGAATTAAACATGTTTTACACTGTGAAAAATCACTGGGAAACTTATTTTACTGATAACCCTCGTATTTCAATATTTTATAAACCACTGAAGAATTATACCATTATTCCACAATTGACATACGTACATATTTACGGTAAATTTCCTTTTTAAAAACGTATTTTTTTCGACATTTGATGGGAAAAATGTCATTAATGACATTTTTTCCATCAATACGTCGAATAAAAATACACATATGTAGACGCAGGGATTCGAACTGCGAACCTTGTATATGTTTATTTATTTACCCAAAGTTGAAATATTTTATATTGCACGTATTTCACTAATTATTCGAATAAGTATGTGAAATTTTTAATTATATAAAATGTATTGAAATGTTCGCTATACAAATTCTGATATAATAATAATAATAATAAAGTATTTTAATGATTTTTTCGTACAAGTGTTACGTTGAATTATAGTTTACTTAATATTTTAGTCTTTATCCACAACAGTATAAATCGCTATTGAAAGCTAAACTGACCGAAACCTAAAGTAAATTAATATTTTCTATCTTGATATTATATATTTACGAAGCTTATTAAAGGGTTTAACTTTCATATTCAGCCTGTCTACATTAAGGATTACCTCTATTCCCTCTATTTGTCTATATTGAAGGATAGGGATCCGCACGTCAAGCCCTGCGGTTGTGTTAGCAAATTTATATAACCGAAGATAAATGAATAACACCCAGCGGGAGGCTGGGACTGCAAAAAATACTTCGCACCGAAATTCAATTGAACTTGCGTTTGAACAGAAATCCGGGAGGCCCGGCGCCATTTGTATCAAACTTAAGCAATTATTGTGATTAAACGCGGCGCGCTAAGAAAATTTCCTCAGACTTGAGGAATCCATTTGTTATGATAAGGTACTTGAGAGTGTGTGCTTTAGACGGATGATCATTTATAAAAGTTGAATCAATTGTAGTATGCTAAGTAACTTCTAATGTTATCACATACGTATTGTTCCGAAGGCGTATTTAATTGTGATATTTTATTATTAATAATTTTGTTTGTATGTTTGAATCGTATTTTTTTTCTTAATTTTCTAAATACGATTAGTTTAGTAAAATTTGGTAGTGGTAGAGTGTCAATACTTTTGAAAAAAAAGATTAAAGCTATATTACGATTATAGTAAAATCATAGCGAATGTTAATACAACAATAATGTACGTTATCTGAGTATTTGTGTTGAGTCTAAAACATTTATAAATATGTAAATGCACTTTAAAAAATCCAATTAAAAGTATGAAAACCCAATACAACTCTTTTAAATACTGCCGAATTCGGGAGGTTCTTGTAATGTTTGCGGATTTAATTTCGCAAAAAAAAACATGCAAACTCTCCGACATTCAACGTGCTCTAATTCCACAAAATTCAATCACGGTACACCGTGGTTATTTTTTATGCGGTTTTTGGCGCATTCCCGATGAATCACGAACACCGGGGACATTCTCGGGCGGAGAGCGATTTTTGCTTTTTTGTCATCAGACCGCCCCGGCACTTCACGGTAATGAACCATTTTTTTTTACCTTGGCCGACGGTAATGTTTGCGGAGCCATCCTGTGCGCCACACTTCGACATTATCGGTGACCCACATGCAATGGTTTTTTTTCCGCCCACTTTTTCATGCATCGACATAAAGTGTCCGCGTTTACCAAAGTGATGTATGGGCATTAGACAAATAAATTCTGATCATGCACGTTGAGGACTTTTCAGCAAAGACGTCGCAAAGGCATAAGTTAAACAGACTAAAACATCAGTGCGCAGTGCTGACTTCTCTCTTTGATATACGTGATGCCGCATTCAATTTTTATATACTAAAGTAGTGAAACTATATCATGAACGTACTGCTTTTTATTTTTTTACTAGTGGGTACTGTTTCGGTATAAATAAGAATGATAAAGATTACATTTCTTCAAATTCATAATAAAAACATCAAATATGACCTTTCTGTATCAATCGATCGGAGAAAAATAAATGGTGAACTTGAGATTTAAACCGTATACAGCAAATCTATGTCTATTCCATTACACCCGATATTAACCACTATGCAGCTGTCTATACTTTACGGATTTATTGATAAAATAAATATATATTATCGTATTTGCTATGAAACTGTACAAGTTCTCGTATTAATAATTTCATTATATCTATATATTTTATTTGCTCTGTTTAGTGATGAAAATGTGATATTATTATTTTTCAGGTTTATTACATAGTTCGTAGTTTGGGTCCCCGCATTTGCCATTATTTTTTTTTCCAAATATAGACAAATATGGCATATGAGATGAAGCCAACTGTAAATATGGATAGTTATCAGGTGTTGAATATTGGTACAAATATTCAGTGGCTTATGAAGTACTAGAATATACACGGATTCTTACATCACCTAATTTAAAAAAAACTGCAATATATTATAGTAATAAATATGTCGTGTTATTCCGTCTTATAATAAAATTATTAATATGTAAAAATATTATTCTATTAGCTCTCTTCTATTTAATACTTGTGGGTAAATATTTTTGAAAATAGTTAAATAAATCATTCATTTCCTCATTACAAATTACAATGCAAAAAGTGCCAAATTGTGAATCGATAAAAATAATTGTAATTTTGTAAGTAAATTTTCTTTTCGACGAATTTAAAAACTTTATTCTACAATACAGACCGCGTTCGTCTTATCCACGTGACCTAAAAACTCTGCAGAACCATACTGCCGGCATATTCCGCTGCGGCGTTCGTTAGCTAAGCCAACAATGTTCGAGGCTTATTATTTGAGTACTCCTTCCTTGTTCGGAGCCCCGGACCCGCGCCCCTTCAGCCCCCGAGGAGGCTCCGAGCTCCTCCAAGTCTGTCGGCACGGTCACTCGTCACTCTTCAGGCATACACTTGAGAGCCACTTTTACGGTCCTCGAACGAGTATTTCTTCACCTCTCGCCATTCATTTTTTGCCATCAGTTTTTTCTGTGTCGAAAATCACCCGAATTGATACCACACTATTATATCGAAATACTGTGAACTAGAAAGTTTTTCTATTGCTTATAACTTGATGACAATGCAATATACAATAATAATTTAAAAGAGTATGGATTGTTGAATGTTTCTTACCCCTCACGTTTTTCGTTTAACATCATTTTATTTATTTCATATTTAATTAAAACATACAATCGCAATTTTTCATTTACAATCAATCTGCATGGGGTTAGGAAAATGTGGAGTATGAAGTACCATATCTAAAATGGTTTAATACTAAAGTCCTAGCTACCTAAATAAACTTATGGTCTCTTGCTGTATCCGGATAACTAAGTTAATTTCTGGTAACATATTTTTACTCATAGTTTTGTGGTGGCCAATGCATCTTAGAAAAGAAAACGACTGTGTAGTTAACGTATCATTAGTTCTATGGTTTCTATAAATCTAAATCTAAATGCTAATTCTCTTCCCCTTAGTCGGCCCACGAAAAAATAACATTCCGAGTTAAATTAACCATTTCATGCCAGATAAATGCTTTTCTTACAAAAGTTACGGTCTTTTTGTGAAACATTATCTCACTACCAAGAGCCCTGATTAATTTGGTTTTTCCACACTTTCAATCTATCTTTTTTTACTCAATTCTAACGCCTTTAACCACGTATATTATTTAATGCATAATCATTATCACATTATTTTCTGTATATATTTTTAAATCATTTAATTTATTTAATTATATTAACTTCTAGAAAATTTCAATCGATTTACACGTATCTTTCGATTTTTTACTCTTCTTCCAATATCGGTAAAGTCTCGTAAATATCCATCTTTCAAGGCAGTTTTCTTTAACGAAATTTCAGTCTGAGATCTTATTTACAAACAGCTGTCATTTCCCATCCGTTATCTTATTCAGACCAAGCGGCGTCTTTCTTCCGGAATGATTTCTCACTCATCTGTTGTGTCTTCGTTTTCTCGGGTCGAAGATCACCACATCTTTATTGGAGCGTATCACGATATTCATTAAATACAAAAATTTATTGTATTCTTCCGTACCCTTTATGGCGTACGTATTTTTCTCATATTGTAATTAATATAATAATAGAATAGACGAAATATCATATGTATTTCTTATTTTATTTCTTGTTTTTCATATTCGATCATTACTTTGAGCCTGTGTTTGCCGCACATTGTTTCCAAACAGTTCAGCTGACATTATCTCAGCTTTTATTTTCACCTGGGGATATAGTTTGATGGATTCCAAGAAGAAAAGGCAACCTATGTTAGGCTTTTTTGGGTATTGTTAATCAGTATTTTAAAGTAAATCATATGATTGAACCGATGGGTATTTCAACCTAACTAGCGACACGTCGTACGCGGTTATCATCCTAGTACGTTTAATGTCCAATGTTGCTTAACTTTTGTGATCGCCATAAATTGCCGCCATGGTATAGTAAAAAGCTGTCATATCCACTCCTCTACTAAGGCATTCCTCACTCTTTTATGTAGTATTCGTTATTACTTATATTATTTTTTTATAAATATATTATTACTTTAGGTCGCTGAATACGTGAAACCTTCATATAACTTAACATTATTGATTGATTGAGCAACATTTTCCAAAAAAACTATTTTTCAGTCAATACGTGCAGGCAAACTGTTGGGCCGGGGGACGCTCTCACTGTTGGTGAGGCGGGCTCGTTATTTGTTCCGACCATCGGAAGTCTTGGCAGCTTAACTGCACTCCTCGGATCTGAGGGGGATAATAGAAAAGTTCAGGTAAGTACGGCCACGAGTCAGTATGGATTCGTCGTTTTTCCTCCTTCCGCAATTTTACGAGCCCAACTCTCGAGTTGTTCCTTTTTGCCGGCGGTGCTTGTCGCGGCCGCGCGCGGGGCTTTTATCTTTAAAGCTTTTTGCGGATTATTTTTCAAAGCTCTTTGCGGTTAATGAAACATTATTACAGCTCCACATTATCGCATTTCTATGAGCGTAAAACTATTTCATTCGTTTCTATTTTCCACGTTGCTGCAGTGATTTTATAGTAATTTTATTGTACTTCAATATTTTATAGTCGCGTAATAAGAATTCAAATTTAATTACGGCAATCATGTATTTTTATAGCATGTTGAGTACCTACGTGACTAAATGACCTAACTTTTTAAGAGATCGAGATAAAATTGTTAATATATATTAAAGTACTGCAAGTTACTATAAAAACTGCGTCATATTTTTATTGGACCAGAAAAGCTGCGTAAAAATATTACAGCGTTAGATTTGAGTAAATAAGAAAATGACGTATTGAATTACACATTTCTTATTAGTTAATTCGCGGTTACCTGCCTAACACACGGTCGTTCCAATGGCACTGACTTTGTGATATTTTTAACTTGACCCTAAATAACCGTTGAAATCTGAATCTGAAAGTTATGATTTTTATTATTATAAATATAAATTCTATGTTGTAATGTACTTAATCAACAATGTTTCAAACTAATGTTTTATAGTAAATTATAAAACATTTCTTCGTGTCAGTAACGTCTATGAAACATCGATAACAAGTATGTTGTTCAACATTAGGTTCTAAGAGAAACAGCTAAATTGGACATAGCACACGATTTTAGATGTGATATGGACTTTTGGTCACCGTCGCCTGTGTCATTTGACTCATTTGCTGCGGCACTACCGTAAGTCTGTCGATTTCAGCTTATCAAGGTGATAATTTATATTTTAATATAAATAATATATTTTACATTCTGTAGCTAGAAATTACAAAATGTACGACGTACGTTTCGTTTATTCGTATTACAAAATAATTGACGTAAAATTTGATGAAATATATAAAATAATTGGAATTATTATTTAATTAGTTTTTTCTTTGTAGTCAAATTTACTAAATATTATCGTGAAAATTAGTATATATGAACTACTTTCTTGAATTTCGCGGTTTTTCCGCTTCGAAAATTTCTCCCTTGATGAAATATCAAATTTAAAGTATTTTTTAGTTGCTTTTTAATTTACCGTCTCCGCTAAGTTTTACCCTCCAAGGATAAACATTTCCCTTTGAATTCCCTCTTCACTTTTGGCAATTATTTTGCTCCGTTTGTTATCTTCGACCAAAGAAATTATATAAATTTGTGTTTATTTTATATTTAGCGTAACGGTGATGGACTCTTACTTTGAAAATTCAAGCATTTAACATCGTAAATTATTCTTTAAAAAACGTCTGCGATAGACACAAATTCTTCGTTTATTTTCCGTCATCTTAGAACTGTATAAAAGGGTTTGTTTGTATGAAAAGTTTTGTGTTTTTTTCTCGTCTTCGCCTGCCCTTTGTAAATGAGCTTAAGGCTTTAAAAAAAGGCCTCCCCGTAGGAAATTAGGTTTCATCCACTCGGAATCTTTAATACAGATTTTAAAATACTTTCAGCGGACACTCTGAATGATTTATTACTTTCCTTTCACGTTTTCTTGCTCCGACACTTGTTTTTTTTTCGTATCCCGCATACTAATACCAGAGTGGGCTGTCACTGTAAAGTGCTCTATTACTCCGCGCATTATAATTAAGACATTAATACAACTTTTTGCTTTAATCCTTTCATCATTGAATTCATAAATATTCCGTCTGTTTTTTGTAAAAAAATCACAATACGAGCGCATATATTCATCATCATCATCATCAGCCTGTGTCCGTCCACTGTTGAACGTAGGCCTCCCGCATGAGCCTCTATCCTCTTCGATCCTCCGCCTTCCGCATCCAGGTCACTCCCGCTATTCTTCTTATATCGTCAGTCCATCTTGTAGGGGGTCGGCCAATGCTTCGTTTGCCAGTTCTTGGGCGCCATTCCAATACTTTTCTTCCCCATCGACCGTCGTCTCTTCGACAGATATGTCCTGCCCATTGCCACTTGAGTGTGCCTATTCGTTGGGTAGCATCCACTACTTGAGTTCTTCTGCGTATTTCCTCGTTTCGGATTCTATCTTTTAGCGACACTCTGAGCATGGATCTCTCCATAGCACGCTGGGTGACTTTTATTTTATGGGTAAGACTTGCTGTCAGATTCCACGTCTCTGCGCCATAAGTTAATACAGGGAGGACGCATTGGTTAAACGCCTTAGTTTTAAGGCATTGCGGAATTTTCGCTTTAAAAATGTACTTTAGTTTTCCAAATGCTGCCCATCCCAGTTGTATGCGCCTGTCGATTTCTTTTGAGAAGTTATTTCGCCCTAGTTGTATTACTTGTCCCAGATAGGTATAGTCGTTTACAACCTCTATTTCTGTTCCTCCAATGGAAATAGGATCAAAGGTCTGTGAAATATGACTATTAATCATGGCGAGCGCATATATTATTTCAAGATATTTATGAAATTTGATCATAACGATTTCTTATGAGAAGTTATTTCGTCCTAGTTGTATTACTTGTCTTAGACAGGTATAGTCATTTACAACCTCTATTTGTGTTCCATTGAAGGATAGTAAATGACTATACAACTGGGATGGGCAGCATTTGGAAAACTAAAGTACAATTTTAAAGCGAAAATTACGCAATGTCTTAAAACTAAGTCGTTTAACCAATGCATCCTCCCTGTATTAACTGATGGCGCAGTGACGTAAAATCTAACAGCAAGTCTTACCCATAAAATAAAGGTCACCCAACGTGCTATGGAGAGATCCATGCTCGGAGTGTCGCTAAAAGATAGAATCCGAAAGAGGATATCCGCAGAAGAACTCAAGTAGTGGAGGCTACCCAATGAATAGGGACACTCAAGTGGCAATGGGCAGTACATATCTGTTGAAGAGATGACGGTCGATGGAGAAGACAAGTATTGGAGTGGCGCCCAAGAACTGGCAAACGAAGCGTTGACCGACCCCCTGCAAGATGGACTGATGACATAAGAAGAATAGCGCAGGAGTGACCTGGATGCGGAAGGCGGAGGATCGAAGGGAATGGAGACTCATGCGCGAGACTTACTTTCAACAGTGGACGGATACAGGCTGATGATGATGATCATAACATAGATCCTAAATATATTCAAAACATTTTTCAATAGATCCTAAAGTAGTGTTTTGTAAATTAATATATATTTTCTTATTGTAAACGTGCCTACATTTCATTCCCTTTTTCAGTGGAGGGTCTTGAACATTTAATTATATACTAAATCACCGTTTTCTCGTTACTTTCAAGGATGTACATTCTTGCCGAACATGGGAAAACATTTTGTACGGCTGTAGAAGTAATTTGATGGTTATTAATCTCACGCGGCGACACAATTGGCCTAATGCTCGGTCCGCACTTGTTTAATCTGTTTGGCGCTCTTTAATTGCTTTGTCGGGCCGTAAAGATCGCCCCGAGGGAGCGGCGGCCCTGGCGCCCATCTGCCCACTTCGGCCCTGATCAATTGCACCGTTAACGCTCCGCTAATGTTGTGTTATTTTCTCTTTTGTGTGGTCAGCCTGTAGATAAACAACCCGCGAACACATTTTAGTATATATTCATTTTAGATGTCTAGGTATATTTGTTTTAACCTACTGAATGACCATTAAAATATAATGATTTTAGATAAAGATTTTTTTATTTGGTGATCTGATTAATTTTCTTATTCAAAAATACCCACTTAATAAACCATGAAAGAATATCGCATGAAAATCATTTTGTAAAATTTTCAAAATTACTTACATGAAAAAATAATTGTGCATAATAACGTAAAAATATATTTATTTAAATAACTTCTTTGGTTTTCACGGCCAGATTTGGTATTGTGGCTTTTGAGTTTAATCGTGTGTGGCGAATTATCTCGTACCAATATTTCGATCGCCATTGCAGGGGTCTTGTTTAGGGTTGCAGGGTTGACAACTTTGTGTCGTCAACCCTGCATCTATAAAAAACACTCCATAATGAATTGTTACAATTCTGGAAAAATACCTTTCAATATTCAAAGACTTATTTATTAAAAATTCAGCTTCATAAAATTCGACACCAATTGTAGTCGATCTCGGTAATCACCAGTACAATCGGACAAAACAAATAATAATTTTGGTCCCTTTGTGTGTTTTCCCGTGGGGCGGAGGGCTTAACCCTGCTCCAGAATAATCCGCGTGGAGACTATTCCTGCTTCCCTGAATACGTCAAAATATCCCAACTGAATCGCAGCCACATTTTTTTGTATTTTGCAATATATGCTACAACTGATTTTTGTGATATATATTGTTGCGAGTATATTCAATATAAGTGGCTGCTTCAATATTATGATTCTTAGGTAATTTTCTGTATTTCATATACACTTGTAATTTTAAACCTTCCCAAACTGCAACCAATCAACATTGATCATATCATCCAAAACATATCCATGTACCAAAAATCTGCCAAACATAAGATGTAGTTTTTGATATCTTAGTTCATGATTAGCTCTGGAAAAATGATTCATTTATCATTTTTATTTCACGTTTTTTACTGCTTTTAAAAAAAATGTGTTTTTTATTATTTCCGTCTCCCGCTAGTTAATTATGTAAAAGAAAACACGCCCTTGGGTACTATTTTCCGTAATAAAAATAGATTTAAAACAAAGTTTTCAAGCACGAGTAGAAGTTTAATATGTGCCAGATATGTTAAATATAAAAAACTTGCGAAATTTATTCTTAATATCGTTCTTACAATCAAATAAAATCGTTTTTTTAAGCGATCTAGTTAGTTACTTTACGACATTTTTCAGGTATTTTTAATTTCGGCTTCTATCTTGGAGTTATATAAAAAAAACGTTTGCAGTTTCATAAAAAAAATAGAAAATATATTCAATAAATTACATATCAGAAGCTATAAAAAAACTTATCTTATGAGTACACTATCACGATTTTTTCAATTTTATGTTAAATTATCGAGCAGCTTTTTCGTACATGACTCGTGTTGAATACGAGAATGAATCATTTTTGAAACTTAGTTGTGTTTATTGGCAAGGAAATTTTGAAGCCTATTTAGTCTCTAGCGAGAACCGAGTTCATTTCACACGTCATCAGTCAGCGCAGCAGATTACAGGCTGCATCGGGAATTTGCATGGAAATAGAATCCCGGCTTATCCAGACTCGTTCCTGCTGCCATTGCTGCTGCGTGCACAAACACAGTGAATACGACGCTATATGTGAATGTATGCAATATTTTTGTTGTTTGGTCCCAATTTGCATGTATATTACTACTTAAAATTGAATGCTTTGCAACGATTTTTCGATTTTATCCTTTTTTATTATTAAAATGTTGAAATGAAAATATATTATTTTGAAATAATTTAATTATAAGCAATGAAAGAGGTCACCTGAATTAGTATTAAAATCATTTTATTACATAAGTATCGAAACCTAAGCCGGATTAGAAATTAATTTGGACAGTAATCTGAAACAAATCTTTATTCATATGTATTTAAAATTAATGAATTATTTATCATTGTGTTTGTTATCTTTAGTTGTTTCAACTTATCGTGTTAATAACTCAGGTTAGCGGATAAAGCATCAAAGTTTCTTTAATAATTATGCTTATTAACTGTCCCGGAAGTGGAGCACATTATAACGCAGACCGCTAGTGAGCAAATTAACCATTATCCCGAGAACACATTATGCGCATACAGCAAGCAAGCCGACACACTACACGATGTACACTACACGGGACTTGCATGCACATCGTCTCGCAATGTTTTACTGCATAGAGTATCGAGTTGAGTAAAGTCTGACGGGCTCGTAGAGACCATCCACTCGAAACTTTTCCACTTCTTTGACATTATCCGCTTGCGAGCTTACTCCAGTAGGCGGTACAGACACCGACCTGCACAGGTAAAGGCGCCGAGTAATTGGATAATTTGAATTCACTTTATGTCGAGCACTTTGCGACGGTTCACTTTTTGAGATCTAATTTTAATTTAATTGTTGTACCGCAAAACTTTTTCTTTGGTAACATTTTAGTTATCTATTTAATTTTCTTTATTGTTACACCATTCATCGCCAGACACTAAAATGTTATATGTTTTTTGTTGTTGTGGAAATTGATCTTTCATTATGAATTAACATCGTACTTCTATATTTCTCAAATCATACATCTCAATATCTATATTTCAATATATTCGTAAAGTATACAATTTAAATAATGTAAATGTTTGATTTGTTCTATAAAACAACCCATTTCGTTTATCCGATGTATGTCTTAACTTTTTTATTAAAGAAGTTTTTATTTTTATTTAGACACATACAGGAGAATACCGACATATGGTGATAGTAATTCTGAAGTCTCATCTGTGGAATTCTATGACGCTTTCCATGGTGCATATGGCTAAGCGCTGCATGTGGAGTGTTGATCTGCCAACGTCATAGACTACAGCCCCAGATTCACGCATCATCCTTATTATTACAGGAATTCACTTTGAATGGGTGGTCTTCACGGGACGACTTTCTTATACTACCAATTTTAATTAATAGGCTATGTCTGGCATTTTACTGCTGAGGGATCAAATTCACACCAACCGGGGGGGGTATTTTTGAGCTCAGAAATCGAATATTTATTTATTTATTTTTAAATCTCAGTTGGGGATGGAACCCACGACCTTTGGCTTGCAAAGCAAACGCTTTGCCCATTGAGCCGGTGTTTTATTTATTCAATATTTTAATTCACATATTTAATAAATAATGTTTTGTACTTACGTTTATTAACACGAATCGTGGATTGATTTAATTAAAGGTAAAAAAAAAAGCTCCTATGAAATGTCGAAACATCAAAGAGCCTACTTCAAAATGAACCCTTTTCGAGCGTCACAAACACACACGTGATTTAATAGACCGAAAGCCTCGGTTGATTTATAATTAAAATGCATGAAAATTCAACGACACACGCCGAGAGGGAGGGGACCAGAATGATTTCCCGAAACGTCGTTCCCCGGGAGAACGGGACCCGGGTGATTTATCAACCAGTTACGAGTTTAATTACCTTCGTTTCTATTGCCGACACCACGGGGGAGGGAATATATTTTCGTTTTTATTTTTATTTTTTCATGGACACACCGATTTGAAAATGTCTGAGAAATGTGTTCGGCTAGATGAAATTTATCGCTTCTAATTTGTTATACCCAAATTAATGACAATTCATTTTTCTTGATTTTTATTTCAATCCGGTTATTTTTAATAATCCTACGTATTTTTTTTAAATTTCGTTTGTAGTTGTCACAGAAACCGATCGTGCAACATAGATAAAAAATTCGTGGTTTTTTGAAAATGGTCATTAAATCTAGAGTTGAAGTACAACTTAACAGTGACTCTGAAGCTCTTTCAATAACTTTAAAAGAACAATTATATAATGATACATACTTACAGTATTTTTGGGATTGTCAGTCAATCTTTGCACTGCTACGCATATTTTTACTTCAATATAAGGCGTCGAAAGATAATTGAATACTTGTTAAATTATTATTTTCGCAGTTATCCAGTTTGTTATAATTTTATCGGATGTTTTTTTTTCTTTATCGTCGTTATTTTGTCGCCCTCGCGGCAGACGGCCTTTATTGTTAATATTCAGCGTCATTGGACCGAGTTTATCGCTTGGCATCAATATTTAATGACAAAGTGCCACATAAAGCATACGGAAGACCGCGGAATGTGACCACTTCGGTATTAAGGGCCCCAGCGATGCGACGGTCTACGGAAACTGTCTTTACTATAATATTTCAACTCGATTATAGAAACCGATGGTATTGTACTTCTTTAACGTATTAAAAAATGGTAAGCATCGATGCTCACAGTGTGCCTACAATGTTAGATGTATTCAACAAGTATGGGGGTAATTTTTACATTTATATTCCATATCATTTGTATGTATGAATCACATACTTTAAAAAATTAACGTTTACTGGTGTTAATGTGGTCGAAAATGTATTCAATAAATATTTGTTTTTTTACAGTTGACGTTTTAGTTAAACTTGTTTCTTCATTTTCAAAAATATATTTTAATAAATCTTGAAACAAAACAATTTTGAAATAAGAAAAATGTCCAGATTTATTTTATTTAGTGTGCAATGCTATTTCATATACCACAACACTTTTACGTAAAAAAACTAAATAGAGATTAATTTCATACAAAGGTTTACCAATCTGGAAGTTTTTTAAGCCATGTTGAGACTAGAATATCACCCTTATTAACCTTATATAAAGCAATAGGAGTATGGCGATTATGCATCCTTATGATGCATTTTTACTACTCATGCGCATCGTAAATGTTCTGTCAAAATTGATTTTATCAATTTTACAATTCCATTAAAATTTATTTTTATCTGTGTTATTTACGATGATATCGTAATAATAAATATTTATGCGAAGATATTGCTTAGTCTTATAGCTTATTCAAATTATTATCATCAGACTTTTTAATGGAAAATGAACAAAATAGTTTTGATAAAGCTAATATCAAGTTGTCATATTTAAAAAAACAATTAACACATTGTATGTGTGATTGTGTGATGACGTTATATTTATTTTCATTTAATTCGAATAATATATTCCATTTGCTGCTCCGTGTAAATGGTCAACCACAATGCACACGATACAACATTGTGGTTGAAGGTACAACCATTTCTGCAACTATCCACCTGCTTTACTGTACATCCCCTGCCTCGCAGGAGCTGACAGCTATAGGGACTGAAAATCATCTCCTATAGAGAGATTCACTCAATTATAACCTAATATATATGCACAGCCACCCTCGGAGACCGCCAGGGCCGGGCGACAGCAGAAGGCCTCGGCTGGGACGCCTTTCGCCTTTCAAAATTTCGCCATTTCCGGCGGCTCTGCTTTCATTATAACAATTAATTACCATTAAGTCGGCGAGTCCGCGCAATTTATTTTCATAAAATTTGTTATTATTTTAACGGATTCATTAATTGCTCATTAACCGGCTTCTCCACCTTCACCTTCTGTCTGTATGAACGAGTATGTATCCATACCCTGTTGTAGCTTTGTAATTAATATAGAAATTTATTGCAAAAAATATTCACAATACATATTTCACTAACTTTACACCGTACAAGATAGATTAACGTGAAATGTTAAATATCGATGTTTAATATTTTCCTAAAATTCCTTTCGCTATTTAAAATGAACAATATTATATAGGAATAATATTACTTCGACATAAATCAACATTAATCTCTTATAAAGGCTCGTTTTGTTGTCGCTGGGTTGAAAAGATTGGCCCGAGGAGGAAGTCCGAAATTCCGTTTCCAGGGGGCACCGCGTGGAGATTCTTTTCATGCTCCCCAAGACCTAATGCTGGGCAACACACGGGCTATCGATGTTGCCAGATAGTGGGCAAAAATAATTTGATGTCGCTGACACGAAGGCTTTATAGATATATTTTACCTAATGAACGAATTACATTGTTTGACGTAAGTAGTATATTTTACAGGTATTATGTACAATATTTAATTTATAATATTTCTCCAATTTATTAACGTACATTCATTCATGATTTTTTTAGATAATATATTTTTGTTAGCTTTCTGAAGATACCAGATTATGAGATATCGCGTTTCGATATACGTGCTAAAAAAACAATTTTGTCATATTATTATTTCTGTACAAGAAATATAATATATGTCTTATTTTTTGTTTGTATCAATCACATTCTAAAAATAGCACCGTTTTAATAATTATCTAACATTACATTTAGATTACTTTGATTGCAATAGCATTATATTGTGATAGCATTACATTGTACGTATATTGAATCAAACTAATGGTATCCACAAAATAGGATTGTCAATCACGATAACCAGTCCATCCATTGATTTATTTTCGCTTGTAAAGCGGGACACCGTGCAATCTTTAGCCCAGATTTCAGTTCTCCATCATGATGCGCATTGTCGATCATATCATTGTCGGTCGTGTATGTTTATTGAGTTCATGCTGTTCCACGACGGATCGTGATCAGATCAGATGGTTAGGTAGCGACGACAAAGGATATCCATTAAGCCCGCGGTCGTTGGCGCACGATACGCAAACAGTAAAATCGATGAATCTAATGTAATCCACTGATTTTCTGACATTTCATTGACTCTCTCTTTGTAAAAAAAGACTTCTTACACTTTTTCTTTTGATTTATTATGTTGCCTAAAAACATACTAAGCAATATATTATAAATATTCCATGTAGTTTTCCAAAACGGTGATATAAGTGACAATTCAGATTATTAATCATTTTCTGTTATTGAAATCAGGAAATATAAAAAAATGTTTAAAATTAAAACAATAAAATAATGTTTATAACCACTTGGTTTACAGTTTATTGCCTACTTGTTTCGGTAGCACCCTCTACCATCTTCAGCACAACACTTACAAATACTGTTGTAACCCTCAACTACTGTTGATTCAACTACTGTAGGACAACACTTACATCTGTAGGACAACACTCATCAACTACTGTAGGACAACACTCATCACTATCTACTGTAGGACAACACTCATCAACAGTAGTTGATTCAACTACTGTTGATTCAACTACTGTAGGACAACACTCATCACTATCTACTGTAGGACTACACTCATCAACAGTAGTTGATTCAACTACTGTTGATTCAACTACTGTAGGACAACACTCATCACTATCTACTGTAGGACTACACTCATCAACAGTAGTTGATTCAACTACTGTTGATTCAACTACTGTAGGACAACACTCATCACTATCTACTGTAGGACTACACTCATCAACAGTAGTTGATTCAACTACTGTTGATTCAACTACTGTAGGACAACACTCATCACTATCTACTGTAGGACTACACTCATCAACAGTAGTTGATTCAACTACTGTTGATTCAACTACTGTAGGACAACACTCATCACTATCTACTGTAGGACTACACTCATCAACAGTAGTTGATTCAACTACTGTTGTTTCAACTACTGTAGGACAACACTTACAACTACTGTTGTATTGAAGATAGTAGAGGTTGCTACCGAAATTAGTAGACAATAAACTGTAAACCAAGTGGTTATAAACAAATTTTAATTGTTTGCATTTTAATCATGTCTGACCACAAAGTTATAGCCTTTTTTTAAATATAAAAAAGTTATCAAAGTCTATGTAACGAATATCTAAATTAAATGTTATAGTAAAGAGATGCCTTAAATTTACTCGCCATTATTGTTAAAATGGTTTTTTGATCTAATTTTATAGTTTTTTCGTCAGTTTTTATGTTTTCACAAGCTTACGATGGTTGATATCGGTCGGTTTTTTATTCTTATATAAAGGAAAGAGAATAGAGTTTATAAGCCGCTGAGACTATTACAAGTTTTACTAAGGGAGCACATTACTTTACGTCCGTTTTTATCTAAAACCGAAGAGCAGTAAAATATGTTCAGCTCTTTGATAGCCAGATAGAAGGGTTGTTGCGACACAGTCACGCATCGTAAATGATTGTGTTTGAAGCATGCCCGTGCAACCTGGAAAGGCCTAATCTCACACAACTTCATTTGAACCACTAAATTCTGTCGTATCCCTGATAAAAATCTCGGCAATAGCCTTCTGACTCGTTAACCGCAATTTATAGAAGAAACTCCCATTACTTGTTTCCCTTTTGACTTCCGAACGAGAGTCCCTTTAATAAAAGCCTTAAAAATATTAATTCTCTACGGCAAAGTCAGTATTATTTTAGTCGTAAGAGATTTTCTTTGAAGACCTTTGGGAAAAGATTAAGATATTTTAATGAAATCCTCTCTGTTTGAAGCCGCGGAGCTTTCATTTAAGAGCTCGGAGACCATAGAACATCGCTATCCCATTTAATACCATAATTACCATTTAATAATGTGACTTTTCTTTTTTAATCATTTGAATGGTTGGTTCTTAATTTATGAAAAAAAAAAGATTTTCTAAATTTTCTCAAAAAAAAATAATATATAACCGCATTTTGTAATGATAATATAATAAGTAAATTAGTTTGACTTTCGTATTATATTTTATATACTTTATATTATATAATATTTTTGATATTATACTACTTTATATAACATATCTCTGTAAAAATTATATAGATACATCTATACTATCACAAATATAAATTACATCAAATTATTTTATTTGCTCTCTTGCCTAATCGTGTACATCTGCATCAAGTACCATATTTTTTTGCCTAACCTTCAGTTAAAATATATGTTCAATGTATGTTATATATTCATAAATTATTTCGTGTACACATACTATAAATATATCTTAAGGTATATTCACTATACTTGTAAATGTCAGTTAGCCATACAGTCGACAGCTTCATATTTCAATTTCGAGACATTTGCGGTTCTGTCGGGTTGCTTTTCGCAAACCCTCTCGTGGGCTCTTACAACCTATTGTTAAATTACCAAAGCCAGCTATTTATATATAGTTCATCAACATTTATACATCTTGATGTTTATTGCCAACATTCTTTGATTTAATAATTTTAATTTTGAAATGATAAAATTTAATATATAAACAATTTAATCTTGAAACATGAATAAATAAATATAATAAATAAATTCTCAATCACCTTATGCCAATATTCTCCTGTATGTGTTTAAATGAAAAACAGCTTTTAATTGAAATAATGTTAAACCTTTTCATTTATTATCCGCAAAATACGTTAATTACACTACCCTTTTTGAAACTTTTACACTAATATTTTTGTTAGTCTTACGGTCCCTGGGGTACTTATCGGTTGATTTCGGCCGATTTATGTGAAAGTAAATAATAAACAATGTTCAGCTTACAGTGGCAACTGCGGAGGCTGAAACGGGGCCAACACACACTCCCTACAAAAGCCTATTAAAATAACACATTATTTGTACGAGTATATACTCGAGCAAAAGGATGTTGATATCTCTTTGATGTGTCCACTACCGATATTGGATCATGTTTTTTTTCAACTCGCGCAACAGAGTATCCCTACGTGAGTAATAACCTAAGTATATTCGGTTTTATGACATTTAACAAGACAACTTACGCCAAAACAAATAGATGTGTGAAGCTATGTGTAGTGCCATTACATATGTTATATTTGTTTAATTTTTACGGTTCATTATTAAAATTATGTTAATGTAATAAATTCCACAGTTTTATGCAATATTTTAACATTAACTTATGCTTTAAAGTTATCAACTGACAATACACGGTGAAACTGCATAATTATAATTTTAAATTAATTTTAATTTAAAAAATAACAAATTAGAAATATTTAATTTTGATTCACATTTATTTTTAATGATAAAATGTTTCGGACTCCCTGGACACCATCTTCAATAATAGTTAATTTATAAACTGGCAGTGATTTATAAAAGAAATTATAATAAAATTATGCAGCTGGCAGAATTTTCACTTTCCAAAATATAATCTTTAGTTACCAACTTGAGTTGACGACGATACTACGATTCAATAGCTGAAAAAAAAACTCATAATTTTATTTACTTTTTCATACCTGTGTCTTTGGATTATATTACCTGTTATTTTATCTTATTTTTGCATCATATTTATATTCTTTTGATCTCTGTTATGTCGTATCTGTATATAATATTATTTAGTGAGTTGGTCCTGTACTCTGTAAACTTGTAACATCTGTTCAATCAAATAAAAAAATAAACTGAAAATCGGAGGATTGAGAGAAATATGACCATAAGAACGGTCTCTAAAACGCTGAGCTGAATTCAACAAGGCAAATTCTGCTGACTATGTTGACAACTTCTGAGTATCATTTGACGTATGCTTTATTTTGATTTTGTCATTTTTTGTGATGGCAATCAAGGCGATTAAGTGTTAATCAATCAATGGTTATTGTGTATAAAATTAGATCATTTAGCTACACATACCAAGGTCCTGCTTCGTGATACGCTGTTTCAGGTTATTAGCTGGCAATGCCGCCGTTACCAACGTTTCTTGGATGTTTCGTAGCCCGTGTCGCCCGGGCGGCTTAAGGTTTCCCGTCCGCTCTAACGGCCCGTTAGCAGCCGGCACACGGACCGCTAATAGCCGGGAACGGACTACACCGTAGCGCGGCGTAGCGACAAATTTTATTACTACAATTGTTCTTTAAAATAATTTCAACTTCATTCTTAAATAGTGAATTACAGAAACGACACATTAAAACTGCATTAAAAATAATAGCTCCATCGTTAAATAATTAATTTTTAATCAAGATATCTGTCATTAGGTTATATATTTATATGTGATATACTTTGTACACTACTATGTCATATATTTTAGTAAATAGTTTATTTTAAAAGTAACATAAAATTTTATATATTAGATATATATTTATTTCAACTACTTTGGTAGTCAGATGGCAAAAAGTCTTCATTTTTGTTCAACAAAAGCTTTTATATACTTAATATAAATTTATATTGCATGTTATATTGAATAGATTTTTAATATCAGTACGATAAGGCTTAATAGCACCATAAAACCAAATGTTCCAGGCCTTGTTTGCGTCGCCATAATAATACGATCACCTTCAAAAATTTGTATTAACAAATCACCCAAAATATTCTTCGGATAAAAACTGCTGCCATCTAATCAAGCCTCCGGGCTCCTGATTTGAAGAACGTCAAGAACCATTTATGTTCCCTGTTGGACCTCTGGGTGCAGATATGTCTTGGAACAAATGCAACTGACAGCACTAAATGGCGACGATTTGATGTTTATACGTTCAGTGAAAGAAAAATGGGTTAAAATAATCATTTGCCCTTATAATCATACTTATTTCATAGTTAATTTTTTTTATCTCAATCCTCGTATTATTCATATTTATTAATGCGCGTCTGAATATTTTTTTAACGAACCCAAGTGCCAACATTATTCATCAGCTTGTAACATTACCCGTGGCGTGTCGTGAAATTTAAAAAAATATATATTCATCAAACCGATGATGGCCATTTTTAAAACTCCGCGAGCACTCTCTCCCTCCGTGTATCCGCGGAGCGCAGAAAATTGAAATAGATTTTTTCCCGTCGCCCTTTAGCCGCGCGGCGATGGCGATGGCGCGATAAGCTTCTCCACTCAGCAAAGCGCGGTATCGATTTTCCCACCGGGAGGTTTTTCTACCTTCTCGCCGTTTCTTCTCACCTGTCTTCTTGTCTCGGCAATTATCAAAAGACAGGACCCGCTTCGATCTGCAATCAGTAGTTCAGTGTTAAAATGGCGACGTCACCATTTTTCCGTGTCATGATATTTTACGTCTTTTCTTGAAGCTTTTTCTGTGTAGATTTTTTTGCAAGAAGCCACAAGTTAATTACTTCGTCGACTGCCGAAATTATATAAATGAGTATTGTAAAATGATGTTAACTCTGAATAAGATAGATAAAGATCTTGCTTAATAATTTTTATTCACTGTTGACATATGAATGCATGTGTATCATCAAGGGTCATTACCTTTTTATGCCTAGCGCCCACTTTTGCCTATTTTACACTGTAAAATTTCCCTACCGCTCACCAACCTCGCTATATTTCAATTATGGGCGAAAAAGATCTAGAAGGAATGTAGGAGATTTGACCAACGGCCACCGCTCACCACGGAAGCCCATATCGCCCACTAGTGGGCAGTACGGACCAGGTTGACGACCCGTGGTATACATGTTAGCTTCCTAAAACGAAACGCGTACTTATAGTTATAATAAATATATTTAAATAATACTAAAGTAATTTAATCGATTAATTAAATTTACAACTTCATGTTTACTTGTAGAATAAAACTGTACTTTAATATTAATAACAACAAAACATCGAATAAAAGTTTTTATAATTTTGTAATCCATTTTTCATTAAGTTGGAAGTTATGACGTTGTTTTCATTTCTTTGTTTTACTTTTTAACTCACCATGACTAATGTCGTATCCAATTACTTTGATTTAATGGAATATATTTACTCGTATTCAAATTTATCATTGAATAATAACAGAAGAATTGTAAATACAATTCTTCTGTTATTTATTAATCAAACTATGTTTATTATTTTGTGTAATTTATTATGGATTACATTTCACAGAATCGTTATTTACGCTGTAAGCGAATTACAAAATTAAAATCACGTAACGATAACAAAGTGCCCAATAAAGTGGAAAACTTATCACAACATAATCATGATTTATATTCAACTTACATAACGCATTTTTTTCTCTCGCGAGTTATTTCGCCGCTGAAATAAGAGCCCAGTGATGGGTTCATTAAAGAACCACCAGGCTGTAGTTTGCGAACATCACTCTTGTGTGGAATGTTGTTTCAGCGCACTCTGAACTGTTTCCGGTACCTCAAAGCAAATTCTCAGCATTCGAAAATTGAAACCACCACTTTACGAGATTTCAATTTTTGTGATGTTTTGACAGGCACGCGATATTTCAGTGTAATTAAAATTTTCAACGTCAAAATAGTCGATGCTTTAATCTCACTTTTTTTCCTATTCGCTTACCTTTTTTGCAATACATTTCCCTCTGCGCCTTTTTGAAGTTGTCGCCATCTATGCAGATTTTGAATTCCAAATAACGTTAGAATTTATAATTAAAGTTGGCGGAATTTCATAACTATTACCCAGCATTTTTTCGATGTAAAATATGCTGTAATAAATAAATTCCTTTAGACGTTATTTCCTTTGGATTTTTATCTTTGAACTTTTTTGTGTTAGATTACTGCATGTTCATATTAACGGCTTAATTTATAATATATTAATAACAAAATTACATCAACTTACAGGTTTTGTCGTCTTTTATATACTTTTCTACCTGGAGGCCTCTCAAATGAATATCTTTTAGTGTTTTAATTTAAGTAATAAAATTAAGTGTGTATTTATTTTATATAATGAATTAATATTCTTTAATTTAGATTATTTTAATATTAAAAGTCATGAAATTGATTAAACTTTAATTAGTGTCTTTTTTTGTTCTCTTTGAGGACAGGCGTATCTTTTAAGATGAAGATTTATAGTGATAATGGTACCTTCACATTTTTTGCATATTATTCTTACTTACGTACTAGTACATTATCCTAGGTATAGTTTGCTTAATCAATAGTTGTCCGCTTTAAGTGTATAAAGTATTTTTGTCTTCTTCAATAAATTATTATCAGCAGTTTCATCGTCTGCTTATCATCCGTTAGGTTTAATGTCGCGGTACACCGCAAGCGAATTTATTGGATGACTTCTCTGCTCTCTGAATATTCAAGTACGATTATACTCAATATAAATGGAAAGCTTATATTGTACATTTTAAATATACGTGTATATGATACATTTTGATCGTGAATAATATATTGTAAACGATATTTTTGCATTTACTATTTTTTATTTACAATTTATTTGTATTTTTTCATTATTTGAATGCTTCAACAAGATTCTCTGACAACAACAACTCGACTCCTTACATAGCGAAACCGAAAAGAGTAATCTAAAAGAAATTAAAATAATCAATGCAACTTTGGAATCTTGTACAAGGCATTAATCAAATGTTTTTAAAAAAATATTTTTAAAATAAGTAAACTACATACTATAGATACATACTTTTTACTTTTTACTTTTTTAAATGTATTATATTTTGCAACTGTTTATTCACATACTCGTACACAGCGTAGTAAATATTATGTTAATACATGTGAAGAACTGTAGAAGCTCTCATTGAAAGCGAATCTGCGGTATGTAAGTGTGTAAATAAACAGTTCTCTGTGTGAACCATGTTTACATATACAAATAATAAATATTTATTTATTGAATATTTGAAATAGATTTCAAAGTGAATGCTTAAAATAATAAAACTGCATACACGCTGTAATGTTTATATAGTTTACTAAATTACAAGATAAAATAAACTTTTTTTTACAAGAATACAGTCCTTTTTTCATTCTCAGAGGCATAAAGGCTTTTGCTATGTTGGTGACTAGTGACGTTATGTATCAACATTTGTCAACCAAGCTGGAAGAATTTCCCGTGACTTGTATTGTTATCAGCGAATAAAATCCAATGGAAATTCCGGCCTACGTAGTGAAATATTCTCGGCTGTTAATATGTAAGAAGTTATTGCACTTTTATAAAATATGTCACGCGATACACGATCAAACATTCTGCAGGCAGCCAGTACAGCCTGAGAGCTTCACCCTCGCACGCGTTTCCTGCAATTATGCAGTTTCAATCTCAGCTCAAATGCTGTTAATATAAGCTTTAATTATAAATTATCTTGTGGTGGCTAATTCATTGAAGTTTGAAAAGCGTTGATATACAAATGGTAAAAAGGCAGTTTTATATTTAAATCAAACTGTAAAACATATTCTTTATCTGTGTACTTAAATTTGAGTCAAATAGGTTTAACTACATTATTTTTCCAGTTATAAAATATGTTAAATGTATTTATAAATGAACATACTTAATTCGTACCTAATATATATGATACTTTAGTAGTAAGTCGAGAATTATAAATTATATGTACACCCGGCGTAGATCCGAATGCAGATATTAATCAGGACGAAGCTAAGACAATGACAGATGATATAATTTTGTATAGGATTTTTTTATGATTAAATAATCAAATTAGACAGTATATCGTTGAAGGACATTGAAGGTTGTTTTAATGTTTATGTGTTTAATAGAACTCGAGAAATATTTCGTCTACCATTTTATTAAAAGAAATTTAGAGAAAACGCGTTATAAATACAGAAATCTTGATTAGATAACACCAAAACTTTCGTATTTATATCACTATAAAATTTAAAAATAATCTTTCAGTGTTAATATTTTGAAGTTTGTGAACTATTTCAATTAAAATTTAAGGAAAAATCTTTTCATTTTTATACTATCATAAATGAAAAGTAAAAATAAATACTTTATCTGAAATTACATTAATTTAAATAATAATATGTATTGTAAAATATTCATGTCGGATCGTGAATGAACTTATTCTCGGTATTTTTATGATTTGAATGCCTCTGAAATACTTAGCATGCAATAACTATTTACTTTCAGGGAAATCCTCCGGCGTGCGATTCGTTTTAAGCCTGGAAACGTGAACTCAAGTGATTGAAAATGCGGCGCTCAGACGGGAGATCAATGTCAAACTATACAGAATATACATCATGTCTATACCGACAGATTCACGACGCTTAACAACATCTTCGAAAACCAAACCCATAATGTATATATTTTTTTAAGTTATTGAAATTTTTTTTTTTTTTTAATATCAGCTATTCTGACTTGGGATAAAACGAATGATGTTTACAACTGACATTGTACTTGATAACTGTATATGCTTTGGCATACAAATGTTTTGAATATAATTTGATAGAATTATCAATTTCTTTTTAACAATACAAATTTTCTATATGTGTATCATTAGAATCGCGAATACATTGATTCATTTTCAATATTATTTGCAATATTTTTTGGTTTATCTGGGTTTTTTTGTTTTTATTTCATTTTTTAATTAGATTCAAATGCCTGTAACCTAGAAGAGAGTGGTGTAATGAATATTTTCCCAGGAATATATAATATTACCTGGAATTTTATGTACTCAGAAGTTTGTAGATTTTATTAAAATTAGTTTTTTATTTACTTTAAACGGAGCTATTATTACGATATTTTTGAAATCGGTAAGTATATTATAGACGTGTATATGGCATTGTAAATATTACCACGTGAGCATAACGGAAACTTACATGATTCAAATTATAAAAAATAAAAAAATAAAAAAATAAATGTAAATGTTATAATTGATAAATTATTTTTAGTATTTAAAAAAAAAATCCCGATCTGAAACCTCAAAAGTATTTGTTTCTTTCGTAAAAGTTCGATTGTATAAATATAAAACATCAAAAGCTTATCTTTTTCCATTTTCCTTTTAAGGGGAGTATGCACCGAGATTCGATGGCAAGGATCACATTTCTATAGGGCGCTAATTAGTCAATCAGTGGAGAGATTCACTGTGCTGATTGGCGTCTGGAGATCGCAGATAAGGGCGAGCCGCGCTAAACCAACCCCCTCAACCAACACCCCTCCTACTTCACCATCTTTGCTTTCAGTCGCTATCGGACGGGTACCAAGAACTAGCCACTTTACACTGAAAAAACTAGAGTGGTTCTGTGAATCATTTTAAAATTATTTTTCACATTATTGTTGTTGTTTTATGTTGCTTTTAAAGAGAAAAGAACTTTTTATCACACACTTTATTTTATGCCGCGCGGGGTGTTATTCACAGTTTATTATGTGCCCACATTTTACAAGCATTTTAAATAAGGATGTTATTTTATTTTTTTTCACTTATTATTTTTAAGTTACACATAATGCATTGATACACATGTCCTTTCAAATTCTCAGCATTGTATCTACTGCCTAAATTGAGTTGAACCCATCATCTATGCCTCTCATCACGTGAGAAGAAATATGATGTTTATGTAAGCGTTAGTTAGATCGCGTTTAATACAGATCGGGTTTCTAAAAGAGATTGTATGAGGTAGGAAACACAATTACTGTTAGAATATTTCTAAGCTTACGGGCGGAGTTCAGTAAAATACATTTTGAAAATTACCTGTTTTGATTTATATCTATTACACAATAAATATTGTTATGCGAATTCAGTAAATGAAATTGAATTGATAAATATTTGCAGATTTATTTCAATAAACTGAACGAGAAAACAGCAATACCAGACATCAAATTGAAATATGGTCGTTTCAGTTACTGAACGAAGGTTTATTTGACGAACTCAAATTTTATGTCTATACCCCGCCACGTCTCGTACTCAATATTTTTTCCAGTATGAAAAAAAAAATTTAGGAATTAGTATACTTGACTAAACTAAACTGATTGATGTTTCATAATGTTTACTTACATTAAGAAATGATTAAATTTGTAAGCTGTTATTGTTTTAAGTATTGCGGCTTAGAAAAGTGTACTTATAAAATGCTGGAAAATAATTTTACTTGCATCAGCTTACAGTACAGAACCACCCTCTACGTTCCGTGCGGTTGCATTCCAAACCTCGGTGTTTGAACCGACCAGCTCCAGTCCACCGCTCGCTACCGGTGAAGCATCATCACCTGGGGTACCTGGGTTTACCTGGGATCACCAGTAACTCCTCTACAAGTAGACTTACAGTCATGATACTGTGGTGATCTGTCAACATTTAGTGATTCAAAGGAAGAAGTCATCGACCGTTAACGTAAAAACTGTTGTATTAAAAAAAGCCAGTGAACGAATCTTGTGAACGATGATCCGTATGCGTGTTGCTTGTCTTGAATTAAAACGGGCACTCTATGTTATGAACTTGTTAGAAGATGTCATACTTGAAGTTGTACTGTGCTTCCTGGATGTTTGTGAAACCTGCCTGCAAATAATTGTACAAATAAATGTGGTTTTTTTTGTAGTTTTTAAAAAATTATGGTGAAATAATACTATCGTAAATGTGTTGTCAAAATTCTTACCTTAATATGACATTATTATGTGTAGTGATAAAATTCTAGTTTTATACTTCTTTGAATGAAATGTTGTATCTGTTATATGTTACAGTTGATTTTTTCTTGAATGTAGACATTTCTTATATCGAAAATTACGAACTTCTTCTATATTTTTTTATTAGATATTCAAAACTGTGATGTAAAAATGAATAAGAAAGTGCTTCTTTATTATGGCAATCTGCAACCATCGCATTCAGAATATAAAAATGTTAGCGCCGCATTACTTCTCCGAATGGCATGTAAATCGCCCGCCGGCCGTGTTTTCTAGTGAATAAATAAAAACATCGCTTAAACGGTAAACATTGCCTTCAAAGTCGTTTTCAGTTTTAACGCCTGTCATTTTATTCGAAAACAATGCAAAGTCTTCCATTTTCCGAACAGAGCGTTTTCTGCGAATAAATGTATTTTTATTTATTATGTATCACGGCTGCTTCTTTCCATGTCAAATGCAGATATTTCTGACGGCGTCGTATTCTTTTTACCATATGTTATCCCGAAAAGCCCCATAAATCCAATACATTACACGTGCTAACACAGACCGTAGCAGAGGTATATATCGCATATATGTACGCACTTCGGATATATTCCCTCCCTCCACCCGAACATCCGGTTTTTCGGAACTACTTATGACTCTGTAAAAACACTGACTAAATTTAAATATTTCATATACGCACATTTTTCGTCTTGGTGTGATATTTTTTCAGAAGCTTTATTACTTACCCCATATGCTGACAACACCCGAATACCATTTCAGCAAACTGAAAAAATATGAAAATGGAATATCACTTCTTAAATTTTGATATGAAACAATTTATGTCATACAAAATAAAGCTTCAACCATCCGACGTTAAATTTTAAAGGTAAATTTCATTTAATAATACCAAACATTACGTCTATTTAGTTTAACTCATTCTACATTAATATTACATTGGATATCTTAATATATAACTGTACTTGGTATTTCAATAAACTATAAAATAAAGTTAATAAGAAATGAGCTCTATTAGCCGCCATAGTCCTCGCCTTATCCCATATCACATCTAACTTCCCGAATTCCGTCAAGTACATTCATAGTACTCGACTGCCTGCCAGGACGGCGAGAGCACGTGGGCCTGCAGAAAAAGCAGCTGTAGTTTATGCTCTTGCGGCATCTGTAGTACATGTCCCAGTCATATCCAACTTTATCTCTTAACCGACTATAATATGCAAAGCTAATTTGACCGCTCACTTCGTCATTCTTCTGACAGTCAAACAATTAATAGTATTGCTATTTTTTTCTACGCAAGCATTTGTTTTTAAACCCGTAATACGATTCATTATTACAAATCTATCTTATCATGATCGTGTTTATCTCGGAATGGATATCTCGGAGCTTCTACTACTACAGTAGTTGCAGTCTATACTTATCCGCTGGGGAAGCAACACAAACATTCCCCCTTCCCTCTCGTGTTAATAAACAGTCCGGCAGTTCATGGAAGCACAATATTTTCCTTTATTGCGCCACTTGCCATTCTCCAGTCATCATCAGTCCGCTTATTATTGAAATTATGTTTCTTTTTATAGCGCGGGGCACGCACGCCGGCCAACTTTCGCCTTCACTACCGGGTCAATGGCTCACACAAATATTTTCATTGTACAAATACTTGCTTTCATAAAAAAACAGTTATCAAAATGTATTTTCAAAAAAGCCACCCATAAAAATATTTGTTTTCTACGTTTTTAACGTTGTGACGATCGACGGGTACCGCTCACTTCAGGTTTATCGCATGTTTTACCAGCACTAACTTCATACATTATATACAAATTATGTTGCAATTCATGAATTACGACTAGTATTGTTATATAATATTTAAATTTCGCTCAAATCCTTTTTTTTTCGTAAATATCAGAACGCAAAATATTCCATCCAAATGATGATATTGTCGGCATTTTGATATAACATAATCGTCAAAAATGTAAAACGAATGACAATGATACAAATTTTCATCACCAAATTGAATTACTGGAAAATATATTTTTATTAAATTACTGTTACGTCCGCAAAAATGGGCGGAGTGCTGTGTAATTGATAATTCTAAATATTTTTCAATTTGTACACCAGGGAATATTTTGACAATGTTCTTTGCATGTTCTTATATGTATATAACATTGTTGTTATTACCAAGCTCTTTATATAATTTAGTTGATGGTTATGAAATAAAAATATAAAAAGATTATGTCATCACGATTACAAAACGGGTACAACAGTACTGTCTTGATCAAAAAGTATCGTAAACTCTACACGGACATAAGAAGCCGAGTATCATTACATATTGAGTGCTGTATTTGCCCCTTTCGGCGCACCCTTCAACCGTGGCTCTGGAGGTTAATCAGCGGCTCCCTGGCCTGACTGACCATTTAACACTGACCACTGATCACTGACCACTGACTGAACATTGACCACTGACGGGGATGTCGGCACCGGGGCTCACGGGCGCCGGCTCTAATTAGGCGCCGGTGAACCGATGCACCGATACTGCGCCCCCTGAGACCACCTACTATCTGCACTCTATGCGAAATGCGCTTTAACGCTAACATAATTTTTTTAATAAACGAGCAAAAAGCTCTTTAACAATATAGCGCATTTCATAATTGTTTAGGTTTCAGACGAAAAACAGTTTCGCCTCAAATTGGGCAGAAACTACAAAATAATCTAAAATTTAGTTTCGGTGTTTGCTTGTAAATTTATTTCAAATTTTCAATATTACATATTTCGTACAACCTATAAATAATAAATATAAAAGTACTTTACGCATTCATATTATGTTAGTTCTTAAGAGGTGTTTTACGATTAAAAATCTAAAGTGTCTTAAAATACTGTGAATATTCGGATGCTTAGAGGATGGTATGATAATTAGAAGTGATGATGTGATGTAGAGTTATTAGAGCACGTACCATGCGCCATGGTAGAGATCCTGAGCGTGCTGCAGCACACGTGCGCTGAACCCGCAACTTCCCACGTGCGCAGAAGTGCGCGACCAGCGTGCGGCTGTCTACTTCATCTGCTGCTTCTTCAGGTAATGGGCGAGTCATCGAGCACCATATGTTACACGATAGAGGTCTTCAGATTTCCGATCGTCAATATTCAGATACCATATATATCCTGCATTCGTTAAAAGAAAAATAAACTGTAATGCGACTGCGAAGGAGTCACTGAAGTCTTATTTTTCGTTCTGGCTTTTTCGACAAAATGGTGTGGTGGTTCTCCGATGCTTCTCACAACACTTGAGTTGTATATTTACAGTGTTATTTTACCAAATATTTTTTCGTGGAGGAGATGTAGCGTCGTGGTTCTTGAGTGCTTCGCGGAGCTTAGTGTTCGTTGTCTTGACGTCTCGTGGTCTGGAGCGTGACTACCGTCCATTGACGGCACTGCGGTAACGCCCTGTCAGCGTGGTGTTACCAAAACAGTATTATCACTGAACAAGTCACTTAGGCTTTATATTATCACAATTATATAAACTTAATATATGCGATACATGTATCGCTGTTGGAATATTGCTTCAGATATGTTGATGAGTGTTTTTTTTTACTTATAATATATTCAGAGATTGTCACCTCGCTAGAGGTTCAGCTTGACAGCACGTGGCGAGCACGTTACAGCTGTCACTCTGACAACTGGGCGTGCGCCAGCCGATTGCCTTGACAGTCCGGGGACGCCACCAAGCTGCCGGGAAATGTCAAACTGACAAAACAACAAATATTGTGACATGCAGCTATCTTACTAACATGTTTCATATTTCAAGATTGTCTGTCAACACATCTCATGTAATAATACACACATATTCATGAATATTTTAATTTAGAACAATGCTTTTCAGAACAACATGTCTTGCATTTATGGCAGATTATGAAATATATGTTGTTGGTTATCAAAAATTAATACTACTCGGTGTGTAAATGTATAGTACAGTAAGACCCCGCTTAACACGGGGGATACGTTCCATCAAAGTAGAGCGTAATGCGAAACAGCGCTATACGAGGCTATCTTAACATGTAATTAATGGGGTTAGGGGAAGATGAATAAAAAATCGGTTAGTTATTAAATTTAATAAAAATAAAACCAAACATTTATTTCTTATAAAAATAAAAACAATAAAAACGAATATACTTATAAAAACAAATAAAATTCTCAGTCAGTCAGATCATTCAGTCTATTCTGTGTTTCCAATTTTCTGCCTTATTGTCAAGAAGGCATCTAATGTAGTTTGCGTTTTCCTTTTGCGTTCTGTTAGAAGTTGTTGATAAGTAGATAAAGCATATAAAACACCCCGTCTTGCTTTTGAACTCCTGTCAAAATTTGGATCATTTTCAACAAATTGAGATTGACGTTCATCAGAATTTAATATTCTAATCACTTGCATTTTAGTTTCCATTGAAATGATTTTTCTGGTTGCTTTCTTTTCTTTTTTTTTCATTATCACCCATGATAAAAACTAAAGATCATAATATGTGTCACTATATTAATCGTTATTTTAATATGTAAATTTATACTTATTTGTAAACCTAGCGCTGCGCACAATTTCGGGGAATTCCCGGGTTGAAATAAAAGAGCGCTAAACCGAAACAGCGTTAAGCGGGGTCTCACTCTATTTTACTGAGCATTTTTTAAAATTATTATTAAGATTCTTTTCAGAAAATTTGATCGCTAAGATGTGAAGTCTGTAAGTTGAAATATATTTTTACGAAATTTAAAACCTCCGTTAAAATACTTTGATGCTCAAACTTTTCACCAGTCGCTCGCTATTTTCTGTATTACTGTAGACATTTGAAAACTTAATACTTTCGACATAAATGATTTTTTATTTTATTCGCAAAGCTTTAGATTTGATCACCTATAAAATGTCTAAGTTTCGCAGTACATGATATTACATTACCCTTCCAGCTTAAAATTTCCCCCGCGACCTCGATAGTCCGATTGATGTTACTTCATAACTTTTCCCCGAGCCTTTTTGATTTAAAACATTCTTCATTTTGAGCACGCAAATCCGTCTTTGCCTTCGAGTCGTTATAAATACCTAAATTTAAATTCCGATTTCCAACATTTCCTTCATTTTTATTCTTCGTTGTTTTTAAAGATAAACGATATCTCTGGCTTAAAATATAAATTGTTCTGCTTTTCGACTGAAAACTTAAAAATATTAATTTCTTTTAGTGTTTTTAATTTTTAAATCAAATATTTATATTGACAGGTATATTTATAACCTTTTTTTGTAAATATATCAAAACATTGATTCTTATAAGTCTGGGCTTTTTTAGTTTCCTTTATTCTTCTTCGTAGTATCAATCCGGTGGATTGGTTTGCAGCAACAGAATCTTGCATCTCGATCTCCATTCCTCTCGGTCCTCCGCAACCCTTTTCAGCTCAGCATAAGCGCTACAATTCATGTCCTCGAATACTTGCTGCAAATACTCCCGTCTAGGGCGCCCTCTACAGTTTCTGCCCTCAACCATCCCCTCCACAATATCTTGAAGAAGACCATCGTGGCGCATGATGTGACCAATTCATCCGACTCGCCTCTCTGAGATGGTTCTTATTAGGTGCCTATCTTCCTTGATTATCCTGAGAACCTCATTGTTCGTGACGTGGTCTCTCCAGGAAATTCCGAGAATTCTTCTGTACGACCACATCTCAAAGGCCTCTGGTCTTTTTTTTATCACTTGCAGATAAGCACCATGTCTCACAGCCGTACATTAAGATGCTCCAAACAAGTGTTATTGCAAGTTGCTTACGGAGCCTTAAAGTAATATTCTTTGACTCAAGAATTTTTGCTTTTTTATTGAAAGCTAGCCTTGCTTGATGTATGCGACTGTTGACTTCTCTTTTTGTTCTGTCATCCCAGGTGATCGTACTTCCAGGGTATACAAATTCTTTTGCATCTTTTAGGGGCACTCCTTTATTAGGCTATCGAAAGAATTGACTTACAAGAAGAAGTTTATAATACTTTCAATTTAACTTAACTATTAACCCAATTTCAGATAATAAAAAAACTATGTACTATACACGGCTAAACCTAAAAGCAACAATATCAAATCTGGCCGTGAAAACCTAATAAGTTATTTATGTACGTATTTTAAACATAAATATTCACTGATATCCAGAAAGTTAATGTATCAGGTTTCGATTTAAAATCTAAATACTTCCTTTTTGTTTTATTTTCGACTTTACTATTAATACATGTTGCAAACAAGCATCTGGCGTACCTGGATAAACGTTAAAGAGTTCACTGAAGGGGTAAAACAATTCCGATACTCTTTTATTATTTTGAATAGAATAATGGACAACTTATAATGATTTCAGAACCGAAAAATGCATATATACGTTTTTAAATAAACATGTTTATGTATACATGATATATTTTCGAGCACCGTCGATAATCGTTTTAAAATCGGGTCACCTGGATTTCCACATTACTGCGATCCATCGCTTAGAAATAATTCCGCCGTCACTAATGATCAGACTTGGGTTCGCGCCCTCATTACTGATGGAATTCATCCATCGCGGGCCGCTTTGTGCCGACACTCGAGGAGACGGTCCTTGGAGACGTCTTATAAAACCAAGAAGTGTGGCAGATCCTCGATTGAGAACTTGTTTGCTACCATATATGCTTTTCGTAACGATTTTTCCATAATCAATATATAACCTTTTTCAGTATTTTTTTTTGTGCAGTTGTAGGAGAACAGATATGAGAGCTGCACTTTCTAGGTGAACGTGGCTCTTATCACCATTGATTACGTCAAATATAGAAGTATTCGGTGGAGTTCTGAAATTAAGAATTGAAATAAGACTAGGTAAACGATGTGGCAGTTGTCATAGTCCTGACAGCAGTTTTATATTGGCTTTACATTGGCTTTATATTTTCTTCCTATATCCGTGCTTTATATAGAAAGAAGAGTCACCACAAATTGTCGTCAAACAGGCAGTTACCATTGTACATTTCTACATACACTATCCTTAAACATCTCTGCACCAGAAAGTCCACCTGAGAATACGCATAGTTCCCGACGTAGGGCAGGAACTTGAGACGGTTGTTGTAGTATCCTTGCCATATATTTGGGTGATTTTGTTAATCCATGGTTATCCCGAAGCTTTCGAGGTCTTATTCTTTTCGTCATATGGAGCGACTCAACCCAACCAATGACACGCGGTAAGCAATAGGCGGTAATGCACGCGTAACCAAGTTTCGGTATGCGTACAATGTTGTTCAATTTCTGTGTTGTAATGAACAGTTCTTACAATGCGTTATTGTTGATGGTCAATGAACATTTTTATAATGTAATCTCAGTGGCCATATTTTGTGTGTGTGGAGATGGAAGAGAAAATAAGATAACTTTTTGTCCAAAAATGCTGTGGATTTATTGGTTTTTGAGATACCTGGACATATATCCCAATATAAATTAAGAGGGTGCTAGAGTTACCTGATTGCGAACATTTTTCATTGACTTTTTCCCTCCATCCCGCCCCGTCAGATAATTTATCTTCGGCGGTTTACGCGGTCCAGCCGAACCTCCGGTCAGACTTTCGCTCTCTACTTTTTTCAAGCTTATACAATTTAAAGCCTTTTTTGCTGCCTGCAAAAACGTTCTTCCAACCGCCAGCTGGGATTTTCACCTCCCCCGGATCTGAGCCGGTGATCCTGCACTTACAAGTCGACCCCAATCCCTTGAAAAGCTCGCAGTGGCAGCCATCCTGAGTGGAAAACTTGTGAGTGTGAGGCGGCAAATATACAAATGTAAAACGCTGTGTATACAATGCGACATCATTAAAATATATTTAAAAGTACTATATATTTACTCATTATTTATCGCAGAAAATATTTAAAGATACTTATCAAAAAAGTATTTTTTTCGACATTTTGTAATGCAATTTAATATTTGACCTTTAAGTCAAATTAAACGTTTTAGAATCACTATAAAATATATCAAAGAAATATACGTGTATCACATGTCATTACGAGATAGTGCCGCCAATCTTTTCTTTTATTTGCCTTGTCCAAAGATATCTCTATATCCAAGATCCACCTGGGAACATATGTTTCCCGACGATCTCAAAGTTAGGAACCCGAGGACTTGAAAGGGCAGCTTTGGGTGATTTGTTAATCGGATTTATAAGAAGGTCGGATGATAATCCCGACGCTCTTGAGACTCGAAAAAAATCTAATAAGTGACTCAACCCATCCAATGTCATGCGGTAAGCAACAGGCGGGAAACTATCCATGTTTTGGTCCGCGCCCAATGTTGTTTAACTTCGGTATTCTATCGAAAGAAGCGCACCATAAATATATTGATGTTGATCTTTACATAAGATAATTATTTAAAATGGTTAAAAAGTATGATTCTGTAACACCGTTAAGATTATTTACTGTTGATTCTTAGTGAAACTGCCTAATCATTACTGTAAATTATTTTTTATTGAACTACTGAACTATGAATATAGATAGCATCACACTCGGTTGTTCACACTCACATAGAATGCGCTAATTTGTGTGACCTTATGTGATTACTAGCATGTACTTCCTTATCTATATAATAAACTGTAATTGAAGAGATCATTGAAAACGGTCCCATTGAAACCGAAACGCGTACAATCATTTCAATTAACACCAGAAATGAAACATTTTTTTTTAAATGTAACATACGTGGTTTATCTTTAAAGGTGTATATATTATTTAAATATGTTTATTTGGACGTGCGGTTGTCATAATACGCAAGAACAGACACTCGCGTGTTTATGTTTTACAAGCAAGTATGTCACAATGCCCCAGTCTCCGGGAGGGTTAGACTATTAGTCAGGCTCCAGCAGCAGCTCCAGAGGCTCCACTTAGCAGTGCGGCTCCATTATTCATCCGTTATAATGGCCCGCGAGTGCAGCGCGACAACTCCGACTTCACTGGAAAGCATTTTCTCCCTTTGCCGACTCGCGGCCGCGCGGATGTATTATCAATTCCGTAAGAGACACACGAGGGCTGTTTGTATTGTTTCTTTGTGACGCGCCGGGTTGAAATCTGCACACCATTGCTCTAAGTGAACTCGCCAAACGTAAAAAGCGTACCGAATAAAATAAGTATATGCCACGAGAACATTTCATTGTATTTTACTCATATATAAGAAAATGATAATACATTTTTTTGTTTTCTGAATTTCAATAACAGCCGGCGTTTTTTATACTTAGCATTCACTTTAAGATGTTTTTTTTATCGTTTTTATAAGAATCGCGTTAAGTTCCATTGAGAAAAATGAGTTCACTATCTCAGCAATTTTTTTTTTTAAAAACACAACGTTCGTTTGGTTTTTAATATGTGAAAATGCTAGGTTCCTTTTTGCTAAAAAAGAATTAAATTGTGTGATTGTTCTTTCCGAGTCATGTATATTTGACATAAGTACTTTTTTATTTTTTATTATGGGATACATTATATTTTTGATAATATTCCTTGCCAATCCGAATCAAAAATAATTAATTTTAACTATAAATATTCGAGTAATTCGCTGAAGTAATTGATTTAAATCGCTGCAATTAAGTAAATACCATTTATAATACAACAAAGGAGGGTCAACAGGATTACCAGGTAATTGGCTAACTGCCCACATGTTAGCTTCAGTAATTAATTTTGTGCCGCAGGCAAACTAAATAAATAATTTTAAAATATTTTATATAAACAGTTTTCCTTGTATTTTTATTATTTATAACGTCGTTTTTACGATTTTACTTATTTTTCACTGATCATATTTTTATAATTTCTACAGCGTATTAATAATTATAAATATGATTGACATATTTTGCCCGCGGTCATAGCTCAATGGTAAAGCGTTTGCTTTGCAAGCCAAAGGTCGTGGGTTCGATCGCCGACGGAGATTAAAAAAAAAAGGATTTTTAATCGATTTCTGAGCTCTAAAATACCCCGGTTGGTGTGAATTTGATCCATCACCCGTAAAATGTCAGTCATAGCCTATCAATTAAAATTGGTAGTAGACAAAAGTCGTCCCGTGAAGACCACCCATTCATAGTAGATTCCTGTAATAATAAAGGATGATGCGTGAATCTCGGGCTGTAGTCTATGACGTTGGCGGATCAACACTCCACATGTAGCGTTTAGCCATATACACCATGATAAGCGTCATAGAATTCCACAGATGAGACAAAAAAAATACTATCACCATCTGTCGGTATTCTCCTGTATCTGTTTACATAAAAAAAAAATTACGTTTGAAGTTTAGAAACGGCACGCACATTTTTATGATACTTTACTGAAATATCTACGCAGCAAATCTTGTTCTGCTTAAAAAAGTTTTTCAGTGAATAACGAGGCTACTCGTAGATTGCTTCTTGCTCTTGTTCCCCCAACCTACGATTTATTTACTTTTAAAAAAGGAAGCTTACTTTACTTAAAGAGCTGTTTTTAAAATATCTTAAAACAATCAATTTCCTAAAAAAAACTAAGAATTATAGATATTGACTGAATATGTACCAAAAACTCAATGTTATTTTTTGCAGCCTAAACCCAAAATTAAGTCGGCTTTTTATATTGTATATTTCAAAAAAATAGCGTCCATATTTAAAAAAAGAATTAAATGGTTTATAACAATGAACTAATTATTTTCAACGCAATTCTGCTGATGAGATCTCTTCTTATACTGTGTCGAGAGTACATTTTCCGCGCTCAAAAAAAAAAACAAATTTAAATTTTGAGCCGAAAGCTTTTTTTGCCCAAGCGTTTTCCCAGTGACGATGGTGGTAACTTCAACAAAAGGCCTCTGCATAAACACTAGCATCTAATTAAGTTCCCGGATACACCTGTTCCTCGGTCCTGTACCGACTCGGCTGTCGTCCCGTCTCCAATAAATCCTTATTTCATTTTCTCGGACAAGAGAAAAAGTTCCTAAAGCCGCTCCAAGAAGACTCCTCTGAATCATTTGTCAAGACGCGCTGTCATCCTTACAGTTCTGTCATAATCTGCAGTGAGCCCCTCTTCCTTATTAATAGAGGAAAACTGTACAAAATTATCCATAATAACATTTCAAGTATCACCGTTTTTTTACTATATATTTTAGATCATTATTTTGTTTACTTTTAATTAATGTAACACAAGCACATAATCATAAATATCATTTAATTATAAAGTCTTATGGATGTTTCTTTTAAAACCTGTAGCAACAGTTGTTAAATGGCATTATTTTTTCTTTTTAAGGTTTAAACGTAATTATTTTGTATACTTATATTATATCTTTGTAAAAAATATGCTAAAAAATACCTTTCTTAAATGTAGCACTTACAACTGCCCCCTTGATATGAGAGTTCCGAGTGGCTGTTAGCTGTTTTTCTGTTCTTTATTAGAGACGACTCTGCCTGAGAGGGCTCTGGCTACATTATAATACGGAAGTTGGGAGTTCCTCCTTCTACCTGTGCTGGGAGATCATGCTGCGATAATAATATCTGCTACGACACGGTGGAAGCATTTTTTATCTAGCACTCTCAAGTTATACCAAGTAAGAATTAACTTTGTTGATGTTGTATTAACTTATGTCATAAACATGGTACCGTTTTACCTCAAGATTAATTTTAAACGACTTATAAAAAACTTTATGAAATGTATCTTTACATTTTACGTCAAATTTATACACTTGTATTATATTTTTGTAGTTTATTTTTAAAAATATACTCGTAGTTTCTGGCATATGTGCTATATAACACAACTTTTAACTATTATTTTACAAATTCAGTGATTTTTTAACAAAAAGACTTCAGTTATTTTTTTACTCGTTAAAATTATTCGTTATTAGTTTGATGTTACGGCCTTATCTTTAGATACTAAATATCGCTGCATAAAAATGTAACTGAATTTTTGTCGAATTTTCGTTTGAACTCTTTTGTCATTTTTATTTCATTTTATCGATCCAAAGTTTGCCATTATTCACTGAAAATTTGCGACCTTGTCATGTTTTGAATTCAGTAGAAATCGTACGTAATTACTCTCTCCGGACAAATTTTCGTTTGTGATGTTCGCCATCTTATCTGCTCAGTAATAACTTATTTTCCTCCCGTCCGAGAACTCTTCTTGTTTCTCGCGGTGTATTTTTCCGTTCGGTTTAATGAGTTTCCTTCTTCTAATTTGTTGTTTATAAAATATAAGAAATTGTAGCGAAATTTATGACCAAACTTTGTTGGTGTACACTTCCAATTTTTTTTTGTATTATGACGGACGAGTATTTATTACTGTACCTTATTTATTATTAAGTATCAAAATAAACAAACGACGTTGATTCGTTTACCAATGACCGTATTTAAATATATTTAACACTTAAATTTAATACGTTTTTCTACTTTTATCACATGTTTACTATTATTGTTAATATTTAGCAGCAGATAACGATAGTTGTAGTGTCTTCTTATCTTAATTAGGGCCCTTTGTGTGCATTCTTTCTACGTTTTTTGTGATTTTAATCTTATTTATTGTTTTATTTTCAACGTTCAGTATGATGCAGAAAACATTAGAAATTGTAGTGTGACTTTATCTACTCCTGTATTTATCTATCTCAATCGATTACGTTTTCGTTATCAACACTCCCTCGGGCATTGGTCTATTGTGAACGTACGAGTATACACAGGTTCATGAGCACCCTCAGCATCGTCGGGCGATGCGGCCAGCTTCACAATAAAATGTAGCATTACCGCTCGTTGACTCTCAGAAAGAAATTTGAAGGAGCCCATTAAGTGTGGAGACGGTGAGTGCAGACGTGCGCGGCGTGGAGACCGCCGAGACCTTTGTCTGGAGCTCACACTCCGCACATGTTTACACTGTGCAGAGTGTGTTAGTACAGCAAGCTCAACACACACCATACTCTGAAATATTCACTTTAAATTTGGAAAATATGACCAAATAAAATGACCTCTGTCAGTTGTCAGGGCTCCTTACTTAAATACCAGCGAATATGCTGTGTAGTTTTTCCAGATGACGAATAATAGGGACTCGACGAAAATGCTACTTTGATTTGGGTTGTACTTCGGAAACCGCATCCTAATTGAAGCATATTGTTATATCTGGCCTTAAGCATAGTGTACTTCCACCCTGTTATTCTACTACGTGATGGTATTATTAGATGGTAATATTATATGTAATTTGAAAGTAATTATGATGCTCGCCGCTAGATAGTGTTAAAGAAACATGAAAAACTTATGTCCCCGATTATCATTATTAGAGTCAACACAGGACGTTATGATTTTTTTAATACAAATAGTTGGTGTTTGTTAATTTAACAGTATTTGATTTAATTCTTTCTTTGCGAAGTACAATTAGTAATAAGTATTTATAATAAAGAAATAAGTTAATAAATTAGCGTATGTTCCTGTTTATTTATGTTTAATATAAAGTCTTGTGATGTTGAGAGGTATATAATTCGAACAAGAAATCGTTTTTCGTGTGATACTGATTAAATAACTAAAGATTCTTTAATCAGCTTCCTTATTCCATTTTCTTTCTCTCAATAGATCGTCTCGTTGTATCATTATTAAGTAATATGTAGTGAGTCGGCTGATTAACCTCGAAACCATCAGATCAGGCGAAATAATATTAAAACCTAAGTTTGCTCTCATCGTTTCAAAAAATATCAAAATAATATTTTTATAAATATTTGTCCCTACTGTTGCTTGCCTTGCGGCGTCAGGCTGCGGTACGCTGGGTCAAAGGAAAGTTTCCCTCGGAGCTTTTCTCCGGGAATGTAATTATTGTCGTCTGTGACGCGCTTTTATATCGAAAATTTAATCTTCTGCCCGCCGCTGCAACTAGAGGAGAGTCCATTTAACCTTTTATTATTAAGAATACAAAAATTAATTTCGATGCATCAACATAATATGTACAAAGTTTTCTTATATTAATTTCATGTATGTATATTAATTATCCAAAGTATTTGTTTGTAAATCTAAAATAAATATACATATATATTTTATTTTATATATTACATTTAATATGATAAGTTAAGCAAATAATTTTGTTTTAAACCGTAGTAAAATTGTTTTTTTTAAATATAATTTTAATTAAAAAACTAATAGGTTCATAATACAATAATATTTATTAATACGAATGTTTTTGGGTTATAATTAAATTATGTAAATCAATCAGAAATCTACTTAATTATTATAATATGGTATTGATATTATATAAAATAAATATAAATTCGGCGGAACATATCCTCGTCGAGTCCATTTTTTTTTTCATACAAGCGAGATGCGTCAGTGTGAATTACTTTTTTCCAATATAAAATACAGTTGCGTAACAATGGATGCATAATATTTCTCAACGTTATTTATTACAACAACAAAGAATCGCCCGTGTTCTATAAATTTCCGCTTTTTAAATTTGAATTGCACGCAAATATCGATAAATATATTTTTATGTAGTAGGGTTTTACAAAATATTTTATACAGATATATGATAAAAGAGTATAAAGCAATCAATGTGTTAACAGTATTTGATGTTGAATTTTTGATTAAATGATTCAGTATTTCAATTTGAAAGTAAATATTTTCATTACAATGTTAATGTGAATAGAAGATTTGTATGTCAATATATGTACTGGAGAATACCTGTCATTGTGACAATGACTAAGCGTGTTGTCTTGATATTCAACACATGACTTCTTATCTGACGATCTACCACCCTTTTTCAAGGCCATGTTAAATTATAATATTAGTACATGGATTTAATTTTTTATTAAAATATTTTTTAAAATACTCTAATGTACTTTTATATATCATTGACTATATTTCAATATTATAAGTAATTAAATATACACATACCATAATATACACATATGCAGAAAAATAGTCGAGTGGACTAGGCGGTGTAAAAGACTTGAACAAAGGGTTGGTTCCAATGCTCATGGTTCGTATCCCGCTTCTGCCGATATTTTTCAGAATGAATTGATGCGTATAATTTTTTTTATGTATAATTGTATGTGTATATTTAATTACTACTTATAATATTAGTAGTAATTTTAACGGGCGAAGGGATCAGTCTTGTCCCATCTGGGAATAATACGTGATTAAAAACTTAAATATAGTATATCTTAAGATTCTCCGATGTTGAACCCTAGTCCTCATGACAGTCGAGCACACTAACATTTCGATCGTACTATTATTATTTAAGTTTCACTCTTATTTTAAGAATTCATGACATGAAAAACAATATGACATTGTAATTGATATGTAAATATTTACAATGTCTATTCTTTTGAATAATACAACGACAATAATTCCTGGATTACCTAATATAATAAATAAATAAGTTAATAAATTAGCGTATGTTCCTTGTTATTGTTTGTTTGTTTATCGGTTTATATTGTTGTGGTTTTCAGAACGCAATGCATCATTATTTATTTAATGTTAATACCCGTATAATGTGTTAAATTATTTAAATATGATAACACTTTCGATTACCCCAAACCATTCACAGCCGCCAACTCATTTCAATATTGATCCCTGTCTATGACGCTTTGATTCACACAAAAACTTGATAGCCACTAAAAACTGCTAATTCAGAGTGTTCGGGTTAACGGATTGACGCGTTTGTCCGAATTACGGGCATTGTCCACTGCAGCGATTCTGCATTTATTATGAATGTAATGGTTATAGGATCGCTTTGTGTTGTGTCTGAATGCCGCAAATGCATTTTTGGTTTAGGGAACGAGCGAGCGCTTTGAATAATCATGTGCTCGATAAGTTATGACTCTCATTCTGTATTCGAAAACTTTCATTAATAATACGCCTTATAATTTTATATAAGTAGTTAGTGTAGCTGTAATTACGAGTATTAAAACATTTTAAAATGTCATTTAATTTTTAGGTTTACTTCTGATATTCAGTAGCGTTTTTTTTTTAAATATAGTTACTGTATGTTTTTTATATAATTTTCAATATGTTGTACCTTTTTTTCTCAAAAAAATGTAAAGTGAATTTTAAACCTACAATAATAGAGAAAAGGCGTAAATAAAATAGTTACAGTTCGGCAGTACATGGAATAAAATTTTCAAATTCAGATTTGAAAATACCTATCCGCAAAACGTTTTTACAATGAAAGATAAAATTTCATTCGGCATTTATATTGAAAATATCGTTTATTACGAGAAAAGATTCCTCCTACGACAACCTATTTTTACATATACATTCATACATAGGTACATTTATTCAAAGGAAAGAGTCTCTTCCAAATTTTTTTCGCGGTAACACTATCCGCTCTTTACATTTCATAAGGTTAAACTGTATAAATTCCTATAGGCAAACATCCATCGAAAATCTTTTGTAAATAAAAACGAGTGGAGTAAGAGGCTGCATATCGTTTACGAATTCAATTTTCGCACACACGCGCATATTAAATGTCCACCAACACATTGTTTTATTTTTAATACAAAGAGAGACACAAGAAAGAATATTCAATTTCCGATGCGAAAAGCCTCTCGAAATTCAAATCCACTTAAAAATATCTGGAACGCTATAAATATCAATGTGATGCGCTCATATACGTGTTTCGTGTATTTATAACGAGAATTCGTGTCACCTTTTCATTTTTTCGGGAAGAGGGATGAAAAAATGATACAGCAGTGTCATCCTTACGCCTCATCCTCTTTTGTAGGGATTACTTATGAAACTTAATTCCCTTGCCCCAATACAGCGGTCCCCGTTTCCCTTCACCCTTATTTCTAAGGACACCTTGCGTTGCTAGGCTACCGGGCTGTGAGCGATGTTTGGAGTATCCACTTGAACATAATGTTATTGTATAATGTGAACTCGCACAAAAGTAGTCGATGCTCTTCACAACTATAGGCATAGGCGATGGTGCCACTGCTGGGAGATTAATCGTTGATAAAGATCAGATACTCTCAGAGAAAATTACTAACTTGTGAAATCTTCAAGAGAAGCGTAACTCTACTTAATATATATTAAACAAGATCAACCTAATATTCAATGCTTTTTACTCTAGAATTCCATATAAATAATGTATCTGATAAGTTACAAAACTCCTTAACACAATTATTTTTCGTAGCTAATGTTTTTTTACACTACTTTTACTTAATAAAGTAATTATGATTGATTGATATTTAACCATTTGTACACATGCTAATCTATTGCAAATACCGTATTATATAACATTAATTTTGTCAATTAATCAGATAAAATAAACGGTGAACGAGATGATTCGCTTAATAGGTATTATCTTAGATGGCTTTTGTTATAAATGATGTATATGCAGATTTCTCTGCAAGGTTAAATCAATTGAATTATTCACATTTATACTCGTAGTTTTTAAATTTACGTCATTGTTTAAACTTGCAAATAAATCCCCATAGTATTTATTAGAAATGACATGTGGGTTAATACATATTCAGCATGCAATATATTGTGTTGATATCTCCTTTCGCTGAGGTGGAAAATTTGACCCAGTAGTCAACTTTAAATTCGTGTCAACGTTGAATACAATGGTCAAGACATAGGTATATTGTCAGCGGTTTGAATCCTCTCGCCCACTGTTTCTTTTTCTGAGATTAATTGAAAAAAAAAATATTATAAGATAGTATTTGGTATAAATTTATATATGTATCAAATTTTATGCACACGTTTATTACTGTATAAATATATATTACATTGAAGTATGTAAAACATATTGAAATGTTTTCATTCGTACATTTATCATAACAAACAAACTTTTTTGGTTCATTGGGTATCAATATCCACGAATATTCTGACTTCTTGTATTATTATTTGTTCCCATTGTCTTTGTGATGTTTCAAAATATACGTATTCGACAACCCTAAACTTTTTTCAAACTATCCCCGATATCTATTCCGGACTTGTTCGCCATTTCTTTTGAAAGAGATTCAAGCTATTCTAGGTATGTGTAATATCATCAAATATCTCTTATACCATTATTCCTATCTAGTTTGCTACGTCCAGATAAAACACCCGTTTTGTTCATGAAAACGGGTATTTGGTTACTTCTTTTTTACTTAAATTATATAAGTTTTGCATTTTTTCTATTGATTATTATGTTGTTTTTTTGTATTTTTGTATGAAAGTAATGTTTATTTTTTTCATTCGCAGGAGTTTGCGACCCTCACAAAGGAACTCAACATCGTGCGAGAGAAACTTCTGGAACGCGAGGAAGAAATCTCAGAGCTCAAAGCAGAAAGAAATAACACAAGGGTAAGAGGAATGAGTATATCTTAATTTAAAATAAAACACAATTTTTATATCGAATTATAATACTGCAAATTTACTTTCATTTAAATATATACAGGCATAAATGAATCCTTCATATAGCTTTTACCCTAATTGAATCAAACCATGTTTTATTCTATTCTACGAGGAGCAATTATCAAGTGACACAATTATGCGATATATAGAAGAGAGAGGGGGGGATGTTTTTAGTGTGAAACAGCTATAAATATAAAAATAATGTATTTACATTGTAGAAATGAGGGTATTGATTGGTATTGAAAGGCAATTTATGAATAAAATAATTTATAGGATAAATTAAACAATATAAATATTAGTATTGTGGCTTTTGAGTTTAGACGTGTGTGGCGAATTACTCTTTTCCAATATTTTGACCGCCATTGCAGGGGTCTTCTTCAGGGTTGATTACTTTCACAAAGTCATCAACCCTGAAGAAGACCCCATGCAATGGCGGTCGAAATATTGGAAACGAGTAATTCGCCACACACGGCTAAACCCAAAAGCCACAATACCAAATCTGGCCGTGAAAACCCAAGATGTTATTTAATAGAAATATTGTACTCATTCCATCTTGGGTTCAGAAAAAAAAATGATGTTAAAAATAAAAATTACGATTTTTTACGAAAGTTTAGTTTATGCATGAAAAACTAAAAGCATTTTTTTATCTTAACATTGATGTGTATAAATAAAAATTAATTTAATGTTACTTTTTCTTTTAATCAGTATGTCTGATTATTAATTTTTACTACGAAAGCTTACCTTTTAAGTTCCTGTAGAAATGTAGCTCGTTGAAATATAACTCTTCGGTTTACCATGGACAGAAACGATTCTACTAAATTACCCAAATTAATACGTTCTGTATTTCGTACATTTTTAACAGATAATTCAAAGTTGGTGATTTATTGCCACTTGTGTATGCAAACTTAGACCCGGGGGTCGATTAGGGTAATATTTTAACTTTATTTAAAAACTTTTTTAAGCCACGTCGAAAAACATTTCTGAATAATTAAATGTTTTGTTGTGAATTGGATAACTTCGTGTACGGAAATTCTAAAAATCAAAATTTGTTTTATTCTGTTGCACGTCTGCCATATTAACAAGTAATTGCCCTTTTTGTGACTGAAATTATTAGGTTCATTAATTTAAATGAATTTATTTCCATTTATTATATTTTTGATATGTAGAATTTTTTTTTGGCAATTTTGAATATTTTTTTTATGGTAATAAAAATTTACACAAACAATCTGATCGTTCCTGGATAAGTATTTTCGGCATAAGTTAACTTAAATCCAAATAAAATAATTTATTTTAATTCCTCCACCTTTTAGGAGTCGAAATTTAGATATTTTAATTTTTAGTGACAAATAAGTGTTATCATTACTTAAATCTTGAGTTTTTTGCTACGGGTTGTACGCCCGCTCTATTTTAAATAAATATGGTCCACTTGAGCAGCCCCTGAAACCATGGACTTAAATGCATTCTTCTCGGAATAGATAATCACTTTTTGGATGAATATCCAAAAAGTGGTTTTCAAGAGAATTTTTATAAAAAATATATCTTTTTCTGCTGCCCCCCCCCATGCTTTTGTTATTGTGAAGTTTCGCCGGCTACAAATTAGATTTGGCAGAACTTTTAAATGCGGTGTATTCGGATTATAGTGGAGGATCTGACAGCGTCTTAGTGTTTACATAGTGGTCATATGCTGCCTCCAAAAATATATCACTATCAACATAGCTGATAGAGTGACCCTTTTCTTACTTTTTTATTTTCAATAGTATAATACGATATAATGTAAATACTATAAGACTTTTCAAACCGCCATGCCTTTCACAAACTCTAAGTAACACATTTATGTAAAAAAATATTGTCGTGAATTTTTGGCAAATATATAACAAAAATTTACTCACGTATGCACAAAACAATAAAAGGGGTTCGTTTTTTGTCGCAACCATCACAAATGTTAATTTTTCCTCCGTAAGGCAGGTACGATATTCCTACTTAAATATTTTCTGTGTGTAATATCATCAAAATTCTACTCCAACACAGAAATATGTAAATATAACCTAACTATCTCAGTTTCCCAAGAAACACTTAAGCTTTATTGCTTCACGTTTCCAATATATATTTTTTACCATATCCTTTCCTTAAGTTGAAGCATATGGACTTCAAAAAGACAAAACCTGGGACGACTGCTTCCTGAAACATTCATTCGACTCAATTTAACTCTACATCGAAGTCACGCAGAATATATTTTGTAATCTGAGATTTTGAAGAAATGCAACTTTGATTTACGTTCTGTTGCGACAACCACTCTTCGGAGGTTCATATGACCACCACATTATAGATCTTTTTTGTAGTATCAATCCGGTGGATTGGTTTTCAGCAACAGAATCTTGCATCTCGATCTCCATTCCTCTCGGTCCTCCGCAACCCTTTTCAGCTCAGCATAAGCGCTACAATTCATGTCCTCGAATACTTGCTGCAAATACTCCCGTCTAGGGCGCCCTCTACAGTTTCTACCCTCAACCATCTCCTCCACAATGTCGTGAAGAAGACCATCGTGGCGCATAATGTGACCGATTCATCGGTCACATTTTCCCTATTGTTCGTGACGTAGTCTCTCCAGGAAATTCCGAGAATTCTTCTGTATGACCACATCTCAAAGGCCTCTAATCTTTTTTATCACTTTCAAATAAGCACCATGTCTCACAGCTGTTCATTAAGATGCTGCAAACAAATGTTTTGGCAAGTTGCTTGCGGAGCCTTAAAGTAATATTCTTTGACTCAAGAATTTTTGTTTTTTTATTGAAAGCTAGCCTTGCTTGGTGTGTGCGACTGTTGACTTTTCTTTTTGTTCTGCCATCCCAGGTGATCGTACTTCCAAGGTATTCTAGATATAATAAACAATGTACTCGTACTTTAATCGCGTTTAATGTCTCTCGTGGTTGACAATACGATTAAAACAAAACTTAATATTTATTTATGATCTTTATTACTTATCCGTCATAACTTAGTTTCACCGTTAAGGAATCTGTGTAATCATTCATATCTTACTACAATGAGCACACATCGTCTATTCTGACTCAGCGTCGCCTACTGAAGTTTTCTCATGCATAAGTTTACATAAATATTTTCTTGCCCGTCGCTTCTTGTGTGCAAGTGCGCTAAATGCGTTGAGGCTGCACCGCCGCGTGGTGCTTTTATCCGAATGCATTATTAATGCCGTGCGTTGGCATTTGTTTGTCGCTGAAGTGGGAGCCTCCCCTTTACCGTAGCACCTGGCGTAGACCCTTTATTGTTATTGCCATCATTTACAAAAGCGATCTTACAATTTCGTGGATTTTCCACCTACATAATGAAGAGCGATTTTATTTTTTACTTTTCGTAGAATAAATATTTTCGAAATTTTTATTTTTAATCGTAATGCTTTTACATCGATTCAATATAACTGCTTATTCAATTGACACATTTTATTTGCCATTTAATTTAATGATTATTAAATTGAAATCTTGATAACTATTTATTTAAAAAACCATTTTAGGACGTTTACAGTTGAAATTTTTTGTGGTTGGATTAAATCAAAATAAATATCAATATTATTTGTTTATACTTCATTATGAGACTTCCTTTGTAAAATTGGTGTAAAAGATCAAGTAAATTAAAATTTTTATGGATTATTTTATTTAAACATACTCGTAATAATACAATTATCCAATTTGTCTTAATGTTCAATAAATAATCAGTGCAGCATTCAATGCATTTTGCATACGAGTACTTTCACACGCGAAACAATAAAGCTAGACATTCTTTAATTATTCAATCACGATAGAAGATAATAGTAAAACTCAGTTGAAACGAATAAATCAGTCTGGATGTTAAATTAAAATTTTCAACGTAATTACAATCATTGTAAACCCCTCTACGAAAAGTTTATCTTTAATTCTTAAAGATAAACTCGAGCATCTGTGGCAGCCACCCCCGGCGCTCAGCGCTTATCATAAATGATGTGAGAATTTTAGTGAGAACTTATGAGAGTTTGTAAGTAGTGTGTAACCGCTGAATCCTCGGCAGATTGCCCTCAGCGCCGCTCTTTAACGGGCGCCTCTTCAGCCACTTTTATTTTTGTTTCCACACTCCGTCTTCCCCTGACGCCTCCGGTCCTGCAGCGAGACCCGCCAACAACACGGGGAGGATCATTAAACTTTCGCAAGGTTTTATTCCCCGAAACAGGTGTAGCGAGATCTGAGAAAATTATACGATAAGATTACGTAAAAATATTATGTTATGGTCTGCGATACGTACCTAAGCTTTTTTTCATTCATGAGAGAAGATTAAGAATAAATTTCATTTTCCAGTATGTATTTCCATTTTTTTTTCAACAAGCATATACATTTTCAATGCATATCTTGCAATGTTTACGTTATCATGCAATACATTGACGATAAAATAATTACGTGTACATTATTCATATTCATTTATGATATTTAAATGTTTCGCGTCTATTGTTAAAAATAATAATAGATTACTTAGTTAGTATAGGGTTGTGAGTTGCCATCGTGATACTCGTACTTTGGTAAAGCATGATTTTTGTAGGTGATATCAACCAACAAGAAACGCCGACTGTAAAAAATAACGCCCCTTTTGCATTCGAATATTTGATGAACAAAAAAAACACTCCCCTTTTCCTACGAATATTTCGTATCGGAAGACAATCGACTTGGATTACCGAAAAATCGATTATCGATAAAACAAATGCCTCTTTTTTTCATCTTAAATTTTGCTTACAGGACTGATTAAAATAAAATAGGGACCCAAAATTATACAAAAAAAAAACAATAATAATTAATTGTAAGAAGTTTCTAATTATCGTAAATTTTAATATCTTGTCGGATGCCACTGTTCATAACGCTGATATGTCCCAAAACGAAACTAGTGGCATTTAGTGGTCACTATTTCATAAATGTATTATTTATAAATAAATTTAAAAATTAAATATTTAAATTTATGTTTTTATTTCCATTTATTGTGCGAAAATATTGTGGTTTTTCCAATTAAATAATAAGAAGGAAATTATATGTTTTTCAATGTATAATATGCTATGCATAGAATAATTGAACGGCTGATACCAAAAGGCATGAATGAAATAATTTCCTTACACTGGTTTTTGCTCTTTCAGTGTTGCGTTATTTTCCCACCTTTAAGTTCTTGCTAACTCAACTTATCTTAATCACGGCTATTCTATTGTACTGTCAGTTTAAAGTGTGCGCATAGAATAAGGAATCGTGAAAATATATTTTTATGAATTATTAAAATCCTTTGTCTGCTGCAGATCTTTACCACATATATTTTCGCGCCCTCTACATTCTACGAGACAAGATTCCAAGCGAAAAAAAATCACAACATTGTTTTTACTGGTCCGAAAATGTCAATAGGTTCAAAGTAACCAAGATCATTGTATTATATTATATATTTTATAAACATATCTGAAATCAAATATTAATGTAGCGTATTGTAATACAAATAAATGTAATTTCAAATCTACCCAAAAATCCAAGTATCAAATATTCAATATTTTAATTTCACATTATGTTTATAAATCATTGAAAGAATTAAAAGTCAATTTATCGACTTTTCACGGTTTCAATTGAATTAAACGTCAATATGACACATCGTTCATTAATTTTCATTTTATTTTTAGAACGAGTTAATGTCATAATAATTACATAGAATTTACACAATTATTTTACTTCGAACTGAAAAAATCAATATTTTTATAATTGACGTATAAATTTTATTACATTGAATTGAATTTCAAATATTCAGCCATCACTTATCGCTTATCAGACTTTAAGTAACTGTACCTATCAACTTAAATTAAACATTCTTGTGCCTCATCGCTTGTGAGCTTCATTTAATTAATTTGCCGCTAATGAATTAACATTTGTATTGTTGCCTTGTCGGAAGTAAACAAACTTTAAAGGAAATTTTCTGAGTGACATAACCAAAATTAGCTTCCCTTTCAAAATTTACATTCCTGAAACGTTGAACTTGTATTTTGTTTACAAGTACATCAGTCTCTGTGACTTTTTATCTATATTTATAAATTACTTAGATTGACTGTGACAAAGTAATGTACTGAAAAATAAATAATATATATGTAACTTACCAGTTTTTTGGTGAAAAAAAAACGTTACATTCAACTCTGTATTGCCAATACAGTATGAATTGGTAAAGTTACATTCATTTCATGCTATGCATGTGTTTTGTTTTTGTTGAAAATAAAGGATTTTTTTCCCAAAGGAGACAGCTGCCCGTTGTCCACTTTGCCGATGATTCGAACAATATTTTATATAACCCTTCGTAACGAAAAACTCGATACGGGTTTGTATGGTATTGAGTGAAACTCCCATTTTCGATAATTGAAATTCCAAATTGGCTTTCCGACACTTTGTATAACGGGATTACTTGCGAGAGGGGGCGGTTTTTATTTGTATATATTCTTAAGGCCCCTCCGGGAGCCGACTCCGCCATCACTTTGGAGATCTTAATACTCGTTTTACGGACAATCCTCAACCGGTCCGTAATAAAAATACCTACATACCTGTTCAGTCAAATGGCCGAAGCGCGGCCATCAGCCTGTCCCGGTGTATTGTTCCGACGTTTCGTAAATAAAATATTTACGACGTTAAAGAGCTTTCTCGGTCGACGCGAGAAAGCAACTGCTATCACTGCCGCAATAATATTACCGAGGCGGTCGAGGATCCTACCCCAGTATCGGACACATCGCAAGGAACAAATATTGTTGAATGTTGCGATCTTAGGCAGTCGTTATTTTTGATGACAGGATCACTGATTTGAAATTTATTACGCAATATTCAGCGTTTCATGTACAAATGGCATATGGTGGTAGCATTGTTCGATTTGAAGCTACATAATAATGTTATCGCATCATGGATCAATACACTTTTTGTTGATTGGTTGATAATTCACTTTCTTCTATTGAACAATAAAGTAATCATTTACCATACAAATGTATGATGTTGGAATATGTATTTTAGGTAAATAAATATCAAAATTGAATAAAAACATATACATATTGTTATTTATAAAATACTATTCTAGTCTCAATGAAAATATCAGATCCATGCTGTATGATAATCCTTCATTTTTATTATTAAAATATAATGTAATTAATTGATTTTAGTCATGAAATTCATTTTTTTTAATCTATACTTCATACTGTTCATTTGCTGGGGTGGCTTAAATATAATATTATTTTATCACACTTTCTACTGCATTATTATTTGAATTTTATTATTCCATCTCATCATCATTCCATATCCGCTCGCCTCATCCAATGGAAGTTCCATCAAGTACATTTATAAAATATTTTATCTATCAACAAAATTATATAAAAATAAATAATGATATGAAAAAGATAAGCTATTTTATTTACTTAAAAATATGCACTGGCCAGCGACAGTAGCACATTGTAAGCGCGGTTCTCGTTAGATCACTGAAATAAAGCAACATTGGGCGTGGACTAAAACATGGATGGCTCACCGCCTTAGAAGCAAATATTCCAGGCCTCGGTATTGTCAGGCTAATCAACCGATCTCCTTAAAAAACCCGATTAACTTATCACCCAAAAATATGCCACTACAAAGTGCTTTAAGTGCTCGGGCTTCTTATATATGTATTGTTTTCCTAGGTAGACCTTTTAGTGTAGATATTTCTTGGGATGAGGCATATTTGCGACTAACAGAACTACGAACTACCAGAAACTATGATACTACTAATATTTTTCAGGTGTAGAATTGATATGGGAAGAAAAAATAATATGCGACGCATAACGCGTTTGATAATGATACGTACGATTTTCACATCGAGGTGTCCAATTTGGTTTGCGACCTACCGCTGTCGCGTACATCTCCCGCTTCTGAACCGAGGCTCATCTCGCATTCAGCTCGCAGAGGCTGAGGCTGAGATCTCACCCAGGAGGAGACGCATCGCTCGCCTGATCCGAGAATTAACTATTCATATCAGCGGGTTAGTGGAGACCTCGGACAGCGGCTTAAGACGACGAATTAGAACCGCGGCGGGGATTAGCCAGCCGCGCCAGCTTTACACTTTCTCTTACTCTCACTCTCTCTCCTCTCTTCTCTCCCTCTGCGGCTTATTTCGAGAATTTCGGTCTGTGATTTGAAATATTTACGGCTCGACGGTGTTGGTTAATCTCCCTCGAAATAAAATTACTAACACAACAAAAGTTGCGTCCTGCATTAATTAAGAATTTTAATTATTTTCGGGATTTACAGATATTAATCAAATTCATTTCACTGTTAGCACACCGCACAACTTTGTAAATGTTTTTTACACTGATCTTTTATTATTGTTTTTATTTTTGTACAAAAATTCATTATAAAACGTAAATAAATAATATATTAAAATGTAAACAATAACTTAAGGCTTACGGAATTTCAAAAACATGTTTTAATGTTATGTAATTTCGTAGGTTTTCCAGGCCAGATATGTAATTATAGATTTTGGGTTAAAGCGTTTGTGGTGAAAATCTCCTTATGGCATTTTTTCTTACAGGGTTGATGAACCCTTGAGATGATTCCGGCAACGGCTATCGAAATATCGCAGAAAATGGTATATTTGCCACATACGGCTTAACCCAAAAGCTACAATTTCAAGCTTCGTACTGTCATTGTGCGTTATGATAACAGCTAGAATTTTTAATTAGAAGTAAAATTAAAGTACTAGGTTTACCTGGCGACTGAAAATGAGATCGATGCTTAAAATTATCAACTCGAATAATTAATTATATATTAGAATAAACATATTACTTTTTAATACTACATTCTCAGAAATATGACTTCTAATAACTTAAATATTAGGGTTTAAGCTTAGCGTATTACCAGTACGAGTATATTGATTTATATTTGACATAGTATTTTTATGAAGAGATTTCATTCATGATATTGTGGCTTTTTTGGTGTAGCCGTGTGTGGCGAATTTCTGTCAACCAATATTTCGACTGCCATTGCAGGGGTTTGCTCCTTCAGGATTGATTATTTATTTGTGATTAAGTTGTGTGTTTGTGTCAGATTATTTATACTGCAATGGCGGTCGAAATATTGGTTGACAGAAATTCACCACACACGGCTAAACCCATAAGCCACATTATCAAATCTGGCCGTGAAAACCTAAGAAGTTAGATTTCATTCATACTTCCCAATATTGAATGCTTATTTTCAATATATTTTTTAACATGATATTTCGTTAAATTTGTAGCAGTGAATAAGGGGTGTGTTGATAGTTCGACGATGCATCGTTTAATGGATGTTGTTGTTGTTTCAGTTGTTGCTGGAGCACTTGGAATGTCTGGTGTCGCGGCACGAGCGCTCTCTGCGCATGACGGTGGTCAAGAGGCAGACAGCGCAGCAGTCCGGCGTGTCCTCCGAGGTGGAGGTTCTCAAAGCACTCAAGAGCCTCTTCGAACACCACAAGGCCCTCGATGAGAAGGTGAGGAAAAACTAACTTACCTGAAACCTAACTTAAGGTAGGCAACCACTTTAGAAGGCTTAGTTTTTCAATTTTTGTGTTTTTTGTACAGAAGGAATAATGAAATCTGATCGGGTATTAAAGGTCTTTATATTTATTTTATGAACTACATAATCAATTTTTTTAAGAAGTTATTCTCGGTTATTGTCTAATTCTTAGTTATAAGCTGTTATACATGGTGCTCTAGTCAATATCCACAACAAGTGTAACAAACTAGGTTTAATACTGAGAATACTCGTTAATTATAAAATGTTGGAATTAATATTGACTGTTAAATAATGATATTGACTATTATTGTTAATATTAAAGTAAATTTATTCATTATATTTTATCCAAATCTGTTTATTATTTGTTAAATATACTATTCCATTATATCATATTTATTAATTTTAACTTTAAAATAAGTATCCAAACACAAAATACTATTGGATAATTAGCCTGACGCTCTCTTGACCTGGATCATTTTGTCCTAAATAGAGGCTCAACCCGAAAATATAATAAAACATAATTATATTTTTTTCATTGTAAGTATGAAAAATAAAAATGTTTTTTTATCGTCAAATAAAAATATTCCTCTTGGCCTGTATTTTTGTTTTATCCATTAAATGATGTTTCTAATTTATTTGGGCTCTAGGTTAAAATTAATATTAAAGTCTTGTTGTACTCGACGTAGAACATAAAAAAAACTAAATTGATATCAAGTACATAGAACTTCATAGAACACAAGACCTCATTTATATTTTTTTGTAAGTAAAGGCTATTTTTCTTCATATTACATTTTTGTCAGAAAATACAAAGCGGTAAAAAATATTCCAACTACATGTTTGGAATGAAACTTATATTGACTGTAATATCAAAGCACAAACAATGGAAATGCCGCACGAGGAATATTGTAATAAAATCCGCAATCAATTCCTTGTGTTAAATATATGCCGGGTAATCATGACGATACAAAAACACGAACATTGTTTCGCGATCACGGGGAATCAGCGCGAACGTGCACACGTGTGCGTATAGACACATCTGCCATTCCGAAGACTATTTTTTTTTCTAAACGTTAGACAACAACGTGTTCCCAGACTGGAAGCGAAAATAAATATAAATACGAAGCAATTTTCTAAAGGCAGAAAAAAAACCTCTCGATGTCTTTCGACAAAACAGCCAATTTTCAACCTCTCTCGCTCCGGAAGAAGTGCCCCGATACCTCCGGGGTAAACGAGGGAATATTCCCTTTATGTCTGCCTAATCTCACTCCAGCCGCCTCTAATATAATATCATCCGATATTAATATAATAATGATCTGTCTCCTGTAGGTGGACGGGATAAAAGGAGATAATGTTCCAGCGTATTTACACGTCGTCTAATTTGTCAAAAGGTTATTGGTGTATTAGGCTATTCAGAAAAATCAAAGAAGATATTTAATATTACATCAAATGCAATGTATTATTATTATATAACGTATGATTAAAGGGTATTTGTATAACTTCTGTAATATATTCCAATTAAATTCTTTGGATAAAAGCTTACACTAATTAATTATTGAAGTAGCGATGGTTGTTCATACATGTTTTTTATATAAAACTTTTATTTGCTGTATGTTTCTCGACATGACGTATTCTACATTTGTGCGCCTCTCTTGGGAAATAGTGAAATAAAACTGTGATAAGTAGGCATATTGAATTTTCTAAAGCTTCACCTTCCCCAGATGGGTTCTCTAACCGTTTGGCTCTACTTTATCGCTGCAAGAGCCCAATAACAATGTTGCCATCGCCGTAAAGATCGGGCAACTTCTAAGCAGATTACATCGCGAAGTTATCCAGATCCGGCCGCTCCTCCAACCCTAATTACGCTCAAATCGATGACTCTCGGTGATTTTAATTCCAACCTGTGATTGTCTTTGCGCCGGGAAACTTTCAGCTACTTCCTTACAGATGCACTGAGGTATTATTTTATCATTTTGTTAAGGATCCCCTCGTCTTAACGTTACGTTATATATATATAATCCAAAGTGTGTATCATAATATAATGTCTTGTTTAGTTTCGGAAGTGTAGAAAGTACTGTTCGCGCCGTATTAAAAAGTACTGTTCTCAGTCAACTGCTTCAAATGTGTGTTGACGTGAAAATGCTTTTGTGACGGTTCCGTGCAGTATTAGCATATTTCGTTCGCGGGATCTGCATACTTTGCGAAAGTTGTAATAATTAAATCACGCTTTGATTAATCTTATCTGAAGTTTTGAAATCTGCAAAGCGCCGCATTTAAATAATAATAAATTTAAAGTAAGTACTTGATATTTGTATTTCTCAAGTAAAATGTACTAATATATGTAAGAAAATAGATGTTGAGTTTTACATTAATCTATACTACGGGATCCCAATCTTTCTTACATCACCAAATAGGGGCGGGTACGCCAAATTTGTAAAAAAAATTACTAAAGTTGGGAGCTTAATATGAATTAAAAAAAAATCACAACTAATATGTATAGTAAAGGTAAGCAGTATAAAAAATATTTGTTCCTTTTATATCAAATTTAATATTTAAAAAACTGTATACGACAGAATAAAGGAGGGACTACAGAAAACAATCCACGATGCCTACAAGTACAGCATTGAGAACATCAGATATATACGAGTATTCAACATGACATCAATCGCTTCAATGACTGGTGCATTTCAAACTGTCTACACCTTAACATTGATAAATGTAAAATTATTTCTTTCACCAGAATTAAGAATCCTATTAAGTTTAATCATAACATCAATAGTGTTGCCCTTTCTCATATTCCTACTATAAAGGACCTTGGCGTCACCCTAAATAGTAAATTATCTTATCACGACCATATTGATAGTATTGTGAACAAGTCCCTTAAACTTCTAGGTTTTATCAATAGAATCACTAAGGATTTTAAAAACCCGAGCTCCATCAAGGTCCTTTACTGTTCTCTGATTCGTCCGCAGCTAGAATATGCTAGCGTTATATGGTCTCCCTACTATCGAACTCATATCGACCGGATTAAATCAGTCCAACATCGCTTCTTGTCAAGAGTTGCACGACTGATCGGCCTTGAGAGAGGTAGCTACTCCTATGAAGATATAGAGAGGCGACTTAATGTATCTACATTGGAGAGACGTAGAACAGTGACTGACTTGCTGTTTATTTTTAAAATTATGAACTCCATAATCGATGACTCGACATTATTGCAGGAAATTACGTTCAATGTTCCCTCCCGGTACACTAGAGGCAGTGACCTGCTACATGTAAGGACACCCAAAACCAACTATGGATTCTATTCTCCTATGTTAAGAATGTGTAGACTGGTTAACTCCTCTAGTGACTTGGACTTTTTCGGGGTGGACCTTCCAGCATTTCGCAGATCCCTCTACTAATGTACTAGATCTGTTTTTTTACTCATGTTCATGTTTTGTCTAAATGTATTGTCTATTGTTCTGTTTTACCATTTCATTTATTGTATTTTCTATTTTAAAACCATATGTATTGGCCTAGGCCGTTAATAAAATAAAATAAAATAAAATTATACAATAGTAATGAAAATTTTCGACATACTTTCTGAATATTCTTATTATGGTTACATATAAAAACAGTTAATATATAATAATTTACTTAATAATTGTGTCTATCGAGTGTTTTGTGACAAAGTATTATTTCAGATGTATTTTTATCTAAAATGTTAAAAAAACATATTTGCCAATGCTCTTAGACATCTAATTGATGAAAGATATGAAATATTTTATATCACTTACTAATCCACAGATTTACGTTTTTGGAAACACTAAATTTTTCAACAGCACGACTTACAAGCCCCACATGAAGTGGGTGACTTTATATTAATATATGTGTCGCCTTTTGGGGCCTCTTTTTAATCTTTTGACATTGCCCGCGACACATGAGAGACATATTACTCGCCGCGCTTAAATTTTGCAGAGTTTGTTGGTGGATCTCCTCGCACGTAGTCCGGGCACGTGCAGAGGTTCGCTCCTCGCGCTGCTAATGCTATATTATTCTAAACGCGCCGCCGTCTTGTCGCTGCCTCCCGCTGGTCATTAGTCCACCTGACACGTGGATCTGAGGTCCGACATTTAAAATAATCATAGAACTTTACGACTTTGGTCAGATGGGAGATCTGAGATATTTCCTTATCACTAGAAGGCTGGCGGTCATAGCTCAATGGTCAAAGCGTTTGCTTTGCAAACCAAAGGTAGGGGATTCGATCCCCGATGGAGATTAAAAAAAAAAGGATTTTCAATCGATTTCTGAGCTCTAAAATACCCCCGGTTGGTGTGAATTTGATCCATCACCCGTAAAATGTCAGTCATAGCTTATTAATTAAAATTGGTGGTAGACGAAAGTCGTCCCGTGAAGACCACCCATTCATAGTAAATTCCTGTAATAATAAAGGATGATGCGTGAATCTCGGGCTGTTGTCTATGACGTTGGCGGATCAACACTGCACATGCAGCGTTTAGCCATATACACCATTGTAAACGTCATAGAATTCCACAGATGAGACTTCAGAATTACTATCGCCATCTGTCTGTATTCTCCTGTATGTGTTTACATAAAAAAAAAGTATTATTTTTATATTAAATGAGAGGATATTCACATATCAAAGCGTCGACATTCAAAACACATCGAATATGTCTGTAAAGGTTACTTATTCGACTTTGAACGTAGAAAAAGTACAACAAAAATATGAATAGTATCAAAGATGATAACAGTTTTTATGATAGCCAAATGCAAATACGGAAGCGGCAAAAAAGCTGACGGTTTTCGTCGTTGTTTTGATTTAAAACCATCAGCTTTTTTGCGGCTCCCCGTACATGTTTTATAGTTTTTTAATATTTTATATGAAATGATAAGCATCAATGTTATAGCAGCTGTCATATTGTAGTCTCGTCATTATTACTAGATACCAGTTTTAGAAATAAATATGGATTATATAAAGGTATTGTGTATTTAGGAAAAAATCACGGATGAAAGCATCTTCAGTTCTTCGCATATAATATAATAATACATGTGATGAACTGAAACAGCGGACTTTGAGTACGAGTATGTGAATGAATAGTACGCAAAGTGGTCCATATGAAAAAATAATAATAAGGATTTATATATTTAATATTTTAAATGGATCTTAAAGTGAATACTAAAAATATAAATAATAGCATAAAATAATATTCTAATAAAAATTAAAAAATTAATTAATAGCATTTCCTTCAGTTTCCCGGGCTCTTGCTGTCCTGGAAGACGGTCGGGAACTATACACAAGCTGACATAGATAAAGTAAATCAGAATCGTGTTACACACGTATTCTTATGGCTGGGTTAATTTACATAGTGAAAAAGCTTCACAGTTGATTGTTAAAAAAATATGGAATTTATATTTGTAATCGCTTTCCGTCGCTCGCAATCTTTCATCCCCGTGCGTCTGTCTCGGCTTTGTAGATATTTGGTGAGTAATCTGCGTTCGATTTGTTCACCTGAGAAATGTTCAGGGCATTAGGCGGTTCCCATCAATCGGTCGCGTCACCGCTGAAAATGAAAGAAAACTCGGAACTTGAATTTCAAGGAATAAAGGCCTTAAGGGGCTCCCAAATATATTTCTGCTTTGTCTTTCTTGTATGTTGTTCTGATATCGAAACGACATCACGCTGTTGTATATATTTATATTATATATGTGTTTTCTACTGCCCGGGTTGTTTGTGTTCATCTTGTTCGTCTTGCCGTACTTATCAGTTGCTGGCTGACAATTAGAATGAGCGCATCATCAAGGAAATTTCATTTTACTGCGATGTATTGCAGATGTGAAGCGAAGTTCATAAGTCCAATCCAGTTGAAATATCAAACATTTTTTATCTATCGCGGGTGTAATCTTATTACTAAAAAACACGACATATTTTCTTAGACTATGTCATTTCATGTTTCGAGGAACTTTAAAAAGTAGATTAAAAAGCTGCTTCGAAGAGCTATCCATAGATTTGTGTAAACAACTCAAAAACGCCAAATTTCGATTTATCTAGTTCTCGATTGACCTCTCGATATTATATAATAATAAAGGTCGCTATTTACTGACTAATTCGACACTATATTCCGGCATCGTTTATATATAAGCCTCAAATTTCAAATTAAACTTCTATATACGAGTATATAAGTACTTTTCATAAATATATCGAATAAAATCACATTGACTTTTAAAGTACTACTATTTCTGACCCTGTTTTATCTGCGATGTATTTCTATTGACCTTCTATGTTATTTATAGATAAACATTAATCATTACCGGCTAACATCGTCTCTGTCTTTGTTGTCTTTGCTGAACCCTGTTCATAAATATTGTAAGTTTGTTCGGCCTCGGTTTGAATCGCGGGGTGTTTCCGCCAAAAGAAAAATTGGCCTCCGATCTTTGTTGGTTTTTGTGATTTGGCAGATCGAACAAGAGCGGTCGGGAAAAGTGGAATACGCAAGCTGAGGTGAGGGGTTCGTGTCGGGTGCGAACTGCGAAAAAAAAATCTCGGAGACGAAATATCTTTTTAGATTTCTTTATGTCCCCCTCACCATAGCGCACCACTCCTCGCCCCTTGTCCTGCTCATCTATCACCTACCTATCTTCGTTTCCCTTCAGCTTTAGAGATTGTTATCGCTGTATTCGCAACGTTCCGTAGAAATTAAATTGAATGATTATATTCGATGTACACACTCAGACAAATTAGTTTTTTTTTTTTCAAATGTTTTTTTTTACATTCCGAACATATCACCACCACAATCTACAACCAGTTATATCAGCAGCCATTAGACCTAGTTATATTCCATCTCCTTCTAGTCAGCTTCAAATACTAAGTTTCTATCGAATGCGTTGCAATGTCTTAATTCGCTACGATTATGAAAACTTTGAGTATTGGCGAAAATACGGCATAGTTTGTGTTCTCTTGCGACAATCGCCCAATTGGAGCATTCGAGAACATATTTGTCAAACAGGTACATGTGCACTGGTGAGAATGTAATATCTATTTTTTGAGGGGACCAGTTGATTAAACAAGTATTAATTTTTTATATTAAAACAACCCAATCCGAATAAATATTTTTTTAAGTACATCCTTACGGATTGATTCTCGCAGTTTATATATCCATCACCTTAATGTAAATCTCGCGTAAGTACCTAATGGACAATTATTCAGGTGAGCCATTCAAAGGCTCAATAAATTGACCGGCACGACATAGGAATTATTCCAACTGAAACACTTGAATTCAACAATTGATGGTCTTAGCCCAAGATCATATATAGTGTGGCATTCAATCTGTGTTGCTTGAATATTGTATATTATTTTATTAAGTAATATACCATATTCATCTATGCAATTATATTTTTGTCTTCTCAGTAGTTACCGAAAAATTGCAAGCTTCCATTTTTCTACATAATCACACACAAGAGATTACCATCAGATAATTTTTCCTCTACACTGTAAAGTTCTATCGGGTCGGCCATATGCTTAGACCGGTGACTATCGACTTAAACGTAATTATACTAATTATTAATATGTTTTTTGAAGAGATTCATATCGCATGCGGAACGATTACACATATCTAAGGAGAGCATTCCAAGCATACTTGCGAAACTGCTAGTAGGTCAACGCGTGTCAATTTAATATCATTATTTAGTATAAAGTTAGATAGTTAGTAACATAATGCGTATATACGAACTTTTACAGTCTGTGCTAAATGGTCATCCCGTCAAAATACAATATTATATAAACGGAAATCGCTTTGTCAACTGTTATCGCGAAAGTAAAGTCGCCTTTTATGTCTTATTGATGAAATTATTTTATGTTACGTAAACTTGAATATAACTATTTTGTTCGCCTAGGGTTAATAATTTATTCGTTGCTAGCAGTTGCCCACTGACCCACCCTGATGAATACACAACAATGGTGGACTTGTCGTTTTTCCAAGTTGCTTCGGTGCTATTTGTCCAAAAGATTACCTTTACATGTGTGTGAGGGTGTATTTGTGTGTTGGAGTATTCGTGCGGCCGAGATACTCAGAAGGCTTAACAAAGCCCCAATTACAAAAGATGAATTTGTGTCTCGGCAAAAAGGACTTTTCCGCCGCCGGATAAATGTTGTGTCCGCTTATCTGACGACTTTTTTGACAGAATTCTCCGGAATCGACAAAAAGTGATGTAAGGGCGACAGACCTCATTATTGTTGTCAAAAGTCGAATAAATTGGGCCCTTAGTGGATGGAGGAGGCTCAGGGCTCAAGCCATTTGCAAATGAGTTTTTTTTTCTTTCACAACTTTGCGCTTATATTTTTTTTAAGCATTTGGAAGCTTTTGTATAAAAGTGAGATAACAAGATTTTTTTAATATAAGATTATCGACGCCATCTCATCAATATTCGAAGAATTCAGAATTTTATTTAAAATTCTGATTCTAAATTATTTATTCTTCTTTCTGACATATTCTTATTAGTTATGACCACTTTGAATAAACTCAAAACCGCATTTAAATTCTAACTAGATAAATACAAGCCTCAGTCAAAAACAGGCAATGTAACTAAACAATTATGCGTATATTTTCTCATTCAGCTATGAAAACGAAAATACATATTAAACAGTGAATTATTGATAAAAAGAGACCTTAATATATCTATGTATCTTTATCTTCTTCAAATGCAAATGATATTTAAATATTGACGTCTATTTACAGGTGCGGGAGCGACTCCGTGTGGCGCTGGAGCGCAACACCAGCCTCGAAGAAGAACTGGCTCTTACCAAAGAAGAGGTAGAAAGTACTTTCTTATCTGAGTTAAGAAAGCATTCAATGCTGACTGTAGATAATTAATAAAACTTAATAATTATTTGAAATATGTTTTTGAATAGGCACAATTGATTTCTATGGATTCTAATGTTTTCAGCTCCAACAGTACAAAATCGGAGGACTGGTCGCGAACAACACGACGCAGGATGGAACAGAACACACGGGAGGACTCTCGCCGCGGCCCAAGGAGAACGGGCAGCCGGGGGCCGGGTCGCCCGCCATGGACGCCAACGGGGAGCATCACGCGCCCACCAAGGTGCCCCACACCTCCTCACTAACACCACACTCAGCACTGCTCCTAAAACACAACACTACCTGTATAACACAGTCCTCTTTACCGAATTTCGGGATCTATTGTTGGGGTTCGCTATATAATATGCATGGTGGTAAAGACCATAAGCAGGCTTTCAACGTCTTCTCCCAAATACTTTCAATAAATGGTCTTAAATTTCATCTCTGATAACACCATTGACAATATGGTTTTAATTTTTATGTATACTACAGTTACATTTGCAGTAATCTCGCGTGTATAGTGTCGTCAATAAATTCTAAAACTATACAAAGTTAACATTTTTATTGTTGTTTAATTGCGTCTGACATCAGCTCTAGCAGTGTCTAGCAGCTAGATTCAAGTTTGTGTATCATGGGAAAAAACAAATTTCTTTATATGTTAAAACAATATATCTATCATAAAACGCTGGTTTTCAATACACATCTTAAACTCACAACACATTTCTTAAAATTCAATTTTAATTGTGCACATCAATTTTTGGTCACTTGTGGTAAAATTAAAAAATACACTATGTAATACATTGTTGCCCCTTACTCATCACAACCCAAGCAATTAATTAGCTGACATATTATTTGGTGCTGTAAAAATCGGTATGAAGCTGAAGGTATCGAATGATGTGTTCCACCAACCCGAAAAATCCATAATAATTAGGGCCACAGAGCAATGCAGATTGAAACTCTGTAAATATTGACTTGAAACTTGAAACCGTAATCAATCATAGCTTCAAGTTGTTGTTTTACCTTAAAACCGCCTTCTATTACCAGAAACTGGCAATGAATTATCTTTTTAAATACTGCAGTTAATATATAAAAAAAAACAATTCAACATTTTTTAGATTGATAGTTTTATAATTGTTTCTTACACATTTTGAGGTTATTATTTTGTCTCAATATATACAATGCTGTTTTACACTTTATTCTCTTGAGAGTTGCTGTTATAATCTACAGTAGAGTATCATCTGTAAAGCCCAAGACTTTGGCCTTAAATTTAATACAATTTACTAAACAATATTCCATCTCACATTTTCATTCAGAAGTACATTGATGAATAATAATCAAACATTTACTAACATTTTTAATCGAGCATTATTATTTCTGCATACTTTTGTTTGACTTAAGCATCTTATTTCATAGAGATTTGATCACAATTGTTTGCTGATCTGTTGATAGTGTATAAGGCTTGCACCGTGACTTAAGGAATGATTATTTATTTAAGTGTGGAAAAGTTGTTTATTTTTGCGACCACCCTGTGACCATTTTTTTTGTTTAAATTTAATATTAAAATTGCAGATTTTTCTGTGTCATTATATAATTTTGAATTGGTTAAATTAATGCATGATATTTGTAGAAATCATAAAATGAGATTTTTTCTGTAAATGATTTAAAACTGTCGTAAAACTTAATTTAAAAAACTAGGAAGAAAAATAATCGATATTTAATAATCATCAATAAATTTCTAATCATATTTAAATGTATGTAAATAAATATATAATTTTTAACATCCATTGATAGTGACTTCATTCATGAAATTGTAGAATTTCAAAATAATATCCTTCACTCATTATCATTTTAACAATATTATGATGATAAAAATATAATCAAAACTATTCAAAATTTTCTTTATAGATGAAATCTCTACTGTAGGGATGAAATTTGTGTTGTTAACATGTACATATATATACACGCAATTAATATTTTATTATTTTCAGTGTCCATGTTTCTTTCCAAGAAGTACCTATAGTTATGATAATATTCTTATCGAATAAGAATCTTGATTTAATGTGCATAATATTGACATATATATCTTAACGACGACGACCGACCGTAATAAATAAGTTTACACATCTTAATAATGTACTACTCAGTATTGATTTCTTAAAATATTTAATCACATAGAGCACATTTTTTAAATAAGTATTTTAGAATAGTAAAAACCACACGGTTAATGACTAGTCACACTAATATCTAGAAAGAATATTTTCCTACCTCAACAGTCTCGGAGATCATGAACCTACGTGGGGTATGTTCTCCTTATATTTGTAATCAATACGCTTCAACTAAGGAGTGGTTACCACAGGAGAACGAAACCGTAGCTTATATTTATTTATATCCGACCTCTCACCACCCTGGTGAACTTTTGACTACAGATTTTATTTAGTGGTCATTTAATAAAAGAAGCAGACAAATATGGATAGATATAGATGCTTTTAAAGGATTCTGACAGCACTTTATGATGGTGGAGGCTTCAAATTGCGAGCGATTAAAGTGTAGAACGAAAAATCACATAATATTTTTATATTAAGCTGAATCACCAAGAATTTGGCATTAACTAGGCGAGGGTCCTGCTTAATATTTAACTGCAAATAATAAGGTTTATTCAGGAATGTTTATTAACAACAAATCACATATTTTTCCAAATTTCTTTTTACCGGAGACATGTATTTTCGTCTCCTGAAACCTTATGATTTGCTTCTCTCTGTAGCCCCGGTCTTGTGCTGTGGAGTGCATGTGTAAAGGACATTTTAAGTGCAACCGAATTTTATAATGCAAAAATAATACAAAAAAAACTAGTGTAGAATGCAATCTCAGAGTGTTTCATTGTTTGCTGTTCGGTTACACTTGAAATCATCCCTCCCGTAATTGTGTTGGTCTTACTTTTTGGTTTGCGTTGTTCAGCCGGAAGATGCTCCGGCTCCTCAGGTTAACGGGACTGTCTCCGATAACTCTGAGAAGAAGATCTCTGATCTACAAACCACGTTAGAAAAACAGGTTTGCCAACTGACATTCTTAATAATTGCTACATAACATGCTGAGTGAATCATAGACAATTATTCAACTTTTTGTTTACAACCTTTGTCTTAATTATTGTGATCATGTAAATAATTGTTTTTTTATCAAAGTTTTAATTAGTATGAATTAGCATGGTTTTTTGTATTACAAGTAATTATTACATATTTAATATTAATTAAACATATATTTATTAACAAATTGAATAAGTATAGATAATCTAACGTAGTGTTTTACATATTTTTAAATATTTTATTGTATCTTTTACTTTAAAATTATAATTGTATGTTGAGTGTTAATTATTGTTGTTTGATTTTTAATGTCATAGAATATATAGTAAATGTTTTTAATTTTGTTTTACCAAACATACACTAACTGTTATACTCAGACATATTTTTTGTTTCAAGTACTCCGTACATAATTATGATGTAGTAATTTTTTCATGAACATTTTCTTATTATTACCTATGCTACAGTCTATTATATATACTAGTTAGTTAAACTAAAAAATACATATATAATGGCTATTACTAATACAGCACTGCACCATATCCTGGTGGTGGATAATATTAATACTTTTTTAATATATGACTAATTACTAGCATTTTATTTTAAAAATGTAATCATTAGTGCATTTGAAAGAGCTATTTCCAAACATTTATAATTCCCCTTAACATCATTTCATCCCAGTTTTGAAATAAAATTGCAATGATCTGGATGTACAAGAATCAACAAATGTTAACATAATATTATGAAAGAAATCAAGTCAAATTTGTTTTTAGAATATTTTCACATTGTATTTATTTAACCAATCCAAACAGTGTCGACTTTAAGCCCTACAGCGCCCTAGGGCTTTTTTTCTGGTGTCCCATATTGTTTATATTTAAAAAATTTAATCGATATAATCTCCATCTTCTTTTATTCTGTGACTGCGATTCTAATCTCTTTGACTTTCAATCGATTCTTCCTCTTTGACACTTCTGTGCAGTAGCTACAATTGTTCAGGGGGACTCCCACTGCACTTATCGGTTGTTAACTGATCATAATCTGAATGAAGGAATCATCAAGGAAACTTAATGTAAATTCCAGTTCAGAATGAGTCGTGTTTGGAAATAGGACCCTCTTTTACAATCTTCAAATCTTTATTAAGTCGCTCACAAATTAATTTAAAAAGTAATGAGAATTTTTTATCCATAAAAATATATTTGTAATAATGAAATAAAGCTTTATTAATAATTATTTTTGGAGTTTTTTCTAAGTGCATGTTTTGTTGGGTGTCAGTCGGGAGAGCTGAGTTCCTGGCAGCGGCGCGTGGCTGAACTGACGACGCGAGTGGGGGAACTTGATGACAACCTGAACAAGGCGCAGCGCGAGTTGCTCAAGAGCCAAGAGCAGTGCAGCAAGCTGCAGCGCGACTTGCGGGAAAATGTGGCGCAGAAGGGCGACCAGGAGGAGCGCATCGCTACGCTGGAGAAACGCTACCTCAACGCCCAGCGCGAGTCCACCTCGCTGCACGACCTGAATGAGAAGCTGGAGCAAGAGCTGCAGCACAAGGAGGCACAACTCAAGGTACATCATCACCTTTTTTATTTAAAAGTTCATTGGTAAGATCATTTGCTGGTCATCCAAACGCTGTAAAACAAATTCCAACATAGTTTGAATTTACAAAATTCATTTAATTAAGTATAGACTCTATAGATAGCCCTGGTAGTGTTGAGCCAACCCTTAAAAACAATTAAATTGTCTGGGTCTCGGGAGTATAGAACTGATTATTCGATGCTTTAATAAAACTCTGATTATTGAACTTCCAAATATTTCTCTGGCACTACAGCTGCAATCTATGCACGTTCGCGGGCTCTTGCCTTGGAGGCTCCTGTAACCATCTACGTTCCCAAGTAGACTTCTGTGTATGCATGTGTTCTGGAACAAGGCTTCAACTAGCTCGTTTTAATATTTTTTATCCTTGAATTCTTTAAAATAGCAATGACCATAACATTTTATTAAAGAACTTTTAAAATCAATTAGTTGGATTTTTTTCATACATGAATTGAAAAAATATAATTGTTTCAATTTTGAACCAAAATATTAATTAATATATAATTAATGTGTTAATAGTCATACATAAATGAATTATATTTTATAGGCAAAATATGTGCACATTATTTGTTTGAAATTGAAATATTTTACATAAATATTATGCCTTTCTATTTTTCAGTTACAAGAAGAAAAGATTGCAGCAATAGAGGAGAAATTGGAGCTGTCGTCGCAGAAGCTGGCGCAGCTGTCGGCCATGCCGGAGATGGAGGAGCAGCTCAAGGCGCGCATGGAGGCGCTCAGTCAGGTGCGGCAGGATTCATATTCGCTCCCTTCGATTATCCTAACAACTATGTAACACTGTTTCGGATTGAGTCGTGAGCGCGGGGAATACACTCTTTAATAAGATATGTGTTTGCTGAAGGCGCAGGAACGTCACGGCTCGGCTGAGGATCGCATTCAGCGGCTGGAGGCGACGCTGGACGAGAAGAACGCGGAACTGATGCGTCTGAACCAGCGCCTGCGCATGAACGAGGAACACAACACTCGCCTCTCTGCCACGGTTGACAAACTGCTCTCCGAGTCCAACGACAGGTAACACCCTTCTGATATCCATCTTAATATAATCTACAATTCAGCTTTCACCTTCCATACTTACATAATCAATTCGTCTTCCCGAGCCAATAAACTTCTTCATCACTTCTTTGTCATCGTCAAGCTAGTGAACTTTGCAACCCTCTATTTATTTGTAACCTCTATTAATCACTTTTAAGTGTTCAGGAATATGATAGTGTAGTTTGGAATTCCAAAAAATTCAAAGACATTCTCTTGCTCGAGCAAATCCATTAAAAGTTTATGTTTAGAATGTTTTCCTTTTGTTTCATTGATTATACAATTTTTCCATTGAAAAGGAATTATCAAAATCTATTTATTTTTTATCAAATTTCGATATTACTGTATCTGTAAGACAGAAAACAAAAGTGACCGACGCTCCGAAGATCGAGTTCTTAAGATTAAATTACAATGAGATGGCCATATTTAAAGGTACAAAAACAATACATGAATGATTCAAATAATACATTGGCTAAGACCAAAAAGCTGATGGAATACAAGTCAACTCAAAAAATGTTGGGAACGCAACACTACTACAGTTGCTGGCAACAAATAGATGCTAGACAAAACTGGGACCGCTGGTAAAAAATGGAAAAGCCTTTTATTTCAAAGGGTCCATCACAACAGTTGAATATATAGTATATATTGACACGGTTCTAAATACAGGCCGTATCTAGAGGGTCAAAATGTGGAGGATAGATCAGTTATTGCAGGCTCACCGGGGTTCCCGCCACGTGTTACGCGTGATTCAAAATGGCGATGCTGTGCGGCGGGGTTCGGGTGGCGGAAACGAGCGTCTTTCTTGCAGGCAGGAACGAGAGTGGCCGAGCGCCTCGTTTCTCGTCTTTGACTGCCTGGCATTATGGTGTGGGGTGATTTTGTGTGGTCAGCCCTCAAAATCTATAGTCACTCAGTCAGGTATGCTCGCTCCACACCGATGGCAACCCCGCTTACAGATATATTTGTCTTAAATCTATTTACATATATCTTAACTCTAGACCTTATTTATATATCCTAATTTATGTGTCCCAGTGAGCGAAGCACAGTCAACAGATCATTTGTCGCGGTCTTTTGGTGTGAGCCTGAAAAAGGCACATGGAGTAGATGTCAATATGTAATCTGTAATGTTCCAGGTTACAAGTGCACTTGAAGGAGCGCATGCACGCACTGGAGGAGAAGAACGCGCTGACGCAGGAGCTGGACAAGACGCGCAAGGCGGCCGAGGAGCTGCAGGCCGAGAAGGCGGACATCGTGAAGGAGCTGGCCAAGTGCCGCCTGGAGATGGACGGCGTGCGGCGCCAGCTGCTGCAGCAGGAGATCGCCTTCAACATCCAGCAGACCGACGCCCTCACGCGCTCGCTCTCGCCCGGCTTCTCCCGCAGCGCCAGCCACACCAGCTTCGACTCGCGGCACCAGAGCAAGGTGAGCATCACTTCCATTGTAGACCACGCCCTAAACTGACCTGAACCTGAACTTGGAAAAAAATATTTACATTTACATTATATTTTATATTCAGTTATATAGTTAGTTAATTTTGAACATTACAATATTAGAGTAAATCTGCAATATGATGTTACAAATTCCATGTAAAGCTCATGACGCTATAGATATCACACGTAGTGAATGGGTCAAGCATTTCTTGCAAAAACTAAATAGTTTGTTTTATATTTTCAGATGGATGGAGTGTGTATGGGCCGCGTAGGCGGACTGGGCGACTCTGGCGGAGAATGGGAGAAGCTGCAGCAGGCGCATGTCCTTGCCAATGTTCAGCAAGCTTTTGATGTCAGTTCTTCTATTGGCATTTATTTATTACATGGTTGCTGTTTCTAGAAGAAAAAATAATTTCCAAACAAAAACCAGAAACAAAGTTATAAGATAAATAGTTTTGATCTGGCATTCAAAGAAATTTGGCTTACTTCAAATTTAAAATCTTCTTTCAGCAATGTATAATGTAAAATATTATGAAAGCTTTTAGTATATCATTAAGTTTGTATTAAAAATTTTATGATACATTCTGTCAGAAAAAAATGTATTCCTTTATCTTTTGTATTTTTAAGTAAGTTCAAGGATACATTTTTGGGCTCTTGACTTATATTTGATATTTGCTTCAGAACGATGATGGAGATAGCATATTCAGCGCCGTGGCCGAGGCCTTGTCGCCCGGCGGAGGCTCCGGCCACACGGACGCGGCCGCTCTAGCGCTCATGCTGCAGGAGCAGCTGGACGCCATCAACAATGAGATCCGCCTCATCCAGGAAGAGAAGCAGACCACCGAGGCGCGCGCCGAAGAGCTCGAGTCCAGGGTTCGTCACAACACATGATTGCAAATATTCAATATGTCATCATTATCAAATGAAATATAAGGATTGAGCCTTTGAGTGAGATGCTAATTATAAACCGTCACTACTGTGTTGCATGTTTAAATGTTGATTGTCGTTTTTACTTTGTATCCCTTTCCTTGTGTTGATCACTCCGCATTAGTAACCGCTAAGAACTCTAGCATAAACCGTGCTGCGTTTTCTAGGAGCATGGGATGTCGCCGTCCTGGAACGCCGTGGATTACGATCTCCAAGATGTGTTCGGCAGAATACCGGGATACGGAGCTAATGCGGACCGGGGCGAAGAACTTGGCAGCTCGCAGAAATCCCTGGCTGCAGTTAGTGATTGCCGTATACTCGACAAAATTTGGCAAACGAAGGCAAATTCTATAAGTCTGTTTTGTGATGGAAACGAATGCGTTTTCAGGTGGGGAGCTACGAGCACATGAACTTGGTGGCGCGAGGGGGGCGCGGCGAGAGAGGGGAACGCGGCGACAGGGGAGACAGGGGGGGCTCGCCTCCCGCCGCCCCCCACACGCCGCACTCGGGCGCCTCCACGCCGCAGCAGCGCCATTCGCCTTCGCGTCAGGACCCCTACATGCTGCACAAGTATCACACGGTCAGTAGCATGACACGCCACCAATTTATGACTAGCTACATTTCCTTTACATTCTACTATTACTTTCACAAAAATGAACAAATTTTATGTTATCTACCTTAAAAGTAACATCATTTAAAACCAATTTGGCTGTAGTTTTGTTTTTGACATACAACCATATCAGGAAGCAAAATAATTATATTGTATCCAGGATGAAAATGTTTATGAAGTATACTTTTTTTTTAAGAAGAACAATTATTTTATAATTATTATTGTATCGAAAATTATTCTTTATTTGATAAATCTATTAATCATTGTATAAATTCATATATTTAAGTACTCCGTTAAGCATGGATACTCCTATGGAGAATTATGAAAAAATAAACCTTTAGCTGACAATAATGAATGATTAGCTATTGCATGTCAGCTTTATTAAAAATAAAATTGAATTACCTCTTTGCCCTTAATTAATTTAAAAAATAATACAATTTCCTATAAAATAAATTTAAACCATTGTTTTACTTAAAAAGGATTAAAAGAATAATAATCGTAATTGCATGATTGTTGTAGTTTACAATTTTAAATAAATTTTAATTAAATAATGAACAAAAAAAAATTTACTTTTGATTCACATTTATTTTCAATGATTATATGTTTTGGACTCCCTAAAGATCATCTTCAATAATTATTCAATTATACAAACATCTTCAATTATTGAAGATGGTCTCCAGGGAGTCCGAAACATGTAATCATTAAAAATAAATGTGAATCAAAACTAAATATTTTTTATTTGTTCATTTTTTAATTAAAATTTATTTAAAATTGTAAAACACATCAATCATGCAATTACGATTATTAAATTAATTTATAATAATGCAGTTTAACCAAGTATTGTCAGTTGATAAACTTAATGTTGTTGTATTCAAATTATTACTAACATGTAATTTTACATTCTATAATAAAAAAAAAATTACACAGTTGATAACTTAACTTATATGAAAAATTCACATATGAAGTTATATTTAATGTTAAAATTCTTGATATAATACATTTGTCAAAGAGATAAATCGTATTAATTATTGATATGACATTGTCATCACAATGGGCACAGAAATAATTTATTATATATGAAATACAAAATGCGGATATAAAGTATATATTGAAGTGCATCATTTGATGGAGCAGTCCAGTGATAGTGCGAGCGTTGTGTTGTGGCAGGCGCCGGCCTCCATGTCCCCGGCGCACCTGCACGGCTACGTGCCCGACCCCGGGGGCCTGCCGCCGCTACCCGCCCCCCACGGGCTCTCCGAGTCCATGCCCAACAGTCAGGTACTGCACGAGAAGACCGACACAGAACAACACCCCGACTTGCAAACATTCATGATGGATACAAAACCCTACAATTGTCAATATATATTTAAATATATATATATAAACACATACTGGAAAATACCGACATACGGTAACAGAGATTCTAAAGTATTTTTCATCTGTGGATTCTATGACGCTTACCATTCTACGATGCATGTGGAGTGTTGATCGGCCAACGTCATAGACTGCAGCCTGATATTCACACATCATCTTTATTATTAAAGAAATTCACTATGAATGGGTGGACTTCACAGGACGATTTTCGTCTACCACTAATTTTAATTAATAGGCTATGACTTGAATTTTACGGGTGACCTACGTTTGGCAAGCAAGTGCTTTAACTAATAAGCTATACCCGCTGGCTATATATACGCAGTCAAATGACTATTGTCTATTTTTACAAAATTATTTTCCTCCCTATTGTATGATTATACTACTTTTTAAAGAAGTATTGCTTCAATACCAATCGCCCTCTTTTATTAACACTTTGAAAGTCGGTGAGATTTCAGCCGTTTTAATATAAACCACGCTATTTTCTAAGATTCGTGTGTTAACTCAAGCTTGGTGTAAAAGAACTGTAACTTTGGAAATAATGGTTGAATTTGAATGAAATTTGCGTATTTTTTGTAGAAAAATCATTTCTCTATTGCATAAAATATATTCAGTTGAAGTTTTTTTTATGAAATAAAAAAATAATAACCCAATATCAAAAAATTTGTTCAAAAATTATTTATCAACAAGTCCTATTTTGGTAAAATAATGTTTAAACACTGAAAGAGTTTTTGAATGGAAAAAATACTTCAGAAATACTGAACAAAATTTTGAATAAGCATTTAACTTTACGCAACAGGTAAATGCACCGCCTTATTGCTTAAAAAATATGTTTCGTTAATTTTTATGATGGTCTTTTATAACCTTCTGTGCAAAATATCAAAATAGTGATAGGTTCATCCTTCAAATCACATATGCAGTGAATTATATTACCCCGGGTGCTTTAAATATGCATCTGCTTCCATGTTTCCTGCTGTCTACCACTCTTCTATAAAAAATGCATGCATACGTCTCCCGCTTTCTACGCGTAGTCGACTTTGATGTGTCTCCCTCTCCCAAGTTTTAAAGCCTTCCGATGCATAAAGCCTTCCATTTGAGGCGTTTTAATTAACAGAATGTTATTTTCAAGCCTTTTCTTTAATAATTTAAGTGGTAACAAAATTAAATATTACATATTTCTGAATCGGAATATAAATTTATTAGGGTCATTGAATGATTTCATATTAATGTTATAACATGGTTTTCTGTCCATCATTTGAACGATGCAATATTCCTTTCCACAGGTGATGCCGCACCGACACTCCACATTTATGTGATGAATAATAAATAGAATGTGTGGAAAATCAAATTTAATGAGAAAAATGCATTTTGCTTGTTTGTGCCACCATACTTAGTGTAGTGCGTGGTGCTCTGGAAATTACTGACGAAATTGTATAATGTGAAAATGGAAAATATTTTTGAACGTACCATGTAAACAATATGACGAATTTACAATTAAATATTTATTTGCATTTAAAAAATAATACATTATTGATTACAAAATTCTGTTTTGAATATGCCATTTAACTACATATCTATATTTTTCACTAAAACCTTGTTGTAATCATGGTCGATTTCAAAGATATTTATTTCCTAGTTATCTGCTTTTTAATACTTCACAAAGCATTCAAATTAATTAATTAACTACTGCTATGTAGCATAAATAGATAACAACATGTATAATATTGTTACATATGAAAAACATGTTGCATGAGCTTACACTATCATTTATATCCTTATCTTTAAAGAAACCAGTTAGATTTTGTGCCCAAAATACTTTTAACCTGTTCGCATATGTACCCGATATATGCCGTGTAATTTGTATGTGTATTCACCTAGCTGTAATGAACAGGTTAATCAATTGTATCACTTCTGAGACACTTGTTTGTAACAAATTTCAATAAATTAATTAATAATTAATTAAATTGTGATATTCTTTTTCTGTAAAGAGTGATATAAATATTTATTAACCATTTAATGTTTAATTTAAATTAAAATATTTAATCATAGCATAATATAAATTTATTAACACAAGTAACATAAATAATAAAAAATATATACAAAAATCAAATTATTATTATAAAAAGTATCTATTCATTCTTATTTTATATTCAGTATTAAAATACTGTACCAATTAGAAAATATTTTTAGTGTGCGGTAATATTGCTGGGGGAGAAAACCTTTGTCTTAAACGCCACCAATTCACATCGGGTCCTCTTTAACATGGATTATGCGAGAATGATGTTTTTTTTGTACATGTAAAAAAGTTGGTTGTCTTTGTACATATGTAATGTATTATTTAATAATATGTTATTCATTATAATCAATACACTTTTACCAAAAAAAATCTGAAAACTTTTGTCGAAAATAAAAATACCTATTCATTATTATGGATACTATTTATCTACATATTATTAATCCACAAATACTAAATAGGCAATACTTTTAATCGATTGCCTGGTGTGCTTTCTAACTAATGTTATATTAATATTAATTAGATTTGCTTCTAGCATTTTATTGTTATTATTTGCCAAATGTATAGGAAGATCTTTAACATTTCTTTTGCATTTGCCTATTATTGAATGCCTGTATAGAACCTCTATCCTAAATGTAAAACATTACCCTAAAAATTAATTGTAATGTAAAGAATGACTCATTAACTGTTCATTATAAATTATTTCTGAATACCAATTATCTGGTATTAGAAATTTTCGCAAAACAAATGTATTCCAAATTTTATTGTATATCGTTTGAAAACTACCATAGAGATGATGTTTTATGTATAGTTTTAAGAACAATGCTAATTAGTTTATATTTTATCTAACTTATTTAAATAATCCTTTTAACTTATATTATGACACAACTTTTATACGAAATATATTTTTGATATTATTTTAATTATTTCTTGAATTGAATTATTTGTTTTTAAAATAAGCAATCGTGTAGATAAAATAATTTCTTTAAAAAATATATATATATTTAAAAGGTATGTTTTATTAGATACTTATAAATATTCTGTTAATTTGAACTACATTGCTTTAATTAATATTATGAAGAACCTTTTCTGTCGGATATTTGCCTAACTACTCTACTTTAAGAAATAATTTAGTAATTAAAAATTTATGCATTTTTAATTTCTAATCTTGATTGTGCAACAAAGCAATATAATTAATAAAATAAAATAATCTTATTATAACTAATGTTGTATTATAACTAACATCAATACATTATGTTGAAAATATTAAATAAATTTCATCTAAGGAATATATATTTTCATTAATTAATATTTAATTGAAAAAGGAGATTAAATAGTGTTTAATAAGTAAATAAAATAAACTTTGTCAGTGTAGATATATGTTTTTAAATAACGAGAAGAAAAAAATTGTCTATGTAAACGTAAAATGTTTTGTTAAACATCACAATGTTACATAATGTTTTGAATAATTTGAAGTACAGTAGAACCTTGATTGTCCAAAGTAGTTGGGGATGAAGCTAATTCAAATAATGAAAAATCCGAATAATCAAGGTTCTACTGTATATTTGAATATATTGAAAAATAATATTATCTTAATCAAATATTGTAAAAATTAAAACAAACGAAATGTGGACCGATTTGTATGTATCTTATTTACTTACATAGTTGCTCCGTAATGATTGTTGGGATGATTAGTTGCAGTTGAGCGGCTCGGAGGAGACAGTCGGGGGCCGGGGCGCGGCGTCCCCGCTGACGCAGCGCTCCATCCGCCTGGAGCGGGTGGCGCGAGGGCGCTGCAGTACGAGCAGGAGCAACTTAGGAGGTACCAGCAGGAACATAGCAATTGTTATCTTATTATAAGAGACGATGGGAGCCAGCATAGTCTGCTTTTATCAACCCATTCACTACATATGATGTCTAAGCGGTCATAAACCCTACATGGATTTTGTAGCTTCATATTATAGCTTTATCCTACTGTCGTAATGTTAAAAATTAACTTACTATATAACTGAATATAATATATATTGTATTTCAGTCAAAAACTATAAGCAATATCTGATATATTTGCTTACTCTAAAATATATATTAATTGTCCAAAAATCTTATCAAATTCACCAAGAAGGCGCCGCATTTAAAAGATCAAATTAAGTTCAAATGAATATTTAAAATTATTTAACAGCGATTGTTTTGTATTCAAAAATATAATGAATGCAATGTCATCTATTGGAACCTGCAAAATCCAAAAAATCATTATATATTTAATCTATAAAAACAAACTTAATATTTTTTCCCGTAATTATTTTTCCAACGTTTTAATATCTACCTTTCCATTTGGGATCAAGACGAATTCAATAAACCAAGAATCATGAAATTCGATTCAGCTTTCTTGGGTTATAAATGGTGTAACAAACTGTCTTTTATATATATATATTGATATAAAGTAAAATAAAATGAAACACAAAATCATACTTGATTCTTTAAGAATTTATTTTTATAATAATGTTGCATAAACTATTTATTCATGTAATTAAAAAAAAAAAAATCTCAATCAACACTTACATAATTTTTAAACTTGTATTTTTTTTTAATTCATTGGGTAATTAATTTATGTGTGTTTTTATAATTGTGTTACTCTGAAATGTCTCCAAGTGATTTCAAAACTGTTACTCTTGTGTGTGCACGCACCCCGGCAGGAGGACAGGCGCAGGGGCGATGGGAGGCTTCCCCATCCACAGGTGTGCCCCACCCCACCCCCATCACTTTACTCTTCAATATGTTATAACAATTATTTCAAATAAACCTGTTAGACAATACAAATATATGTAGAAAAAAATATATAATAAATTGCACCCTTCAACATAAATCAGGAAATGATTTTCACGATGTAACCAAACATCTTTTAAACTTTTAAACGCCCAGTGGTCCCATACGGGACCGAAATTTGCGTCGTTCAATGACCTAGCAGTCCAATGTTTGTAATGTTTCGTCGCACAAGAGATTCTTCCATGAACTTACTTTAATACTACTATTACAAATTAATGTAATCCGATTGTGAAATAAACCATAAGCACTTCCTGTATGAGACCGTAGGGCACTGAACGACGCAAATCTGCGGTCCCGTAAGGAAACCACTGGGCGTTTAAAGGTTAATTATCTTTCAACTTTAGAAAAAAAAACTACATCGTGTGAAACCCTTTCTTCTTTGTCTCTCATTAATTTATCTTAATTTTCGTTCTTCTGAAAACGTTATAGGAGGGTTGACTGTATAGATTCAACATTACCCAACATCAGTGTGGATGTTGTTGGATATTCGTCTAGAGTTGCTTGTTGGGCTGACGCTTGTGTGTTGCTGTTACAGCTCCAGCCAGGAGTCTCTGGGTGTGATGCTGGGCTCCCCAGCCTCGGCGCAGGCGGCTCATCATCAAAAGAAGCGCGGCATCAAAAGCTCGCTGGGGAGACTCTTCAGTAAGAAGGAGAAGGTATGCCAGCATCTTATCTATTTATATTATTAATTTTAAACCTATGGTTTTATAATTTAATGGTTCTCATATTTCAATATTATTTTTTATCTAAGCTACAATAAATATGTACAGATAAATAATCTCAAAAATAAAAATGGAAGAAAAACAAGTAATTCTAATATTGTTACACATACTTTAAATCTCTGAATTATTATTTATATTTTATAATTATTCTTTTTTAAATACATGAAATGACGACTCAGAAGCCACTTGTCAATTAGGATAAGGTCACTGACATGTGTGTTATGTTTGGATAAAAGTTCAAAACTTCATACAAAATATAGCGCTGACAAATGCTGCATGTGTAGATTTGTCCAACGCTATGAACTAAAATATGACAATAATGGCAGATGCGTCACAAGGCTCTTGAGGGAAAAATGACAGACTTGTCTGTGAATGTGTTCATAATCATTAATCTTGGTACCATCTCTGTTTTTGTGAGAGTGGCTTTTATTTTGTGTAATTTTGTCAAACATCTTATTACTAGAAGGAAAGCAATAACAGAAGTTCTGATAAATTATGGAATTAATTAAATACAATAATACTTGTTAAATTAATAACCGGTTGTAATTGTGATGTTCTTTGATGATTCTCAGGCGAAATGTGTAAAAGAGTCTCTCGGTGGGGACCTGGGCTCAATGTCAGCCATGAGCGGACTGTCGCAGCTGGGAACCTCGGGTTATGGGGAACTGGAGCAGCTGGAGGTGAACGCCGCACTACAGCTGATGCCGCTGCACGCCCGCGCCGCCGCCCAGGCCGCCGCCGCCGCAGCCAAAGCCGACTATGGACGACAGAAGAAACCGTAAGCTTGCCTTTCTGCAATTTTCTTGTATATTGGTATTAACATAAAGAATGGTTTTAATGTAATATAATATTTTAGCCTTGAATAAACATGTATTGTATAATTTTAGGTGATTTTAAAATAATTTTCAAAATTACGATCAAATGACACTTTAGTATTCCCATTTAGCATGGGTGTTGTCTAACATATACAATCTTAATCTCTTTGGTCACAAATCGACGTACACTTGCATTGTACATCATTTAGTTTTATTTTTAGATCATATAGGAAAAAATCATATAGGTCTCCAGAAACTCGAGGATTTTTTTTAGCAAAAATGTGAGGAAAAAAACTATCAAATTCTTGGAAAAAATAGAAAATTATATTTTTAAAATATTTTAAATACTTTTTGGAAAGGTAGCAAATAAGGATACTTATTTATGTTTACAAATATATATTTACGTATTATAGAAAGTAAGTATTTATGAAAGAAAAAATGGAAAATTTTAGTTTTTATAATACTTTTAAGTGTTGAAAATAATCACCCAAATGCATCTTCGGTTTTCCAAGGGTCACAATACTCAATGATATACTCTCGTATCCTGCATTTTTTTCTTCTATTACCGTTAAACCCACTTTTACTATCTGAACTTTCATATTGCATTGAAACATCGGTTTTACAGCCACTTTTACGTTCAAAAACAAAGTCATCTTCACTACTTTTGTCTTCATACATATTTACTATTCAGTAAATAAATATTTGAATTAATAACTGCGTATTTATTGTTAAAAACAAAAAAATGTAGCACAATGGGCGCCGCAGCGGCACCTCTTTAGTGATAAGGGTTAAATAATTGTACACATTTTCGACCCGATGGGACTATTTCAATAAGTAACAAAAAAATACTTCCAATTATAATTAGGCCATTTCACTAAGAATATGACAGCTTATATATCTTATATTATACGTTAAAATACATCCTCTTAATAGGTGTCAGTTACCCATCATCTAAATATAGAACCCACCAGAGAGATTTAACTCTTCTTTATATATTTTCATCGTCAAATCTGTAATTCACGGCTTTCAGATTCATTAGCAGATATTTCCTGTTATTATTACCACCGTTATTCCACTATTGTGTTCTATAGGGTCCGCCAAATAACTCTTTTTTTTTTTGAGTCACATCGAGTGTAGCTTTGGCTGTGTGGCACGTAGCGCCGTCCTGTTGAAACCAAATGTTGCCAATATCCTCCTCTTCAATTTTTGTGAACAAAAAATCGTTCAACATGGCCCGATAACGATCTCCATTGACTGTAACGGCCACTCCTTGCTCATTTTCGAAGAAAAATGGCCCAATTATGCCTCTGGACCAAAATCCGCACCAAACAGTGACTCGTTTTGGGTGCAACGTCTTTTCAATGTATGCGTGCGGGTTTTCTGTGCCCCAAATGCGACAATTTTGCTTGTTTTGAGAACGACGGTGAATTGATGTTGATGGCGCTTCACGCATACTTTCTGCCACAGCAGCAATATTCTCGGGTGTATGCACTGTTTTTGGCTTTTCACGCTTTGGTTTATCGATGAGGATGCCAGTTTCTTTCACTTTTTTCACAAGATAACGAACATACGGAGCTGACGGTGATTCTCTTCTTCCAAAATCCGTACGCAATTTTCGCACACATTCTGCAACATTACCATGATTTTCAAAGTAATGTCGCAATATTTCCCAGCGTTTTTCAAGCATATACACAACCATATTCGTTCAGCGGATGAATAAAACTAATTATCTGTCAAATCAGACATGAGCTAAGTGTTACCATTCACGAAATAAGCACTAGTTGAAAAAAAAAACGTTAGATGGCGGACCCTTTATAATTTATATTTTAAAAACTTGGTAATTGTTATAATTTTGCAGACGAGATAGAGATTACCGCCACGAGCTGCTGGGCGAGGCCATGAAGGCCGGCACGCCCTTCGCGCTGTGGAACGGTCCCACCATCGTGGCCTGGCTGGAGCTGTGGGTCGGCATGCCGGCCTGGTACGTGGCCGCCTGCCGCGCCAATGTCAAGTCCGGCGCCATCATGAGCGCTCTCTCCGACCAGGAGATACAACGCGAGATAGGTAAAACTGCATGAGGGATGCTCTTTATACTTGTTGCTTATTATTGTTACCGAGTGTTGCTGACTGTCATTGATCATTTCAGGAATAAGTAACCCTCTGCACCGGCTGAAGCTCCGCCTGGCCATCCAGGAGATGGTGTCTCTCACGTCTCCTTCGGCGCCCCCCACGGCGCGCACGACACTGGCCTTCGGAGACATGAACCATGAATGGGTCGGCAACTCATGGCTGCCCTCACTCGGTATTGAGCGAAAACATTTATTATCATAATTATACTATTGTTTCAAGTCAATTGAATCTCGGTCAAGACCATGGTTTTAAAAGCCTAGCAAACTTGTTTAGCATACTCTTAATTTATTGTTTCTGACGACTCTGGTTGATTATTATGCTTGAAGGAGAGTTTAAAAAATGGAAAATATATTTGTACTTTTCATAATAATATAATGTAAAAAGTATTTGATCTTCTTTTAAATTTATGCCAAAGTGAATACTCACTAATAGTAATATTATGTTTAAAAAGATCCGGTGATTTATCCAATTTATTTACCTTAAACCTTTTCAGTGCGATAAAATGATTTATTTTATATTTCCAGGTATGCCACAGTATAGAACGACATTTATGGAATGCCTAGTGGACGCCAGAATGTTGGATCATCTTACAAAAAGAGATTTACGAACACAGCTTAAAATGGTTGATAGTTTTCATAGGCGAGTATTTTATAATTAAATTTTTATAAACCTCTTCGTGATAATCTCCATGATTAAATTTAAAAAAAACATGCATAAATATTTCAATAATTGAGGCAACATGCAATTGATATCGATCATGAGCACATAGAGTCATATTATTGATTTCAACTTAAACCATTTTGTAAATTCCTTATTAGAATTGTTGTTGGCTAAATTAATAAAAAACATATACTTGTATATCAGCAGCTGCATATATATATATATATTTTTCAGTTATTATAATGAAAAAAAAAATTTGAGAGAACACCTAATCCATTATGTTGACACATGTTATATTTCAGAACGAGTCTTCAATTTGGAATATCGTGTCTGAAGAGACTGAACTACTCTCGCTCGCTGCTGGAGGAGCGGCGGCGCGCCAGCGAGGGCGCCGTGCAGGACGTGCTGGTGTGGACCAACGAGCGCCTCATACGGTGGATCGCACAAATAGGACTCAAGGTAATACATTGATTAGCATACTCAGAACATAAAACATAAATCTTTCCTTAGTTTAAAATCCTCCAGAGTTGACAAGAGATCAAGAATTTTCTGTTTTTTTTCCCTGGTACATACTTCCATGTTGTAGTTTTTTCTGCCATAACATAAATATATCAAAGATCAAACATGTCGGTGTGCAACTCCATTCTTAATTTGCCTCCAAACAGTTTGTTCTGGGACTATTAAGTAACAATTTTACGTTAGAAGTAGATAATAGTAAACCAACATAATTGTATGTTTACAATGCCAACTTCTGTCAGTTGTATGTTTTATCTATACAACGGAACATTGAGATGCGAGTTTCATTGGTTCTGTAACCTTGCTCTGTTGTCAATTTGCTCGTTTCCTGCTTTACCGCTTATTTAATAAAACACATTGATGCGTCTCTTCCGCTCCAAATATTAGCATAAAATTATTAAACATATTAAAACTAGTAATCTTCTTCTTCTTCGTGTCAGTCAATCTGTCGTCGCTGATATGAAAAAGAAGAAGAGCTAGTAATGTAATAGTTATACCTTTGCATTAACATTGCTTCTGTAAGTAACTTTTCTATTATTTGCAGGAATATTGTAATAATTTACTGGAATCGGGAGTCCACGGAGCTCTCATCGCTCTTGATGATGGCTTTGATTCCAACAGTATGGCGCTAGCTCTTCAAATTCCTACACAAAACACTCAGGTATGACCATATTTGAAGAATATTTTTTTTTGTCAATTTACCTAAACACTATATTATTTTTTGTCAATTTACCTAAACACTTTATTATTTTTTTCCAATTTACCTAAACACTATATATTTTTTAAGGTTGTTACTAATTTATGAAATTCATTAACATACTACAATAAATTAAAATCTTATAAATGCAATCTGATCACATTTCTACTTTATGTGTATATTATGTGTCATTAAAGATATATTTTAAAGACTCTTTTTTTCTAATTTAACTTAGGCGTATTATGCTATATAAAAAAGATCAATTTATTGAAATGTAAATGTTTTTTTTTTCCAGGCTCGCCAACTGCTAGAGATGGAGTTCAGCAACTTGCTGCAGATGGCCACGGACCGGCCGCACCAGCAAGGGGGCGGGGGAGGGGGAGGGGGGCCGCCGCACTCCATGAGCAATGACAACGCAATGGCCGCCAAAGCTTCCTGATACAACACCACTCTCAACTAAGCCCCAGTTGACTGACTTGAACAATTCTCCATTACCTCTGCTTCCAGATAGAAGCGTGGCTTATTGGCCGTCTAGGTGTTCCAAGTGAGAGAGTCACGGTACCAGTCCCATTGACCAAAACCAACATTCCTGGAGGAACTCTTCATCGGAACAGTATTGTGGATCTACAACTGCAGAAATACAGTGATTGGACATATACATATTTATGAATGAAACCCGAGGGACATTCAAGGCAATTACAGTCGTGTAGAAAGCTGAGTTTTAAGTTGGACGCCGACTAAGGAATTTCCAGTTTAAGAAATATTATCGTTGAAATGCTTACAAACTGGGGATCGCGGAGAGCTCCGTCTGAAAGGTTTGCCGATCGGGTAATGAGTATAGGATAATGATATTGATGTGACCTCTAACTTGTTAATAATTATGCGTTAGTAAGAAAGTGTAACCAAACAGTTGACATTTCAACGCCCAGTTCTGTCTAGTCTTTTATACAATATGTTTCATCATCTGCCAACTGATTATATATTCATTGTAATACTAAATTGATAATCTTAAGAATCAGCTATGGACAATTTTACTTTTAAATTTTATATTACGATAAGTAGGTTTTTACGTTAAGGAATGTTGAATGTTTCATGTTGTATTTTTGAATGCCATACTTTTTTAATTTATACGTTGGAACTACCAAATTTATACGTGATGTAAAATTTTGTAAATAAAATGTACAATTAAATTATATTTTGTAAAGATCGTCTCCCGTTTTGACAGTTCTGTGGAAAACTATAGAAATGTTTCATCAAAACATCACACATATTACAAAATGTTTATCTTTCCTGAAAGTCGGGGGCCTCCATTACGTACAGGCAATATTGTGATGACGTCATACAATATCTGTTTATATTATTTAAGGCACAAAAGGTTCTGACGTTAACCAGAAATACCCGAAGGTTGCTTTCCTACCAAACGTAGAATAATGTATATTATTTTGTAAATACACTAGATATATAATGAATTGTTGCGCCTTCATGTTGAACAAATAATATCATCGATACACATCATCTAGTTAATTACTTCATTCATTTTTATTTACAGTTATCATTTACTTTTAGTATCATCCTGATCTATATTTCCAGTGTGAAAATTAATTATATTATTATTTAAGCTGTCACTATTCATGTTTATAGTTTTACTTAAATAATTTAAAGATGAGTTTTATTTTTATTTTTGAAGATTAATTAGCAAATACATATCCCAAAGCTATTTTTCCAATACCTATGATCTACGTACTACATAACTATTAATCACTATCATGCAAGTTTATTATTGTTACGTTGTAGATCAATCTCAATGTTTTTATTGCATCATTTATTTATTTGACATATTTTGAATGTATACATATTTATATATTATGATTGTAATGGAAATGTATAATATGGTGTCTATCCATGGAGTTACTGTTACTCTGTACTAGCATAACAGAGTGCAACAACCTCTATTAGATGTCTTCTAAGTCTTTTAAATCCTTCTCGTACACAGACTTAGATATAATAGAAGCAATGTGTTCAAGTGAAGAGCATTGTTGTCCCCTACAAAAATTTAAACATATATTTGCTTCTCTACACAATGTTCTTACCATTATTAGATAATTTAGATTACAAAATAATAAAATGACATGTATTTTAAGATTAATATTTATATAGAAGATGTAGAAGTCTTGAATGTTTTTCCAGCTTTTTTTCTCTAATATATGAATGCAATTTCCATTTAGAATTTGCAAATTACAGGCCGATCTTTTTAGTTATAATTTAAATTAATTCATTCATTCCAATTTATTATATAAATTGTTGAATACTTGAACTTTATTGTTGACAACTGTTGGACCAAGTTTTAATTAAATAACGAAAATATTACAATCCCTTTAATAATCTTAAATAGGTTGTTACAGTTCAAATAATTTCATAATTAAAAAATAATAAATAAACCATCATTATTCTCTCTTTACTTTCAGAAGACAAGTGACGCAAATTAAATTCAAGCTTTCAATGCTTGGAATTTTTTATTTTTTTGACTTATTTATGATAGGATTATGATAAGTAAAACAAGTCTTATTAATTATTCTATTTGAATAATTGGTTTATAGTAAAAACCTTTTCATTTTTTTTTACATAACTTATAAACTTTTCATGCATCACAGAAATGAATTAAATAATACATTAAAGAAAAGTATTATTTATCTCTAATTGGATTATATAAACTCTTATATTGTTACATAAGTAATATAAACTATTTTACTATGGTCTAAAAATAATAATAATTAGAGATTCATTTTATTTCAAAGATTTTCTGAATTATTGTTTAAGTAATTTATTTTTGTATGGTTTTGTAATTAAGTAGTAGTTTCGATACTGTTGATTTTGGGCAGTTAGTAACTACTACGATGATTTTTTTTTTAATAAATGCATCACATTCTTCAAGTTGTACAAATAGAGGTCCTCTATGTCGGGAGAGAGGACCCAGTATTATTTTTTAGCAAATGACTTAGACTAGAAAATAATATATTGCAAAAATTGTTAGTGAATGTATATAATATTATAAAAAATGTATAATTTTATGTTTTCTTCATAGCTAGTTACATTTTAAATAATTTATTGTATAAATTGATGACTCCACTACGTTTTAGTATTTTCTGGGACTGTATACCATTAATACCTACAATATTTATTTTGAATGCATAGGAAACACATTTTTTATAAATAAAAAAGCAGGAAATATTTTTTTACATGTTATGTACAAAAGTGTAACTTACCATTTCAATACACCTCCTTTATATTATTCCTCGTTCCGTGTATTGGCCGAGTCAATCATTAGTTACCATTTTATAAATTAAAATTGAATGATAGCGGAACTGTAAATATTGGACTTGAGCTATCAAACAAATCAGTATTGGGCGCTAGCTCTGATGTATGCATGTATGCGTGTCGGTTATAAATAAATATGGGGATTTAATTCAAATGACTATCTTTTATTTATCTGCATATTATTCAGTATCACATAAAATTCATAATTAATCTTGTAGATTTTGCATGTTTTGATATCAAGGAATATTCTCGCGGTCAACAAACTGTAAACATTAAAAGGTGCCTCTTACATTATCTATAATCTATCTATTCACTACAATTCTGTATAATGAACTAACCCTTAGTTTTACACAAAGGACAATATTATTAAAATAATCCATTACTACATACTAAATATTTGTTGAAATACACTATTTAAAACAATACATAACTTGTTGAACTCCGTAACTTTAGATTACTTACAATGGTATGATGCTATTCTTCAAATATTACCATGGATTCTGATGTATAATTATGCATAATCTTTGCTAAATAGTAATTACATTAAAAATATTATAGTAATTATTACAGTTATTATGTTTTAAAGTATAGAGTAGTATTTAATTTTGACATTTATTTTTGTATCAATTTGATAGTTATGTTTGTACCTGTGTTTGCTTGCAAACCATCCCTCTTTCTACTTGTAAACTAGTTTTTAATAAAAGTAATCATTCCTCAATAAGATCGGATGTAACAAACATTTATTCAATGCAGAACTCCTAACAAACCTTGATGTTAATCCAAATGTATATACTTTACAGCCAGGTGATGTTGGACTCCCCTGCTGTAAAAATGTGAGAAAGAGCAGTATTGCATGAGTGGCATGTGTGTGTGTGTGTGTGTGTACGCAGAGAGCTTTAATGTAGTGTTATTGCATCATTTAGTCAAAGCTTAGACAAGAGGACTTGTGGGCAGGCGTGTAAAGGCTCAGTATTAACCCGCATACAAGTGACACTTTACTACATTATCTATTAGTACAAAGAAAACAATAATATAAAATGCGGCACAATAATACTGTCCAGTGTAATCTATTGAAGTGGATGTGTTCTCGACGCTTTACTCGTAATTATCGCGCTACGTTTTTATTTTATATGAAAACAAAAAGTAATATATATTTTCCTTTTCAAATTTACCTGAAATTAATTTGATATAAACGGTTATTCTCTAGCGTTATATTGTTGAGACTGTGTACAATGAATTCCTCAGATAAAATAACTCTGATTATATACTAAACTTATCCTCAGGATAATACTTTAGGAAAGGAAAATTACTAAGGAAAATTTTATAATAATCTATTTGATTATTGTAATGGAGCGCTAAAAGGTGAAACATATTTGTGCATTATATATAGATTTTTAGAAAGACATATGTGCTAGGAATAAAAATTGAAATAAATTATAATGGATTCAGAAGGAAACTGTGTAATGAAGCATATCTGTCTGGAATGTACTCGTATGTCTCAAAGATAAAGTAAAATGAATGTGCGTAATGAGTGTCCATACTGTAGCATCTTAGTAATAAGTTATGCTTATATATCTAACATGTACCTATCATTCTTTTTTATTGTTATTTATTTTTAAATATTATGTAAAGAAATATTACAAGGACATGTCTCGCCAATAATGATTTATAATAAATAACAAATTGTCAATGGTAATTATGGGCGCTGGAGAGGAAGGAACTCGCCGAGTGGTTGCACGACAAATTAAGCAATCCACTGCAATAAGAAAGTGTAAATAAATCTGCCATAAATACATTTGACTGACTATTGTTAAGTCCGCCTTTTATTTTCAAACATCCATTTACAAAACATTCCGATCGCTCTCAATCCTTTTTCTTCCCCATTCTACTGATCGCCCTGCAGACCTTCTTCTTGAGCTCCTTCTGTCTCTTGAGCTTCTTCCATGCCAAGGCCTGAGTATCCTTCTTGTGTTTTTCAATTCTCTCGGTGATAGCGACTTTATTCTGTTGGCGCTTCTTCTCGTAATTAGTTTTTATCATTTTTATGGCGTTGGACACTTTCTGCTCGTGAGGGCTCTTAATCAGAGCTATTCTATTTTTAGTCAAATCTCCAGATTTGCTGAAGAAGGTTTTATTCTTGGGTTTATCTTTGTAGGGCAAACTCTTCTGAAGAGCTTTGGGTATTGTCAGAGGCTTGAACACCTTCACGTCCCTTTTTATCTCTTCATAAGTGGAATCTTTATTGGCTTCGTTCTTAATGCTTCTTTCCCTCTTTAATTGTCCGAGCGTCTTCATCCCCGACCAAGCATTTTTACCGTCTATCTCGAGAAGCAAGTTTGTCACGGGCGTATAAAACTCGGTAACATTCACTTTGAACCAAGTCCTACAAAAAACAATATCGCTCAATAAGATTTTATCTTCAAAGGTAGCTCGAAAACATCCCTCCGGTTTATTTATTGCCCTTTTGATTTGTCCTCTGATACCCGACACTGTCTTTATTTTAGCTCCTTCAAATTTGGCAACTTCTAATGAGCTGTTGAACATATCTTTTATGAAAGCAGTTTTCTTTAATATCTTCAGAGGAGAACCGACTAACTTTAATTTCTTTACAATTTGAGTGGATTTGTTTATCTCATTAACACTTCCTGTGGCTGCTATCCTAAAGCCCAGCTGCTTCAGTTGGTTAGACTCGTTGGTCAATGTCTGCAAGGCGAGGATGCCGGTGTTCTGTGGAGTTATGGGTCCGTAGAAGTGCATGTTGCACGTCACATGCTCGGGTGTGTACTTGAGATATCGACACTTCATGTCGTCTTCAATCTTAGAGAATATGGGTATAGTCTGAAATCTTCTCCATCCCATGGATATGATGAGAGGATCATTGGTCTTTAATATTTTCTTATACCACCTGTGCCGTTTCACCTTGCAGCTTACAAAGCCTATGTTTTCTTCTGACATATTGAGGGCTCCTAAAAGCAGAGGATAACTGGCATCAAAGTTTTGAACAAACTCGCACGGCATCTTCTTGAAGTTCATTCTGACGTACATGCCCGGGCGGAAACCTTCCACGTCCACCCGAAGACCGTCATCCAATTCCGTGAATACAGATTTGTTTAATTCAGATTGTTTGAGAGCTTCCGCTTTCAAGTTATCATAATAAGCGTGATCTCCTGTGATTCGATGTTCATCGGGATTATCATAGTCCGAATTGAATTTAGCTTTGAGTTTTAATTTTTTGGCTAATATATCAGCTTTCGATAAATCGTTAAGCGATCTTTTTAAACCCAGTTTTTTATCTTCATGTTTTTCACTGTCACCGTGCTTTTCTCCAGTTTCTAAATCTTCAAAGTCTCCAAACAACTCTTCATCAGAATCTCCAACACTGGCATCATCTAATGCGAGTAACTCCGATGCGTCTTCTCCAGACGAGCGCTTCCCGGTGACGAAGCAGTTGAGGAGAGATTGCTTCACTTCTGTGTGCAACCAGTCGCGTAAAGCGGCACCTTGAGATGGTGGATAAAAAAGTGAACATTCTTCAACATTTAAATTTTGCTTTTCTTTTTGGACGTTCTTTTGTTTTTGTGTCACTTTCTTAAAAAGACCACCGATTTCATCGCAATCACTTCCATCGGAGTCATTATTATTGGAGGCAATTTCCGTAGATTTCTTGTTTGTAGCATTAAATATTCCGTAAACTAATTTCATTATATTTTGTGTTGTACTTTGACGTTCCAAATAAGCGGAGCTCGCCTTTGCAGCTAAATTCTCTCTCCATTTGTTAGAAAAATCCTCATCATCAGACTCATTTCCATCATTATTTTGGACATTAGTTTCCCATGGCAATGCCAAATTTTCAATCTGAGAGGGTTTCTCATCTTCAGATTCAGAATCTGTAGATTCATCTTCGTTACTTAGCATAGATTTTTTCTTTTTCTTGGGTGCGGACTCTGGATCGCTCGCATCGGATTCCATATCTTCCAGGTCCGATTCTAAACCTTCGTCTTCGTCATCTTCTGGTTCCTTTGTTTTATCCATATCATTAACCATATCTGAATAAATAACGCTTCCTCCGGTAAACAGCTGGAAACCGGTGTTCTTCAGTTGGTCATCGACTGTTTCCTTCTGTTCCACCACATTCTTGAGCATACTTTTTTTTTCAGAAGTGGTTTCATCTTCTTGTTCCTTATGAGAGTGAGATCCCTTCAGTTCTATGTAGACGGCATCTTTATCGTACACTATTCCCCCGACTCCCGAAAACGGAGCATATATGAGTCTTTCTTTTTCTAGTAAGGTTCTTTTCTTTTGCGCTTCAGGTAGAGGGCAGGGATCCGGCAAAAAACTGACGTCATCAACTTTCATATCTCCGACACCTAAAAGTATAACAAAATATATTAATACGGTAAGTAACCATAGACATTGAAATAAAATAAACTTACGATACAAATGGAAAAAGTACAGAAAGTAACTAAAATAAAGCGTTTTTTACTGTACTGTTTTAGATTTTGAATCGATTTCTAATCTCTAAAAATACCCCTGGTTGGTGTGAATTGATCCTTCAGTAGGCGAAAGTCGTCCCGTGAACACCACACATTCATAGTGAATCCCTGTAATAATTGGATGATGCGTGAATGTCGTACTGCAGTCTATGACATGGCGGATCAACGCTCCACATACAGCGCTTAGCCACATGTAACAAGGTAAGCGTCATAGAATCTGAAACTTCAGCATCACTATCACCATCTGTCAGTATTTTCTATTATGTTTACATGAAAAAAAATAGAAGAAATAACCTATTTGACAAATAAAAGTAATTAGTAATCACCGGCTATATGCATCATGGACCCTCTCATGAGGGCACCCCCGCGCACGTAGCCGTACAGCACAACGTCGCGGCTGGTGCGAGCGTCGCGGCGCAGCAGCTCCGGGCCAGTGATGTCCTCCAGGCGGTCGGCCAGCACATAGGCGTGGCCGCTGCGCCAACTCAGTTGCCGGAATTTCATCACGGAGATGAACCGAGCCAGGTTCTTGACCTCGTTCCGCAAGTACTCCCCATGCAGAATGCCTGACAGGTAGAAGAGTTTCGCTCCGTTGTAAACTTCTGTCCAGAACCTGTGCTTCAGGAGTTTCTTCTGACGCTTGAGCGTCTTGACGTTTTTGATCATATCGAGATGAGTCAAGACTCCCATGATCTTGGGCATGCCGTGCACCTGGCAGACGTTTAAAAATTCGAAAATTTCCATCTCGAATCCAAAACTAGCATCGCAAAGGAGTAATACCAGATCGACGCATTTCGCTATGTCGATCATTGAGTTGATATCGTTGTTGCATTCTATTAAAGTGATCCGCCTTTTCTTGGAGGTGACTATAGTGATGGGCCCGTTGATGTCGGTCACATTGGTGCGCACGAAACTCTTAATGAGGTTGTTGATGAGAGTGGTCTTGCCCACCTTCGGAGGACCGACGATAGCCACGACTATCGGCGGAGGCTCCAGAGGAGTTTTATCAACCGACGGGAGGTGCTGCTTCTTAGAGATGATATCTTCTTTCCTTCTGAAGCTCCTCTCGGCGCGAACCGCTGACTTGATTGCAAACGCCTTGGGGTTTCGCTGCCTGTCGGTGAGGTTGGCATCGTCGGTTTTTTTCTTTGCTTTCTTCTTGTCAGCTTTGCGGCCGGCGTGTCGCTCTTTGTGAGACTTTTTTTTGTCGAATGCGCTCTCGTCAGCCATATTGTGAAAGCGTCACTTCTGTCAAAACATCCTTGTTATTAATTAAAATGATTGTTTTAGTAGGAGCTTAACCTTAAAAATTGCGACGCGTGTTATTTGACAAACACTTATTTACAGTGTTTGCAGCTAAAGCTAAATATATCCCATTAAATCATATTGGTTCACTTCTTTCGTCGATGTTAGGTAGGTACTCTAAATTTATTAATTTGTTATTTAATTGTAGATAACAGATAAAAAAATATTTTGAATTAATGCATATTTCATAATGAACTAGAACCATGAATATGTTTTTTTATCTCTTAATTTACTCACTTTAACTAACTTACATACTTCAAACAACTCGTTTTTTTATGTTATTGCTTGAGTAAGTACATAAAGAAGTATCCAAAATCACAAATTAAAACAAAAGTATAATCAAAATTGAAGAGAAAAAAAACTCTCCTTCTCGGCCCTCCAAAATAACCAGGGCTCTATTACTGGCACTGGTATCAGAAGCTAATTGTATCACCCCTATTATTTAATGTTTATTGACAATTCATGGTGAAATTAAAAAGAAGAAAAAAAGCAATATTAATTAAATCCAGAATTAATGTCGTTCATAGTAAGACTCAAACATGATTTTTTCACAGTTGATACCTACATAAAAGTTTACAATAAATGTCATCTTATATATTTCTCCCATCAACAAATTGAAGTAAAAAAACAGCGGACGTTGGGTTAAATCCAAAATTGAACACAAGCCCAATTTTTATAATATTTAATCGATAGTGACAATTTTTCAAGAATTTTTATATTTATTAGTCGTTTTTCATTATTGTTCGTCGATGTTTTTACAAAAAAAAAAACAATTTTCATATTGTTAGTCTTATTTTATAATCGTATGCCGATTTTTATAAGTTTTCGTCGATTTTCATATTATTAGTTTTGTTTTATAATCGTTTGCGGATTTTTATAATTTTTAGTCGATTTTTATATTTCATGTCAACTATTATAATTTTTCGTTGATTTTCAATATGAATAGTCAATTTTCATCATTATTAGTAATTTTTTCATCATTTTTCGTAGTTTTTGTTATCAGTTTTATTCGATTTTCATAAAATGTTGTCAATTTTCATTATATACCTTTTATTCAAATTTTCATTATAGTTTTATACCTTTACTCAAGTTTCTACATCATAATTTTTAATTTTTCATCATTTTTAGCGATGTTTACATACTTGCATATTAGATTTTCATAATTTTACATCAATTTCTTCACTTTTCGTCAATTTTCATTATTTTTCGTAGATTAATAACTTTTCATTTATTTTTATAATTTTTCGTTGATTTTCATATTTTTTTCGTCATACGTCACAATTTTTCATCGACTTTTATCACTTTTCGTCAATTATTTTGCATAATTTTCGTCGATTTTTTGTCGATATTCATCATTTTTCGTCTAATTTTATTATTAACCCTCGCTTTACGATGCTAAAAACTTCCGCGCGTTCTGATGGTGTCAACTCATTACACATTCTGGTTTAAAGTGAATAAAATGAGTAGAAATTCGAAAAAATTAAAATATTCAAAGATATCGCTTCATTTTACAATAGTTGATGTCAATAAGCAGTAATAATTGACATTTAATAGCTAAAAACATGAAAAACATCAGACGAAAACATCAGACGAAGACCTCAAACGGCCAGACGCACCTTCTCGCGTGAACTTCCGAAAGATACTAACATTACTTGGCCTGTCGATATATCGATGTGCCGACGCGCAAAGATATCATTTCGAAGTAGCCGACCAACTGAGATTTCCCGTCTCGCTCACTCATATTAGTACGTCAGCGAGAGTGAGGAGTATAGATGCCGCCTCATCTGGGTATTTTTTAATTTTATTTTCGCACTCGATTCCGACAGGTCCAATGATTCATGACAGTTGACGCGTCTTGATTGTAGTGGTGAATTTATTCCGGATTTTAGAAAAATATTTCCTGCTCCCGATGAGTGCCTATTGTTATATATATTTTTTTTCAATACGTAAATGTATTAAGGAGGAATACCTAAAATCTGAACCCTGTGTGTATTATATTTACAGAGATATTTAAGTTATTATAAGCAATGTGTAGTCGATAGACATCACTGGGGAGGAGAGGTTAAACACGTTTTTAACAATTGTTCCCAAATTTATTTTATTATTTAATTATATGCCATATATTAATTTATATATGTGATGTAGTAATGATTTACTAACAGTATTTTTTTTTAAATGATATATTATTTTATATTTATAAAATTAATATACAGGTGGTTCTCGACTTACAACGGTTCTACTTATGACGATTCGCACTTACGACCAAAAATTTGATTTTTTTTTTATTAATATCAAAAAAATTGTATTGCGGTGCGTGTGTCAACCTGAGACATGCGTAAACAAAGATGACGCAATAATGATGCCATAAAAACTTCCTTAAAAAACTAACGTTAAAATCGTGTATTTACCCCCTAATACCACCAGTATTTTGCAACCCATGGACCAGGGAGCTATTGCCACATTTAAAGCCTATTATTTAAAAACTACATTTGCCCAAGCAATAGTAGCGCTTGACGAGGGAAAAACGTTTAAAGAGTTTTGAAGAATTTTAATATTCACCAAGCAATTAAAAATATTGGTAAGGGATGGCAAGAGGTCACATCATATGTATGGAATATGGAAAAAGCTTACTAAACGTTTTGAAAACATAACTCAGTCTCAATCTGAAAAAGAAAATGAAATTGAACACACTACAAATTTCACTGTAGGGCTTTGCAAGAAACTTGATATTAATATTGATCGTGAAGACTTAGACCAATTTATAGAATATGATTCGGAAGATCTTACAAATGAAGAATTATTATGCATCGAAAATGAAAGGGTTGAAGAAGAGACCAAAAAAAAAATTATTATGGAATCTCCAAAAAAAATTGTATTGAAAGAAATGGAAGCAGCGTTCCTTCAAATTAACCAAACAAATCAAAAATTTGCAAAAATAGATTCAGATAACGAAAGATTTTTGAGTATAAACCGCCGTATTCGAGAAGATCTTGCTTGCTACAAAGAAATATACGGAAAAAAAAATGACAAACAACTCAATTAAAATTGGATATGTTTTTTAAAAAGACTACTACTGCTTCTTCTTCCACTACTGTTGATGAGCCAATGGATTGTACTTATATAAGTCCAGATGACGAAACACTTTAAATATTAGTGAAGTAATTATTTTAAATATTATTGATGTAAATATTATAGATATTAATAAAGTAAATATTTTATTTTGTATTAATAAAAAAGTATAAATATAACAATAAAAAATATATAAATAAATACACATGTTTCATTTTAATATGTAATTATGTACATGTGTACATATTTTGTATGAAATTCGACTTACGACCAATTCGAATTACGACCAAAGTCCAGGAACGTATCTCGGTCGTAAGTCGAGGACAACCTGTACTAGTATGTATGAAGATTAAATTTAATATCCCAGAAAAATGGAGAAAAAATACTTTGTATGACTTAGCACAACCATCTCACGGTCGCATTGCTTCCATGCTAGTTGAAATGTTTGCTAGAAGAATTGACTGTATGAAATAGGGACACTTATTACTTAAATATACATATACTAAACATAAAATTCTTTTTTCAACGCGTCAATCCAAGCACAAAAATAACGGCAGAAGCGGGATGCGAACCGCGGACCTTGAAACCAACTATGCCCAGGTATTCATACCGCTCGGCCGAATCACGCCATTGCTATGCCCAGACTGACCTGCGATGAAACTAGTATTTATATCATTGTTATTGTCACGACAGATGTCGCCATAGTATATATTCAAAGTATGTATATTTTTATTATTATTCTATCAGTATTCATTTATTCACAAGCTTAATATTATTACTTTCTTAATAATATTAAGCTTGTGAATAAATGAATACTGATAGAATAATAATAAAAATATACATACTTTGAATATATACTATGGCGACATCTGTCGCACGATAATAACAATGATATAAATACTAGTTTCATCGCAGGTCAGTCTGGGCATAGCAATGGCGTGATTCGCCGAGCGGTATGAATACCTGGGCATAGTTGGTTTCCAAGGTCCGCGGTTCGCATCCCGCTTCTGCCGTTATTTTTGTGCTTGGATTGACGCGTTGAAAAAAGAATTTTATGTTTAGTATATGTATATTTAAGTAATAATAATATTGTAATATAGTCAATGATCTATAAAAGTAGATTAGAATATTGAAATAATAAAATAATATTCTAATAAAAATTAAAAAATTAATTAGGGACACTTAATTTAAATAAATATGGAAAATTATAAACAAATATTTTTTTAGTGTCAAATTTTGGAAACAAGAAAAAAATATGCATTTTATAATAACTACTGAAATAAAACAAATAAAATGGACTGCAATAATCATTTTATTGATCACAAGCACCTCTCACTATACGAGTACACCTATCCCCCGATTTACACGGTACTTGTTTTACACGTTTTCGCTTTTACACGGTTTTCCAAATAAGTTTTTTTTGTTTTTATCGCACTCTACTAAATGCTACTGTGTTTGAACACGTGCGCTGTGTACACATCTCACGGGGAATCCCGAGCTAGTTGTGCTGACTTGCTGCACACGCACACTGTGTCTGTATTTCTTCGCATAAAATTAAAGTTTTATCTACGGAAAATTGTATGTGAGTGAAAGTTTCACAGTTTCAGAAAGATTTAATTTTCCATATTCGTAAATTACAAGTGAGTGCATAATTTAGATTATTATAAATTAACATAAATTAAAAAAAATTATAGGCTTATAATGTCGAAAGAAGTTAAAAGAAAAGTTATTTCTTTAGAAACTAAAATCGAAATTTTGGATCACTTACGAAAGGGAGATAGAGTATTAGATGTTGCAAAATCATATAGCATGAACGAAGCTACAATAAGAACTATTAGAACAAATGAAAACACAATTAGAAAGAGTGTTGCAGCTGGCAATACCACGAGTATGGGCACAACATCATACACCAGAAATATCGCAATGGAAAAAATGGAGAAAGCCTTAATGCTTTGGATAGAAGATCAAACACAAAAAAGAGTACCCATTGATACGGCCGCTATAACAAATAAAGCATTACGAATTTACGAAAAAATTGTAGAGCAATTACCATCTTCTTCTTCAACTGAAAAGAAGCCAAATTTTTTGGCAAGTCATGGCTGGTTTGAAAGATTTAAAATAAGACATTCTTTACACAGCTTAAAATTAAAAGGTGAACTGGCTTCTGGCGACGTAGATGCTGCCCAAGAATATCCAGCAAATTTTGCAGAAATTATTAACGACAATTCATACACCCCTGATCAGGTTTTCAATGCTGATGAGTCAGGGTTATTCTGGAAAAAATGCCTGAAAGGACTTACGTTTCAAAATTTTATAAATCGGCTAGTGGTCATAAAGCAGCAAAAGATCGCATAACAATTCTTTTCTGTAGCAATGCTTCAGATTATATTATGAAACCATTAGTGATTAACAAATCAAAAATGCCCCGTGCCTTTAAAGGAGTAAACATCAACAATCTTCCCGTTTATTGGAGGGCTAATAAGAAAGCGTGGGTTACTGCTGCAATGTTTACTGAATGGTTTCATGAATGTTTTATCCCAGATGCCAAAAAAATATTTAAGTTCAAAGGGATTGCCTTTTAAAGTGCTTTTGTTAATTGACAATGCGCCGGGTCACCCACAAGATCTAGAATATGAGAACGTTGAAGTAAAATTTTTACCAAAAAATACAACTTCATTATTACAACCATTGAACCAAGGCATAATTTCTACTTTTAAAGCTTTGTACATAAAACGAGCCTTTACATATATTTTGGAACAAATGGAGAACAATGAATCTTTAACAGTTATTAGTGCTTGGAAAAATTTTACAATATTAGACTGTGTGAAGCATATCGCCTTATCATACACTGCGATTAAGCAAACAACGCTCAATAGCTGTTGGAAAAAATTGTGGCCAAATGTAGTCAAAAATGAACATTCCATTTCAACGTTAAATGATGAATATTCGCAGATAGTACAGATGGCGCATTCATTGGGCGGAGAAGGTTTTGATGATTTTACTGATGATGATATCGCAGAGTTAATGGCTGATAAAGAACTAAGTGAGGATGATTTAGTTAACTTAGTTTGCGAAAGTGAGTCTGACAAATCTGATGAAGAGGAATTAGTCCCAGTAACATTCACTGCTAAAGTCATCCCATGAAGGACTCGCATTGGGAAGAAAGCTGGGTAATCATTTTATACAAAATGACACAAACGTTGAAAGGGCTTTACGATTCCAACGTGACATAAATCGCTGCTTGGCTCAATATGAAGAAGTTTACAAAGATCTTACGAAAAATTCGAAGCAATTGTTAATAACCGATTTTATTACCACCTCTCAGAATGTAAATATTTCTGCTTCAAACATCGAATCGGCACAAATAACTTCGAGTGATGAAAGTGAATTCCAACCTTCGATTCCGAAAAAAAGAATGAGAGTAATTTCTAATAGTGATGAAGGATAATAAAACACCTTTGGTTTTATTTTTTGTTCTTCTGTTTAATGTATGTATTGTAATTAAATAAAAAAACAGTGTTTCCGTAATATATTACATATTTTAACCTGTCAATGCATTTTATTTTTATTTCTGTGTACACCTAAAAATATTGAAAAAAATCACAACTGTTAAATAGCAAAATTATGAATTTTCTGCAAGCTTTTCGATTTACACGGTTTTGACTTGATCGACTTACACGTTTCTCTCAGGAACGTGTATCTACCGTGTAAATCGGGGGATAGGTGTATTTACAAAAAATAAAACATGCTTTTCAAATATATTAAGTTTTAACAAAACTGATATATAAATATTGATTACATCCAAGCTTATCACATTTGCTTAGGTTTAGGGTCCATTACTCATGTTATGTGCAAGAACTGAATGACCTAGGGACAATACCAAAATATAACTCTTCAAAATGGCACATTCAACAACAGTTTTGAAATGATAATCTTAACATGATAAACTCATCCTTAAGTGATGTTTTTAAGTAGAAAATTGCTGAAGGGATGTGGAGGACTGACTTTCAACTAGGGTTTTAAAACATTGTCCCTGGATTGACCTGCTCAGCATTTGCTTTTTCCGCGCAGCCAATCACTCGGCTTGAGGACCTTAGAACTGTTTCTATCGTAAGTGGATCTATGTAACCCTTATGTTCAGGATGATATTTCCTCACATAACTTAGATTTAATATTTCGACGATTGTTTTTTAATGGGTTAGGATATTTATAAAAATAACTGAAAATTCATAACAATTATAATATCAAATGTGTATTAGTTTGTAACATAATTCACAAATCCCATTTTTCATAATTAAACTTAATCCTTTTCTAAACTGTTGGCAAATGAGCCACTTGAGAATAATTATCACTTGCAATTAACTATAAATTACTGTAAGCATAAAGTTAAAGGTAACACCACTAATAACCCATTGATAAAATATTAATCTCAATAAGCATTCAAGAAATAAATATATGAGTTTATTCATAAATTTTAGAGTAAATGTATAAAGGAATGTGTAAAATAAAAAGTTAATTAGGAACAATTAACATGAAAAGGCAGCTTTTAATGGAATTATTTAAAAAAGAATCAAGAATTTAAAGAGATAAAGAATGCAATTATTTTGTATCTAAAACAATTCTTTTACGCGTATCTTTAATAGTAAAAATTGGTAATTTCCACATAAAATACAGTATTTTTCAAAATAGTTAATGTGATCTAAGACATATATCAAATAGTGATAAGATTTAATAATAACAATGGGTTGTACACTACTATTATCACGGATACGTTGAAAAAATATTTGTATGTTTTAATGTATAATTATAAAAAAAACTTAACACTATTAATATATAAAGCTGTACAACTTAATACAATTATAACAAAGCATTTTTTTATAAATAAAAAAGAATGTAGCAATTTATTGGTTTTAATTATTAATAAAATTGTTAAAAGATTTAATGGATACAAAAAATATTTGTACGATTAAAAGTGCTGTTTTTTAAACCTTTTTTATTATTAGAGATTAAGTTTAAGGAAATTAAAAATAAAATTTATTTCTGACAAGATGTTTTCAAAAAAAATTTTATTTCATTAAATTAAAACTATTTTTTGCTTTCCAAAAAGTGAACTGCAGAATTCCAAGAGAAAAAAAAACTGATACTAGTCGTATCACCAAAAAACATCTACATTAAAATAAATAATGGAATTTAGCAGTAAATAAATATTTATGAACTGAACAGTGGCCGAGCGTCCAGGGCATCTGGTCTTTATTTTGAAAGCTCAGGATCAAATCCTAAGATTGATTTTTACACAACAGAGTCCTCAAAAGACTAATTCATAGATCTTGTGGAGATAAATATGACTCAGATTTTTGAAGCAACCTTTTAATTTTTATTAAATTACAATATTATAAAAATTCTATTAAAATATATTATTATGTCATGTTAATGAGAAATATTATGTAAACAGAGTGGTATAAATTGATTTAAGTAATGTATTAAACATCTGGTAAAACATTATTTAAGTAACTGTCAACAGTCGTAATAATATTCTTATAACAACACTCACATTTATAACTAATTTTGTGCAATATAAATAAAAATGTAACACTCAAAGAATCCTAAAATCCATACTAATAGATATTACAGTGCTCAACTGAATGTTAAGAAACTACTAAACTCTTGTAAGCTTATTATAAATTATTATAATAAGATAAATAATTCCATATTGGTTATTTTTTGGACCAAATACTTAATAAGACAATATTGTTTCAAGAATGTGAATACTTTTATAACTACAAAAAATATAAATCATATTCTTATTTCAGAGGGTATTTATAATAATGTATGTGCATTATTCCTTAAATAAAATAACGGATGAAACACCAGGATTGAAATATTAGACATAGTATTATAAATCTGTTATTGTCAAATTCCTACAACTTTAATGATGATCTTTGCATGAGACGTGCATTTGATTAACCATTCATAAAAGCACAGCCGCGAGTACAAATAGAAGAATCATAAGTCATTACTGACAATAATAGGCACCACAATACTTAACATTGATTGAATGTTTCTTGCACTGCGGATATAATAATCCACATATAGCATTCTCACTGTGTAATATTTTTATGCATGTGTTTTTTTAAAAAAAATGAATTCATCTTCTCTAGGCTGTCAAGTTAGTGACAATAGCTAAAAATATATATTTTCAAATTTGATTACGCATTTAACAAGCAACTCAATCGAGAAAAATGAAATAGTTAATTTTTCCCCATTATACAGTTTATATATATATATTATTATAATTACACTATCTCTCTTTCATATGCCTAGCATCTGTTCCAAAGATGAAGCATTGGACACAGAAACAACACCCAGGGCATCAGTCGCCAAGTCATTTGCTTAAATAAATGGTTAAAAAAAAAACCTGCCAAAAACAGTAGATTTGCACTCTTTAAAAAAGTGATTATTTTTCTGTCTGGGTGTAATTGTCCGTGTATTATAATTATATTATAATCTCTACTCTTAAACCACCCCATTGCACCATTCATCGAATCTTGGGTATAACATTTGGTAGGACCTCTCAAATTTGATATTTGACTCTGAGTGTCTTATGATTTTAAAATATATCAGAGATATCAAGATAGCAAATATAATGCCATACCCAGAAACTGAAGGAGTATAATTATACTCCTAATAATTATTAATTAAAGTAGACAATTTACTCTTTAATTAATCAATGACTCACCTAGTGATTAAACGGTTTATTTCATTTGACTGGTCGATCCAGATTTTTCCAAAATTCAAATATTCACACTGACACCCGCAAATCGTTTCTATCTAATTTACTTAATTATTGTTATAATCGTTGACGGGGAATTTATAAAGTTTTGCTGGGACCATCGCCAGCATCCTTCTTGGTGACTGACTCCACAGTGGGTGGCTTGGTGGTCACCTCCGGCTCCATCTTGGGAATGATCGCCTCTTTCTGCTTCTCAATCGCTTCCATGAGGGCTTTTTGTCGTTCGGCTTCTTTCAAAAGGTTTTCGTTTGCCTGAAATATGTGAATCAAAAATATATAAGGTAGGATCAGCAACACTAAAACATATTTACTTTGTTTCTGTAATAAAAGGATTAGCCAAAATATATTCATTTTCCAAGGGGCATAAATATATATAAAATAAAGTCTTGTTGGTTGCACTATTTACAACTGAAGAACGGTTGTACCAATATATAAGATACTTGATTTGATTGATTCTGATCTGATCAAAACATTGGAAAAAAATCACAGGAAAATAATATTAAAGAAATAATTTTTTTCATACATTTTGTATGGACTGGTTCATAAATGATATCTCGAATACTGACGATTTTAAAGTTTTTTTTTGTTTGATTTTTATTGTACGATATTATTGTTTGAGTTGGCCTCTGCCATGTCTTCTCCTTTAATTGGAGAATATGGTTATCACAAACTGCTACCAATAAACTCTGTCAGCCGCCATGATTCTCTCCTCATAATATATAATAATTTTGAAGTTCGCTAGGTAAGCTAGTATATACCTATAATTTATGGAATTTTATAAGAATATTTAATTCAAAATTTCACATCATAAAAGTGTTACAAAACAACTGCCTTACCACAGCGTCAAGGGTGGCTTGCTGCTGAGCAGGAATGATGGTCTCCTTGCCGTGGTCCTGGCCGGAAAGTTCCTGTGCTACCTTCTCCTGCTCAATCTCCTTCTGTAGCGCCTTCTGAATCTTGTTCTCCACGTCCAGGAGCTCCTCCTTGTCCAGAAGTTCTATCAACTCTCCCACTTGTTGCTGCGACAAGTTAACATTCTCCTTGCCGATCGTTTCAATCACCTGAAATGAGCGTGTCATGTATTCAACTACAATTCTTCAGTAATCTACCGTTTCTAGTATTAGATATCCATTAATATCATAAGAAAAAACATTCCCCAAAATTTGAATGAAAAAAAAAACCCAGAACACAATCATCACAAGAAAAGTTATAAGTAATAATATAAAAAAAGTTCACCACCAGTTTGAATATATATATATACAATAGTTGGACAAAGTGATCTGTGAATTGGTTATCACTTACATGGTGAGAGTTTGGATCAACAGTTTTCCAACAGATCGTTTGTTGGGCTTTAACAATTGTTTTGTAAAAAAATTTAAGCCACCCTTGTTAATACGGTACATTTTTTAAATGCCATACGCTTTTTGGTATCACTGGCTTAAACTGCAATGCTCTCCTGCGTGCATTTACTAAAAAAACTAGGCTGGAAATAATTTGAATACCTTCAGCACGTCTTCCACCTTCAAGTGTCCGTCAAAGTCATCGTCCAGCCTGCCGAGGATGTGCTGGATCTGGATCATCTTGGAGTCGTCGGGAACGTTCCGGATCTTTTTGATCGCAGTCATCAGCTCATCAATATGAACGAGCTCCTCTGCGACCGGCGCCGCCTGGTCCACCGGCTGGTCCACTTCACCTTTGAGTTTCACCTTCTCCTTCTCAAGGTTGACCAGAACAGTGTCCATCTTCAAGATCATAGAGTTGACCTTGTTGAAGAGCCTGGAATTAATTGTGAAATATATAAAAAACCGCAAAAAAATATTTTTTATCCAAATGTTGTTTCAGCAATGTTATATTCATTGGTTAGATATATCATATTCTCTTTAACCTCAAGTAAATATGAATATACTTTTACATATAAAGAATTTCACAAACACTTAAAATATCATTAATACCACCCAGAATCGCAAAACTTAGCCAAATATTTTATGAATAAATAAAGCAATTTAACCTCCTAGCTCCCTTTGTCTCTCTCATCTTGGAAGTATCAGCGCGGGTGATTTCCTTAAGTTCCTGCACATCTTCCTGGTAGTCGGCCATCTCCTCCTTCAGGTCAGCGAGCTCCTCCTTCTCAAGAAGTAACTTTCTTTTGTTCTTTCCTGAAATCATAAAAATGAGATTGAAAAATTGTGAGTATATTCTGTTTAAATAGAAATCTTTACAGTGGTATTAGCCAAAAAATTAAGGTTATCAGCTTGCTGGATTTTCAGTCAGATTTAGATGTTTTGTTTGTTCAATGGATAACTCATAGTAGAGATGAAGATTTCACACAATCGATTATAAACTTGAAAGGATCGGGATAATCAATGAATAACACCGTTAAACAAATGCGGAATTATGCCTCAGTAACCACAGCAGCCTTCTCTTCAAACCTGAAGAGAGGACCTTGCCTTGAAGGATGGTGGTAATTATGCACAGTATGTACTCGCCAGAGCTTCAGGTGTAGACTTGAGACATGGCAAGGATAATCTCAGCTGACAGAACTGTTCAGTGGAAATTTGTATCGACCATATGGGGCAGCTAGGGAACGGATACGAAAGATGAAGTTAGACTAATCATTATTAAATTACCAAGGGTATCAAGAGCATCCTCAATGATTTCGATATCCTTATTGGATATTCCTTCATCCTTCTTCTTTTCACTCTCTGCCTGGGCGGATATGATGGGTGCGTTGTCCACCATGATGGGAGTATCTGCGGCCTCCAGCACGGGGGCCTTGTCTGTGGCTTCCTCTTGCTTGAGCCGAGCCGTCTCTTCCCGCTGTTCATTCCTCTCCTCCTGGATCCTTCTCTCTTCTTCTTTGATGGCGTCGATTTTAGCCTGGAATTATACACTCAGATTGATAAGTATTTATTTAAAAGCCGTCAATCAGCTTGGTATGTTCATCGAGCAACAATATACTTATAAAAAAGTATAACAATAACAATAAAAGTAACTACATAGAAAAGTTAATGTGAAAATTATCAAAAGTTTTATATATTTTTATGTATGATAAGGTTAAGTGAATCTAATGAATGACTTTATAAATATATAACAGTGAGCGAATTTACAATTGTGATAGTATTGTTAGTAAATCTGTAGACGGAAATGATGTAAATACAAACCTTGTGGTCGATTTTGCCTTCTTTTTCGGAAATAGCAGCCTTCTGTGCGAGAACAATGTTCTCAGGCAGGATGGAGATACTGGCCTTGAGCTTGTCAGATGTCGGCACATGCTCCGGAATCATCAGAGCTCGCGAAAGGAGCAACAATGAAGGAGGTACTTTTTCGTTCAGAGACAGATCCAACCAAGACTCTAGCTGCGTGCGCAGTCTCTCTTCCGGCATCCCGTATGCTCGCATGCCTCGAGCCCTGCAAGCTTGCTGAAGCTCACTGAGAGTCAAACTCTTCACACCCTCTTTAGCGATCATCTTATCGTCAGCCGCCAAGCTACGCAGCTTCATCCGCAAATTAAACCTCAAGATAACGCTCGTTCCAATGGTGTTGACTTCCAACACGCGACACAGCGCGACAAGCTGTGGGCGCTGAAGCGAGTCCAATGTTATTTCATCCTCAAACAGCTTACCGAACCTCATGATTTCTTCGTTTGTCGGCTGCTCTCCCGTGGATCGTATTTTAACGAAAAACTCGCTGAATTCTTTTGCTAACTCTGATTGGTGATCTTTGGATTGCGGCGCCATGTGATCCAGTGTCTGCTGCAAGAACTTGGCCATCTCCAGCTTCACTTTGAGACTCTGCCTCATCTTGTCTTCTTTCTCAGTATTAGTTTCGAACGTCGACGGCAGCATTCCCGGGAACAGCTTGATCGCGACAGGTAGTAAAAACTCCATAAACGGAACGATGATGAATACTGAGAACGGGATAAGTCGGAAGACATCTCCAGATGTGCGCACGAGCAGCTTGTGCTCTCGGCGCGTGAGGGTCTTTCCATTTAAGATGCGTCCGATCAGCTTCCTCGACACGTTTATATCGATGAATAGCAATCTGAATCCGTGATAGTAATGTAGCAATTCAGCAACGATCTTTTGCTTAAGCGTTTTTTTAATGACAGCTTTTTTGACTGACGTGTCCTGCACGTTGCTCGCCTCATCCACTTTCTGCTGCTTCAGGGTTTGGACAGTTTCCTCGACCTTGGACGACGGCTTCAGGGGTTCGCTCTCGAAGTAGACGTTGCTCACTGTGAAGTGCCGCACGGAGATGCCGGTGTTATTGTAGCCGATGGCCGCGATAGGATCGTAAGAGTTAAAGAATTCTGGTGAAGCGTATCGCTGGGTCGACCACCTCGCCGATAGGGAAGTCGTCGGACTCAAGAAGGGGCACGGCAAAATCTGTCCTCGGACCTTCCATTGCTTGCAATAGCAAGAATCTGAAAATAATCACCTGTCATTTAGTTTAATATATATTTTTTCTCTTTAATAAAGTAAGATAGTGTTGGATTGTTTTTCTATTCTCTCAGTTATTAATAATAATAATTTTAACATGTTGAACATTAAATTTTTAAATACTTTATAATTCAGTCTTGATTGATTGACCATAGACAAATCATGGAAGTGAAATAAACAAATTTGCCTACTTCAAAACAATGATATTTTGCACAGATTGCAGTGGATGACAATGCATTATTATGCACAATTTTTCATAAATGTATTTTAAATGATATTATTTCATTTGTTTCAAAATAAAATCAAGAAAATGTTGTCAATCTTTTATCCTAAAATGTCTGATCAAGATGTTAAAAGGGACTTTCAAATAATGTTGTGTATTTTAAGCAATGCAGCATGAATAATGTAATTCACTCTCAATTGAGTATATGGTCATCATAAAGTGCATCCAAGCAATTTGTCAGATGTCAAATCCATCATATACTGTAACAGTAATAAATGATGAATGAATAATTAAGAGCTTTTATATGACCTTAAAAATATAAGCGAAAAAAATATAAGCGTAAAAATTGGGCAAAAATTAAACTGACAAAGCCGAACAAAATAAAAATTCCATCATGAGGACATTTAGGACACTTGGATGACACAAGGGAGGGTTGACCTCCAAAACATCTTAGTAATATGTCAAAATCACTTCAGTAATAATAAAACAAAACAATGCTTTTAATTTCAACCATGGATGTACCAACAAATATGTTTTAACCCAACACAATGATAAATGAAAACATATTTTTCATTTGTCATAGAATAAAAATAAGGTAAGTTTTATGTGATGACAAACAAATATTTAATATTTATTGACTTAACTGAATGAATTAGACAACGACCAAATAGTATATTGATATAATTTAATTTATGATTAATTAATTTTACATCCTTTCAAAAAACTAATCCAAAAAGGTCAATTGTCATTGTTTATTTCTTCAATAGGCTTTCATATTTTTGTTACTGACAATAGCAGCAATAAACAGCAGGTGAGTGAATAATTAATGTATACGCTCTTCAAATAGTAGGTCATGTTTTTAAATAGATTGCCAATTTTTTTATTGACGAATCCAGGAAGTGTTTTCAGATTTTCGGCGTTGACACAGAAAGAAAAATTGAGGAAAATTCCGTGACGTACTGCGCAATAAAAAAACGACAATTATAGATCAATAAAAAGACGGGTTTATGAAATTTGACGTTAGTAAAACTGTGTCACGATTCTGTGATTTATAATAATAAATAATGATTCTGGATTATATAAACAAAGTAGAGCAGTCACTGACGGGAGCATGCTCAGTACTACATCGCGTCATAATATTGCATTAATTCGAAATATGGTGATGTTTGGGTTTACATGTGTTCTTTAAAAGGCTGTTGGATCGCGAGGTGATCAACTGCTGTGTCTTGAGGGCCGCGTACATTCTAAGAGAGTTTCCGGCAAATCATAAAATACAATAACGAAACACGCGATAGCAACTTCCATGGATGGTGTGTTAACTGAAGTTGGCTGCGATTAGTTATTGTTGTGAAATAGGTCTAGTGATGCTGTATATACTTCAATAAATATCATGTAACAGGTATTAAATATTAAGTTAGACAAGGTATTTCGGAGCTTTACTCTTATCACGAGTATGTTAAAAAAATTATAATTTGTAAAAATCATTTACAATATAGATAATTTTGCGAAGAATACAAGGCTTCATTAAATCTAACCTTATCTCATGTAATAATTTTATGTGTAAAAAACACAAAAGAATACCAGCAGATAGTAATTTCTAATGTAAAAATCTCATATATGGATTTTATGATTCCAACTATATTATATATGGATAAGCGTTGTATTTTGAGTTTTGATACGTCAACGTCATAGACCATAGCCCGACATTCACTCATCATCCATTTATAATAGAAGTTCACTATGAAAGGGTTGAAATGACTGGCATTTTATGAATGAAGAATCAAATCCATACAAACCATGGGTATTTATAAGCTTAGAAATTTTATGGAGTACACATACACTGACACAATTATTATTAGAGATAAGGTAAGTATTATAGTATTAAGTTTGTATTAAGTTAGGATAAGTTATAGTCCATCCAGTGTATGAAGAACCCTATGACACATTTATTGCCCTGTGCTAAATATCGTCCGATATAACGTTGTAAAAACGTTCGCTACCCATATTAATTTTATCAACATAAACATAAGCCTCTCTTCTTATATATAATAAGTTATTTAGGTAAATATATCACAATAAAAACAAAATAATAAAAAATATATACATATTGGAAATTAGAAAAAATACGGCAATTTGTAACTATAATAATACAAAATCTGACGCATGTAGAACGCCATCTCGCGTTGCTGCGAAAACCAGCGTTAGGGCATAGATAATCGTATTTTCGATTGTTTTTGTAAATAACTACTAAAATGAAATATTACAATTATTATCAATTATAACTGAATATTAACAGTTTTTAAGAGACATGTAAAAAAACTATATTAAAAACTATATAATAAAAACTATTCCGACTAAAATATGTGTTTTTAAGGTTATGTGCTAATATTTATCTCTACACTCGGTTTTCTTCATAATTTTCATATTACTAATATTATTATTTATAGTTTGTTTTACATGTCTTTTAAAACCTGTTAATATTCACTTAAAATTGATAATAATTCTAATATTTCATTTTAGTAGGTATTTACAAAAACTATCGAAAATACGATTATCTATACCCCAACACTTGTTTTCGCAGTAATGTGACATGGCCTTCTACGTGCGTCAGATATTATAGTATTATAGTTACAAATTGCCGTATTTTTTCTAATTTGTAACAATATGTATATATTTTTTATTATTTTGTTATTATTGTGATATATTTACCTAAATAACTTATTATGTATAAGAAGAGAGGCTTTTGTTTATGTTGATAAAATTAATATGGGTAGCGAACGTTTTTACAACGTTATATCGGACGATATTTAGCACAGGGCCATAAATGTGTTTTTGTGTGAAAAATTCATACACTGGATGGACTATAATTAAACATTTCCTCTGTCGTTTCTTATTTGGTGTTAATATTTTTATCTCTTCTAATGAAGATTCACCGTATTTCTCCTCTGTGATCCGAGATATTGTATAAGTAATGTTATATGTAAATGTCAAATCATGTAAATGTATAAATATGTAATACTCTGTATAATTATATAAAACTGTAAAATAATATAGATGAATCCCACGCCACACACAAGATCCTATCTTTAAGTGGTGTGGTAAGCGAACAAAAAAAAAAAAAAAAAAGATTGGAATGTAAATTACTATGTAAAAATTGTATCTTTTTATATTTGATTAAATAAAAAAAAAAAAAATGTGAATATAGTCGATCTATTTAGGAAGAAAGTTTTATTTAATTTCTCTAAAAACTAGATAACAAGAAAGTTTGTACGGTTATTTTCAAAATGTAACTTTTATGTTTAGTGCTTTAAATTTATGTTATTTTTGAACATAGTTACACATTTCTGTAATATCCCCCATTTGCTCCTTATTTAAAGCATATATTGCTTGGTCTTTGGTCTCATCTCATGTCAGATTATCATCTATATAAGTCAATTCTACTGTAAAATAATGGATTTATCATCATATTGGGAGACTTGAGAAGCGTAAGAAAAAAAAACTTTATATTTAAAATTACGCCTATTTTTTTTGTCTATTCCATCATATCCATATTATTTGTACTCCTCCATATGCATTTATTGGCACTGCAAATTTTCAAGTTCCTTCAGGTAGCACTCAATTAGGGCAAATGGCCAACTCAATAAATTTAACATATACTTACTAGGTTCTCGGAGTCTCTGAGATGCTGTCGAGAGTACTGATTAATATGAGTCCATAATAAGTACATTAACATTTAAATCAAACTTTGTAGAAATCTAAAGGAGAACTGCCTATAAAATTTGACTAAAATCATTATGTATCAAAAATCACATGCAACAATGAAACGCTGAAAATTTTGAATTTTATGCTGGGAATTGTTGCAGTGGAGCTTGGTAACGACTAATAATACTACCTTCTACACGTACTTTTCATGAAAAATATAAAGATTGTCATCATCACCATGACCGGAGACCAAAACTGGAGCAAATGGTCGTCACAAAGTTCTGTTAGCTCCAATGGTCTTCGCTTTGTCCTATGTAACTTTAAATCTCTTCCTCCCATGGCTACAATTAATACTTTTGATTTAGTTTCCGATGCTAAGCTATAGTTTTGTTTAAATCTCCAATAACGTCCTTGCAAATAAAATCCTTATATAAGAGTTATTATTTTTTCTTGAAACACTATTTAAACTCTTTTTTTCAATTTCTTAATTATTGCCAGAAAACATTTCAAACTCAGATTCTTTTACTAATTATAATCATGTTAGGTATCAAAGGAAATATAATCAAAAACACATTTTTATTACGTCAACTATCCTGTATTTTTTTTACAAAAAAGATACATACATCATAAAACATCATTCAAACACACTTTTATATTTTGTTACATAAGGAAAACAATTAGATAATTGTGGGTGGATAATAGTAGTTATATTGTATGTTAATGAACTTTCTGGATATTCACACACCTTGAGGTGTTAGCATATATTTTTATAATGTAACTATAATAATATAATGCTGGGTTTCATTGCAGAGTATACTAAAGACAATATTTTTACCGATTCTATAACGTAAGATATCTTACGCACTAGTTTTGCACGCAGAGAAATTTCTTTTTAAATAAATCGATACTTCTGTAGCAAAAGGTTGGAGATGCAGTTTTATAATTAATTTGTTACTAAAAAGGTTCTTTAGCAATAATAAAAAAATATATGGAAATTAAACATTTTTTAACAATAATTTTGCAATCATGTAAATCACATAAAAAAAAAAAATAGAGTAGACAATATATTTTGTGAGTATCAATACATCTATAACCTTTTAGAAGTAACGAAATAATATTAATCAATAAAATCGGCTCACATATTGAATCTTGTTTACCTAGGATAATTTAATATCAGATACCTAATTTTTTATACTTGGAGTATTTTTTTAAGAATATTTTCCAGTTAATTCCAAATTACTTGATAAAGTATAAGGTAAGTATACTCTTGATTTATATTTTACACCATTTTCTTAGTAATTATGTTTATTAAATTCACGAAAAAAATGTTAATGCCGAATTTCTTCCAAAAATATTTCACAATATTAAGGGATGTTATCCATATTGGGAGTAAAATTATTTAAGAGTTCAGAAAATAAGCCACTTTTATGCATGACAATGGAGTATTATGAAAAGCACTTGGAATTTTTAGGTATCTAATAGTAAATTATTTAATCAAAAAATATTATTAATTGTTGATAAAAAACAAAATTCTAGACACTTGATATGTAAGTTTGAACATGAATAAAAAATGATCAGTGATTCCGAAATAAAACAATTTTTTTGATCTACAAGAAACAATATTTATTATAGTGAAAAGTATTATAGTTGAAAAAATAACTTTAAAAATATGTAACAAAATATGGGCCACAATTTCATTTCATAAAATACTTCCATTTATCATGTAAATTATGTTCTTTGATAATTATTTTGAACCAATTGAAATGAGTCTTCATTTTCATATTCATCTCGAATAAAAAGCTTATGGGTGGATTTTATTAAACTTTTACATAAATCAACATAAATGTAAATATGTACTTTGTTTTTTTTCTTCTGAATAATTCATTATTTTAACAATTTAACACAGATCTATAGGTACTAGTTATTATTCAATCAAAATTGTGTGATCACATCAGTGATGTGACAATGCCATAACCGCCAGGGTTAAAAGACTATTCTCATGGAACTTTAAATGGTCTCGGAGATAATGGCACTGCTGCGCATCACTAATATATGTTAATCAACCTATATTACTTGTATCTTTTATGTTGGTTTCGTGGTTTCTTAGATCATAATTATTATTGTTACAATGGATAATATAATAATTTTCGAATGTTTTCTCATTTCCTTCACAATATCACAAAACATTTTTTTACCATATTCAGTATTTTATTCACCATTTTGCTAACTAGATAACATATCTAAAGAGATGAAAAAATTTAAGCGATATTCACAATTTGGTTTAAAATCTTAACGTTACATGCCACATTAAAAAAAGGAAACATATTTTTACATTACTCACATTAAGAATATTATTTTTTATTGAAATTTACTCAATATTTTAGAAGTGAACCATTATAATGTATAGAATATTTGTATAATTCGGGCACAGTGCCGATTTTAGGGGGTGGCGCAGTGGGGCGGTGGTCCAGGGCTCATTTTTTTTTGAAAACATGCAATATGGGGCCAGAAAAAAATGCCCTAGGGCGCCGCAGGGTCTAGAGCCGGCACTGTTTGGGCTTACTGCATTTTACATAGCGATCGGAGTCTGCCTACAAAACATCGTTGAATGTCTCGATTTTTACACCTTTAATCATTAAAACTCTGAAGAAGGTAGTTTTTTTATGAATAATATCACGGATTACATTTCTTTCTTTTCTTGTGCCATGCAGCCTTAGACAGAGAGAGAATAGCTTAGAATAGCATAGCTAATGTACTATTTTTTTTTTAAATAAAAACATAAGATAGGTATATATCTAGATATTAAAATGATTCAGATTCCAGATTTCAATATTATGTTTTACCTACAGCAATAATGAACATCAAAGGAAAAAATTCTGTAAATTCACAATATTCCATATTTTCTTCACATTTATTTATATAGGTATAGCGACGTAAAAATGTGTGACAGACAAAGTACATTTATATCATATATTTTTCTTTAGATACGTAAATTTCTTTATTTTACTTTTAAACAAAAATACTATAGGATATTTTTCATAAACAATAATATGTAAGGGTCAATAAAATATCTATCGATCATTATTGTTAATATATTTTGGTATATTATTTGGTGACAACATCTGATGGAATCCATTATTTTTTTAAATAAGAGGACAAGCTTTTGTACAAGTTTATTCTGTAATTTTGGTTCCAACTTACTCTGTGTTCGCACTAAAGCATTTCATAACAATAATTCAAAGTATTGCAATCATAGGAATGATATATGAATTAATTAATATTAATAATTATGTACATGAGAACAAATGTACATAAATGAAAATTAACAGTTTCTCCCATTTTTATTGTGAGCAGAAAAATGATATATTTCGTCTTTTTGAAAAGTTCAAGCTACAGATTGAAAAAATAATACATCTGATCTACATTAAGTATTTTTAAATGAGTATTTGAAAAATATTATCTTATGAGAAACAAATAAATGTGTTCCTTAATGTAATTAATTTTATAAATTCGTAGCTTCACTTTTAAAGTTTGTGGGTAATGTTGAGATTCGACTAATATAAAGGGACATAAGAGCTTACATTAGAGTGACCGTTTTGTCTTTTATTTTTCCCGGGACACCCATAGAGAAGTTTGAAAAAACCTTAAACATTGATACAAGGCAACTGATTAATTAACTGATATATTGATACCAAAATTATCGCTGGAAATTACAAAATAATTTATATAGAAATAACCTTTTTCACATATTAAAATATATGTCAAATTAAAAAAATAAACAAGTCATATGTTAATGGAATATTTTGAAATTCATACTCTTATCAATCAATATTGATAAACTAAAATAAAATTGTATCGCCATTAAATTTTTTTAATGCCAAAAATTTATAACGAAAATAAATAATGTTTCCTTTATGTAATGCCTCGGGAAATGATGAACGGTTGAACCTTTGCTTACGACCACAAGGAAGAGGATGGCATTCTAGGGATTTTCGAAATAAATAAGAATGCATATTTTTGAAGATCATAAGACATCATTTTCTTATACTAATAATTATATTCAGATTTCATGCTATTCTAATCCGTGTAATTCAAAATATATTCATTTAGTTACTATACACATTTGTTTCATTATTTATTTTATATACATGAAATAAAAAACGAAAAGACAATACAGAGGAGTCCTAATTTTACGAATTATATATTTTTTGTATATAAAATCAAATTGAACTACTTCAATGATATAAAAGTTAGTGAGAACCACAGCAGTATAATATTGAAGAGACAGCAATGATCCATCATTTTGCTTTTCTCGATGAAAATTATAACGCAAACGCATGAAAAACTTATTCGATTCACTATTGAGAACAGTTTTTTTCTGTCTCTTCGGCATTGTAGAACCGCAAAAAATAAAATTCAAAGAAAAAACTTTAAAAATACTATCAATAAATGCAATAATTACAAAAAAACACATATTAATCGAAACACGACACTCTTCCAAAAGCTGGGCATTTGTACTGAAATGACACGTGGTGGCGCCTTGCGGAAAAAATTATACTAAAATACGATAATTCTCGAAGAAAAAGAGAAGAAAAATCGATATAATTGAATAAAAAATGTATACGTTAAAATAAAAGTGCTATACGTAACAAGCTAAAATATCCCAAATATAATTATCGATTCACTTTAAATTCGATTATTTTTTTAAAAAAGATCCTTATATTTATTTCGAATTCAAATTAGTTTTTTTTCAAAGAGAAAAAAAATCGACATAATCGAATAAAATGTTTTGGCGACATCCCTTTTACTAATAATTATAAATTTGTCATGGCGATTTTCCCAAAATGAACGATGTACATAGTAAGTTATGAGAGTTACTAGGTTATTGAGATTCCAGTATTGTAATTTTTTCACTACCTGATGGTAATTTAATAAAATATTCATAAACGTTTTGTGTTCTTACATTTCAGACGTATCAATTTGGTAGGAAAATAAAAGCAATGATTTATTTATAGTACAAAAGTAATCAACTAGGAACTTGGTAGGACATCAGAAACTTACAAACTCGTATATTTTCTTTTAGAGTCTTAAAAATACAATTCGCAAAGTCAGGACTCTCTGAACCGTTGTATAATATAAAACATTTACATTTCCACTTTTTACTGGCATAAATTGTAAATAATGTACATGAACAAAAATACATCCTATATTTCTAACGATTAATTTTTCATTTTATATAAGGGATGACTTTTAAGCGGGAAACACAGATCAATTTTAAATATTTCAATACCAATTAACAATCATGCAATATCTATCTATACATTCATTAAATCTATACAATATATATTTTTTGACTTGATATTAATTTACCTATACTTACATAATGCACCATTTTATATTTATACAATGCCATAGGACAATAATTACATTGTAGCATTGCATAATAACAATTACCTAGATACCTGAATGTTTTACATTTTTCGGTAACATAATTATTTAATAATATAATTCAAATGTATTATTTATCTCAGATTCTACTGTAAACTAATATCAGATAATTTAGTTTAATACAAGGGTAAATAAATGTATAGTGGAAGGTATTTGTATATAGTTATGACATTATATATTTTTAACAACAATAAATTAAAATAAGACATTTCGGTGTAGATTTTTAATTACAGTAAATAAATGTTAAGTTGACTTTAAACTTAATCAATTTGACAAATAATAAAGCAAGTTTAGTTGAGAATGTATAACAGCATTGTAAGTGAAAATATTAATATAACACGTTATGCCTAACTCATCAATTTTTAAATTATACCGGCTTGTAATTAGGCGCTTAGTTATTTCTGTATTTTTTTTTTAACTTGATGTGTATTTTTTCTTATTTTTCTTAAATGTCTGGGAATATTTTACTACAACATATTTTGAAGGGGCAATTTTATATTTCCTTTGGTCCCCCAATACTGTCTACCTCTTTGGGCAGCTTCTGAAATCCACCTATAAAGCCAACACCGCTTGCAGTAATAATTATCGCTGATAATTACATTGTTTATTTTGCTTATTTTAGATCCTTGAATCTATTTGTGCCATTGTTTCTTCAGAGAACTTTGTTGTCTATCCCTCTTTTAGGGGCTCTGCATGGGAGAGTTACCCTTTGATAATATTAATGTAGATAATTTAATCCTTAATTGAGAACACCAATTTGGGAAAAATCATTGTCAAATAAAAAACGCTACACATGAGGTAGCAACTAAAAATAAAATATGATTTATGTTGGTCATATGTTGATATTTGAGCATCGTTTCTCCCATTCATGAAATATACTACTAGAAAAAATCCAAAGATGGTCTTTAATTATTTCACATACTCTCATAAAATTATATTTACATCATAAACATTTCGTAAGCAATATGAAGATAGCCCTAAATATATTAGATATAAATAAGACATTTTAATATAGTACAGGGAGCGGCAAAAAAAGTTGACGGTTTTCGTCGTTGTTTTGATATAAAACAGTTTTTTTTGTCGCTCCCTGTAGATATAGATAAATCATATACTATAAAAGAGCAATTCAAATCAACGAGAAACCATGAAAAAATCACAAGAATTGAGACTGAATCATTTATGTAATTCTTTTTTTTTACACTGGACTCCTTACACATTTTTTTAAACAACATTTAAAAAAAACACTGAAAAAAAAATTGATAAAATAATTTAGAAACATTAATTTGATAATGTCGGACAGTAATACTAATCGCTTTTGAAATTCCCTGCATCCCTTGTATGCATTCACTACTCAGTATGCATAGAAATGGATGGGTAAGGGGGTAGGATGTCTGATAGTGTTTTTTTATTATTAATTTAATACCAGACAAATAAATATAATGTTGTATATAATTCATCAAATAAATAACCTATTTGGAAAGGATTCTTTTTGAACACATTTCATCCTTTAAGATACATCCATTAAGAATTTAAATTACGTTTTATGCATAAAAAAAAATGCAATGTTAAGCAACTTCATAAACATGAGTATTCAATCACATTTTACAATACTTCCCTTACAAAAAATACTGTTCCACATTCATGTGACATTATCACATTGATACGCTTTTCACTCATAATATTCATAATCATCTTGGATCTAATGGACTGCCAGAAAACAAGGCATAGTTGTCATCGTGTACATTTGTACCTATATGTCCTATAATTTTTTTGTCTTAAATGCAAGACATAACCATGTATGTACATCAATTTAACGTAAGCACATAACACCTTTGTGTACGTCAATGGTCATTTGCATAGTATTTTTACAAATCGTCGTCAGCAAAAACAATATCTCATGAATGTTCCAAAGCGTGTACAGTAAGTGTCTTATGACTTTAACACGTTCATCGCCATGTCAGCCACCGGTGGCCGACACTGATTCATTACAGTCACACCGCGTCAGCCACCGGTGGCCGACATGACATACATCAATTTGACTTTTCGTTTTGCGCTGTCAGCCACGCGCTCCATACAAACTGCTATTCAGAATGTCCAAAGCGGCCCTAACACCTAATACCACAAAAACATTTTCCGACACTTTGCAAAAAACGGTGTTGGCGATGAACGTGTTAGACAAACACTATATGATTTGTACCAGTACACCTTCATGTATGTGTAAATTTTAAAATAATTTATAGGCATGTTATAATCACAATACCTTCTTATGTGCTCTGTACATATCGTTATTTATATTTTAAGCATTCACTTTGAGATCCATTTTGATATTATAAATATATAAGAATTTCACTCCTTGTTTCAATATGGATCACTTTAGGCACTGTTTCACTTGATGGAAGACTGCAGTTTCGCGTTCTATGAAAGCTTCTTCAGTTCCAATGTGCACAAACGTACTGACATTTAAATGAATATTAACTGATAAGGAAAACGTTTCACTAGAAGGTAATTCGGTGGTGTGTAGAAGTGGGGATAGATAGGTAGGATCTATGTAAGTAAATGAATAACGGAAGATTTGATTCGAAATAAGGTAGGCAGTTGATAAGTGGGGGAAAGGGGTGTGGTCAAAATGTGTTCATCAAGTATGTGAATATAACTTTGTCGTATATTTTATTATCGAGTGAAACAGTGCTCCAGGTGATATATACGAGTATATTAAAACAAGGTATGAAATTCTTATCTATTTAACGTGTGCATATTATTTGTATGATCTGTGTAGTTGTAGAATCATTGCAACGGTCGCAGAGCATGTTTTATATGAGTGTTTCCGCATTGAGGTTGGCTTGAGGTGACAATGACGGCTGTGAAGGTATGGTCTCCGGTGTTGCCGGCACGGACTCCCCTCAGGACCACGGCGGCAGGGGGCGCGCACCGGTGGGCGATCGTCAGAAGGAGCTGTCAAAGACAGTCATCGATCTAGAGATGTCCTCGTCATTGTTGCAGCAATCCAGGAACTCTTCGAGTGTCACCACACCATCCTTGTTGACATCCATTTTCTGGAATTGTAGAAAAAAACACTTATTGCACTTCAGTAATCATCTCTCATCATCAATCAGCTTCTATGCATCATTTCTCCCACTGAACGCTTATAATTTTATTTTTATTTTTTTAGATGATTCTATTGATAAACAAAGGTGTGATGAAAAATTAGTAAGATGTGAGCAGGTCTTAGGAGGTGGTGTGTAGATGTGAGTAGATAGGGGCTATTGATACATATATGGTCTGTGCTGATACTCGGAGAGGCCTTATCTTTATGCATAATACAGTGATGAATTGCGGAATTTACCCTTTTATGAAGGGGGTTTACAATATATTTTATCTTACAAAATTTTAAGGGGCGCTGATCCACTTTCCGTGGCCCCATGAAAAGTAAATAAACTAAAATAGATTTAAAAAAAAAATATGCCTAATCTGTTTACTTTTCTATTAAATTTTCATTTTAAAAGGAGGTTAGTAGTTTGAAGGCTGGTATAGCTCAGTGTTCAAAGCGTTTGTTTGACAAGCCAAAGGTGGATTTGATATTAAAAACAAAAAAAATATATACTTAATCGATTTCTGAGCTCTAAAATACCACTGGTGTGAATTTCATCCCTCACCTGTAAAATGCCAGCCAAGCCTATTAATTAAAATTGGTGGTAGACGAAAGTCGTTCCGTAAAGACCACCGATTCATAGTAAATTCCTGTAATAATAAGGATGATGCGTGAATGTCAGGCTGTAGTCTATGACATTGACGGATCAACACTCCACATGCAGCGCTTAACCATATCTAACATGATAAGCGTCATAGAATCCACAGATGAGACTTCTGCATCACTATCACCATCTGTCGGTACTTTCCTGTATGTGTTTATATAAAAAAAAAGTTAAATGTATTTTGAGTACAAATTTTTGAAGAACAGATTAAAAATCTGAGTGTTACAGATATAGTTTTTTTTTAAACTATTATAAAGGTTAAAAGAATAACTAAAAATTGGACCTAGAATAAATCATCTTGACCGTTACTGAGGCTAAATCTATTGCAGTTTTAACAACTGTTAGTTCAGCTACATAAAGTTCAAACACATCAAATATAATGCAATCTAGGGAAAGAAGTTGGAAATTTATTATTTTACAAGAAAATTATTTACCTGGAATATTCTATCCACCTTCTCCTTCACCGTATCGTCATCCACCGATGGCTCGGCCAGTTTCCCCATCAGGTCGTAGATTGCACTTACAATATCAGTCATTTCTTCTCGAGTTATATAACCGTCACCGTTGATGTCGTACAGAGAGAAGGTCCACCTCAACTTTTCTTCTAAAGACCCCCTCGAGAGTATTGATAAACCGGTAACAAATTCCTGAAAATATTATGAAAATAACATTTAGATCACTAAAAATCTTACATAATTGCAATAGTTTATTTTTTAACAAATTTCATTCTAAAATAAGATGATTTTCGAACTAAAATGCAATGATCTAAAAAGATAATTACATAATACACCCAGTGCTTTTTTAAGAACTTTTTAATATAATTTGTTGGATGATACCATTACTTATTTTATACGATTTACTCATTGCTACTTGGCTACAATGTTAAGCAATATTTTGATTGTTTGAACCGATTAATTTAATTGTATGAAAAATTACTTATTTAACGTACAACATTCTCAAACCAATGTACTGCGTAAAACACAATCAGGTGTATTATTAAAATATTATATCCCTATATATGGTTATCATTGCTTTAAAATTACTTTTAATCAATCTATTGGTCACTTTATTTGCCAAACAATTCAATTTTCACCCAAGTATAGTTTTGTTGCAAAAATAAAGTAGTGGATTTTAAAATAAATTAATGCAAATTATGTCAGTTAATTCTTAAAAGATAAAGAGATTTGGAAAAAATGAGGTTGAGGAGTTAACAAGATATGAAACCAATTACAAGCAAGTAATTTTATTTGATGCGTAACGAAGCATTGGTTCTCCACGATATTCCAGGTGTACGTCAAGAAAGTTTTTTTTTTCTGCACCTCATTATTTGCCTTTGTTTGGGTTGGTACTCCGCTAATCGACCTTACATGTATCACACGCGTTTGTAGGAATGACTATTATTATAGTTGTAAGAATAAAAGACTATACAGTGGTACCTCGACACACAAGTTTAATGCGTTCCACAACCTCGCTCGTATTTCAAATTACTCGTTTCTCAAAGCAAATTTCCTCATTGAAATTAATAGCGAGCACAACTTATCAAAGATACTTTGATAGCGAGAGCACACTGATAACTGATTCTCTGACCGTGCCCAGGGGATTTACGGGGGAAGCGTGTCGCGCGGTTCGTGTGCAACCGGCCGACCCGCTAAGCCGATTGCTTGTATCTCAAATTTTGCTCGTATTTCAAAGCAAAAAATCGCTCGCTTGACGGCACGTATCTCAAAAAACTCATATTGGGTCACTCGTATGTCAAGGTATCACTGTATTTCATAAAAAAACGTTGCCATTACATAATGTATTATACTAATATTAAATGCAATAAAGCATCATCATCAAGTCATATTTGTATAGGAAATATTATGTAATATATTTACCTCAAAACTTATCAGTCCACTGTTGTCTTGGTCCAGGGTATTGAAAACATAGTGGGCGTACTGACTACTGTTCGCTAGAAAGTTAAAGAATAATAAAATTACTATTTCAAATATTGTCAACTTATAGGAGAAGCAATAGATATGTATGCTTGAAATAACTATTGTAATAAAATCTGTAGTTCAGGCTAAATGTCCTCATCATACACATATACAGATAATCAGGACTGAGAGAAGCAGTGCCGGTTTTAGGGGGCGGCACAGTGGGGGGGTGGTACAGTGGGGTGGTGGCCTAGGGCGTCAAATGAGCCAGGGGCGCCGAGGGCATATATCTCATATATATTTTTATAAAACATATGATATGGGGAGCCAGAAAAAAAATGCCCTAGGGCGCCGCAGGGTCTAGAGTCCGCACTGGAGAGAGGAACTCATAAAAAAATTTGAAGACCGTAAATTTATTTATTTCATGTTTTTGTATTTGAATATTATTAAATAAATAAAAATTAAAAAAAAACTACCCCAATGAAGTGTTTTTTAAAACAATAAAACCCAATTTACATAACTAATTGTAAAAAATAAATGTGCTTTTTTTTTGTTCTATACCTTGACTGCCATGGAAATTTTCTGAAATCTGGCCTAAAATGTCAATTTGATTTAATCACATTACATTATTTAAAACTCTAATATAGTGATAACTATGCATTAGTAGTGCATAGTTATCATCCAAAAGTCTAGTCCTGCGACAGAAAAAAAAACACCTCTGACAAAGTCATGTCATACATTCTCCCTTGGGTACATACCCAAGCAAGAAAATGACTAGAAACACGTTTCCACGTATTTAATTCTGTCCAGCCTGTAAAAAGAAGCCAGCCCTTTCAGTGGAAGATTGCTTTCAAAAGTTCTAATAAAATATTATTTTATTTCTTTAATTTGAATTATATTTTTGTTCCATTTTTAATAAATTTTCTGTTTATGCAAGCCAACAAGTTTTTTTTTTTTCACGGAAGCCATCTATCGATATTAGCACTGATATATTCCGGGTTTTATCGTAGCTGCACAAAAATGGCAAGTAAAAGAGGATGAGATAACTCGTAGTTGGCGTCCTAGAAAATAATGCAATCTACAAGTTATCTCCTAGTTGGCAGTCAAGATGTTAACTAGACTTCAGTAACAATATGGTGTGATATTTTAAAAACTAGTAAAACATAAAATGCAACCCATACTTGAGGAACAGCATTGTATCTGATCTACCATTAATTTTAACCAATAATTGATCAAACATCAAAATCCAAGTTCAATAAATTTGAAAAACTTATTTTCTACAAAAATCACTAGTAATATTATTATGCTTTCTCCGTATTTACAAATTACCATCTTAGCAATATAAAATTCAATTGACAAAATAACTAATTAAATTTTAACAATTGGTTCACATAAAATTCACTGAGAGGAGATAGGATTTCCTGGTAATAAGAGGAGTTTTCAGCGAAATTAATGAATTTCTTTTTCATAGAAAAGAGATTAGTTTGATAGGTATTATTTGAATATTTTACTATGATAGGACAATAAGATTTAATAAAGAATGGTTTGAACAATAAAACAATTAATAAATTTTAGTATTTTTTATTTATTTCTTATCAGCACAAACAGTTATAATCATCAGTGCTAGAGGGATGGATGTACCTGGGGATGATTGGAATGTTTGATCCAAATCACTATGGAGGCGATGGGTTTAGGAAATAAAAGAACACACTTTTTCATCTTACAGTTACAGTATTATTTATTCCTTACAGTTACATTATTTAAAGTTACTCCGAAACAGACAACCACAGTTGAAATAAGTCAAAAATAAAAACTGCCCTGAATACAATATTAATGAACATTTCTCATTCAGCATCAATTGTCTACTTTCACTCTTATCAACACATAAAAAAATAAATCAACAGAGATAATAGAATGTCATATTCGGTTGTCCTATTATTCTGCTTCAAATTTAGAAAATATATTTACGGTTTGTGAAAACTAAAATCAAAAGATTTCGCCAGGAGCTACTGGCTAGGTGAGTAGAAAAATAAGAAAGTTTATCACGAGCAGGTGGGATCAAGCCCATGTGTAGTGATCTGCCATACAAAGTCAGTCGAGGGAGTTAAAATGGCATTGCCACGAGACGTCCTACTGCTGGTGTTGTCGCCAACGGCTCGATAGGAATGATATTTACATTAAAACAACATTTTAAGACGTTAAAGGCTATCTTTCCAAGTACTACTGATAAATTAATGAATAGTTTTAATTAATATAAAGCCACATCAGATCCCGCCAGTTTGTTGTTGGTAAACTTCTATGGTGTCGCCCTCTTCCATCTCAAGAGAGGTGGGCGTGTCATTCTCATTGATGGGCTGACCATCAAATCGAAATCTGACCACCTGCATTGACAAACCCTGAAAATAAAAACAATATTTATAAATATAGTATCATCAAACAGAAAATATATACCAATGCATTTAAATATAAGTTATCACTTAATTTAGTATTGTTGTCAAAGCATGACACAATAGATAGAAACAATTTTCATTTTAAAAGTTGTTGATGTAAACTTGCTAACAAAAATAAAATTAATCATTGAATCATAGTTGTAAGGTGTTTAATCAATATTTTAAATAGAACACCATATTTCAATCACAATAAACAATTAAAAATAATCATTAAAGTAATGGTTTACATATTAAAAGTTTACACTAAAATATGTCAACATTTGCATAAACAATAAAAAGAAACAAAGATCTTACATGCTTATTAGCAAAAATTTAGTTTAATGTAATATACATAAAAAATATGAGGTGATATGCGTTGGATATAGGTTGGAGCACACAAAAAAAGTATATATTTCTTCTAATATGTGCCCATGGATATTATCAAAACCGGCTAAATCAATAATGGCGCACAAAAAAGATCCTTTTTCTTGAAATGCTACTAAAATATAATTAGAATACAGGACGGTTAATAAAAAAAAGAGAATAGCTTTAAGTGAACACAAAGATGTAGGTTATCCTCAAATGTTTTATTATCTTTCCATATTTATGAATTCATCTATCTATATATATATAATATAGATAGATATATGATATCATTTAACTAACCTGATAACCAAGGAATTTAATTTTGCTCGTGTTAGTGTTAAAAAGAAAACACGTGACGAGTCCGTGCAACTTGATGCCTAAATGTACATGGTATATGATACAACAACAAACAAAATAAGCCGTAGCTCGTCACGCCCGTTAGAGTGTAATTTCAGAAGTGTCTTGATGGAATATATCATCATACCCGCTACAGTTACTTTCTTGGAATGACGGAATATTACGTCATACCCGGTTAACAGGTTAAATGCTAAATAACTCAGAAACATATTTTATATACATTTCAAAGCATCCAAAGAAACCAATGATGTAATTAGCTTTTAATCAAACTATTTCAAGTTACCTAGTTTCACATTGAGCTCATGAAATCCTTGTACTCAAAGTTACACGAATGTAATACGTTTGGACTCGGGACAACAGATTTATTTTTGATAACACGTTGACTACCAACACTCTTTTTTATAAAGTGGCGAAAAATGGTTTTGTGATTTCAGGTGTTAGGGCTACATCAGACATTATTAATACCAGTTTGTACGGAGGTTGTGGCCTCTAGTAATAACTCATTGTCAACCACCGGTGGCTGACATAGCAGTTATAGTCCATCCAGTGTATGAAGAACCCTGTGACACATTTATTGCCCTGTACTAAATATCGTCCGATATGACGTTGTAAAAACGTTCGTGACCTATATTAATTTTATCAACATAAACAAAAGCCTCTCTTCTTATATATAATAAGTTATTTAGGTAAATATATCACAATAAAAACAAAATAACAAAAAATATATACATATTGTTACAAATTAGAAAAAATACGGCAATTTGTAACTATAATATCTGACGCACGTAGAAGGCCATGTCACATTACTGCGAAAACCAGTGTTGGGGTATAGATAATCGTATTTTCGATAGTTTTTGTAAATACCTACTAAAATGAAATATTAGAATTATTATCAATTATAAGTGAATATTAACAGGTTTTAAGAGACATGTAAAACAAACTATAAATAATAATATTAGTAATATCAAAATTATGAAGAAAAGCGAGTGTAGAGATAAATATTAGCACATAACCTTAAAAACACATATTTTAGTCGGAATCCGATAAAGCAGTACATTCTAAATTGTCTTCATCACTATCGGAATCAGAACTACAACTTTCACGCACATTTATCTGTCTCTTCGGCATTGTAAAAACACAAAAATATGATTCAATGAAACAACTTTAACAATACTAACAATAAATACAATAATTACAACAAAAAACTTGAATCGATCGAAGAACAACACGCTACTGAAAGTCAAACATTTGTACTGATCCGCCATGCGGAAATGGAGATGTTTATGTACGATTAACTTCGAATTCAAATTCGATTTTTTTTCGAAGAAGAGAAAAAATCGACCTAATCGAAATAAATATTTTTGCCCCATCCCTTTTACAAGGGGCAATAAATGTGTCATAGGGTTCTTCATACACTGGATGGACTATAGTGTTAATAATGACAACTTTTTGTCAGAAAGGTCTATTAATTATAAATAGTGCCATGTCAAATATATTGGATAATGAAGTATAATTTAAATAATAGGTATAGATTAAATGTACTAGATAGTATAAGTTTCTTACCGCTCGATCGCAGTACGCATTCATGAGCTTCCTTAGGGGTGTGTGTTTTTTAATTTTGAATTGTACTATGGCATTATCTTGCCCTAGAACTTTTAAATTGATGTGTTCGCTCTCTCCCTGAAAACAATAAATTATGAAATTAGTCAACACAATACTAATGAAATCATTAATGAAAAAGCACACTCATTTAATAAGTAGAAAATTAACAAAAAAACATGGACGACAATTCTGAAATACATGTATCTAACTAGTTAGTCAAAAACTGATGCTTAAGGTTAACATTAACCTTTGAATCAGAGTTAATTTGATTCAATCTGTTTTGTTCCTCTTCTTTACTATGAAATAAAGTATGAAGTCTAATGTCATGTTATCTCTTAAGGTAAAGGCACAAGATTCAAATTATGGAGGTCAAGAGAAAATACAAGCACCAAGGCATTGTTGGTAACATTCAATGCACATAACAATGAGCTACCTTAACAGTTTATTATTGGACTACCTTAATACTGCTGGCTGTGCACTTTCATGGGCATTTTTCATTACAAAATCACAAGGTGACTCATTCCTAGTAAACCTCAGACCCAATGGAAAGAAGCGAGTTTTCAACAATAATTAATTATAGCACACATCTCACAAATCTTAATAATAATATTGAACAAAGAATGATTTTTCAAATAGCGACCGTTAGTTTTTAAATAATTTTATAGAAAAATGCATTACAAATGCTCCTCTAGGCCAAGCTAAGAATATGCATCATTAAGTCTGATGGCTTGCCCTATTGTTTGACAATCAATTACGACTCTCAAGTGAAGATAAAACAATAAAAACAACAGCATGTTTTAGCATGAAAACGAATCATTAGAACGACGTAGAAAGATTCATTTGAAGTGGCGTATTGTTCGTTTTTTTCTTGTAACGGTTGCGAGTGCGAGCGGCATACTGGTGGGCCAGTGTAATGGTCATGGAAGCCGATCAGTTTTTATGTTTACTGGGAGTGTACTCACTTTTTTCTCGTCAGCCATGTTTGGTGGGTTGGCGGTAGGGATTTCGCTTCAGTTCCTGTCGCAGAGATGCGGCTCAGTGAGTGTTTTGTCGGCGGCAAGGTTCACTCGCGTGACAGCGTCTACCGGGCGGCGTGCTAATGGCTTCTGAGGCAGTTTTGGCGGCTTGAGGCGGAAACAGTCAATAGCCAACATGACGGACCGAAAATGTGCGCGCGCAGCACTCGAGTCGGAACATTCAAACATTATGTCAAGAAATCAAATTAAACCACGCTGTTTCTCTCTCTTTGAGAGGATTTTTGGTGGAAAAATACAATTGCCCAAATTTTGCCCTGTACCATTAATTGATGCAAACACTTGCCTTTATACACCGAGTCATTGAAATAATATTAATAATTATAATTCGATCCATTATTCCAACCAAAATCAAAAATACCTACAAACTTTGATTTTTTTTTATGGATAATTCAGTTTCTTTTTACAAAATGAATTGAAAATCTTTAAAATTTATCTCAGAGGATGTATTATTTTAAAACTTTTTTGCAAAAAAAGCTTTTTCAAGAATTAAATAAAAAAAAAAAAACATTATTCGCGTCTATTGAAATGAAGAGAAAAAGACAATAGTTGGTAGAATGTTGATCAAATACTATTGGTATTCTAAGTTAATTTAGAAATAAAACATTAATGATTTAACGATTTTTATATGCTGATTAATTTCCGGCAGCCCTGCGGCGAGTCATGTATTGTCTCTGGTTTTCTAGTAAATTCTACATCGCGCAGGCGCAGAAAATGAACGGCTGTTGCGTGTCGACAATAATTCCAAGTAGGTAACAATATTTTGCCGCGTAGTAGAAGGCAGCCATTTTCGAATCAAACGCTTCCAAACTTTTGTGATCTATGAAGTAATTATATTAACATATAAAAAATACTTTACCGCGATGATATATTATAACAAATATTTATTATAGATATTTCATATTATGTTGACACGTATCTCCGGAGAGATGTAAAAATCACTTACATGGAGCCTCCAATTTTTATAAGACTCAGGGTCGTATTGTTTTGGACGTTTTGGTGCGCGGCTTAGCCCCGGTAGTCGCAAACCAAAACGGTTTGAATGGTTTTTCAGTTATTCTTTTTTACATTAGGACACCAAACCTTTTTGACAAAGGATATTAAGGGCAGTGCCTTGTTATTTTAAACTTCGAGGGATCTAAATTAAATCTAAATATATTATATGCCTATGTTTTGTAAATTAAATATTTTACACTTGCATTATTGAAAATACATATCAAAACACTTAACCCTCCGTCGGTCGCAATACGATCTGACAGACCAGGCGACGACTATGGGCACCACTCATTGGCCAGACGGATTAATGCGCCCAAAACTCCTAGTTGCTTCTTGACTTAGTGTGGCCTTCTGAACCTACCTAAAGAATTAGACTTTGACATTGGAAATGCCATGTGGAGACACGAGCGATCTGTGAGGCTTAATGCGACCGAACTCGTTACACTTGTTAAGGTTTCAATCAATTTTTCTCATTTTGTTTATTGCATTTATATTGAATATAATTATTTTAAATAAATTTGACTACTTAATTAAGCTTTTAAAATGTAATCGCATGCAGGAGAGCACAGCCGGTTAAGACCAGTGCACTCTATGCCGCTCAGCCAGGGAGGCTGGACGCTGCATGCGGTAAACGTATGTTGTGTTCGTGCAAGTGTATATTTATCTGTTTATTTTTTGATAAAAAGCAATTTGTTTGATAAACAACAACACTCTTTCGTCTAACCTGCAATCAATGGAACACAGGCGTAAGATTGGTACACTTAGTCCTTTCTTCCGTTATTACCACGGTCACTGCTCTTCAGAACTTAAAGAACTAACTCTTTCTGCACCCACCCACAACCGACAAACTCGTCTTACACTTGCCGAATATCCATACACGGTTAATATATGTCGACCAAGAACTGGCAGCTTCCAAAGTTCCTTCCTTAATGCTACTGGTAAGCTTTGGAATGCTCTTCCAGCGTCTGTGTTTCCTCCTTCCTACAATCTGGATCTATTTAAGAAACAGATAAATATACCTTTGTATGATTTTTTTTAATTTTTATTAGAATATTATTTTATTATTTCAATATTCTAATCTACTTTTATAGATCATTGACTATATTACAATATTATTATTACTTAAATATACATATACTATACATAAAATTCTTTTTTCAACGTGTCAATCCAAGCACAAAAATAACGGCAGAAGCGGGATGCGAACCGCGGACCTTGGAAACCAACTATGCCCAGGTATTCATACCGCTCGGCGAATCGCGCCATTGCTATGCCTAGACTGACTTGCGATGAAACCAGTATTTATATCATTGTTATCATCGTACGACAGATGTCGCCATAGTATATATTCAAAGTATGTATATTTTTATTATTATTCTATCAGTATTCATTTATTCACAAGCTTAATATTATTACTTTCCGGCAGTCTATTTATTTTAGTAAGTACCACTCGGGTCTCGAACCAAACTATAGACTGAATGGATGAGAAACGACTACTTATAGTTCCGACTCGGACTTTATTACCAATCATTTACCTGTGTTACTGATGGATAATTTTACCTTCTTGATATTGTCTCAAGGAGAGATTATTATATGAATTTTTTAAATTTTTATTAGAATATTATTTTATTATTTCAATATTCTAATCTACTTTTATAGATCATTGACTATATTACAATATTATTATTACTTAAATATACATATACTATACATAAAATTCTTTTTTCAACGTGTCAATCCAAGCACAAAATGGAGAATTGTGAATAAATGAAGACTGATAGAATAATAATAAAAACATACATACTTTGAATATATACTATAGCGCATATATAAAATGTGTTACACCACTTATAAGTACAAAGCAGCTCAGTTATCTCTTAACTAGAGAAGGATTGAGAAAGACTACGAGTTAGTCGAAACTGCAGTCTCCTAATAGAGAACTTTTGTTACGTGATCCATGTGAAAACAAGGTAAATAAATAAATAAATATATATATTTTCTTAAGTGAAAAATCTGAAAATTGATAAGTTTAGGCGATGCATTAGGCTTTTTGTAAGTTTTCCCTTTAGCTTTTTGAAAAAATGCGGTTTTACAATCATAAAACAATATCATACCGATTATGTTCTTTAATTAGAGACTAATTCTCACGGGAGTTCACAAATAATAATAATAATATTTTCGTGGCGTTTACTACTTACATATATTATGATTTTATTACGTATTTGTAAAAATCCTCTGATCTGATCATCTTTCATTCAAATTTACTTGATAATAATTCACTTAATTGTTTGTATTTTAGAATATATTTCGCCTATAAACTCTTATTTAAATTTTCTGATAGCTATGTTTCATTCAACGTTTGAATTGTTTTTTAATTTTGTAAGAATCAATATAAGATTTATATTTAAAAAATGTCATTTCGTGTTTTTGTTACGAAACAAATAAATATGTACACATTTTATTGAGACCACCAAAAAGAGAACAAAGCCTGACAGACAGGAGTGCATTTTGCAGTGGCCATATGTCACAGAAATTTAAAAAAATCACCTGATCAACAGTTATGCCTGTCACCCTATATGTATGATTGATTGATATTGAATCAGTATTAAACTGTAGATAATCATTGCGAAATTGACAGATAAATTTATTCTTGGCACTTCCAGGAATATGAATCATGTAGATATAGTATGTGTACGACTACAATTATATTGTGAAATATATGACGTCATAATCAATAACTTATTTATCATTTCTAAAGTAGTTTTCTATTCTGATTCATCGAAGGCTCGTTAGCTCAATAGGTAAGAGCGCCAATCTAATTCCATACTGGAGGTTGTAGGTTCGAATCCTGCACGAGCCAATTTTTTTATAGATTTTCCTGTTGGTAATTGAATTTTGAACATTTTTCTTTCATATTTTTTTTTTCAACGAGTTTATTATTTTAAGTATTTGATGGAATGATTTACATATTGTTAACATTTTCAATATCTGTATTATCAGTGAAGCAACCCTTGATATTTATCTACTACTCTTAAGCGCCAAGGAAGGTTTCAATTTCAGGTAATAATCGAATCCATTTTGTTTTTAAGAAGGGTAATTTTTAACTATGACTCATAATATTGTGTTCGACGGTGGCTTAGCGCTGTACGTGAAGTCATTATCTGCCATCATCCGTTTATTGAGGGACTCTTTCTCACTCAATTGACTATATATGAAAATATTTCAACTAGGAGACTATACAGAATTTAAAAATGTATATATGCAGCCTTTGCCGGAATTGGAACCGTAACTACTCAAGTTTTTTTTTTTTTTTTTTTTATAACGCATGCAGGAGAGTACAACCGGTCAAGACCAGTGCACTCTATGACGCTCAGCCAGGGAGGCTGGACGCTGCATGCGGGAAACGTGTGTTGTGTTCGTGTTTGTGTGTGGGTTGGGGAGATTGCAAGTGTATATTTATCTGTTTCTTGAAGAGATCCAGATTGTAGGAAGGAGGAAACACAGACGCTGGAAGAGCATTCCATAGCTTACCGGTGGCATTAAGGAAGGAACTTTGGAAGCTGCCAGTTCTTGGTCGACATATATTAACCGTATATGGATGTTCGGCAAGTGTAAGACGAGTTTGTCGGCTGTGAGTGGGTGCAGGAGGAATTAGTTCTTTAAGTTCCGAAGAGCAGCGACCGTGGTAATAACGGTAGAAAAGACTAAGAGAACCAACCTTACGTCTGTGTTCCATTGATTGTAGATTAGACGTAAGGGTGTCATTGTTTATCAAACGAATTGCTCTTCTTTGAACTGAGTCAATTAAGTTTAGAAGGTATTTTGGGGCTCCAATCCAAAGGTGACTGCCGTATTCAAGGATAGGTCGGATTTGTCCTTTATATAGAAGAAGAAGTTGTTTATCGTTGAAATACCGACGTGATCTATATAATACACCTAGTTTTTTGGAAGCGAGACCGGCTTTACACTTAATTGACTCGTAATATGTTATTTATTGCCACAATATCGGCCATAGGCATTTGCGGTAAAGTTAGTTAAAGTCAGTATTCACACATACGTATTATATATATTTTATTACACGTGTATGACTACGGGATTTTATGCGTGATGTGAAATAATTTATTGCTAGGCATTTATCATGGCTGCGGCGGAGACCAATGTGAGGAGATGTAAGTAATGAGAATCGTTTGTGAAGCAGGCAAAACTAAAACAATATATTAAAATTTCGTTAACTGATAGACCTAACGAAATATTTAATGCATTGAGGTTTGTAATAAAAATAATGATAGAATACAATTAACAGTTTTTCACCCTATTGACCTAATAAAGAATGATGAAAATGGTCTTCAAATAAATACTGTTTAAAAACAACATTCTATTAAATATTAGGTTTAGTGGTGGTTAGATGGTGTTTCCTTTTTGTAACCGCTTTTTGTAAAAGACACATACTAATAACAGTATTGTAGTCTGTAGTGTACTTAGACCGGCAGGTCATGATGTTCGTGAAGACGACTGTAACCTTTAAAGCATCCACACTACAACGTCAGTTCATACACTGCTTGAACGCATGAAATCGGTGGAAACGAAGGGTATGAAATATATAAATTCTTAAAATATGGCAATCCGCAACATGTGCCTGGCTTGGCCTTGGGTCTTAATGGTCATTGAACGGAGTAAGTGAGTAAGAGTGTACACTTAAATTTCATTCCGATTTTATTTTTCCTTTCCACGACTAAAACTGTATTAACAGTCTACTAATAAATTGTCATTGTGTAATTCCAGCATTGTATTTAACTGACGATCATTTTCAATTTAAACCGTTAAGCAACTGAGCATGTTTCTTCTTCGCGACTGTACGCAGTCCACCTCCAGCTCTAAGACAACAAATAAATCCCAGCACAAATCTTCAGGACATTTATTACAGACCCCCAGTGCGCACCATCCGAGACCTGAGAAATCTCTCCCAGACTCACGGCGCTTACCTTGGACCCCTCACCATCTTTTCGCCAACCCGAGGCTTCGAAATAATGTAGCGGTGACCTTTAATTTGTTCCCATATATTTCCTACCCCGGCGATTCTCTGTGGACTATTTTAACATCCGATGGACTCAACCCTTTATACGTAAACGTAACTACGTTGGGATATTATTTTATTTATAACTTTTACCTTGAATATGTTATAAAGGCATATTATCACCACTAAAAGTTTCCTAATTTTTACCTGTTACTTAAATCTTTATAATGTATTACTGTATAAACTTTACTTGGTGTGGAAATGTGAGGATAAGAAGCCAAAAATAGATGCAATCGAAACAAGGTGAAGGAGAAGAATACTGTGAATTTCGTACCCAGCATGATGTATTAAAGTCCCTGTTTTGTAAAACGTACATATGAATGCAATTCTTTGTGCTTTGGGAATATTTTCAGAAAATTTGCTGCGAGCGGTTGAGAGGACTTAAGTAAATAAAACGGGCCGCAAGTATTTTGAGTAGACTAACTTTAAAGAAACTAAGAAGATTAAGAATATACCAATGTATTAATTTAGTTTAGATCTGAAGAAATTCCGTTTGACTGTTCTTTGTCGCCGTTATATAATAATTAGTATTTTACTTAACTAAGTTCACACGTTACAAATTTAAAAAACTTGTATATGAGTACGGGACGTTCAGTCTTTTACTTTGGGTAGTACTTGTATTTCGCCGAGTTTCTTAGTGTAGAAACTCGAAACTGCAGCTTCCGGAAGAGACAATAAAACTTTCAGGGCTTCTTCAGAGGAAAGCTCTGTCTCTCTCTTGATCTGAAAAAGTTTATACGTTTTCAATTAGGGATTGGAGAAGCTTTGAGCTGCACTTCCGTGCTTCTCGGATTAAATGGAATTGCACAACACAGGGTGGAAAACAATTGATAAAATGATTGAAGACTACCTGCGACGTATCGAAGCATGAAAAGCGAAATACAAAATCACGAATTTAACTAACAACTTCTATGGAGTTGGTAGGAGAATATTACTCTTTAAAATACTATAGCATTTGCGACATCAAATGTTGCTTAGCGATTAAAAATATGAAATTATGAAGGACTACAAAATAAATATAATGACTTTTACAATTAATGGAAATATTTTGATAATATTAATGTCAAAGAGTGAAATTTAGCAGCAATAAAGTATGTTTTCTTTTGTATAGACATTTAAAATATATCACCCAATGATGTTGAAGATATTTCATTTGCGAATTTAACGCTAATGTTATTAGACTACCACGCGGCATTCACGAATCATCGGGAAATGATAGCGATTATTATAGATAGAATACAGTTTGAGATTATTACAATGTATGTATATGGAAAAACTAAAAAATAATTAATGAAAATAACTCCTTATCCAATAAAAGTGTTACAAAGTAATTTTGAGAGTATGTTCAGTTTGTTTCTTTACACATCTAAAAGCAAAAATTAAAAAAAAGGGACAACTGCTGCCACCCTTTACACCAAATATTTTTTTGCTTAAATATGAATATTTATCTTAGTAGTTTAAATTGTATTTATGTATACGTACGTTACTTGTGTTTACGCCCCGTTATTTTTAAAAATATTTTGTATATTACCCACATTCTGTAAACAAATAGAAATGAAATAATAACTCAAATTCACATAATACCTACCGAAATAAATGTATTTTTTAAAATTATTATTAATGAATATTGCTAGTTTTCAATTCCATTTTTTTCTGGCGAAATGTTTTGGCTTAACGAAAAGCCACACTTCAGAATTTCCGAAAAGCGTCCTCTTATAACCATAGTCAATAGTTTTAAAAGTAAGCCTTTTTATTTTTACCACTTAAAAATACCGTCCGATGAAATTTATGTTTTTAAATGATAAAAAGTTAATGCGGAGTTGCCATTTGTCAAAATAATAGAATTCGCGTAATGCTGTAATCGAGATATGGAAATGAGGTTCTGATTTATAGCAATAATTTTTAACAAATCCAATTATTTTATTGAAGAATTTTTCAGTTTAATTTTGTTCCATTTAGATTACTGACGTAATAATGGAAAAGTATTCGGATAAATTGCGAATTATTCTTACACTTTCTTTTGAACTATATGAATAATAATCCCACAATCCCGATGTTTTATAATATTAATATCTCATTCGCTAACTGAAATAAAAATGAGATTATTTTTCTGCACTCAAAAAAACACAATTTTCTAATTACAACTTTTTAAAACTTTTGCATTGAAATGTAAGACTACTAATAAAAATATACTTGAAATGAATACACTTGAAGAATATTATCTTTTGTAGATGTCAAATTTGTATATGAGAAGCATGTCCATTAAAAACCTTTCAAATCATTTGAAGCTAAATTACTAAAAGCTTAGAAACACATTTATAGTTGTTTCTTGATAAAAAGTCTTAAAAATATATTTTGTATTAATTTTAAGTACAAAAAATGTAGAATATTAGATATAATTATTATACCCAAATAATCACATAGAAATATTAAATGTGATTAATGATACCGTGTGTTATCTTTCAAATAACTCCTCTTTTTTTTAACAATATAAATATATTTTTTACAACATGAGAATTTCTTAGACTATGTATGATAAAATATTTACTGTATTTTTGTGTCCATACGCCAAAACGAAAATTGCTTTACGCCATTTTCCACCCATTTACGAAATTACTATTCGCGCGACAAAATTAATATGCATCCACATTTTGGTGGAGCATTTAGATGCCTATCATTAAACATGGCCAGTTGATGCATCGCGTCCATTCGTGAGCCATATTCGCCGCTCAATGGGCGCTAGGTACCAACTGCTGAATATTAAACAACCTTGGGATTTATCGTTGATTCGCGCGTATCCTTAGTGCATACATAGAAATTATCATTTTTGGATTTAATTGAGTATATTTATAAATCCTTTCAATTATATTCTGCAGAAGATCCCTATATTTTAGTAATTTAACATTAAGATGATGTTATTTTAAGCAAATCACCACAATTTAATGAATTAAAAATCAAATTAATGTGTGTTGTTTATATTTTGAAAAATAATAAAATATACTATAACTCATGTTTAGCGATTAATAGCGGAAATTGTATGGTTATTTTCTTAGGAATTATTAAATACGAGTATATATTTGTTAAAATGTAGGTTTTATACTGAATATAATAATAATATTTTCATACCAATATTGGTTAAAAATATGTTTTGAACTTACACCACTTATTTTATAAGTTTTTTATTTTAAAAATGATGCAACTTTACACCAGATGTTCACAAGAACTGCTCTTAAATGACATAGTATATTAATGAATCCCTAACATTTTTAGCGCTTTAGTTTATAGCAGCCATCGAGTTTTATGACATTCGACATTTGGCCGTAAAGTGCTACAACTTGCACTTTTAATGACGTAAAACTTTTTAGCTGATAAACTCACTGCGTTCCTGGGAAACGTGCGGGCAATGAAATGACACTTAACCCTCACACCACTGATGATGTCAAAATAAAAAAACATGTCATTCATTTCAAAGTATGCACAATAATGTATAAAGACGAATAATTACTTTCGTGTGGCTTTTTATATCCTTGTAATGACGTTTTATTTTTTGGAATGACGACGTTGTTATTAAGATAAAGTACAAGTTTGTACATAATAAATTTTGGGCTTTAAATTTGTAGAACGCAATGTAAATACCGTAACCTTAACTAGCCCTCAACCATAGGGTAGAAACCTGTCCTAGACGGGAGAATTGCAGCAAGTGTTCGAGGACATGAGTTGTTGCTCTAATGCTGAGCTAAAGAGGATTGCAGAGGATCGAAGAGTGGAGATCGAGATGCAAGATTTTGTTGCTGCAAACCAATCCACCGGATTGATACTACTACGAAGAAGAACCATAGTATTATAGATTGAACTTTACAAATAAATATGCATTTGATTTATAACAAGTGCCATCTATAAAAAGTACAGGTATGTATTATAAAAATGAAATATGTATTATTTTCTCAAACGTGTTATGGAAAAAACATGGATACACTCTTCACGTTTGAATTTCACTTCCTCAGTTTATTTTTCTCTATTGAATTAATAAAATTAAATAAGATGGTATTTGAAATGAACTTGTAATTGTATTAATAATTTTGTAAATTGTTGTTATTGCCAATTTAAGTAGGGAGTAGGGTAAAAAGAGTTTTAGTTCTCGATTTCGTTTTAAGCGGAAAAACGTTGTACTCGTACGTGTAATGCGTGATTACAATGTTAGTCTGCGCGAATTTGGTTAGAATGTTGTGGTTTATGACGTAGGACAGCAGCGCAGGCACAAAGCGACAGAAAAACGAATATCCGGGAAGAGTTTTATATATTGCAGTATCAGTATTAACGGACGTGTAGTGGCAACACTGATGCCTCCACTAGAGAGAGAGTTGTTCAATATTAAATATTTATAAAACAATAAATTAATTAAGACGACATGTTCTTAATATTGTATCTGAACACGCACATTTGAGTACCAGTAGGTTCTGAGAATTCAGCGGAATACTCATATCATCCTTGTGCAGTCTTTTTAATAAATAAATTTAATTATTTAAGCATAATATCGTTATTCACTTGATATCACGTGTTCGATTTTTTAAATAAAATATATAATTCAGTATTTTACAATGCGCAGTTAGATAGAATATTCTCTGCGTGTGGAAATGATTTTATAGGTGTTGGGAAGTGTTTATTAATATACTTCTTAAAGAGATTAAATGAAGTTGGAAAACAGTTGCTGGGAAAATATTTCTAAGCCTGCCTTTGGTGTTTAATGATAAGTATGAGAAAAAGTTTGGTCGAATTCGATTTACATATCTTTGTAACGAGTAAAAAATGTAGTTATGCTCAGAAAGAGTTTCAAAAGTCTAAGCCTGTAGGTGGACTCAATAGAGTACCTATAAAATAATTTAGTTTTTTTATATATGTGCCCTATGACGAGTGTTTTATGATATAACAAAATAAAAATGAATGTTTTCTTTTCCTAATGCCCAAAGCCTCGCCAAATAGATTATACGCAAATGTACCATTAATTTATGATGCCTTTCCAGAGTGACGGCAACTCAGAGACTTTTGGAAAATAAAAATGTAGGCCAAGAAATATTTGGGCTGTAGTTAATTTCTTTTATCAATAAGATCGGGTGATCAGCCTGAAGCTGCCGAGATATAGACCATTTATTCGGATAATAATAATAATTTTCTTTTTAATATTGAACGCCACTCGTAAGCACGTGGATTGAAAATGGCTTAGAGATTTACGTACTTAAAGTGATAGTGACAGTACTAAAATATTTATTTTGTATTTTTTGAGCCAATCTGATGCATCGACGTAATAATACACCTTAAAATAAATGATGATCGTACCACGTAGAAATAATATTTCTCATCCAATTGCTGAAATAAAAAAAAAATAGTCGTGTATCCTACGTGGGTGGATCTCTGAATCTAATACATTTATTCTTAAAAATGTTTATTAATAAACAGCCAAATATGCCTCGAATTTCAATGTTTTTAAGTCTCCGAGCTCTCGTCTTGGATATCATCGGGAATTATGCAGGCATAATGTCAACTGACATAACTGTACGTATGTAATTTGAAGCGACTGTATGATCCTGACAGTATGGATAAAAATAGAGACAAAATGTAATTTATTGTTCTAACGTTCATTAAATCATTTGATCCATTAAAACAACTTTATAATCTTTAACCAACACGAGTTAGTTTTAGTAAAGGAGACCTTTTTTGGTAACAGCTGCAATTTATCATAAGGTAAAGTGGACGTTTTTATGACATAAGTTGTTTTAAATTATGTTTAAAAGTATTCTTTCTTTTTTGTTTTATAATAATTCTTCCCCAAAAAACATTAGCAATCTCGTTGATGAATATAACATCTAAATATGTAGTTAAATATTTTGTAAATAGTTTTTTTAAGAAAATCACATGGTTAGCCCAACGTTCCCGAGGCCTGGACCTTTTTGTTCTAAGGGGAGGCTCAACCCAAGAAATAATATAACCTGAACAAATAATACAATGTTTATTTAAAAGATGACAGATTCTTAGAAATATAATACAAATTCTCAAACAATATTTATGTAAGGAATTTCAAAAAAATAATTCAGATTTCAAGTTGCATTTCTTTGGGAGGGTTTTTGTAAATACCATTGCACTTCAAAACGAATTGAAAATACGTTTTTTAAAAACACCGAGATATTTTGTATGGGGCGATGTATTTCAGTAACGGACGGTAATATTTTCAGCCAGGGAGCCCTTTTCAATTTGAAAAAAGCTTTTCTTTACCAAAAAAGGAACATGTTTTTATTAATATTTTCATAAGATACTCAGTTATGTACCAACTACTACTGAATACGTACTACTGAATAAAAACCGTATTGAAATACTCTTTCAGATTGATATTTTTTCAACGTAAGTAAAAAATGTTTCAGTTATAAATTTTTCATTCAAATGTAAATTGACGTACATTTTAAAAATGTATTTACTCAATTACGCGATGATATTTTTCCTTTTGTGACTTGGTATGCTTATAATGTTTTAGTAGATAAAAATTGATTTAAAAATTATTTAAAAAGTATAAAAAAATGTTCAAAACAATAAAAAAAATCCCTAAACAATGTTAAAGTGTAAATTTAAATAATTAATAAATACTCGTATGGTGTTTATAATTAAATATATCGAAAAAAAACGCTATTAATTTTATTTCTTAGTATATTTATTTAAAAAAGAATGTCATATTTTAAGAACAAAAACAAATGTTATAAATAGGGCTTCTTTAACAAAATTTTTAGCCAATGATTCTTGCCTAATAAATTCAAAACTAACTTTTGAAGACATTTGTCGTAACATGGAAAGTAATAATAATGAACATTCCGATTGTTTCTCATCAGCAATCAGCTTATCATGTTATCTTCAGTGGCGGATTACCTCACAAGCAAAAAAGACGAGCGTTGGGGCCTCGGAAACTTGGAGGCCCCATATAACATACTCGTATGTAAGCAACATATTTTTATGTCAAGTAAATCCGAGAATATTGCTTCAGTTTATGCCATATTCGCTTTTAAAGTGAAGTACTTACCGATAGTCGCGTAGCCCTCTTTACAATGTGTTTCCGATATATTTTTTCCAATGTCCGGACGAGACACATCATAAAAGACGCTCGCAAAAAGCAATCATTTTGAAAGTGGTTAAATGCTTTCACGCGACTCTAATGTACCGCACAGTACAACAACAAAATGACCCATACTGGTTACGTTGATGTTAGTACACTACAAGCGTGGGTCGAGTTTCCTTTCTAAATGACTTAATGAGCGTAAGGATTAGTGGTAAGGCGACTTGGCCGAAGAATGCGCTGAAACGTTCGAAGACAGAGTAGTTGACTTTGGTGGCAACAAAATCGACATATCCCACTGGGAGGTGTATCCTAAAAATGGGCAGTGACAAATGGCATTCGAAAATAACCTAAGGCTATCAAAGTGCTTAATTCGCCACTGACTTTGGAGGTTAACAGATCCTCTGGGGCGTCTCGCTACGGGGCGTGCAAGGCGTTGATAAGGGGGCCCTTTTGTGTTCCTACAAGGACAAAGCTGCCTCTTGCGGTGGGGTTTGGCCCGCTGGGGGCAAACTTGGATGATACCCACAAGTCGGGAAGTCAACGCGCCGGTACACCACACCTAAACTGAAACTTTGACATTCGCCCTTTCACACTCTCTATTTCAACTCCCTATTTTGTTGGTAGAACAAGACCATTGACAAGTGGCTTAATACATTTTATTTACAATATACTCGTTTAATATATAAATATTTTAAAGTAAAAAATAAATACATTCCATCTAGGATATAATTGACTTAAGCTAATTATTTAAGTAACGTAATCTTCACCTGGACGTTTCCATTAAAAAATAGCTGAATGTGATGCATTTCTAAGCAAAAAATAAATATCACACTAACGTCTAAACATTCATTTATGGAGCATACATACTTTCAATATGTTCCCTAAAGATGAGTTATCGTTATTATAATTAACACTGTTAATCCAAACATTCTATATCGTTTTCACTAGCATATTCACATCACAGGTCCTAGGAGACCCATATATGAATATAGTTCAAATACTTATATCACAATTGGTGATATTCGTAATATTGTGACTATTTAGAAAAAAGCATCAAATTTTAACTGCTACTTCCTTAACATCAGGGGACTTTAAGATACTCTCTCACTATCCTTTTTCATGTAACCCGAATAAAATCAAGAAGCTGAATAATAAGCACCTCCAATTTCTTCATTCCTCACAAAAACACTTTACATAATTTCTAGCTGACACGCTTGAATGTTGTAGAGCCTTAAGTGCATAATAATTCTTTGTACTTGATAGCCATAGATATACATAGCAAATACAAACTTATAGGCTATGTAGTTCATCAAATGAAAGTTAACTGCGGTCGTGAGATTCAAACAGCTGACAGTACTCGTTTATACAAGTTTTGTCAATTACACTCGACGTTAATGACTGATCAAATTTCATCACTACGTCGAGTCAAGAAATTAATATAATATTACATAAAATGATTTTTTATATAAATTTGTTGTGCATAATCAATTATTTAAGATTTGTATAAATTTTCATCGGCTTATAAGGTAAAAGTGATAATAGAAAAGATATTCATAATAAAATTAAAAAAGACTGGTGCTCTCCTTGTAAGTTTATACAAAAAAAAAAACATTTCGTCCTTGTGTATAGTTGACTTAAGTTGACTATAGTTGACTCCACGTATTTAACTGACTTAGCCCAGCAGTTCCCATCAACACGTAGCCAGCCGTGAAAAATACCTACCGTAGTACGTGTTAAAAACTTGTTAAAATTTAACACTCTCCGCCCGGCGATACAGCCGAGTGATAACTGTGAATTTTTAAAGTGTACGGCGCTACCTTTTGTGGAAAGTCAAAGCGAAGGAGTTTCAGGTTACGAAACATGAATTTTGAAGAAAATCTTCAGACTCTACATTAACATAGGCCTGAAATTTTATTAAGATGGGTAATTTAGTGAGGGAAGTGGATCGGGAACGGAAATATTTTAAATTACTTTAAAAAATGGCGCAATTAATGAAAAAAACCAAAAATATCTTACAATTTGAAAGCAAATAGTATTTTACAAATAAATATTTTTTGGAAACAAGTAAATTTTCTTTTGGTGATTGTGAACTTTACAGTGAATATTTTAAGGCTTTCCATTTAATTTTTTTAGAGTATAGTATATAATGTGTTGATCCATTGAAATCATTAGCCTGGACTATTTTTTAACAACAATTTAGATTAATATGTTATGACAGGCATTTGTGGGTGATCAGTATTACCTCAACCTGTATTTATAGAACTTAAATATTTACTTAAAATATTTTAGTTATTATTTATTAAATGGATTGAACATGGCGTGGAACTAAGACGAACCTGTCCGAATATTACAAAAGGAAATGTGTATAAAAGACCGACCCCAGATAACGAGCAAATAGTTAATGTAATGAAATAAATAAATCATAATACGTATTTATGAGAAAAAAAATGAATACTAAAAAGAAGACGAATAAAGATCATGTAGTAGTCTTCTCCTTCTCCACAAAGGTGGAGAAGGAGAAGAATTCTCTTCTTGCCTTGTCTTTCTTTCCGTCAAAGTCTTGACAGAATATCGCAGAGCGAATGATCTTGTTATAGACATTTTGATTTTACAGCAACGGACAGCCGCTCTCTTTGATTAAGTCAGTGAAATACGAGTGGTTCGAGTGCGTTCTCCAGTTGTGCGCTTTTTTTCAGGTATAGTCAGTTGCCGTATAAAACCGTTTCACGTAGATTTTAGTTACATACAAGTAAACCATTGCAGCAAGCCATTCTACTCATACATTACTTGTGATTATCAGATTTGCCACGTGTAGTAAAAAATAACTTAAGTTCGTTTATAATTTTTACTTTTGAGCCTGAAATTGTACAGCGTAGTCCTCATCCCTTGCACCATGGCCGGTCTGAAATTTTATTACTTCGCCTAATTTACTCGACGGCCTCGCTGTAAAATTTATGTTTTTTCTGCAGGACGCGGGGAGGGTTGGCTGCTTGAAATGTTTGCCCGGCAATTTAAAGAACTTAAACAATAATAATCGCGGGTAGCTTTAGTATCGTGGGAAAGTGAAATAATCTCGAAAATAAGAAATTTAAATTTTTAAATACTTTTTGAAACGCTTACAAATGAACTGCTTTCCCTTAATATTTTATTGTTCTCTTAAAAGAATTTTTCAACTACCTCATTCAATATTGCTATATTTTTTTATGATCGTTTGTGTGTTACTTGAATAATTAATTGTTATATGTCAAATGTTGATACACGGACTTCATTGAACTATATTTATATTATAGTATTTACACATTGACCACAAATAGAGCGATTTGTTTAACTTGATGACTTTCATCCACCGCTAATTAACAATGATTTATATTAATATTTTAAAATGAGAGCTAAAATCATGTGATGTATTTTAAAAAACTCTAAAAAATACAATATTTTACTAATTTTCGAGTCGCCCATACATTTTTATGAAAGCTTTTAAATAATTCATAAATTAAATTACGTGTTAATAAAATAAGTTGAAAAAAACAGTCACTTACCTTCGATCCGGTTGCTGCGGGGTTGATTTATGTCACTGGCAAACTCTTGATGAAATGGTCGTATCTTCTTTTTTCATTCCCGATTCTACAAGTTGGCAAACCGGGAGACGGATATCCGGGGCCAGAGGTCCAGGTTAATTCTCCCAAAACGATTTGCTGGAATTCCGATCGGGAAGGTATCCATTTCACGTCCGCAAAGTAATTGGACAAAGTTATTCCGGCTGCCGAAATTCGTTAATTTCGTTGTCGACCCCAATTTTTTTTTTCGACAAATTCTCGAGATATTTGTCTTGTTAATCTGCCATCGTAAAGAATTCCGTATTTTTTTTAATAAAAAAGGCAATGCGAGGAGCTTATTACAATTTAATTGAAGCATTTTGCGAATACCTTTTAAGAATTAGCATTGTTTATATTTGAATATATATTTCATGTAGTTCATAACTGATGGACTGCATGATAAAAATGATATGCATACTGTAATGTATTTGGTCATAATACCATATCTTAATAAAACATATAAACAATATTCTCTAATCTATATTCTTTGAGCAAATATACCCAAATGTGCTTGTTGTCCATTTAGATTTTTTCAAAGGCAAAAATATACCAATAAAACTGTTTTTTCAAAGAACATTAGAAGCGTAGCTTAGAGGTAAGAAAATATAGTATATAAAGAAAAAATAATTGTCAAGAATTTAATAACTCATATAAAATATAAGTTTCGCAAAAATTATAATAATATTATTAAATTGAATATAACGAGTATTATCTTAATAAATGGCTGATTAAATAAATCAGTTGAAAAGCAGAATATAAAAAATACTAAATATTTTTGTTTGTGCAAAAATACTTACGGTTGAGCTGTTTATTCTAAATAAATAAAATAAAATAATAAACCCTTATAATTCATTTCGGAAATCACAGTAATGCTCATAATTGAACCAACGAACAGAGAAATAAGGGAAAAGTAATCTTTTGAACATTTTTTTTGCAAAGAGAGAAAAACGAAATATTTTCATATCAAAGAAAATACACCGGAGCAAAAAAATAATGGCAAAAATACGTTCAATTGTTTTTGATAAACATTTATTTTTCATGAAATTTCAAACAAAACGCGAAAGAGAAAAAACACATTTCGTCCGCTGAGTTTTCTCATTTTCATTAGATATTAATTTCTAGGAAGGCCCTGCGAAAAACTTGGGCAATATTTCTATTTGTTTTTGCGGAAAATAAGCTTTAACATTAATTATAATGAAACAAGCTCTGGGGTTGCTTAAATGGGGTCCTGGCGGAATGAAGAGAAAATCAACAGGGTGGATTTATTATTCTTTGAAGTTGGGTCTGGCCCAGTAAGGGCGTAGGGAGTTATTGCTCCAAGATATATACTTGAATACTGACCGCAGTGGGTGCCATGGGTATTGTTTATTTCAGTAACTTTTGCGGAGTTATGCCCAAGTTTTCCGGGAATTCCCCGCGGAGGTTTATCTGAAATTTAAGTTTATAAGAGTGCCGTGAAATGGATAGGCAGTTAAAGTTTTTCGTAACAAGCGTGTTCCTTTAAGATTGTGGACAATTTTTATAATTAGAATGCAGCATATTGTTGTATTTATATGATAAAATATTATTTTTGTTTTAATGTTTATTAAGGTACGAGTATATAAACAACTATGATAAACTGACATTAAGAATGTAATGAAAAGTGATGCTTATGTTATAAATTGTACTAGAACTTTGTTGAATGCGATGTGTTGAAATGTTGATGTTACAAGGGGGGGTATTTAATGAATCTCAAGTATGATTTGGATACTTGCAGATAACCTTCAGATTAAGTCCTGTAAGTTGACAAGGGAACCAGAAAAAAAATGATTATTAGGTTGCAGTTATCCTGAAAATGTTGTTGAATAGAAAAGACAAAGCAGTAGTTCAGAAAGGTTTCCCCAAAAATGACAACAAAGAATACGTTTTCAATTCTCAGAGAACGCCTTACTGTCTACTACTTGCCAGGACTATATGACCTGGGTGAGACGTTTATGGATGATCAGATGGATGGCTTACCTCCTTGGGGGAAGAACTGTGCGTAGATGACCTTGAAAGTGTCCTCTCGCACCACGCCCGTGGGACACTCGGCCTTGAAGCCGCGGTAGATGCGCTTCAGCTCGGGTTCAGTGAAGCGAGTGGCTCTACAGAGTGCTCCAAGAGAGTCAGGACGGTAACGAGCAGGCTGCTCACCAAGCTCCTCAACCTCCGAATCTGCAAAGAAGATAGTTACACCATTATGAGATAGGATTATGTATTTTTTATTTGACGCTTATCATGTTAAATATGGTTAAGCGCTACATGTGGAGTGTTGACCCACCAACGTCATAGACATTAGACGTCATAGACGCCCGACATTCAAGCATCATCCAATTATTATAGGAATTCACTATGAATGGGCGGTGTTCACGGGACAACTTTCGTCTACCACCAGTTTGGATTAATAGGCTATGACTGGCATTTAACCGACGAGGGATCAAAGTCACCCCAACCGGGGTGACTTTGATCTAAGAGTTTATGAATATTTTTATTTTCTTATTTTTTTTAAATCTCCGTCGTGGATCGAACCCATAAACTTCGGCTTGCTAAGCAAACGCTTTAACCACTGAGCTATACTCACCAGCCAATTTGGAATGCCCTCAAGACGTATGTATTTGCTCTTTGATATACACGGCTTGCCAGAAATTTTGAAAGTGGCTGAAAGCCTTCTCGTTACTCTAAAGCAGCACACAGAGCAACAACAAACTGACCCCAGACAAATTTCGTTGATTTAAGTAGATTACAAGCGTGCCTCGATTTATTTTTTTGAATCTTTAATATAAATTAAAATATTTAATTATTTCAAATCACTCCCAAACTGGCCCATGGTCCTCACGTCATGTTAACTTAGTTACCAGGAGCTTTACGGTCTTCATTTCAGTGAATAACAGTTATAATAACAGTTTAATGTGATGTATGTTAAAACAGGACAAAAAATACTATTTATTGAATAACATTTGGCCTTCCATATTGTAGTTCGTCAAGAGACAACGGTGGAAGTGGCTGGTAAATGTACTCCAAATGACGCAAGAGAGCATAAAATACAGCTTCCTTTTCTACAGACCTCCAAAGCAAGAATATACTCATCAGAACTACACGGTAGTTATATAACATGGGATGAAGCAAGGATCATGACGACTGACAGAGCTATATGGCGACATTTCGTGACGACCATATACTTTAGTTAGGGGAACGAACATTGAATAATTGATGATTATGATAATGTGAAATTGTAAATGAATTCAAACTTTGGACTACTCGTGTGACAGTCAAGATATTTAACGTCTTAAAAAAAATGATTTTGAATTTAAAAAAAATATCTAGTTGTTTTCCAGTGAATTATTCTGTTTCGTTATAAAACAGCTTGCAATCTCATTTGTAGACTCATTATGGAATCTTGTTTTTATATTATGCTTTTGTATGTTCTTGCTGCGTCACGTCTTTGGATGGGAGATAGAGCACCCGCCAGCAGAATCCATGAATATGATAAATATCCTGCAATACAAATACAAAGGAAGAGCAACATAAATCTCGCAAGACCTCTTATCTGCACTGCATCCCTGAATCAATCTTCTTCCCGGGTTCTACACAACAGCAATGCAAATACTCAATAGACGTTCAAATCCTTTGCCCGACAAATGTTCGGTTGAAGGATTTGTAAAAAAGAAAAAAACTAGCTAGTACGCTTTGCAGAAGGACACTGTTTATTTGATAAATATTCTTTACTCGGACACATAACAAGAAATAATAGCTGTTTATTTACAAGCATTTTTTTTATCCTACTGCTTTTTTAGTATTTGCTTAGAATAATGAATTCCAACGCTTAAATACTTTAATTAAGAAATAAGCACGCGTGGAGAGACACTCAGATCGGCTAGAGCAAATAGAAGCACCCTGCAGCTGACGGGAGGTAGTCCTAGCACGGTCTTTGGCAATCGGGCTTTCAGCTACGCTGCGCCAATGGCCTGGAACTCACTACCGGAAAGCATAAGAGAGCTTAAAGCAGAGGCATCCTTCAGAAGCAGACTCAAGACCCACCTTTTTACTCAGAGAGGCAAAGAAGCGCTTTTGGAATGATCATTCGGTCATAAAAGAGCGCTATAAGAATACTAATATAATAATAATAATTAGTCAATTTAAATAAATAACAAACGTCTGTGTTATATATATATATACAGAAGAGATGTTAAACTTAGATAGCGATCAGGTAAAAATTAAATAGGTTTCAATTTATGGTACCAGAAAATTGTGAAACGTTTTTGAAGTCTTCACCAAAAAAACGTTTTTATTTTTTTTATTTGACGGTAGTGGTTTTATTTTATTCTTATGCATAATAACATTATTTTACAAAGCTTTTGTAAGTAGAAGGTAGAAAATAATATTGAAAAAAAAAAGATTTAATATATTAAATAACTTTTAATAAATAATGGAAACGGACTAGTGCATGTTTTATTACAAAAACGTATTGTTATTTTACAAAATTTTTGTTGGTTAATATTTGTTTGATTCAACTTTTTAATGTCATAATTTAAGAAAGCGCCCAAAAGAAATAAATAAACAAACGGTTAAAAAGTATTTACTTGCAGACAAAACTCAATATTTCACTCTTGAGAATTCACTTAGCTCGGAGACCATCAAATTTGAGTGGCCTTCTTAAACTTCAAAATTTATCTGGAGTACTTTTGAAATGAAAGTATTTGTATGTAGGAGTAGGGTCCTATCCAAGGAAAATTTACTCGTTCCTTTAAGGCGATAAAATTCAATTGTACCGTTACAGAGGCACCGGTAAACACTTAAACTGCGTATAAAGATAAACCGGGAGCAGTCTGATGTCTTACTTTTTAGGGGACGTACAGTTTCCGTTTGGAACAATGTCGTTCTATTATCCAGCTGAAGGCAAACGGTCACGTCGGAACGTAAAAGGAAAATGACGCATCCGTTTTTTTAAACGACCGAAAAGCACTACACCTTTTCGAATGAAGATCATGCTGTAAAATGTTAGCGAATCGTCAATTCGTGACAAACTTTGATAAATGTAAATGTAGATATTGTATATATTTTTTTAATTTTGTATTATGTACTCGTAGAAGCATATTTTTGACTTGAGCCAACTCTAGACGTCAAGCTCTAACTGCAGGACCCAGAAAGATCGGGGTGTAATTAAAATATTTTATTAAAAAAAATCTGATTATACTCATAACTAAATTTAATATGATATTTGTTATATAATTAAATTAAGTATATTCTATTAACGAGAATTCTGGCTTATATAAAAGTTAGAATACTGAACGTATGTACAAGCTACTAGTCATTTGGAAAATCTGAAACATTACAAAGTAAATACTTATGGATGTTATATATTTTTGAGCATAAAAAATATGTATACTTGGATATTAAAGCTACCTTGGACATTAAAACTTAAAACCTTGAGAAGCTTGAGAATGCAGAGATGAAAATTTGGACAAAACGAGGATCATGGCAGCTGAAAGAACTAACCGAACTTTATGGTAACATTTTTTCTACAACTACAGAATGGATATGTAATCAAAAAAGCTTATATAACTTATGTAGATATTCAAATCTATACATGACATATTTTTTCCCCAATTTAAAGAATACGTCCACCATATATTCATAAAAGCGACCGCAGCTATTTGAAGGAGCCTTGTTTTATAACCCAATCGGTTTCTAGTCAGTGCATCATAAATATATATTGTCTTTATTGCGAGTGTATGTTTTAGCTGATGTTTTTTAAACGTAACGAGAGCTCGTTAGCTACAGAAATGGTAGCTTTAATATATGGTTTACTTCGACTAATTTCAATTATTACACTAGTTAAGACATATTTATTAAAGTGGATAACTCAACGGTGTCAGATGGTGTTGTAGTATAGACAATATAAATCAGGAATATATCAAAATAATAAAAAAAAAATAGTTGATGGACTGTCATACTCATTAGAGCATTAATTTTGAGACGGATCAAATTTATGCTCTTAGATTTTTCATAGAAGTCAAAAGAGTTTGTTTGAATGCTTGCAGAGGGAAAAACAATAAAATAAAGCATTTGAAAAAGGAGTAAAAATATAGTAAAAATACATTTTTCACATAATTTTTCTTCTTAATATTAATATTTGATGAATAATTAACTTGTAAATATTATAGATGAACAAAAAACAAAGAAAACTGCAGATATAAATTTTATAACGCTGTTCTTAACATTCTTGTAATTTTAAAAGATTAAAAGTCTCTTTTGATATTAAAAAGTGCCAATTTAAATTTGCCGACTGAATGAACAAACTTCATTTAACTTAGACGTGGATGGAAGCGGAGTAATTATAAAGAATAACGTTTTACTTTATAGGATGAAAGAATTTATTACATGATTCAACATTTTATGCATAAAAAGTGCTCAACAAACCATTAAAAAGTAAATTTAGTAAAATCGACAATGCTAACATATATTAAATTCAGGAAAAAGATAACGATACGATACGGAAATGAAATGTTACAGATGTTGCTAAAGAAAAATAAATATACATATTTTTTTTTTCAAAAATAACGTGATTTTCTTAGAAGAACTCTTGAATATTTTCATAATGTCAGACCCGTATAACACTTTCCAAGTTTTCATACTTTCTTATAGAGTTGAAATAATAAATGTCAAATCGAAACGATCTTTTTGAATACCGCAAATAGGTGCTGGAATATTTTCTCCACATATCTGACTTTACTTTATAGTATGTGAATCCCTACACAGTATACAATTAAACACCTTTGCTTTCAGTTAAACCGTTTGAGCGTTAAAAAGGATGATCATATTAGACCAAGAACATCTGATTGTATTTATATATAAAAAATACGCATTGGCCGATATTCTACAAAGTTTCTTTATAATAAAATAAATATCAGTGCAGATGCTCAAATATTTTAGAAACCGAATAAAAAGGCACACATAAAAGTCTTCGTTGCTGCAAGTCTCATCAGAAGCTTCGTTTATTCTAGCTGAATAGTTAGTGGTTCTTTAACTGTCCAGTAGAATGAAATCCCTAAAAGGTTGTTTAAGTCGTAGTATGCTATGTTTTGATGGAATACACGTAGGTGTTAGGCACTTGCTTAATAACATTGTATTGTGTAAACATACAATGAAAATAATATTTATCAAAAAAATAAAAACAATTGCCAGGTTCTGCTATGTATTTTATAAAAAAATGGCAGCAAGGTGTAAACATTAAGAACAATCCAACGACTAACTGTTGTCTCTTAAGTCATGGAAATATCCATAAGATTATAAATCGTAGATTTTTTTGATTAACAATTCTTGGTGGAAAATAATATATTATTTTGGTATATTTTTTAGTGTATGAGTATAAATAATATACCGCAGCAGTTAAAGGTGCAAATGGTATCTTAATAAAGACGCCATTTGCACCTAAAACTACTGACAGTTGTTTCTTTATGGTTATGATATGTTACAGATTTCGTTAAACGTAGATCGAGATTAGAAAAGATACGTATAACGTTGCCTGAAACAGAGCTGATTTTCATACTATGGTGGTTTTTAATATTATAGAAACAACCACTTGAAATATCAGAAGAAAGAATTGGTCCTCCAAAGACACAATAACACTCAACTATGTCGGCTGGATGCTGCTAGTGGGATGGTTGCGCACGAGTATGTATCTAGAAAATTAATAGTTTGTATTAATTGGAAGAGTTTCAGAATATATGAGATAAAAAATACATGCTTAGAGAGCATTACAAAGCGTGTTTGTGATATTAAAAAATAAGTTGGAGAAGCTAATTCCCTTGTCTCACCATATGTGAAACATGTATGCAAATTTAGAAAGAGTTAGAACAATGATAGTTTGTTATAAGTGATACGAATAAACATGTTTATTTTAAAGCCGCTATTTATAAAAACTAGAACAGAAGAAAGTAACATAAAGAGGTACAAGTCATATGGATTAGTTGTTACTCAACATTATTAATATTTTTATATCGGGTTGGGAAGTCCTGCGAATAACTGTACGTTGTCGTATCCACGTCTTCGATCGTCCTTTGCGCGCATAGAACCTTGTTCTAGAAAACCACTGAATCTGAAGACCGGGGTCAGTAAAGCCGCTGTAAAGCCAGCGATTGCATCACTCGGGGACGTGATGCTGTTATAATTTACGAGGCTGAAGTCTCGATAAAAGAAAAACGTCTTCTGCACTAAGAAAGGATCCTCAGTGGATGTTTATGGGTCACATAAAATGCAGGTCTTCAAGTTCAAAGAGAATGGGGAAAATAAAATAAAAAATCAACAGAAATTATGATAAAACTTTTATAAGAACTTAATGTTTTATTATAATTAATCCATTATGTTTATTCTCGAGGATGTTTTAATAATAAATATTTTTACTACTTATGCTTTATTTTTGGAGTGAAAAATCGTGTTGATGATGATGAATTTGGACGTACTATTATTGTAACTATTATAATATAAAAATATTATTGGCAGGTATTTATTGCAAAAATACTGTTTTTAAAAATATTATATATTCTATTACCGTATTTTTTTATCTTTTCAAAAGAAAATTATTAGTATATTTACATAAATAAATAAATAAATATTTATTTTAAAAAGTCACGTTTGAGCTCCAGTGAAAAGTGTGCATACACGTACATGATGACGTTTTTTCATGACGATATTTTAAATCCTATCGATGTACGATACAACTTGTAGTATGTTTGCTTAATCGGTAAAACCTTTATAACTACTCAAAAAAATAATTATTTATTCACATTATTAACAAGTATAACGCAATAATTGTTTATATGTATATACTACAAGCTCTTTTAGGAAATTTTTAGTTAAAATTATAAATTTAAGGTCTTTAGATCGAGGCTAGAATATTTCAATTTTTAAATGTTAATATGTACTTAAGAACTTTTTATTAAATTTTAATTTCAAAGAAGGGTTTCCTACTATAAACATTTTTTATTGTAGGTACATAAATTAGTTTTTTTTTTGTATTTCAAGTGGATTTCTTTCAAACGTGTCGTGCATATGGGAATAAGGAAGCCACCGAACATTCCCCCTTTATGATTTATCACATAAAAATGATATTTCTTTACAACCCGAGTATCTTAATGCCCTGAAGAATTATTTTATCGGCATCTTTCTCAACAGTGAAGATGTAAATAAAACCATGAATAATATAAAAGAAAAAGCAAAATTTTCCTTTATGGCTTCCTCGTGTCTTATCCGCACCTTAAAAGGATCATATAGTTACCGAAAACGCTGAAAATTACATTATGCTTAATTGATCTTTTTTTATGCAATCGCGTGCAGGAGAGACCAATGTACTCTATGAAGCTTAACCATGATGTGCTTGAATAAGGCTTAAGGAGATTGCAAGTATATATTTGAAGATATACAGATTTTATGAAGTAGAAAACTTGTATACTGGAAGAGGATTTTAGTGTTTATCGGGGACATTTAGGAATGCATTTTGGAAACTTTCAGTGCTTAGTCCACATAAATTAACCGTGTATGGATATTTGACAAGCTTAAGATGAGCTTACCTGTTGTGGGTGCAGGATGAATTAATTAATTAATTTCAGAAGTGCGGACGTCGTGGTAATAACGATAGAAAGAACTAAGTGAACCATTCTTATATCTGTGTTTGAAGGATGTGAGGTTAACGGAGCCAAATTTAATGTTCCTTTAAAAATAATAGTCAAATATCTAGATCGTTTGTTATTTTCCATATTTTTTCTATTGTGTATCGTCCACCATTAAATGCAAGCCTCCAGCAAAAGTATCTATTTTTCTTTATTCTCTGCCTTTAACATCTAGAAAAGCATTTTTTTTAATGCCACGTATGATTAATCGAAAAATAAACCCTTAAATATAAATATTTTTTGTAGGCATTTATATGTAAATTAAGTTGTGCTTACAATTTATAATACTAAAAAGAATCAAATTACAATTTATTTACAATACACAATACATTCTAATTTGTCAGGAATATTATGTATTATATAGATTTTTAATTGTTAATACCTATGCCATTTAGTACCGCCTGGTAAACCTTGCAATTGTTTATCTACGAGTATCGCAATTAAACGTGAGATTCGTGTAATTGAGATGACTTTTAAAATGTTGGTTTACGAAGGTAAATAAATACTTTTTATAGGTGTTCTCATATAACTATGTTAATGTCATAAGACCGACGAGCCTTGAGAAAACTCGTACAATTGGTGCTGTACCTTAATGACCCGTAACCCCAACAGCTAAAGTAGTAAAAATCATAAGAAAACAGATTACACGCAGGATGTATTTTTTGTGAAAGCTCTGAAAAATATACATCTTAAAAATAATATCCCGTTCATTTTACAGCATGAAGTTTTTTTTACGAGGAAGGTATAATTACATACGTACTGAACTCCCTGGTACTGACATTGTGGATTTCATAAATTCAAAACAGTCTTCTAAAAAACGTAAAAGTACGCCCTGTACCATAATAACAATGTAAGCTGTTTCTTTTTTTTGGATGAAAGTCAAAAATATATTTGTACACTTATAATCTCCATATTTACATTAGTATTGTTACAAAAGTTCTTAAGTGCTGCTTAATTTCTCAGTGCCTTGTATTTTGTCAATTTAATTGTGGCAACCATATGCTCCAATTAGAAGGCGAATACAGAAAAAGACAAAGCTACAACTCTGCTAGCAGCCAGGTAAATCACCATGGCAGAAAATAAGTTTTAAATAAATACAAATCCGAATTTGGATTTATATCGATTATAAACTGTAGACCACTTCTCCATGAGAAGTATTTTAATATGGTGAATGTTATTTGTATCAAGTAATTTGGTGCAAATATAGTTTTTTTTGTAAGCTGTGTGATTAACTCGATAATCCACGTATGTAATATATTAAGCAACCTTAAAAATAAAATTAAAACTTGAAACCACACTGACGTTTGAGAGGGCGGAAACGAATCCGGAAGTACCAACCGAATGATTTAAAAGACGGTTAAAAAAGACGGCAACGTGGCGGTTCGAAATGGAATTCTAAATTCAATGGGCGGAAGGAAAACCACCGCGTTAAATCGGTACATGGCTGCCGGTGACATTTTCTTAGATTCGAATATAATTCCCGATTTAAAAAGCCAGTGCAACTCTTGAGAGTAGAAATCCTGATTGAATTTTAAACAAGATCTTATTATGTTGGTTTTGGTTTTAAAGCATAAATTCGGCTTATTGTTATTTTGCATGTCTTCCAGTTATTTAAAAATAATATGTACGAGTAATAAATTGTGCTTTAAGTTTAGGTACGTATCAAACTATTAAAATTATTTTTTAATTCTTATCACAATATTGTCATACTTTGTTGGCTTTGGCAACATTTATTAATGGACTCCGAAATATAATGGCCATACGCACAAAATTTGTAAAATTATAAGCAGTGAAAATAATATTATATATTATGCGGTTAGTATTCCTGGATAGGTTTTTATTCTTCAAAATATCACTACGTTTTCGAGTACTTTTTTGTATTCTTAAGGCGGCTAAAGCTATTACTTGAGCGGTCTGCTTGGAGAGGCAAACGTACCTACCGATTAAATGGAAGAGGGCACCGAGGGAAACGTTTCCCTCTTTGTGTAAAGACATACGCTTGTCTATGAACATTCTTTGAATCGGAAATGGATTATTTTTCTTCAGCATAAACCAGACTCTTTTAAAATGTCATATTTAAGTAAAAGGTTTTTTATCGACGGTATTTAATCTCTTTATTGCAATGTAATTAATTATTCATTGTTAAAAAATTTAAGCTATTCAATTATTTGTTTAGTCACATAGTACAATGAATAAATATATTAAAATTATTTTTTAACTACTTAAATATAATATATAATAAATAAACTATCTTTATCATAACAAAGTGTGTAGAAAAAGTTTAGAATGATGGGTGCTAACGTAGCTAGAATATTTGTTTGTTATTATGAACATACACTCACCTCATGCTTAAATATTATGCGAAAAATATGTTTTATGTTAATTACATGTTTTAGTTAGTACGGATATAAAAAGAATTTAAAGAATGACTAAATATGAAATTTTATATATATATGGCACAAAATCCACTTTTTTGTATATTAAGATTGAAAAGAATGGCAAATAAAATTGACGTAATCTTTAATCTTGAGTATCAAATAAAGTGTATTACTCGCGTTTGGTATTTACTTTTATTGTACATTTAGGCCTTAAGGGTTATTATCGTTACAACCTTTAACATACTCAAGTATCTTTGAATCAATTTCGGTAATATTTATTGATGAAATTGTTTCGGAATAAATATAATATTTACATAAGAATTTGTTTTAGATTGTGTATGTATATATTATTTTTATTTTGGGAATACAAATCATAAGAAAACCATATTGTACACATCTTATAAGAATAATAATAGTTAAAAAGCGTTCAAAATTTCAGTAACTGTGTTTTGTTCATGGTTATTCAATGAGATTCCGAGTAATTCTCACGTTACCTACTTTATACCTAGATTAAATAATGAAATTCCACATAGTAAAGCCAAACAAATTTCTCTAAAAGAAAATATTATATTAACGGGCGCGTACACAAACGGTTTTAAATTAATTATTCTTCTCTGAATTGTTTGTGCCGAGTTACTAGTGAAATTCTTGACTATTTGCTTCTCTGAAAATAGACGAAGGCTGCTGCTGCTATAAAACGATTGAGCTTTTCCAGCGCTTAACGCCTATCGTATCAACTTACAGCAGTGAAATATATCCTGCGGTCTACGGGCCATATGCGACAAGAGTTATTTAGACCAAAACTTTGGCTGTGATAAATATTTGTTTAGAATCTAGGTGCTAAGTTAAAATAAGTGCTTAATTTATTTGTTAAGTAAGTAGATAAAAAAATTCAATATATAAAATATTAAGTGAACTTTATAATACGAGAGTTTTATCGCTGTATGAGAGATTGCCATTTCAATATATTTTCATGAGTTTTTACAACTCCTGATAATTATCATTAGTAATACACATACAGATCTATAATAAATACCAACTTATAAGGTAATTTACGTGGGTTCTTGCTTTTATAGCTCTTTATTGTAATGGTGATGATCCTCTAGTTTGTCTTTCTGTTTATCAGCTTTAATTTGATAATAATATGGGAATGTGAATCTTAATGAATATTTTGTGGAGTTACTGTTAGTAGTTGAAAAATTCTAACTCTGTACAAATAGAAATAAAAAAAATCTTACTTAATGTGATCACTTTGCTTCAGATATGGAATGTAAACCAAAACGGTCTGATTATTTATCACATAAGGCCGGCTATGTATTTGAAAGAACAAATGATTTATTTATTAATTCGTATAATATGTTATCGTCAAAGATCTAACAATAGATAATGTTCTTCACTGACAACTATTCCGTAGATACCCTATATTCCGACAGGAAGAATAAAAAATATACATGAATTAGAAGCCCTAAATTGATACTGTTTGTATTTTTTACTTTCGATATGACGTAAGGGCAGAAGCGCTAATAATGAGAAAATCTTTATAAGAAAAATGACCGTGACAGTAACGAAAGTGAGGAGCTTAGTGAAACTGTTGAAAATTTGCGTTCCATAAATTAAGGATCAGATTTTAGGCTGTCATTATTTATCAGGTGTAGTGCGGTTGAGTGTGACTGCCTAACAGTCTTACTTCAGAGAAATTTCAGCGCCTTTGGAAGCCTTTTAAACTTTCTCTGGCTCAAAGCTCTCGCATTGTGTGCAGCGGGAAGCGCCTCCTGTATCATCGAAAGAGTAATGCGAAGAGCTTTTTGTAAATATTTAATATTGTAAACACAGTGCTTTTAGAGAAATTAAATTTATCTTAAAAACAAAAACACAACATGAAAATCAATTTATTCAAAAATAATAACAATAAATAATATACACCAAATAATCTGTTAGATCGGATCGATGCATTAAAGAAAAAGGGTATTTTTGATAATAAATTATTAAAACCATTACGTTGAATTAACCAATCTTTATAAAAATAGAGGTTTAGTCAATTATCAAAGCCTAATTTATTTGTTATATATTGGAAATCGCTCTTCTGAATATGTTCTTTTCTAAACTCTAAATATTACACACACCTCTAAGTAATATTTTTAATTATCACTTTTGTATAATATAACGGAAATAAAATCATTCCTTTTTTTAGTATAAGTTTACACCTACGTCACGTCTCGTTAAACTTAAAAATAAAATTTGAAAAACAATTTGTTACTTTTTGGTATTCTGTGAATTGAATGTAGGTACATAGAGTTTGGTGAAGCAGAGATCCTGAACACGGCATGAAACTACAATTATGCCAACTGAGCGAACTTTATAACGATGTAAAATGGATAAGATAGAAATAATAAAAGATTGCGATAAGCTCTTATGTTACTAAGTTTGCGCTTTGTTTTTGATGGTGCTAGCGTTCTTAGAATACTTGCTAATATGGGTGTAATGTAAGCCATCAGGTTGCTAGTTGGATGCTTCCAGATGATCTTTGCGATAATTCCAGCATCCATAACTCTAGAATGATAAGCTCGCAATAACAGGGTGTAGCTTGCTTAATGAAACTTAAATAGCAACATCCGACCCTGGTGTTTTATGTCCCGTACTTTATGGCGCCATAATTTCCTTCTTTGGCTTTAGAAATTCAAGAGTTTATAGAGCCTACACAAAACGAGCAACCAGTAGTGGGAAATAATTAAATTTTGATTGGGCGTTGTCAAAGTTGACAAGGTATAGATAGCGTGGTATGAAGCGTGAGTAAATAAAGTTTTTTGTAAACAATAAATGAAGTTGTTCAACGTCATAACTTTTTAACAGTGATACGGAAATCGGAATTTACTAACAACTTTCCAAGCGATATCGTTAAGTTTTAAAATGCTCCTCCAGCACCTGTGCAATACAGACCTTCAAAACAATTCACATATTTAACAAATACATTAATTCGTTGTTTATAATCTCGCAATTTTTTTGCTAACACAATATATTTTCCATCTTAAGACCTACCTTTAGAGTGCGCTATATAACGTAAATATATTTCTACGTTGATATATTATAATATTTGGGATGGTTGATCGTAGAAACTGTAGAGCGCGCCTTAGACGGGAGTATTTGCAGCAAGTGTTCGAGGACATGAGTTGTAGCTCTTATGCTGAGCTGAAAAGGGTTGCGGAGGATCGAGACGAGAGGAGATCGAGATGCAACATTTTGTTGCTGCAAACCAATCCACCGGATTGATACTACGAAGTAGAATAATATTTGCATTAACGTCACATAACTCAATAGATGGTCGAATTACGATTGTTTTATGTTTTTATACATACGTTTACATAAACTTGAAAATATATACGTGTTGTGATTTAACAACGGAGTTTTTTTAATAGATAAAATATGAGGTTATGTTTAATCTAGATTTTATTTTGTTATAGTGTTTTTTTGCAGTGAAAGATATACTGCAGTGTTTTTATCTAGTTTCATTTCTTACATGTATTGAAATTTATGTAGTGAAAAAGATACTTGTTTGATATTTTACCTTTGTATATGATTAAAAAAGTTAGAATTTTGTTAAAGAAAAGTAAATCTAAAATATTAATATTATTTGTGGTCAAACTTATAGTGAGAACTAAAAACAATAGATTACGTACAACTTTTGATTATGTTAAATAAATTACAAAGCAGAGATTTCGAAAGTTTTAACGAGTAATAATATTTAGTAAATGTTTCAGCATTAAAAAGAGATGCTTTTTAGTAGAGATGTTAAAATCCACTCTGCATCACAGAATACAAAACAAAATACAAAGTAAAATGATGTACTCGGTTAAAAATAAAAACGGCAAAAACGGTAGAATAACGCAACATAATAAAAGTTTTCCTTTGAAAATAATATCTGTAATAAATATAAGTTGAAATATTACGTCGAGTACTCTCTCTGTTGAAGTTGCAAAGAGTTGATAATAAACGCAATTTCCCAAACCAACAATGTAATGCATATTGTAGTAACAAATATTTTGTAGTTAAAACTAGCTTGGATTTTCAAGGGGTTTGTGCGCTTCCGGGGAAAAGTAAGTAACCACAGTTTTGTAGATAGCGGCGACTAAGTGCACACTAAAATGAACAAAAAAAATGTTTTAAAACCTTTTAGCTGACTAATCTATGTTTGAGAGAGTACTAGATACAGACTCAAGGGAAAACATGGTTTGTTGGTTTTAACAAAAGAAAAACAGAAAAAATAAGCCGCTAGCAAATGAGATACTTTCATTATAAACATTGCAATTGTATATTTATTTGCAATTTAAAGTTCTTCATGGGTATATTTTATCCCTAGGTTGCACAGAACACTTTTCTTCGTAGTATCAATCCATTGGATGGGTTTGCAGCAACAAAATCTTGCATCTCGATCTCCACTCTTCTCGATCCTCTGCAATCCTCTTTAGCTCATCATAAGAGCTACAACTCATGTCCTCGAACACTTGCTGCAAATGCTCCAGGAAATTCCAAGAATTCTTCTGTATGACCACATCTCAAAGGCTTCTAGTCTTTTTTTACCACTTTCAGATAAGCACCATGTCTCACAGCCGTACACCAAGATGCTCCAAGCAAATGTTTTGGCAAGATGCTTTCAGAACGCTAGATGATACTATTTTATACTATCATCACTGAATACAGTAATTTTAAATCTTTATTTTTCAATTATGTTCTTTATTTAAACTAAGTCCTTCATACCTTGGCGATAAACGGCTTAAGCCCAGTTTGGCACTTCGCTCCAATAATAATGTAGACACCTGAGAGACGAGATGTTAATTATAAAAGCATGTTATAAATTAATTACTTGTAAGCCAAAGCCTGATTACAGTTTTTGGTATAGAATATTGAATCGAATGTTGCCGAATTAATTAAAAATAAAAATAAACAGATAAGGATGTATCTGAATGGATCTAGCTCACAAGTGAATAAATGTTAATGGTTATTTTTAAGTTATTTGGCTAACAATATATTTTTATAAGCCTGAATGACTTGGTGATTAACACGATGTTCCATAGAACATAATCACGTCGATAATTTTTCGTTTTATGACTGAAAGTATAATTTCAATTTGAAAAAGTGCTTAAATTTTTTAAAACGTTTTATTTAAAAATTTCATTGTATTTTACTCTTAACCTTGCAAGCTAAGTACTTGTCGTATGTTTTGCAATATTATGAAGCTTCGAGGGGAAAAAAGTTTGAAATTAGTACTCTATTTACATAGTAATAGGGTCGACTTAATGCTTCTGATGTCAATTATTCGACCATTCGCATTCGGAACTTGTGCGTCCAATTTAAACTTTGCAGAAAAAATAAGTTATAGCAGATAACCAAGTTTGGGATGCTCTGATTAAAACTTCCAATAGGATGAAAGTACCGGTACGTGAGTCGATAAACTTGATTTAACTATAAATTATAATTTATCTTAAATTTGAGATTAATACTCGTAAATAATTTATAAAAAATCTTCTAGACCATCATAAAAATTCAGACCGAGAAACAGAGACCTTGATAAGAAAAAAAAGTATACAAACATATGAACTATGTGATAAAAATAATAAATACACGAATGTTAATATAAGGTGAACGAATTTACAGTAATTTTTGATTTTTAATATATATCATACAGCTCATATTTCTAAACGAAAAAATTTAAAAATACCTTTGCCTTTCTACTATTTATACTCAAACACGTAAGATGGAGCCTACGGCTTTTATAGAATGGAATATAAATATAAATTAAAAATCTTAAAATCGATTGAAATATTTATTCATTAATCTTCTCATTTCATTTCTTAAAAAAGGGATGACACAATAGTTAATTTTACACAAATAAAATTCTTGCATTGTAAAGAAATAACATTCTACGGTTGGTCTTTATTAATTTTGAAAATAATGAGTTTTCAACGTTTTCATTTTCTTTTAACTAAGCGGAGATAAGAAACCAATCTCAAAGTGAACGCCAAGAGCCAGAGAAGAGTATAAATTTCTTTTAAACGCGCAATTTTATTTGATTTTAAAAATGTATTCAAAGGGGTCGTTATATTCATTTCCATTAATTGCTATTCCTGAGAAGTTTTCTACAAAGCGCTGTGTTCGGAAAAAGAAAAGATGCATCAGCTCAAAGAGCAAAGAGACGAATATGTTTTATTTTCTTGCGCAACATTCGAGCTCTTTTCAATTTAAAACTAATGAGAATTCTAAGACCAAAATACATTTACGTAAGATCTTTAACAAAGGTAAGAGACTATCGAGCAATGTAAGATATAATATCTACATGTATCTAATTAGCATTAGATTTGAATATTATTATTAGTGACCCGTTTTTTTAGCATTTTGCAATAGATGTGAAATAGATGCTAAAAACGATAGCTCTTATGAACGAACGCCGTAAAAGCAGAAGCATCCAAGATTACAATACCCTGAACAAAAAAGGAAAAAAATCCATGAGATTTGACATTCGTCGTTCAAACACCGAGTATATCATGGAGATTCTTGCACAAGGTCGAGGGTCAAATGCATTTAGCAGACACACCTCTATAGGACAGGCCCAACTTTCCAAACTAAAGGCACACGATGGGAAGATAACAACAAATCTTAATGATATACTGAAGGAAATAGAACATTTCTACGGGTTATTGTATTCATCTACGATGCCAAGTCCTAATGACAGATCTGCGGACGACAAGAGGGCTACTCTCACGAAGCACTGGTCTGAAGACATCCCAGATATACGTATATTCGAAATTAAATCGGCCCTAAAACAACTTAAGAACAACAAAGCCCCTGGAGAAGACGGAATTACATCTGAGCTTCTGAAAGTAGGAGGAACCCCTCTGTTAAAAGAGCTTAAAAAACTATTTAACAAGGTAATAGAACATGGAGAAACCCCGGCGACATGGAGTACGAGTATTGTGATATTGTTCCACAAAAAAGGGGATAAATCACTGCTCAAAAACTACCGACCCATTTCCCTTCTTTCCCATGTGTATAAAGTATTCTCCAGAATTTTAACAAACAGGCTTACGGGTCGATTTGATGAATTTCAACCTCGAGAGCAAGCTGGGTTTAGGAAAGGCTTTAGTAAAATGCTAAGAAAATCTTCTTTACAAATCATTTGCAACAATGATGGTAGACTATCAGATAATAAAATCTCTTTCCATGATAGCTCCACTAACAATATTTCTATAAACAAAGGTGTTAGACAAGGAGATGTTATATCTCCAAAACTCTTCACAAACGCTCTAGAAGATATTTTTAAACTGCTATCCTGGACAAAATGTGGAATAAATATTAACGGAGAGTACATTTCTCACCTCCGATTTGCCGATGACATAGTGCTAATAGCCGAATCACCTAACAAGCTCCAAGACATGCTCTACAACCTCAATGAAGCGTCGAACAAAATTGGTCTGAAAATGAACATGGATAAATCAAAAGCCATGATTAATAGCCATATTTCACAGACCTTTGATCCTATTTCCATTGGAGGAACAGAAATAGAGGTTGTAAACGACTATACCTATCTGGGACAAGTAATACAACTAGGGCGAAATAACTTCTCAAAAGAAATCGACAGGCGCATACAACTGGGATGGGCAGCATTTGGAAAACTAAAGTACATTTTTAAAGCGAAAATTCCGCAATGCCTTAAAACTAAGGCGTTTAACCAATGCATCCTCCCTGTATTAACTTATGGCGCAGAGACGTGGAATCTGACAAAAAGTCTTACCCATAAAATAAAAGTCACCCAGCGTGCTATGGAGAGATCCATGCTCGGAGTGTCGCTAAAAGATAGAATCCGAAACGAGGAAATACGCAGAAGAACTCAAGTAGTGGATGCTACCCAACGAATAGGCACACTCAAGTGGCAATGGGCAGGTTATATCTGTCGAATAGACGACGGTCGATGGGGAAGAAAAGTATTGGAATGGCGCCCAAGAACTGGCAAACGAAGCATTGGCCGACCCCCTACAAGATGGACTGACGATATAAGAAGAATAGCTGGAGTGACCTGGATGCGGAAGGCGGAGTATCGAAGAGGATGGAGACTCATGCGGGAGGCCTACGTTCAACAGTGGACGGACACAGGCTGATGATGAGATGCTAAAATTCGGAATAGATGCTAATAAATGCGAATCAAAGAAAATATGCAAATATATGCTAAAATCATCATCATTTGCGATATTTTATATTAAAAAAAAACATTAAGTTGAACTATTTTTACTGATTATAATTAAAAGTCAGTCATCTAACTAAACTCGATTATCATTAAGTGGGTTTTTCATTATTTTTTCTGTAAATGAATCTTGTAGCCGTAACGTAGACGTTTCCTAAAAAATTTAATTTAAATTTTTATAATTGCCCTATTTTAGGATTATTTTCTTCAATTTGTAAATAATGTATATTTGTTAGTATTATGAATAAATAAATAAAAAAATATATGTATTGGAATTATTCATTATTTGCATGTCATAAAAATAGATGCTAAAAATATTTTAAATAGATGCTTGAATCATCTTTAAATGCTCCGAAACCCTAAAATCAGCTATAAATGCTCCAAAATGCTAAGATCCAAGCTTTTAAATGCTCCAAAACACTAAAAATAAAAAATAAATGCTAAAAATAGGGGTCTCTAATAAATGTCTATATTTACTTTAGAAGCGATTTCATATTCAATTGAAAAACTTTTTATTAATTATTTTTCCAGTAGGCGCTTTAACATTTAATGAGAGCGTATGTTCCTTGTTATAAATTTTGAAGAAATATATCGAGAGTAAGTATATAGCTAACTTCTTAGGTTTTCACGGCCAGATTTGATATTGTAGCTTTTGAGTTTAGCCGTGTTTGGCGAACTTCCTTCAACCAATATTTCGACCGCCATTGCAGGAGTCGATCCTGAAGAAGCCCCTGCAATGGCAGTCGAAATATTGGTTGAAGGAAGTTCGCCACACACGGGTAAACCCAAAAGCCACAATATCAAGTATTAGCTTTGAGTAATTATCGTGTAATACAACTACGACTAAAAAAGACATATTTATGGTTAATGAATAATCGTGTTAAGTTTCATTAATTTTTTTAATCACTAAAATTATACAGGGAGTGGCAAAAAAAGCTGACGGTTTTCATCGTTGTTTTGATTTGAACCCGTCAGATTTTTTTGAGTGTACCTGTATTCTAATAATAATAAATTTAATATCGACAGTAATTAATTAAAGTAAGTAAGCTATGGAATGCTCTTCCAGCGTCTGTGTTTCCTCCTTCCTACAATCTGGATCTCTTCAAGAAACAGATAAATATACACTTGCAATCTCCCCAACCCACACACAAACACGAACACAACACACGTTTCCCGCATGCAGCGTCCAGCCTCCCTGGCTGAGCGTCATAGAGTGCATTGGTCTTGACCGGTTGTGCTCTCCTGCATGCGTTTACATAAAAAAAAAAAATTAAGTGGAACAACCTAACTGCAGTCTCCTAATAGAGAACTTATCTAACGTGATCCATGTAAAAACTAGGTAAATAAATAAATATTTATAATGGAATTACCTACACCAAAAAAAATGTTTTAATGCATTTTTGTAACTTAATTTACTTCAAAATATGCCAATAATATATATATATTTTTAAATATGATTCATTATTTATAAATTGATTTGATTATTGCTATGATTGAATATCCAAGTTATTTAATATATTTTTGATAGTACCGAATTCTATTGCTTGTGTTTTCTTGTTTTGAAAATGTGTCTTTCACTGGACGAATGTCGATTGAAAATTCAAATAAATATATTTTCTTTAATAACTCGATAATAAAAAAAAAAACAGAATCATGTAGTCAGGTTATTTGATTTTTTTTTGAGTATACTTTATAAAAATGGGGTCTTATACTGTACTCAAGATGATGAATCGTCGTAGAAGTAAAGATTTTATCACTATTTTTTCAACTTTAAAAAGCAAGTTTTTATGGCATTGTGTCCGGAACCGAGGTGCATTGATAATATTGAAAAATGATGAACCTTACTTGCGACTTGTTTCAGTACCGAGATGGCAGTTTTGATGCTGTTTCTAATGCTTTTACGATGCATTTTCCTTAACGAGAAATCACTCAGGACTTTCAACCTATCATCGATGCACTTATATTAAAAATCACTTAATTTTATGAAAAAATTATATATTAACATTAATCGTCATGAAATATATTTTCAGTTTTTTTTTATTTATATATAAACTGTTATATTGCGATCATGAATTACAATTTGATAAAGATAAATACACAAATGTGACGGAAATGACGGAGATCTTATCATAATAAAATATAATAAATGTTATACGAAAACAATGATAATATTATTTTCATAATATTTTTTAATGTTTATTTTATAAATTATTCATCGGATATAATTTTTATATTAATTTTAAAAGATTGAGGAAATGAAATGTGAAAACAAAGCAAATAAAACTTACTCAATGTGATCCATATCAAAACAAGATACAAATTTTGACGTTGTTTCCTTTCAAAGTGGATGACAAAGCCAATATAGAAATGTAATACTTACACCATATTTGAAAAATAGTATTACAATTCAAACACCTTTTATAGTTAACCATGTTATAATGCACTTCGCAAAGTGTATTTTAATTTAATGTACATTCCTTCGCGGAAATTTTCTCTTAACTGAATACTACGAATACGCTGAACTCCATTTGGAAACACTCCACTAAACATACAAAGTTCCTGAGTAAAATATATATTTTCATTTTACTATGCTCACGAAAAATTCGACTTCAGTTAGAAAATGCTCTTGTCGGTTATGAAGATTTCGCTTCAACGAAGATTTCCAGACTTCTAGAAAGAAGTCTTTGTTTATTTGGATGAATGCTGCGATGAAGACAGGATGCGAGTTTTGGATCATCTCCCTTTCCATGACAGGCCAGTCAAACTTTTCATCTGGATCATTCTAGATTTTATTTAGTAGCAAGAAATATCAGATGCACGATGCAAATTTGGCTGGATAGAATATATTATAGATTGATTTAATAATTAAATGAAATCAAATTAAATGTTTTGACCGATGTTCCCGAGGCCTCGATCACTTAAAAATGTAGGCAAATGCTGGACTATACTGGCGGACCCTGAAAAATGATCACTTTTACGGTAAGTTTCAGCGTGTGTATGGCTTAGTGATAAAGCATTGCTCACAATACCGAAGGTAGTGGGTTCGATCCCAGACAGAGATTAAATGGCTTTCAATCAATTTATAAGCTCTTTAAATACCCCCGTATGTGTGAATATGATACCTGACCCGTTAAATCCAAAAATCACCCAGTCATAGCCTATTAGCTAAAATTGTTGGTAAACGAAAGTCGTCCCGTAACCACCACCAATTCAAAGTGATTTTCTGTTGAAAAAAGATAATGCGTTAGTGTCAGGCTGTAGTCTATGAAGTTGGCGGATCAACATTATACATGCGGCATTTAGTTATATGTACAATGGCAAACGTTATAGAATCCATATATTAGATTTTGTCTCCACCAACTCCCGGTATTTTCATATATGTCATTACGTAAAAAAACGCTAAACCAAAAAATATAGCATTGCTAGATGTGATCCCAAGTTGGTTGTTTCAAACGAATGCAAAGACTCTGCTACAGATTCCATATCCTTCTATTCATCTTCTGTGTTTTCACATTTTCCATACTAAGAGAAATTATGAATTTCATAATTTCTCAAAATGTGAACAGTTTTTTAGTCTCTAAGAGTCGTTATAAGAATAAATATATGACACAGCCCAAGAATTAGACTAACGGAACAATAATGGCTTATGATAAATGAAAAAAAGCATTATCCGTAATCATAATTTATTGTTACCACAGAGAGAAAAGTAAATTTTTTCAGGTGACCAAATAACTTGAAACCGACTCTTGAAAAATGAATTATCATTTATTAAGGTGGTTACGGGGTGCCTAAAACCTACCCCAATATCAAAGCTATATCAACTCTCGGGCATTGCCCCACCAAACATACGGCGAGAAGTTACTACCAAGAAGGAGCTCACCAAAGCAACCCACGACGCACTCCACCCTATGTTTGGGTACCAAAAGATAACCACACGGCTTAAATCAAGAAGAAGTTTCCTACAGTCGACAACGGAACTGGTGATACCTGAGGCCACCCTGCGGCTGAACATGTGGAGAAGCGCAACTGAGGGGAATACTTGGATCGCCCCGAAAGAGAACCTAGCCCCTGGACATGACTAAGGGTGGAATATATGGAGGTCCCTTAACAGACTTCGGACCGAAGTATGCAAGACGAGGACACAAATGAGGGCCTGGCAGTTTTACAGCGGACCGACTGAATGTGACTGCGGCGTGCAGCAGACCCTGTCACACCTTCTGGAGTGTGCGCTGTGGGCGAATATCTGCACCCAGGAAGACCTGATGATGGCCAGAAGTAACGCCATCGACGTCGCCCACTTCTGGGCAGACAGGATCTGACCCTGTTGCTTCCGACACGATTATATATATATATATATATATATATATATATATATATATTAATACTCGTTTATATCGGTTATTTTATATTGTCTGTAAGTCTGATACGTCAGTTCTTGAATAAGGACCGCAGGTTGTAAGTCATGATTATTTCTAACATAAAGCTCACCATTGAGAATAAATTCATCGAAAGCGCTCTGCGAGGTTCCCGCAGTTGAACTTTTATTATTGCTTCTGAAAGCTTCGCAAAATAATAATACAACGAAGGTTGCGAAACGAAAAGAGAACTTTGAATATTGAACAATGTAAAGTTAAAATAAATATTTAAAACAATAAACATACGGCAAGATTATTTTTCATGATAAAAATTTCAAGAATACAAAATAAAATTTTCTAAAAAAAATTAAAAACTATTTTGTTAAATGAAACGTAAAAGTATATCCCTTTACTTTTTTTTATCAATACACGTTTTTGTGTGTTAGTACTGAATCTTAATGAAGATAGCTTATCGACATATAAAGGTCAATTATCACAAAAAATCACACGGTCATAAATAATGTAAATTATCATTTAGAATATAAATCTGGTTCAAGATTCCATCTAATAGATTAAAAACAATGAACAATGTACTGAATATAAACAAAGCAATGAATAATGAACCAATATCAGTTAATAATATATAAATATTTGATAAAATTACTGTTATCAATATTTATGTACTAACAATATTAAACATATGGCCACCATGTATTTCGGAAAATCAACTCAGCTTCAATAAATTAAAAGCTTTTCGTAATTTTGTTGCGTTTTTTTTCCGAGAGAGGACTGAAAACATTTTTATTAAAGGAAGTTTATATTTTGATAACCTAAATAGATATAAGAACCTAATAAGTCAAAAATATTATGCGTTTTCTTTGATAAAAAAAGTACAAAAATTGAAGAATATAGCACATATCCATAATGATATTGTAGGCGGCTGCAACGATAAAATATATATATATATATATATAAATATATATTTAATGTTTTCAGCATTCACTTTGAGAACCATTTACTAGTAAATATTTATTTATTAACATTGTTTTTATATGAATCACGTAAGATATGGCCTCTGTTTAGGAGACTGCAGTTTCGACTAACTCGAATACTTCCTCAATCCATCGTTGTCAAGAGACAACTGAGCTAAATAATACTTCGTTCGAACCCATTTTATGTAGGAGATTATTTCTAGATAAAGTAATCATTTTCTAAGGAAAGCATTTGATTATCACGATTATTTTTCATCATTTTGCAGACACACTTTTATAAACTAAGATAGTTTATCATATCAAGAAATGAGAAAAGTAATTAATATCGATTTTATCATGTTCGATAAAAGGTTAATCTGATAATAATATTACGGTGAAATAGCATTTCATGCCAGTCACGCTGAAGCTGTGAAAAAATATCTGAAAAGAAAATGAGCGCAACGTGTTTCATAAATAAGGTGGTCGTTAAAAGGCATTGAGTTTAAGTACGCGAATGATGTATTTATTCATGAAGCTTATTTATAACTTCACGACGTTATTAAATACGTTCATTTATAACTTTTTTTTATTATGAATGAATGTAAGATGTAAGGATTGAAAATGATTGTACATTTTATTTGTGGAGTTTTCTTTTAGGAATTTGCGCGGCAGAGAATTTATCATGAAAAAGACGGAAGTGAAGAAAATGTTTAATTTTAGAGTTGAAGTACTTTTTAAGCCGAGAAGTTGGACTCCCTACTGCTACGCCATCACGTTTCAAATGTCGACGATTTTTTTTAAATCAATAAATTTTCTAGATGAATCCGAAATATGCCATCCCGTGAACAATGCACATTCATAGTGCTTCATTTTAGGAAACAAATAACTGTCATTAATGAAAAATCCGAGAAAGTTTCGCATATTTTTTATAACATTAGTTGAGAAACACCTTATATTCAGCATACTTTTTCCATATGCTTTCCGTATCTGGAGTATTTGGCTGCCATGAATTGACACTACACAGTTTTGTCAGCTTTTATTATCATTCTTTTCTATCAAACACGAGTTAGTTACATTCTCGTAAATGATTAACTACTACTCTTAGGGTAAGAACGTATGAAATTAACGACAGGATACGAGTAGATATAGTTTGGAAAAAAATATTTAAGCGTTTATTAATATATTTTGTAAGATGATCAATTGAATAGTCCGACGCTTTCGATGGCTTGACAATTGAGTTCTGAAGGAGCAGCTTTATTCTACAAACGACACCGATATGCAAAACATTCACCATGTAAGTATTCTCCTCGACCAATGTTGGTTAATTTTGCTGATCGAACGAGGATTGGTCTTAACAACATGCTTTGATCGCTGATCAAAAATTATTCCTCTTTAAAATTTAAGTCCAAAAAAACTAAGTTGAAATCGAGCAGTAACAATCAGAGGGAATTTTTGTGTACAAAAAAATGTATGTAAATAAATGAACGTAAAATGAAAATTTTTAGATGGAAAAAGTTAGTTAAAGAAAACTCCATCACCAACCGGTGGTTATTCTGCTGCATTCTCCTACAGAAGGATATTTTAATTTATTTTTGAGTCATTTTGCTTGTATTCGTGATGTTGGAAGCCGCAGCCATCGCAACTCGTATTATAAATACATTTAGAAGTTCCGAGAAAAACTTTAAATAATTGAAATTTTAAGCATTCAGGACGGGACAGTGGCGTCTCGTCGCGTTGACAAAATGCAGTTTTCAAAACAAATTCCTCCAGCACTGAGAACACCATCTGCTGCATATTACTGCTCAGAGACGCATCCGAATTTATTATTTCTAGATTATTCGAGAGAGTGCCAAATTTAAATACAGCATTTATAAATAATGATTTCATCCTCGATAAATATCTTGTTATTTTGTTACAAGGTGTTTTAGATAAATATATTAAATTAGCGATATCAATGAGTCAATAAATTCTTGGGTAAGAGTTTTGTTCGAGTATTAATTAATCATGTAAAAAAATACAGTATAAATAAACAAGTATTAATGAACAATATAAAAAGAGGGAAAATCGTTTTTTATACATTATTATAAAATTGAAAAATAAAACATATGAATTTTTTGGACTTGCCATTCAAGACGTAAATTATTGTGGTGGTGGTTACGGAACGACTTTTATCTACCACCTATTTTGGTGAATAAAATATTATCAGATCACAACGCTCGACGAAGTCTCACACCAATCTGAGTGTCTCTAGAAATATTTGTTAAATCATATAAATTGATTTCTACAATTCAGAAAACACTTAAAAATTATAAATTGAAAAGTAAAATGATGAATATCACCAAATTAATAATTTATAATAAAATGTTGCCTTACGTATACAGAGTTGAACAACATAATAGTTTTTTTTGCAAAATATAATTATGAATTAAAAATATTTTTGGAATTGAATTATACTTTTTTAATTCGTACTTTATTCCATTTCGATAACTAATAGACCGTTAACGAATAGACCGTTTTAAATATTACGTGAATCTGATACTGTTCTGTATTGCGCAAAGTGCATAAGTTTAGTTGTGGACCAAGCAGCGGTTATTGCCTGTTATTAGACGCAAGACTGCACCCGCTCTGTACTGCAATAATCATCTCGATTGCGCAGTTCGTGAACTGCATAATCTGTACTTATCTTCTTGGGACCATAACAATTGAAAATGAACAGAGAATTGCAGAGATAGGTATTTAAGCGATAAGAGCATCGAAATCGTTGAATTGTGAGATTAATATACGATCATTATGTTTCAAGTAAGTTTAAAGATTCCAAAAAATTTAAAGTCTCTTTCTAAGTATAGTTAGGTTAGGTTAAATTAAGCAGGTACAATTATTAAATTATTATATATAAAAAATATCGCTTTCTTAAAACATCTTTAGACGTTTCGTTAGCAAAAATGTCTCAAAATTAGCTTTAAATTTTGAAACGGACTTTTAATGGTAAAATGATAAATTTGACACTGAACTATTAGCCCATTTTTTGCGTATAACTATTATATAGATCATGATTTTTACATGGTTTTGTAGCCTCTATAGTACAGTTTTTTGCTGCTTTAATGTTTAAAACTTACTTAGTATATTAATGATTATAAAATCCATTGAATTCTAGTCAAAAACTACATTTAATAATTGATATATGTTTTTGTTTACTACAAATAAATTAAAATTTATATTAAGTGTCTTAAAATTGATTAATACATCCACCAAAAACACGCCTTTGTCAAAGGGTTAGGGGAATAATATTAGTTCGAAACAAAATACTGATATAGCCTTAATATTTAAGTATGCGGAGAAAAAAAACTTCAGACGATTTGCAATATAAATAGATTTACAGTTTACGCAATATACTATAAATATTTATTTTACCGAATGTACGTAAAATGCAATACGACAAACACTGAATAACGTATGTACCACATATATTTAGTACTCCGGGCACAGATATGACTTGAAACAAGGCATCGATAATGACAGTCAATAAAGATTTGTGTCTTATGCTTCATATGTGGAACAGATTTGAAAAACAAAACAAGACACATAAATACAGTGAAAAATAATAGATTTTATGTGAGCGTTAACTACAATTAAAGCTATATTTGTTCTCCTGTAAGCCTTCACTTTTGCAATGCAGTTTATGCGCAAACGGAACGATCTCATGTACTTAAATATTCCTAGGCCCTAAATAAAGCCCGTCGCTTGCAATGATTATTTCTGGACTGCAACTGCACTTATGCTCTACTCTCTCGTGAAAGTTCCTCGCGAAGTACACCGGAGGTGTACCGAAGTAGAGAGAAGTGACCTCTTATTCTCATCGTGAAGTAACTCCGAGCAACTGTAATAGCTTAGAGATGGTATTATGATTTTGCGAGAACTTCCGGTGCAATTCAGTCGGTGGGCAGCCCCAACGTGTCGTATTAGCGGAATTGAGAAAGGCGCTATTTGCAGAAAGTGGATTAGTTCATTGTTCGCGCAAGTAGATGGTACGTAATAAAAGGCTTGAAAAAAAGGTTAAATAAATAATAAATTATAATAAAATAAGAAGAATATTGCATGAATTTATTATATATTATACGTAAATTTGGAATATCTGTTCTGTCGAAATAAATAAATAAATATGTATAAAAAACGTAAAAAAAAAGATCATGAGTATTATTTTGTGTGTCTTAAGTGTCTTCGTGCAAAAATTAATAGTTTTCTTTTGACTTCGAATGGTTTGCATAATTCAATTGCCCATATTTCAATATTTGACCTGGAAAACTGAAAAGTTACAGTCAAAATACACAGTCTCGTATCTAGTTTAGTTTGCAAAGGAGGCGTTATTTTCTCTCAAAAAATGTTTTACAAAATACATATTTATCTAGTTGCTCAACAAAGTACGAGCTCCCCCAATATGTATTTGGAATGAGTTTTAATAAATATGTTTGAAGTAACATATTACATATAATAAAATTAATATTTTTGTTCCTGATTTTTGATGAGTTGATTCAATATTATGCTTTAATTTAATGTTAGCACTGGTTAACTCAGTACAATCTTAACATATAATACTAAATACTTATTTCAATTAAATTGTAACTAAAACGTAAAGCGAACATCTATGCCACCGGTAGGCTTTAGAATGCTCTTCCAGCGTCTGTGTTTCCTCCTTCCTACAATCTGGAGCTCTTCAAGAAAAAGATAAATATACACTTGCAATCTTCCCAACCCACACACAACATGAACACAACACACGTTTCCCGCATGCAGCGTCCAGCCTCCCTGGCTGAGAGCTATAGAGTGCACTGGTGTTGGCCGGCTGTGCTCTCCTGCATTGCGATTTACAAAAAATAAGATTTTCTAATTATAAAAAATCTTCAAAATATTTCTATAATAAGAAGCTTGATGTTAGTATTTTATGTGCGGAAACGATATGTTTTAATACTATAGTAGCTTAATCCGATGCTCCATATGTTTCAGTTAATTTAAAGTCCTGCCCTGCGCGCAAGGCAAGCTTTACCCGACATTACACTCAATTCTGTTTATTTTCTTTTCGACTTGTGCTTACCGTGGAAGATTTATTTTCATCAGTGCTCTGGAAAATTATGCAGATTTGTTATCAAAAAGATCGATCGGTGTATCTTATTTCGCTTAGTTATTTTCATAATGAATAGCCACAGACGTTGATGCAAAGAAGTCATAAATGGACTCTGTACAGGACATTTTATGGCCCAAAGTTTTAATACCGTTAACGTTATTTTACAATGCAGTCATAAAATGGAATTCGAGAATAGATCCCTGCGTTAAATAATGGTAGTACAATGGCTTGACTTTGTGAGGAATGAAGAGGTGAGAGAGCGAACGGGGCAGCCTTTTATAATACAATCGGTCAAGAGGCGAAGCTGGACCTGGCTGGAAAATATATTTAGGATGAGCATTAACTATAGCTGCCTTTTCTTCAAGAACCTCGGGTTTGCGCCTTCCTGGAAGAGGCTTTAGTAATGAGAAAAGCTACGTTGCATTGCAAATCTGTGCAGTTTGTGACGTTGATTGGTCGCTTCGTGTAAGCATTTTTAATAACGCACGAGACTTAGTCTCTATTACACGAAACTCATCTTTACCAGTGCAAAGGGAAATTTTATAACGAAAATCAGTCGGTAAAGAGACGAAGCTTAAAATACTCGTTTCTATACCGGATGTAGGAGTGCATAAATTACGTTCATAATTAAATATTAACCCCCGGGCTCTTACGATAAACATAATAAATTCAATGATGTTTAAGATGCGGAACATATTATTTCGGGTGACTTTATATTTTTTTGTAGCAAAATAAGTTGTTTAATTGATATTGATAACTCATAGTGATCAGCTACGTGTTATGCTATGTGTATAACTGGTTTTTAAAAAGATCAATTTATCGATACATAAACAAGAGTATTTTATTTGTGAGTGTCAAAATAATAAGTTAAGAATGTATCGAAATTAACATAATTTAACCCAATTACTAAGCCACTAAGTGAAACGTTGTGTCAATTTTTATTTAAATTAAACATTTAGAAATAGGTTTTGACATATAAAATACATATTTTTAAAATATTAAAAAACATTTGTTAATTAATACAAAAATAATTAAATATATTTCATATGTCTCTTGGTTCTTAAATTTTTTTTTTGACACTTTAAATGACATTTAAATAATCATAAAACATTGAGGGGTGAAACTATATACAAATAAAACGTGTACTCGTATCCACGAATATTTATTGAACATATAACAATTAATTTATTTATTATTACAAAAAAAAATACAAAATTATTGATTATCAATTGATACGAGTATGTATATGTATTTATTTCACAATTATATATTTTAATCAAGAGTTTGAGAACATCTTCAATAACTTGTCAAAGCGTATTTAATATAGTTAAATTATTATTATCATTTTTGAGCTTCATTAGATTAGTTACTCAACAATCAGAAATTTTTAAAGCACTAAGTTTATCATTAAAAAAATTATTCAGATTTAAAATCTTGCAACTCACACTCAATAATTTTTTTTTTTAATAGGACGATATTTTAAATTAGCATATATTATTCGAAATGTTCGATAGTTAAAGCGCGACTCTTTTCAGCAATACCGACCTCAGTCTTGTGACCGTCTGTTTTACCGACTGGCTATTTTAATCTATGCCTTCCCGCAACGGTCAAGATGCATACTTTATGTGTTATACTCTTATGTATTCAAATAACTAATATGAGAGCTTTCAGTTCTGTATAAGCCATAGCTCAAAATCCACACATTTGATAAACAGAATTTATTTTCGGAACCGTGTGATTGAATGAAAGTTTTTTTAACGGCCCAGCTGTTTAGCGTTACGTGTAAACAATAATAAACTATTTCTGATTAGAGAATAAATAATCGGCTGTTTGGTTCGTATGAAAAAACTTAGTTTAATCTTCGCAATTCTGTGCTAAAAACTATCGCGCACTACGGTGATTTGTTGAATGTTTAAATATTAGTTTTATTACTACATGAAATAAAAATAATTATTGTTTAAAAAGAGATCCTCCGTATGGAAAAAAAGAATGTCACGACTACGACAAATAGTTGAAAACTGTGTCACCACAACTCGCCTCTATAAACATCTGCTAGGTACCATAGTTCTCACCTCGTCCCAAGTCGACTGTGCATTCTGAAGCTATGCCGACTATATTCTATGTATAGTTCCCGGGGAGTGAGAGCTCGGTTTCAAAATAAAGTAGCTGTAGTTTATGTTATTTTATAATAGGATGAAAGACTACCATATTTGTTTCCATATCAAATATTTTTATGACGTCATGCTATCGTTACCCAAATATTTATCGCAGACACCTGATACCTATTATTCTGCTGATATTTCTTTTGGTAAGATGATTTATTAACAGCCATAAAAAACAATCATGACAAGTAACATATTCATAATATGTTAATTATAAATATGGAATTATATTATAGAAATATTTTTTTTAATTTTAGAATTAATTTTAAATAAAAAAATAATAAATTAAAAATATTTAGTTTTGATTCACAATTTATTTTACCGATTACATGTTTCGACCTTCCTGAAGACCATCTTCAATAATCTTCTTTAGGTCTTCAGGAAGGCCGAAACATGTAATCGTTAAAAGAAATTGTGAATAAAAACTAAATATTTTTAATTTATTAATTTTTAATTAAAATTAATTCAAAAATTATAATTATGCAGTTTCACCAAGTATTGTCAGTTGATAACCTTAATGTTATTGAATTATATCATTAATGATATTTTTTTTTGTATTAATTTTGGATTATTTTTATAATTATAATAAAAAAATTATCAAATAAGATTTAAAACATTTAAGTATTTTCTTACGTTCATTGGTAGCAAATACGATTTTGAGTAGATAAATAAATAAAATCTTCCATACGATTTGCTTGAAGAAAAACTCCGGAAATAATTCATAATGAAAATATTTATTTTCAGTCTATCTAATATATTTTTAAACACTATTATGTTATTTTACGATAGATTAAGAACTGCAGCGTTAATCCAAAAAATGAATGAACAAAATAAAAATAGTTGATAAAATGAATGTACGAAAATTGATCGGGAATATTACTAGTTACAGAATTATATCCTTAAGAGTTAAGATACTTGACTACTGTTAAGCTGTCATCCGAAATTATAAGCTCACTGAAACTACTTTGCTGTGCAAGAGTGGGCTGGGAGCTGTAGCGTCGATCCGGCGAGTGAGATATGTATCGCGAGCTTTTGCTAAAAGGAAACCTCCGAGTGCGCGGCGGGAAATAGGTCGGAAGTATCGCGTTAACGGCGGAAGAAGAGCCCTAAAGTGATACGTCAGCGGGCGTCGGTTTTTAAATGGCATGCGCTTCAATCTGCGGGAAATCCGCTGCAGAATGTAACGGTTTAAGGCAGGGCTGTCTAACTGCATGCGCCTGCAAATATAGATTTTTTGAATTATTATATAATTTACTTATACGCTTGTATATAAAAATCAATAATCCTTAAACGAGTTTCATAATATTGAAATAGTCTATTCGTTTTTTAAAGATATCCAGATTGTATAAGAGAGAACAATAAATCCAAGAAGAACATTTTAAATTAAATCGGTGCGTTTTAAAGATTAACAAATTTTTTTTTTTAATTTTGATTGTCATATTTAAGCCTTGTAAAAATATTAAGAAATATTGCTTTCTTTGCGTCTGTGTTTCGAATATTGAACGTATGACTTAAGACGCTATTATATATTACGCTATTATGTCACAACATGGGAAAAATTAACGATTATTTTTTTCTGGTTTTGATAGACTATTGAATCTTTTGAGAACATGTTACAATTCCATTCCTGTTAGTTATACATCTTGCAATATAATTCTACTGTCCAATTCTCAATTTTCAAAAAAAGAAAGTCATGTACCTTACTGTATATTAATTATTTGAAAGGTAAATATTTCATGTCATTTTTGTTATCCTGTTCCTTTTATGCCATAATTAAAGATCCTTAAATGGCAATATTAAATTTTGTCTATGTTTAATATTTTTGTAGAGAGTTCTCGTCTTAATTTAATTTAAAGTTTAATTTTACAATCAAAGACTTTTTTATTTTCAGAATAGATGTATATTTTTTCATGTTGAAGAAGCATTTGATTTTTTAGACTAAAGTTAAATATATTCTAAGAATTATAGTCTTCCATAGAGTTGCCGTGGCAGGAAAAAAAACAATGATTGTTCTATCAGATTATTTAAAAAAAATGATGAAAAGTCTGCAAAAATATTTGGCATACATATATCTAAGTATTTATGTTGTGTTGCATCTTTGCAAACAATTTCTTCGCTGTGTGCCAGTTGATACTTATATGGTGGCCATACGCTTCATTTGTGAGTGGATAAACATTGAAAGACACAGTTTGTTTATGATACCCGGTCTGGGTTTAGTTAATGGCCCCTGGCTTAAAGTAACGGGTCGGCGGATAAAGCCTTCACCCGAGGGACATCCGGTAATCGGAAAAGTAATTAAATTTCTGGAGATGTCATTGAAATGGATTGCATCGGATAATGGTTCTAATATAATGAATTAAGTATAAATAGCTGGTTCGATAAATGTTTTTCATCTCTAGCAATTTGAGTGTTTATTAACTTTTAGCAATATTAACAATATTATGCACATTTTAACGTTTTATAATGTTTTATGATATTTCTTTGATTGATTTTTGATTGAAAATAGTTGTATTTTCAATTTGACGGTTAAAGCATTTCAAAAACTAAAAATTAACTAAATTAAATATAAAATTTAAACCATTTTCGTTCCATTGCAGTCTGATTGGCCAACACTTAAATATGAGTAATTACATAAAAGAAACAGATTTTTGTTTTTAATAATTAATACACATAATAATTATTTTATTTTTATAGTATTTATCTTTTTTTTTAATTTAAATTTCATTTAAATCTAATTGTTTTATATACGTGCGTGCTTACATAAGTTATTATAATGCATTAAAATCTTCCTTGATTTATTAAGAAAAATATTATATTATCATATATTGAGAGGCTATCATACGAGTTTATACTCTCAATAATTAGAGTATCGTTATTTTAGTTCATGTATTTAATAAAGGCTTTTATATCTTTAAAAATATTTGTATACTTATAATCTTTACTTAATCTTTTATTTTTTTTTATCCCTATTACAATTACTTTGCTTTATATAATTTAAAATGTATTTCAAATTCAGTGCAAAATTGAAAATATTTTTTATTATTAAAATACACTTGTTATATTTACATAAATACTATATGTTATAAGAGAAGGACTTATGTTACCTTGGAATATATATATTTTTTAAAATTATCTTGTCAATTCTACAAGAGCATAAAAAATAGTGAGTCATTAATGTCATTCGACAATTCATATTTCAAAGTACAAAATAAAAATGAATTCTATTGAAAAAGAGACAGTTTGGTACGACAATGAATAATTAAACAGATATTAAATGTTTCGTTTAATATGTATACTAAAATAAAATTAAATAATTAATTTGGTGAGGATCGCACGTCATGTTAAACCTCAATCTGATTCAATAGACTTTCCAGTTACGATAAATTATAGTTAACATGTTTTTACTCGTGTCATTGAGTTTGTTGACTGCCAATAATTGGTAAAACTGCAAACATATTTATAAATAAATAAAAAAATTGTATTATTAATTTGAAGTGCACGCGTTTGATCCAACAATGACGTGTTAATATTTGTTACTCACGAGAATTATACGTTCAACGATCACATTTACTTTTATGCTCTGTAAAGTTGCATTGCCTTCCACTCATTGCATCAAGTACCAGTTACTCTGTACTGCACATTAGCTGGGTTGGAAATGTTTGTTATAAAATTGTATGAGGCTGCAATTTGTAGAAAATGTTGTCGGAACTATCGCACTGCAATAAAATATTTTGAATATAAAATACAACAATGTTGATGCAAAGTAAACATTTCATCATAAGTTTAAGGAGAAATATTCTATGTTTTGTAAATATTATTAATCGTTTCAGTAATATTGAGTAAAAAAAATATTGCTAATCAAGAATTCATTTGAAGATAATGGAAATAATAAGACATGTAATAATTGGATGAAATATATGATAAAAAAATCAAAATTCTTTTTATATTGATATATATCTACTGCAGTTGTATCTATTCTATCTATTGTATATTGTATAAAACTGCAAATGTAAAATATTCGAATTTTAAAACTTTACTCCAAACTGTTTCTAAAATTAAAAATTAGTTACAATAATATTAAAGTTTTTTTTTCTTTGATGTAATCTAAAATTATGTGAATTTCATTCTTTAGAGTCTTATGAAGTAGTAATGCGAATGAATTGATAATTCTTGTTTATTACGAGCTTTTAAAAGCTCTGGAGAAAGCTTTTAAATGTCACGAGATACAGAGATTTTTAGCGTCTCTCAAAACAGCAAATGTACCCCCTCCCCTTCCCCTCCCAAGGTTGTTTTCTCAGAGAGATTAAACTCAAGCTTACGGTGTTTTTACATTAGAGTAATTATTCAAGTTAAAAAGTGTACTGTGCAGTTAATGTACTACAAAGCAGACATAACAATTTTTTCAAACCAATTTTGTTTATTTTTTATAAGCACACTTTTAATAAAATAAGTGATGTTTATGTAATACGATATCATGAAAATAGGTTTGTTATAGTACATGGTTGATTTATTACTGAAAATAAAAGACTTTTAAGTGCGAAACGTAGTAATGATTATTGCTTATTTACAAGTGAGATCGCTGGTGGATCACTTCAGGTGCTTGAAAAAAATATGTAGTTTGAAAATAAATATAATAAGATATTTTTAAAACAATAAAGAACTATATAAAACTATAAAGAAATTAAATAATTTGTTAATAATTAATTCATGTGTAAAAAATTGGAGAGCAATGCAAATAAATAAAAAAATCTTTAAAATACCACAATTGAAAAGTAATTAAAAATAGGCATGGAGTGCAGAAGCTTTTTTTTTATGTAAGCACATACAGGAGAATACCAAAAGATGGTATAGGTAATTCTGTCTCATATGTCTCATCTGTGGAATTATATGACGTTTTCCATAGTGCATATGGCTAAGCGCTGCATGTGGAGTGTTGATCCGGCAACGTCATAGACTACAGCCCGAGATTCACGCATCATCCTTATTATCACAGAAATTTACAATGAATGAGTGGTCTTCACGGGACGACTTTCATCTACCACCAATTTTAAATTTAGTAAAAAATAAAATAGGCATTTTACGGGTGAGGGATCAAATTCACACCAACTTTTGAGAGCTCAGAAATGTTTTTTTTTTAATCTCCATCGGGGATCGCACCCACGACCTTTGGCTTGCAAAGCAAACGCTTTGACCATTGAGCTATACTCAGTGGCAAATCATCATTATTTTTAATTAAAATTAAAATCGACGTTAGGTTATAAAATCAAACTACCATATATATATTAAATATTAAGTACTCTTCTGCAGTAATTTATGTAAGATTTTAACAATAAGTTATGTATTTGCAAAGACGCAAGAAGTATTTAAAACAAATATATATAAATATATAAAGAAAAAGATCAATTTCAATCGTCGATTATTTGGAAAAGCTTCCGGAGCCGCTTGTGTGGGTTTTGTGCACAAAATATTTACGGGTAAATAGTTTGATACCTCTGAATGAAAGTATATTGTGTATATTGTGGAGTCTTATGCCGTTGATAACGGTTTCGTTAATACTTGAATGTAAAACGTAGTGGAAAACGTGGGACTTGGATAATTTTATGCAAAGAGCTTTTAACTATTGTTTGATAGTTAATAGCGATAGTTAGAAACCGGTTAACGACAATTTAGGCATTTTGGGACTCATAATAAATATATTAGTTCTTAACCAAGAATCGTTATCGCACATCATATGATACTATATACATGATGTAACACCACAATTTACATTAAAATACCCTTTCCTTAAGTATAGTACTTAAAAGATAATTAGTATTTTTTTAATTTCAATTTTTCCAGTTTCTAGTAAGTAATGATTATTACTCTGAAATCGGTTATTCTTTGATTTTTAAATTTTTTTCTGTTTTTTCACACAAAATATTTTTTTTGTTTTATGAAAATAGCAATAAAAATTATAAGACTTGGAAAATATAAGCTCGGGGCAAAGGAAAAGTTTATTAAGAATGATTTGATAGTTCTTTTAATTTTATACAAAACTAAAGCTTTTAAAGGGTTCATACAGATGGCAGCGCATTTATCGACTTCATAATTATAAAAATGTTATTATGATTTGAATAAAAAGAGTACTGAATAAATTGAATACGCCTTCCAAATTGCAATGGCTAATCATCAAAATGTTTGAAAATATAAATAATTGATACACGCAAAAGAAAAAACACAAAAAAAAATCATGAATAAATAATAACCGAATGGTTTTATTTATATTTAGATAATAAAAATATATGTTTCGTGGATTTGTACACTGATAATAACATGTACCTAATATACCGCATCGAAATATTGCACATACTTAAAAACGACCTAGAAAAATGAGTTTTAGGTTAAAGGTTTTTTTTGGCGTCATGATAGAGCGAGTACATAGCGTTTCCTGATGTTGTTCGCTTCAGGGAGTCCACTATGGAAGCTGATTAATGATAAGGGGAAGAAATGTGACTACCTTTTGCGGTTTTTTCAATTAAGTAAGAGTTTTTTTAGTGCTTGAATTTTTCGGTGTAGTATCTTTATAAAAATTTAATGATTCAGAAATGTACATACTTTTAAATAGTTTATTTTTTTAATTTAGACTTTCTAAGCAAATTTTATTAGTTGCTTTACAACTCCACTTAGTTTGCTACTTCATGCGAGTCTTAAATTGTTTATTAAATAGATCAATAATAAAAAAGAGCTCTGTGGCAGCGTCTTAAAATGATCCTATTCCCTAGCGATTATGAAATGATTTTGATTAAAAAAAAGTAATGTAAAATAATAAGTAAACAAATACTAGTGTTTATGAAATATGTGAATTTTCCGAATTATGCAAATAGACTACGGGTGCTGTTTATACGAAAAATTCATTTCGAGTTTCGCAAACTTTTCACTAATAATGTATTATACGGTATACATGCAAAACGATGAAAACGCTGGGAGTAAATTTCTAAAATGATCGCCTGCAAATTAAGTTTAATGTTTCCGCGAGAAATTTTCACACATCAAATAAATTTTCAGGCGGAGGGTTATCTCCTTTTCTCGAGGTACGTCAGCAAAGTGATGAATTTATATTTTGTTTTTGCTGAAGGGAGCAATATGTTAAGAAGTAAGTGATACGATGTTGATGTGGATGAAAATTAAATTATATAATAATAAAAAACAAACTGCGATGAAAAGATGTAAAACGAATGACAGGTGTGTCCGTAATGAAAATTTTGGTGAATTTTCAGTGTTTTAAATATATAGACTTGATTCGTTGAGAAGAATACCTTTTTCATGGATTGAATGGGCTTCATTGCTATAATTACTACATGCGTATATTTACACAAATTGTTAGAAATGCAACTTACAAATTCCAATCGTTTTTATCTGGTTGTAAAAATAGTGTTTAATATGATAAATAATACTGTGACATAAACTTTGAATGTGCCATAATTTAATTCATTTTAGCTTCAACAACCTAAGATATTACAAGCTTACAAAAAAAGTTAATATTTAATGATATTCAATAATCTATATAAATTTTAAATAAAATAATAATTTTATTTATTCAGCAACCAGAACAATAATTTTTAAAATTTAACATTGACATACAAAAAAGAAAATACAAGTTAATAAATTGAACAATTTTCGTTTTAATTTTAAAGGGGCAATTCACTAAATGTTTGTTAAAACAGTAATTCTGATAAAAGGTTTTGTTTATTGTTGTTGTATTTTTGTTCATTTATGAATATTGAATTATTGTAGAATGAGTTTCATATCATTTAATGTAAATGTAAAAATGATTGTGTTAAATAAAGAGGCGATTATCGAAATTAGCAAGCTGACTAGAGCAGAGGTTTTGTTTGAAATTAGAACACCACTCCTTAAAGTAGCTTTAGAATATGTTAAGTGCCTCTTCGTTTCACATTCAATGTGTAAATTATTTTGATATTCGACTAATCTTTTAAGCAAGAAAATACAACAATTTTATTTATATTTTAAGCTCTCACTAAGAAATACATTTGAAACATTAAAAAATACAATTATACTTCCTACGTTGTTTTAACATGGATCATTGAAGGTGTGAATAAACAGTGTTTAGTATTTATTTATTTAATATTTACCAACAAATTTATCGACTGACGTAGACGTCAAATATAAAGATAAATGAGTCGATTATGTGGTCTAAGCTTTTTTTGCTATTAATTCACCATAAATATGATATATAATTCGAAGAAGAAGGTATTCATGAAAACTGAGAATATATTGGAGTAGTATTGCGTTCAGGAGTATTGCGGAAAACAAGTTATTCTCAGAAGTTCAACGTTAGTATTCTTAAGTAATTTCATCTATTCCAAATAGTATGTAAATACATCATGAACTGGCGAGCAAATAAGCTGCTCATTGAATCAACCGTCTGTCTATCATCGACTAGTATAAAGGTCACGAGCATCGCACTTTCGACGATGGGTTAAATTAGCTTCTTGCACCAGACGACCAATTGTCGGCATCCTCGCGGCATGCCCACCGGTCTGATCGTCAGCCTATTTTCGCTCATCAGCATCTAAATCCAGCATCAGACAATGTCCAGATGTGCAGCTCTGGCCCACCTGCCATTTACGCGCGAGCAAGATGGACGCCTGACGATCTGCGCGCCAAATATTCAGAGTCTGTCCGATGATTTGGTTTGTTTATTTGCTCTGTCTTGTTTGGGAGATTCCACATTCCTTCAGTCAAGATTGCTATTGTTTTAATGTCGAGTGTGAATTGTCCAGAATTTTTTATTTATTACAAATTAAATTGTTATAAAGTACCGTCTGTACAGCGCCTGTGTCGTCCCCATGCATCTTTACGTCTGTGAGTATTGGCCTAATATCTCACCTAATGTTGATGCGGTCGTATTAAGGGTTTCGAAAATAGATGTCTACGAAGAAAATTCAGAGAGCGGTGGCTTAATTTTGGGAGGAATGATGTGGTGTGAATACGCTAAAAGATAGAATCCGAAACGAGGAAATACGCAGAAGAACTCAAGTAGTGGATGCTACCCAACGAATAGGCACACTCAAGTGGCAATGGGCAGGACATATCTGTCGAAGAGACGACGGTCGATGGGGAGAAAAGTATAGGAATGGCGCCCAAGAACTGGCGAACGAAGCATTGGCCGACCCCCTACAAGATGGACTGACGATATAAGAAGAATAGCGGGAGTGACCTGGATGCGGAAGGCGGAGGATCGAAGAGGATGGAGACTCATGCGGGAGGCCTACGTTCAACAGTGGACGGACACAGGCTGATGATGATGATGATCATGTGGTGTGAGAGCAGACAAGGCAGCATTCCATTCAACAGTCGTCCAATAGACGAAGGTGGACCTGGCTGAGACATGTTTTACGGATGCTACTAAAGAACAGCTGCCTTTTCTTCCCCGGCACGTGAACGGGGTTACTGACCCCGTTCACGGGGTCAACGAGGTCAGTAACCCCATTCACGCACCAACCTGGAAGGCCATACGGAACTATACATAGAATGTACTCTACGGAGCTACAAGAGGCAAAGCTGACATGAAATGAGGGAGGACCGAGGCGTCTGAGAGAGTTTTGTGGCGGCGGTTCGTGATGTTCATATGCTCCAGTTAGAGGACCGAATAAGAAATAATAAACATGAATCCAAGATATGGATAATACAGATTCGATTGATATCCGTATTCTGATTTATACTGGCGGGACTACAATCTATAAACTCTCTTTATGTTTTTTGTAACTTATTATGTTTATAAAAAGAAAAAATATATATAATTTTGAAAAATAAATTACACTTTGAAATGCGAATTATACTGATAGACATCAGATTCAAAAACGTTTTTTTATTTTCCTCACTTTGGCGGAGATGCAGTGATATAATGAATCATTGATTTTGAATATTTAAGGAATACCTTCATATTTCTTGTATAAAGGATTTCTAATGAGTGGCCCGCTTAAGATAAATCAATTAGGCAGAATATTACTCTGCATATAAATGTAACTATGCATTATTTACTTCCGGGTATTGCCATTAAAGACACTCGTATATGAATTTTAGTAATAAGTATTAATTCAAAAGTCGAATTGTATTTTATCACTTATAAAAGGAATATGAAATATGTATGAAATATGATGTTTGTTGTGAATTTGTATGCAACAATTATTGATATACGAGTATGTAGTAGGTAAGATGAAATTTTATTTTATTTTTAAAACGTAATTTTTTTAATTGCACAAAAAAATCATTTCATATATTAATATTCATACAAATAAAATTAATAATTGAATAAAAAAATATGGCTCGTGTAGGATTCGAACCTACAACCTCCAATGTTCAATAAGAGTTTGGCGCTCTATCCTATTGAGCTAACGAGCCCGGCGAGTGGGCGACCAATAATTGCTATCATGTTATTCAAGCAACGAATTATGATTCACACCAACATATCTTCACACATACGTCATATGCGCTACCGCGAGTGTATTGTATACAAGTATGAGCAATTTATCATTATCTCTTTATCTATATCCGCTCGATAACGGAAACATATGGTCGCCATGAATTGCCACCACACAGGTCAGTCCACTGCTATTATATGTATCGTCATAAGTTATCTTGCGGTATTTTTAGGCGGTAACCCATCTAAGTACGACCCACGAACAAATTTGCATGACTTTAATGGACAAGAAACGATAATTACAACGTGAAACTGTCGTTAGTATAGCGTGCTTACGAATATTTTATGAAATTTCTTGTTCGTAGTAGTATCAATCCGGTGGATTGGTTTGCAGCAACAAAATTTTGTATCGCGATCTCTACTCTTCTCAATGTTTCTGTAATATTCTTTACTTCAGCATCAGAGCTGCAAATCATGTCCTCGAACACTAGCTGCAAATATTCCCGTCTAGGTTGCCCTTTGCGGTTTCTCTCCTCAACCATCCCTCCTTTCACAAATTTATGAATAAAATATTGTTATTGTTAACTGAATTGTGTTATAATAATAAATAAAATATGAATTATTTCTTCTATTTTTAAGACAATACTTGGTGAAACTGCATACTTATAATTTAAGAATTAATTTTAATCAAAAAATAAAAAAATAAAATAATTTTATAATGTCTTTTTTCAATTGTTTTACCCGCACACATAAACAACATGTAAATATGTGTGTAGGAACTAATTAACTTTCTATATAAGCCAATGCCTGTTTTTATTTTTACATTATTGAAGATGGTCTTCAGGAAGGCCGAAATATGTAATCATTAAAATAAATTGTGAATCAAAACTAAATATTTTAATTTATATTTTTTTGATTAAAATTAATTCTAAAATTATGATATTTAATGTCTTAAGTCGACTTTTCGAACTTCTTTGCCTCATGTGCTGCGGACTGTCGGCTTGTACTATGGCTTATCAGCTTAAATATATGCTAATGTATAATGAGTTAATATAATGGAAATTAATGAAATTATATTGTATGTAATTGGCAATGACGCATTTCAGAAACAGCAATTATCCGCATATGGGTTAAGCTGTTTACACACTCGGAGTAATGCCGCGGATATCTCAGAACTTCGAAGGCGCCCCTAGAGGCGAATATAGCCAGGGCAGGCTTGAGAAATTTGAATGCCCTTCGTAAAAATTGGATATACTGTCTATACTAGTTAAAATAAAATAAAACCACAATTTCATACAATGAAAAAAATGGAAATAATTAATCAATCGTCCGTAAGATATAAACAATTTGTCTCCGTTTAAGAATGAATTTAGTTTATTTTTTCTAAAGGGTATGAAAGTAACTTGTTAGATAGGCAACGCAGAGGGTGCGGAGCTGGTCGCGTACGCGGACGACGTTATGCTGGTGCTGCGAGCGAAGACCACTATCTTACTGGCAGTTCTTGCAGAGAAGGCGGCGAACCGAGTCAGTCGATGGATGAAGAGCGTTGGACTCCGCATAGCGGCGGAGAAAACTGAGGGGATACTTTTCAGCCGCCGACGAAAGGACGGCACCTCCAGAGGTGCACGTTGATGGCCAGACCGTTAAGATGGTCAGACAAATGCGGTACCTGGGGGAGGTCATCGATGACAAGCTTTCCTTCAAGGCCCATCTCACCCAGGTGGCCGAGAAGGCGGGACAAATGATCGGGCAGCTGGCTCGCCTTATGCCCAACATTGGCGGCCCGAAGCCAACGCGACGGCGCTACTCCTACGAGCGGCGGAGTCAGTAATGACCTACGCCGCACCGGTATGGGCCCACGCCGTGGAGGGTAACGACTCAAAACGGCAGATACTGGCACGAGTGCAACGTCGTGGTGCATTACGAACAGTATGTGCATACCGCACCGTTTCGGAGGGTGCTGCACTCGTGCTCGCGTCAACACCCCCGATTGACCTGGTGGCAAAAGAGTTGCGCGAGAGAAAGACTGGAAAAGAGAGGAATATTACCTATCCAGAGATGCTCAGAGCCTGGCAACAACGCTGGAGTGCCACACCAAAAGGGAAGTGGACTCTGCGCATCATCAACGAGATCGAGCCCTGGATCAAGCGGGCGCATGGAACGATGACATTCCATGTCGCGTAGGCCATGACGGGCCACGGTTGTTTCGGGGCGTACCTCCATAGAATTGGAAAGGAGAAGACACCCGCCTGCCATCACTGCGATGCGGACATCGACGACGCGGAGCATACGATATTTGGTTGCGCCGCGTGGAACAAAGAGAGGGAACAGCTCTTGGGCCAGACCGATGACCTTGGACACACTGTCTCCGGAAAGGATGGCGGCCAGCATGCTGAGTTCACCAATCAACTGGGACGCCTGGTCGACATTCTTCGGAACAGTGTTACGGCAAAAAGAAGACGCCGAACGATTAAGGAGGCGTGCTGAACCCTCGCACGTCGACACTAACGGCTAAGCGATACACCAACGTTACAGCCAGGCCAATGAAGCCGACCCTGAAGCTAATGCCTGACGGCGATACACCGGGGTAGGTAGAGGCACTGGGAGGCAATTTTTAGCGGGTATGGTCCTCCCTATGACGAGGAACGAGTCCCGCACAGGTCCATCGGGCGCCGTTCTCAAGGCACGACGCGTACAGACAAGGTACGGGCGTCCTTTTCAGGGCGTTGTTGGGTATCGTGATTAAATCATTTAAAGCCTTCCAGTATAATCAAAAAAAAAAAAAAAAAAAAAAGATAGGCAACGCATGGAATTTGTGAGAAGTTTATTGTATCCTGCATGTAGGTATAATTTGTTTTATTGCAATGCAATAATTAAAGTATAAAAATACTCATAGCTTTGACGGTGCAGGAGAGATCTAATCGGTATATTTTTTGACAATTCAATTTTTAAGGATAGTTTTACGCTTGCTGTAGAGTTGTGATCTACCTACGTTATTAGACTGCAAACCTAAAACTCTCAAATCGTCCGAAAATGACAAAAATGTCTTCATGGATGTTACTCTTCATGAACGGCTTACGAGATAATTTTCGTATTTTGTCATTTTTTAATTAAAAGTTTACGAAAATCTTTGTTACGTTTATTAAAAACCTTTTTAATGATTCAAACCTGTGAACACATGCGCACAGTCAAAATCCTTAATATAACGACATACTCGTGTTTTATAAATTGAACGATTCTTTATTCTCAATCCAAAACATAATCGTATATTTAAAAAAATAGAGGAGAAGATAAAAAAGGCTATGTTTAACCTTATTTAAGAAACTGCTCTAAGAACGAAACTATTTCTTTAATTTTAAAAATTAACTATTGCAAACTAGAGTTAGTTAAAAATGAAGGCATTATTCTCATATTTTTTTCGGCTTAATATTTTTTTGGAAACCCAAATTATGTTTTTCGTTGATTGTATCCATGACGGTTCTGCCAGTATAAATACGTCAGACTAGAGAATCTATTATGATAACGCCTCGCAGTACCAGTAAACGCCTTTAATGCCACCATCTTCAGAGGCATCCGAATGAATCTTAATGGCCCGCGAGGCACTGTTATACGCATACTAAGCCCGCGTTTAATACCCCTGTGATGCGAAATCTGTGAACGTATCTCTCAGATAATACTCGTATATGATCATATGAATTCGCCAAATGCGTCATGACTTTCATGTATATACAAGCACATACAGATATATGCTTCTAGACTGTGATGAAGAAATCACATGTATTATTTCGATGATGATTGCCATTTTCAGAATTGATAAGTATGCATGCGAGGTACTGATTTAATAACGACGTATATATTTTTCCAAACTGCGTCTCTGTCTTAGGTAAGTAAAATATACAGAGAATAATTAAAAAGTCTATACTCATTATTGGTGCTTCCTTACGTGACCTCAAAGACAAAAATAGTGTTCAAAAGCTTTTGGTTAAGATTGTGTGTAAAATAAAAGAAAAATAAATAAAATAAAGAGGTAAAATATAAATTCATTTACATGAAAAAACTAGAGTATAAAAAGAAGAGAGTTTTTTAGGATATCGTTTTATTATGTCCATTTTATCAACGTCTTTTGCTTTTGCATCGTAAAATATCTACAAAACACTTTCAGAATTCTCATACAAAAGTGTTCCGTTCCTAAGCTATCTTAAACATAATCATAGCATTTTATGGAGAAAGTAATATAGGAAAATAAAATTATACTGTATATTATTCTGTAGACGCATATTCCTGAAACTATTTCGCTTAGTACAGTTATTCCAAAAGACAACCTCAAAGTTTTCAACTTCATTTAATTTTTCATAATCATTTAATAGTTCAAGAAAATAACAATGTAGCAGTTTTCGTGATATATTAGATCTTTGGCGTTGTATAAATCCAGCTGAGTATTTCACAGTTTCACAGATTATTTGCTTAGAGAATTTTGCTATAGGTTTTGAGCCTCCGCTGCAGGCACTAAAGAATTGTATACACAATATGTATTATAGAATTTTTTGGCGGAACATATGTTCAAAATAAGGAGCGGACGTTAAATAGTGTACGGAATAAGCGAAAGTAATATTCGGATATTATACTGAACTGTTAATCAAATATAAAGAAAAACTTAACCCTATAAAGCGAGTTTAAAGATATTCAGTGTTAAAGTTTAGCACTTATATTAAACTACATGAAAGTAATCTAAATTACCAGGGTTAAACAAATTCAGTTGGTTCATATACAAAGTTTTTCTTAAGATAGCCATGATACTTAAGTTTTTTCTACGGTATTTTCTGACTAAATTTAAAATTCAAGGCTTTTAGATTGAGTCGAAACATCGGAGTTACAACAATTCACTGCCTAGATAATTCGAAAAATCTTTGTGAATAAAAAACGAGGATATAAACCTGTATGTAATGTCGATCCGCCAATGCCATTGGAATAAAACCCGTTATTCACGCATCTCACTTTGATTAATGATATATAGACTCGATTAGACAAATAAAGACTCACTGTGAATGGGTGGTGTTTTCGGAATAACTGCCGTTTACTTCCAATTTATTATTAAATTGTTAGTAGCTCGTAGTATGTAATATGGTACATAATCATTTACGAATATATATTTTATAATATATTCGTAAATGAAAGTGATAGATTTATTTTTTTAAATAAATATATCTGCAAATCTTAAATAAAAAAAAAAAAGTTTTGACTCTTAATGCGGTTAGACCTGGAAACTGCGTGTAAGAAAGATGTGCCGTGGTTGTGGATGCTTAAAGAGATTCTGCTTATATGATCAAGGATACACGAATTAAAAACACAACCCACAACACACACTACATATCAACACAACCTGTGGTGTGGTTTTGTGGATGAAATATTTTACGATTTAGGATGTTTGTCTTTTTTAGATATCCTGTACGATCAAATAGTTGGTATTAAGCGAGACTCGGTCCAAAATTTAAGTTCAAAGCGCATACTGCAGTAGCCGCAAAATGTATGATGCAACCAAGTAATGCGTTGAAATTTGCTGCTATGTTAAAGGACGAGAATAATTGTGATTCTAAGGAGGTAGAATAATACATTATGATGATCAATTATGAAAAAAAAAAGGATTCTAAAAATACGTATTTTTGTAATGGGTCTAAAAACTTAATAAATAATAACTTATATTCTTTGTTTTATAAGTACTAACTGTAAAACATCGCAGTATGAGTATTACGGAAAAATATTTTGTAACATCCATATGTTTGAGATTGGTTAAATAAAATGTTTAATGTAATAAAACTAATATAATATATTATAAGTGCTACGGTCTCAGTCAGATCATCTAGCCACTGCGCTATAAGCGATAATATAGCGCAGTGGTTAGAATGATGGACTTAAAAATTATGGTTTGTGATGCTGATATACGAGTATCTACGTGTCTTTAATCGTAAAGAAATTTTCACTTTTCCATTGAGTAATGAAAATATTTGACAATAATTCTTACAAAATAAAAATAAAAATAAATAGTGTCGTTCTTGCTCGTACGATTAGTTTCACTGCATATTCTTGCTTTATTCATTCCATATTTGGAGCATATTGTTACTTGTATATGATTCGCGAAAAATCTGTTCTACGAGGATAATTTGAGATCATATTTGGATGCTGACAATCTTAATGGCATGTTTATGGTGATTTATTTCTCTATTGTAAGATAAGATTAGTCAGACACTCTCGAGGCCTGAAAATTTTTGTCTTGAGAGGATGTTCAATCCAAGGTTGAGTTAAAACCCATGCGAGGATTGCATTAAAAATTATGAAATAAAGGACATCGGAATGAAATTAAATTTAATGGGTTGAACGAAAGTATACGAGCATATCCTTGACTTCTCTTGTATAGTATTTGCTCCATGACTCCTCGTCTCTCGTGCGGCCAGCCTTGCAAAGTGATCTCCCTGGAATGTGAACCGCGATATAAAGCAAGAAGTGGTATGCTCTTTGCTTCGCGATTGAAGTTCGCGATCTCGGATCTTGGTCCAGTGGGAGAACGGCAGGATTGGATGCTGGAAAAGTGCTCCCCGGCGGGTGTTTTAGAGGTATACTGTTAATTGAAAGATGTGTAAATAATACTGAAGGCCTTGCTGACTCGTGAAAACTCCTGGATGTAGGTCACGAGAAAAAGGATATAAGAAGAAGAGATATCATCATAACAACGGAAAACTTTGGCATTGTTATAATTTGCGAGATTTTCAGTACATTTATTGGAACAAATACTGTTTAAAATTTTTATGAAAAAAAAGGTGACGTTTTATTTTTTGAAAGTAATAATTTTTTTTTATTATTAATATTTACATGTTAAAATATTGTAAAATTACCTTTCTTAATCTTTCATCATGTTAAATACGAGTTTTTTTCTTTTGAAAATTTTATTTAATTAAAATAATTTTATCAAAATATGCTTTAGTTATTTGTACATAAAGTAAGTGAGCTAGAACTTGTAAAAAAATAAAATGAAAATAAGTAATTCCAATTAAAATAAAATAATTAATTACAATATTATTTAACCAACAAAATGTGTATAATATAATTTGTTTTTTTTTATCAATATTTTTTATTGAAATGAAATAATATCAAAACTTTAAATGAATGTAGATTTTTATTATATACAATATTCATAAAAGTAATAAAAGTCCCACAATAAACAACACTGAAATTTATATTAAAAAATCCATGTCTTTTTTCAGGCACGTTTCAATAAAAATAAAAATCAATATAAGAAATACAAAACGAATATTTTCTTAAGAACGATTCGCAAAAAAAAATAATCAGAATATTTATTTTATAAATGCGACAATACGTCATTTTTATGATTATTATCCACATATAATTTGCACTTTATGATCTGTGCTAAATTCAACATTTAACATTTCAAGGTACCCGGCCGAACTAATTGGACCACCTAAGTTCTAGACGGGTACACTACAAGTTTACACTGGATTTAATGCATCTGGCTGCGGCTGCAAGTAAAGCAAAACGCATCGATTGCTGCACGCTACATTGGCATGATGGAGTTGCAGCAAAGGAAGCAAAACACCACCGTCTGGTATGTAATTAACTGGATGTGTACTGTGATGGTGAGTTGACCACCTGGCGCAACAGTGTCTGGTACATGTGGTGAAAAGCCTCGCGGTCTCGGCTGTTTAACACTGACGATACACTTTAAAAAAGTAAGTAGAATTAGAAAATGTTAACATATTGTCATCGTTCTTTCAGAAAAGCTCAGAATAACATAATTCACGATTTTACGAATTTTTTTCAATACTCTAAAACTTTCACTTATTAAATGGTACAATACTATGCATGTTTTTGACGTTCGCGCTTTAGTTTCAACTGCTTATATAATCGTTTGTTAATAAGCAAAATAACGAAGTTCTGATAGTTAGTGGGAAAGTACACAAACCTAAAATTTTTGGTCGTAATAAGTGTCTTAACCCAACCAGATACACGCAGTGTACTACATCAATATTATTTTATATTCAATTTCTTCTTGAAGCATTTGGTTGTCACAAACTGCTGCAAGCCGTCAGTCGCTATAATCATTGCCACATCTCATGTCAATTATTCATACAGAACCTCCGCCTATTATAATCTATGTAGCTATCGACTTCGTTCCGTGACGGTGAGAGCAAAGAATGTCGTAGTAGTATATGTATTTCAGTGGCATCTGAAGAACATATGTCAGCTACAGCTATATTTTTAATTGAAAAACTGTAGGATATAAGGCTGCCATATTTGCTCCTCAAAAATATCCGTTCTCACAAAAGAAAATCATCGTTTTACTATTCTATGTAAGAACAAATATGCTAAAACTTTAATAACAAGACTGCATTGACTTTTTAATGAGGTGCCGAAATTCATAGCCATATTTCTTTATAAAAGAAATAATAAAAGCATTTATTTTAGCCATAGAATCAACAGTTTTGAAAATCTTTTGTTATTGTTACTAATATATTATTTTACAAATGATATTATACTTAGTTAATACAAGAAAATAAACATTTTTTTGTAAATTGCTTTAATATTGAAAGATACTTGAAATGAAATAATAGCATTATGTAAAGTCTCTTTAGGGATTTTCGATAGTCAAATGCCAATATTTTCTTCGATAAAAAGCTACACGAATTCAGTCGCGGCATATGCGATAGGTCCAGCCGAGCAACAAATTGTTTCGGACATGAAAAAATATCCTCAGAAAGAACCCTTTTCTCGGCCCATTGATTCAAAAAAGGGTCCAACCCAGGCCCGATTCGCGGGGGACCACTCATCCAATTTCCCCGGACGGAGAAAAAGGCGTCGGGACGCATCCGCCGCGTGATGTCCCATTCCGAAAGCGCCGGTGCGGTGAAACATTTGCGTTTGAAATAATACGAGGATGAAATACAAAGTGGCGAAATTACATGTAAACCTAACACATGTAAAGTTATTTTAATGTAATAAACAACAACCTTTTTTATGTACCTATTGCAATGGTTAGTAATTGTTTAAATACTAAAAACTTATATATATTATCTGCAAATATATATACCTTTTTATGTGCCTATTGCAATAGATAGTAATGGTTTAAATACTAAAAACTTATATCTAATAATATGCAAGTACCGAATTTTGAGTCCCGCCGATAGAGACATCTAAACTTATTTACCCAGAAGACGCTATAACCTGGTGCCCTTTTTTTAAATTTCATGTGGCAAACTAACATAATAGCCTACTGAAATACAAATTTTATTATTATTGTTGGACGAAAATCATTAAAATAATATTGTATTAAATATTGATTACATTATACGTAAATTTAATCAATAACTGATGCTTTAAAAAAAAACACGGAAAAGACCTTTTTTTTTTAAAATCTCTCATTTCTCTTTCTAATTCAATCAGAGAAGAATTGTTGGTAGGTATAAATAAAAAAAATATCTGCAAAAATATTATATAGTCGTATAGTTACTTGAAATCTTATTTTATTCTAGTATGTAGTTATTTTATGACTTTATATAATATATATCAATTATTTATAGCCATGTGTTGACTTTGTAGTCTAATTCACGTGATATTTAAGCAATAGTCAGCCACCAAATGTATATCCTATTTACAAATTAAATATTTGTAGAATCAATCATTTTGTATCGAAAATTATTTTTACAATCATGTTTGAACAACCAGTTATAAGCTAATGTTATACAAATACTTGAAAAACAGTAAAAAATCACTCGTATCGTGAAAAAAATTTGTTCTATACATCATTAAAAACTGTTCTTTTTTCTATCGTTTTTTTTTATGAAGTCAATGATCACGAATTTCAAATGCTACATATAATGTACATTTTTTTTTTTTATTTTACAATTACAGGTCTTTAAAAAGAATAAAGTGGTATTTCTATCATCTTCTCTATGATGAAAGACATTGATATATTTTATTATTCACTGCGCACGACTCTCCCATTGTTTCTAGCATTTATCCGGACCATAAAAATACATCGAACGTGATATTTGCGTCGTGTATTCAAAGCATTAAACATGTCCATTTGTTTTTCAGTGTATTCTCTGATGTTTCACGCTTTAATTATTGCTGAGGCAAACAGTGCGGAAGAGGGGAGAATGCGAATCATTAACATCCATTGTGCGACACATATGAAGTGTCATGGCGCCGTAATGGGACCGAGGCGACTCAAATTGTTTTGCAAAATACAAATTGTGAACACATATACTCTGTGATGTTATTGACGTGCTTTTATTGGGAGAGCTATTTCAATTAAATTTTACTAGATATACACACCTATTGCTTCGATGTATAATTGAAGCTTATTTAGTATTATTTTTTGACTATAGATAAAAAAAAATATTTGTTAGTTTTGTCTATATACATATGATTTTAATGTGTGGGTATAATGAAAAAAGAAAGTCATAATATTTTTTTTGTTTACAATTTTTCCAAAATATATATGATAATAAACCGTAAATATTTAATAATAATAAGAGAAGTACTCGTACTTATAAATCGTGGGTGAATTTATGTTTTTATATGTACGTGAAAGATCATCTTTATTAAACTTGAAAATAATTCATTTACTTCTATGCTCCTAGCTGGAATTTGCGGTCACTTTGATAAAAAACTTAATGACTACAAATTAAAAAATATGTCTTTTAAAATCTCCACGAGTTCTGCCAGTTTATTTTTATATACTGATGTTTATAAGAGTATATTTATGGCCTTAAAATAACGGTGAGTTTTAAAGAAAAAGCAGCTGAAATCTATGCTTTTCATTGGGTTCAATAAACATGTGTAAGCCAAATCCATCCCGAGTCTTGACCGAAGAAAACACAATAAAATGAAATGAATAATCTTATAATTTAAAATAATGTAACCATAATATAAGACTATTCAATATATTTTTCTAAGCATTCAATCTCTAGGGATATCATGGTCGTAACAATTAGTAGTTATAAAGTTTAGTAAGCCTCCCTTGTGCTTGATTTTTTCCATATCAGCTCCTATTTGTGTGTCCGGCTTCCTATAACAGGAAAAGTCTGATGACCTAAAAAAGGCATATTAATAAATCGTTATAAAATGCATATTATTTCCCATTTTCAAGTGATTGGTTTTGAATATCAGAATTACAATATTAAATTTGTAATGTGAAGCATAAAAGTAAAACGTTTTAATTAAATCTGAATTCATTATTTGGTAAAATATACAAAAACATTGATAAAAGAACCGTAATCCATGTAGATTTTCAATCCAATTCACTTTCAAAGCTTAATGAATTCGCCCCGGGGCTTTGTCCATAAATGCATTCATAAACACATCTAAAATCCGGCTGCATCGAAAATTTCCGCTGCAACGGAAAAACTGAAGTGATTTCCTATGCGACCAGGTGGAGTGCAATGCTAATCGGAAGCTTGCGGGCTTGGCACACCTGTGAAATACGTGCTTTTCCATATAATATCTGAAATATAGGATATGAAGGGCAGGAAAACAATATTTTAAAGGCGGTATCATGGTTTTTGATGACTAAAATAGACTAAACAACGGCAAAAGCACATTGTAAGCGGGGTTCTCGTTGGATGACCAAAATTAGTTGTTGACCAAATATTGCATCGGTTTTTGTTGGAATGTCGTTGGTTGGTTTAAGCAGCTCTTAAGGATAACATTGTCATAAATTTAGTAGTGTTGATCATCCAATGTCCTTATACATTTTGATTAACGAATTACGCAAATATGTGTGTAGGATACTATAACTGCTGTCTCGTGAAGTCCACTTTAAACGTTGTAGGGAACCATCTTCTTCGTAGTATCAATCCGGTGGATTGGTTTGCAGCAACAGATTCTTGCATCTCGATCTCCATTCCTCTCGGTCCTCCGCAACCCTTTTCAGCTCAGCATAGGCGCAACAATTCATGTCCTCGAATACTTGCTGTAAATACTCCCGTCTAGGGCGCCCTCTACAGTTTCTACCCTCGACCATCCCCTCCACAATATCGTGAAGAAGACCATCGTGTCGCATGATGTGACCAATCCATCGGGCTCGCCTCTCTGAGATGGTTCTTATTAGGTGCCTATCTTCCTTGATTATCCTGAGAACCTCATTGTTCGTGACGTGGTCTCTCCAGGAAATTCCGAGAATTCTTCTGTACGACCACATCTCAAAGGCCTCTAGTCTTTTTTTTTTAGGGAACCATATTCGCTCCCAAGTTGACCTTCAAATACAACGATGTCTTGAAATAAGCCAATAATAATAGCAATTGACACAACTGGAATACGAGGAATCCCAGCATTTCTCTATACTATATATACCAAGCGAGTACTGTATAAAAAAAATCTTTTCATAATAAACGAATATTTAGTTTTCAGAGGTGTTGGTTAAGAGAGGTTATACTGATTTTTTTGTAGAGTTTGAGTAGCATTGGTATAGACTAGAATATTAGACCAGGAATGGCTAGTGGGAAGTCACCAATTCAGAAAGGGGCATTCAGCACATTATTTTTAATGAAAATACGTATATGCATGAAATCGACTGTACTCGTTTAACTTTTTTTTTTAAATTTGTATTTTTTACTGTCATTAATTCAATCAATTTATACTGCGATTAGCATTGTAAACGTGTTGGAAATATACACGTACGTTATTTTAATAGTAAACTGTAAAATTTTATTTAAATAAATTAAGTTAAATCATATTTCCATCAGATAAATTTTTATTTTTCTCCGTTTTCTAATTGGATCAAAAATGTATTGCAACTTTTGTCATTACACACATTCCTTAATATTATAATACCTCCTAATATAAAGTACAGAAAGTTTAAATAGAGCGTTGTGTGGTGTGAAAAATAAAAAAAGTCCATGAAGAGTGAGATACATTAAAATTTGAACTACCAAAATACTCTCGAGTGACTCACCGAAAGTCTTCATTCTAAGTTCACAAAAGAAGATTCCTTCAATTTTTGGTCATTTCACCAGAAAACGAGTTGGAATCTAAAAAATATGTTTGATTACATCAGTCGAAGACACGTGAGCAAGGGAAATTTAAGATTAATTGTACAGAAACACAATACACTAATAGAGCTAATTTTTTTAAAAATATGTTGATTGTAGGATTCGGAAGGAATTTCATCCACCATGAAAAATTTATTGGTTAAACATGTAAGAATAGCAAGTAATTACGCGTTAAAACGTATTTTATTTAACATTCCAAAGTGTTAAGTTTATCTAAATGTATCTCACTGAATCTTACGAACCAGACAGATACATGTAGATATCCCATTATGATTAGACGCGATCATTCGCATTTTCAAGATAAGTAATTCGCAGTATTAGTACCGTAAATAATGTTGACTCTAATATATTGGAGGATAATCCAGTCCCAGATCACAAATGGCCATAAATATTATTGGCCAATAAATACGCTTCGTGTTATTGCCTCACATTCAACATGTTTTATTGGATATATTTTTCATATAAATTGATTGCGAATAGCATTGTAAACGTGTTTATTTTCTGACTATTTCCTCAAACGTACACTTATTAAATAGCATTATTAAACTTACAATTTGCGTCAACTTAACAATAAAAAAGCTACAATACTATTTTGTATCAGAAAATTTATCCTAACATAAGTTAGGATAAATCGTTCCTAACTTATGTTAGGATAAAACGTTCTTTATCACAAATAATCAAATGGCGATAACGCCATTTGATTATTTGTGATAAAGAAGGAAAGGAATACCGGTAAAAGTAAATTTATCTTAAAATAAAATGTAAATGCACAAAAATAATTAACATACATATATTATTTGGAATTAAACATAAAAGGGTATCCTATTACTTGATTCATAACCTTTTTATAATATTATTAATAGTACTTCTAAAAACATACGAAAAATTACTTACATTATTTATTTACTAAAATTTTATTATTGTATTGATTTATTAAGGAATTAGGAGTTTTATTAAATATTTATTAAAAAACTTAACATAATTGTCTATGTTTAATATTCTCGATGTAACAAATCTTAATTGCTCCAGCGTAGATATTTCTATTAAATTATAGTTTGTATGAATACACATGAAGCAGAGCATCAATTAAAGCTATTATTGGGCTTTAGACATGTAATCATGATTGCTATACTAATGGATACATGCGAAAAATATATTGATTAAATGACGTTTATTTTGGGAAGGTGTAAGGGCAAGAAAATTACATAAATATGTAAATATACTCGTAAATATTGGAGATTGGATTGTATTAGGAAATATATGATATTAGAAACATTTTTTAAATATTGTCAAAATGACAATATTATTTATATCCTGAAGATTTTGCTGATATTGACACGATTGTATTGAATGCGTATTTTCTATATTTTCTTAGATACTTATGATTATAAGTTTCTAAGAAAGGTTAAATGGGATGAACTTATGTATACAAGTATGTAAGTGTAGCTTAAATAAAAGGATAACGTTTTGTTAAATAAACTTATTTTAAAAGTTTACAAGTCAAATACCTTTAAGTCCCGAGAAAATAGCAATGCCTTTTCGAGCCTGTACCTTAAATAGTTTGTACACCTTTTGTTGAGACCGTTTTATCGACAAGGAGTTTTACATATCCGGTAATGGATTTCCTCGCAAAATGTCCGATAGTAGAGAGAGCGCCTTCCGTAACAATGTCGGCCTTCAGGCGGGGAAAAATCACTATACCTATAATAAAGTAGCTTCTCGATCTAAGGGTGTCTCAGCCAAGATGAACCTTTGCTTATAAATAAGTATATTTATAGAAGAAAAACTATAATAGCACTTTGCGTGTCGATAATTGGGTTCAATTATCGTCTTATAACTAAATGATATATGCAATGTGATTGTCGGAATTATCATTTTAAAATATAATAATTAATAAACGACCTAAATATTTATGTTTATTTATTACAGAACAGAAGTTCCAAGAAAAAAGTTACAGACCATAGAATATACAGTACATACATATAAAAGATAATAAACAGATAAAAATAACATAAAAGAAGAAGAAGATGAGACATGTCAATATCTAAAGATCTAGGAGAACAATACCATCGACAAAGAAGGAAAAGGATGTAAGAAAAGGATCGAGGTGTGCTGGTAGGCCATTTAAGAGCGCCGTTGCCATTGTACCAAATTGAGTACTTGAAGCTCCACAAGCATCAACTGGGATCAAAAACAATGGATGGCTACGAGCACGGGTGTATTTATCTGGAACATAGAAGTTAAAACATTCAAGAATCCCAGGGTTGTGAATTGAACCGCGAAGAAGAAGGAATGAATGTTTGAGTGCAGCAATTTTCCTCCGGGACTCTAACGAATGGAAAGAAAGCATCCCTAGAAGAAAAAGAGTTGGGTAATGTTCGGAATTAAATGAATTGAATCGATAGCTTCCGTAAATATAAAAATAGAGACGTCGGGGTTTTTTTTATGAATTTTTTCGAGCATGAAAATGTATTTGGATTTATTGGGATTCCAAACTAAGCTCCCATATTCCAGAACAGATAGAACGAGTGAAGAATAGAGAGTACGAAAAATTAGAGGGTTACAAAATTGACTAGTTTGGCGGGTGATGAACCCGGGAAGTTTGATATACCTTTATGCCTTTGATACTACAGCGGTCTCTTATAGTCCACGGGTTTTCGATTTTTAAGCCTTGGGAACCATATGTGCCACTCTTTGCAATATATGGCTGAAAAATTGCAGAACAAATCAAAGACATTTCATCGATATCCTCTTTTGAATAGGGTTATATTGTCGTTGGTTATGTATCACTTTGTGGTACGAAAATAGCTGATGTGGGGCCGTATTTCTTGGCAATCTTATCCCGCTTCACATTACGTTTTGGAGAAGTAATTGTATTTGTTCGGCAGCAATAGCCTGGAGTGGGCTTGAAGACAAGTTGGACAAGTATCAGGTAAAAATAAAATTACAACCCTAAAAAAATATTCCTTATGTATAAATTACGGGAGACTCTTTCATGTCGGGGATATTATATTACTTACAGATTTATACTAAAATAATAAATTAAACAAGCATGTTTTTCCTAATCGTGAATTATTTTTATTAATTAAATATAATATAGGGTCCGCCATCTAACTTTTTTTTTCGGTATGGTAACACTTAGCTCATGTTTGATTTGACAGATAATTAGTTTTATCCTTCCGCTGAACGAATATGGTTGTGTATACGCTTGAACAACGCTGGGAAATATTGCGACATTACTTTGAAAATCATGGTAATGTTGCAGAATGTGTGCGAAAATTGCGTACGGATTTTGGAAGAAGAGAATCACCGTCAGCCTTGTATGTTCGTTATCTTGTGAAAAAAGTGAAAGTAACTGGCATCTATACATAAAAAAATTTTTTTCAACTCGTCAATTCAAGCAGAAAAATAACGGCAGAAGCGGGATGCGAACATCCATATAATAATGTCTCCTTCAGACAATATCAAGAAGGTAAGCCTATTCATCAGTAACACAGGTAAATGATTGGTTATAAAGTCCGAGTCGGAACTATAAGTAGTCGTTTCTCATCCATTCAGTCTATAGTTTGGTTCGATACCCGAGTGGTACTTACTAAAATAAATAGACTGTCGGAAAGTAATAATATTAAGCTTGTGAATAAATAATGACTGATTGAATAATAAAAAATAAAAATATACATACTTTGAATATATACTATAGCGACATATATGTCGTTACGAGATGACTTTCGTCTAGATTCAATTTTGATTAATAGGCTATGACTGCCGTTTTACGGGTGAGGGACCAAATTCACACCAACCGGGGGTATTTATAGAGCTTAAAAATCGATTTACCTCATTTTTTAAGATCTCCGTCGGGGATTTAACCAACGACCTTGCTTGGCAAACAAACGCTTTAACCACTGAGCTATGCCCGCCAGCGATATTAAAAATATATTTTGTAACATAAGAATATATTATATAAGGAATATACGAAATATATTATTTTAATTTCAAGTGCTGAACACTTGAAATTAAAATAATATATTCATCTAAATATTGATGTGGTTTCCGTAGGAGGTCCCTTAACAGACTTCGGACCGGAGTATGCAAGACGAGGACACAAATGAGGGACTGGCAGTTTTACAGCGGACCGACTGAATGTGACTGCGGCGTGGAGCAGACCCTGTCACACCTTCTGGAGTGTGCGCTGTGCCCGAATAGCTGCACCCAGGAAGACCTGATGATGGCCAGAAGTAACGCCATCGACGACGCCCACTTCTGGGCAGACAGGATCTGACCCTGCTGTTTCCGACACGATTATATATCTAAATATTTCTCACTGTATCTTGCATCCTAGATATATGGACAAATACAAACTATTATAATCAAATGGGTTTGATCACACTTTTAAAATAAGTAATTGTCAGTTTTAGCACTACTTTTAAAATAATAAATATTGTTTTTAATACAAGGTGTATTGTTATTATGTTATAAAGTGTCGTATTTGACCACATTTTCAATTGAAAGCACGCTTGTTTGTCCCTTTGACTAACAGTTAAATTCAACCATAACTGATACCGTTTTGTAAATTAAGCGCCATTGCTCGATATCGCGGTCGAGTAGTACACGGTCACAACTGTTTGAATTTGCGGTCCCATCGCTTCGGGAGTTATGGCATGATTACACTGCGCCTGCGATCCCGATTCTGTCGAACATTACTTATTAAGGATGTAGATTGGACTTGAATTATTGAACTAATGTCACGATGAATATTCTCGTAATAATACACATTTCAAGGAAAAACTGTCGACATTAACGATTCAAAAGATGAACTCATAATTAATAATTAAACTTGATGGAAATGTGACAAGTGGATGTATTAATAATTATTTATATTTAATTTTTAATTGTAATTCATGATTCTTAGTAAAATATTTTATTTGAGAAAAGAACAAATATAATAAATCTAAAATATGTTATTTAAGGTTTATAAATAAATAAGTGGCACGTGGCATGTAGCGTCTAAGAGTTTGTTAATTATTAACAGTCACTAAAAAGTTTTATTAAAAATGGAGGAAAATTCAGTTGTTTGTTACTTAATCTCCTTAAATTATTTAAATAGCCCTGATATTTTATCTTTGCATCTTATTTAAAGCCAGTGCAGCCATTTATTGGGCTTGTAGAACCAATGCTTCCGTAAAACGTTGGAGGAATTATAGCTTGGTAATACATTATTTTATAGTGTGTCAAAAATTCCAACTACAGACTGATATATATATATATATAATCGTTTCGGAAACAACAGGGTCAGATCCTGTCTGCCCAGAAGTGGGCGACGTCGATGGCGTTACTTCTGGCCATCATCAGGTCTTCCTGGGTGCAGCTATTCGGGCACAGCGCACACTCAAGAAGGTGTGACAGGGTCTGCTCCACGCCGCAGTCACATTCAGTCGGTCCGCTGTAAAACTGCCAGGCCCTCATTTGTGTCCTCGTCTTGCATACTCCGGTCCGAAGTCTGTTAAGGGACCTCCATATATTCCACCCTTGGTCATTTCCAGGGGCTAGGTCCTCTTTCGGGGCAATCCAAGTATTCCCCTCAGTTTCGCTTCTCCACATGTTCAGCCGCAGGGTGGCCTCAGGTATCTCCAATTCCGTTGTCGACTGTAGGAAACTTCTTCTTGATTTGAGCCGTGTAGTTATCTTTTGGTACCCAAACATAGGGTGGAGTGCGTCGTGGGTTGCTTTGGTGAGTTCCTTCTTGGTAGTAACTTCTCGCCGTATGTTTGGTGGGGCAATGCCCGAGAGTTGATATAGCTTTGATATTGGGGTAGGTTTTAGGCACCCCGTAACCACCCGGCACGTTTCATTCAGAGCAATATCCACTTTCTTGGTATGGGCAGACCTCGCCCATACTGGCGCAGCATACTCGCCAGCAGAGAAACAGAGAGCAGACTGATTATTTTACGATATTTAAGTAAAATTCAATTTTGCAGGTAATTTTTGTGATAATTGATTCAGAAATATTGATTTCTATATTGATAAACGTTTATCCAAGAGTTTTAAAGTGAAAAAAATACAAGTCAAAGTGAAAAACTGTTCTTTTAAATTGGGGATGTATTCCGTTTGATCTTTTTTTTTCATAATTTATTTCAGGGAAGCTTCAGCGGTGGGTAATATGGGAGCCTTCACGCGGACCTAATGTAAATACCCCCTGATGGAACATTACCAATGCATTAAGGTCTTGATTGCTTTTATCGTGAAGGGCCGTATGGAAAGTTTACTTTATCCTACTTCTATCGTGATATCGTTTTTTAAGTGAAAATCTTAGAAAAGTTTACTCTATGAGTGTTGTCTTATTTGAAGTTACAAATCTGAGCCGTAAGAGGAGATCACTGTTAATTGGTTAAAAAGGTAAGCATATAATCAATAATAAAAGTTATATAATTCATTCTATCCATGGTGTGGTTTATGAAAAAGTTCTTAAACTATAAGCTGAAAAAACTACCTTATTATTATATTATTTTGGTACAAGTTGGTGTTCGAAATTAGAATCCAGATAAGTTTCGGTATAAATCGTCAATTTGGTTTAAATATCCAACTGGTTGCCAACAATATTTCTTGGTGGTGTTTGAGGTGAAAGAGATAGAACGGAAATATTAATAAATGAATACTATATTCCAGTGTTGTAAAACTTTTATCCTTTTATTTAAATTAACAACACAATGTTATGGAAAATATAAATATAATTGTTCATCATCTTGAGGTTATATCCGATCGGAATTTATATGTTTATCTACCAAAATCAAACAACCAGTATTTTTGTACATTTAATTGCATTTTAGCTTACATGAATTCGATGTTTTCTTAGGTTTATAAGACTGAAAATGGCATTTATTATGATGTCACGATAGAAGTAGACACCTATAAGTCTATCACCGTACTGTAAAGTTTCAGGCGGGATGGAAGCGAGTCGAGGCACAGCTTATGAATGCTCTGATTGTTCGAAACCCATCGATGTTTCATAGCGGAAGGATAAATCACATTGAATTGTGTTTCGAAGGGAAACCTTAATATCCGTGAGATGATTATTATAATTATGTTTTGCCAATATTCACACTAAATATTTATGGCAAAAGCCCATTAAGAGGCAGTATAAATTAACCTTTTTTTTTCTCGTTGTAAATGGAAATTATTTTTAATTTCAACAAAATACAACAGCTATTTTTCATTACCCGCTATACATAACAGTGCAGGTAATTTGTAATAAATTTATAATGGTATACACTTTCCAGTAACTAGAATCTACAAAAAAAAATAATGGGTCGTTACTGCAGTATTATTGGTTATTAGACATTACATTTAAGGATTGGATAAAGAGAAAAATCGATCTAAAGAAAGAACTATGTTCACAAGAGTTGAAATAATATTTTGTATATTTAATTTTAAAAGATGTAGAACTTTCAATTTCTTACCTAAATGCCTTTTCAGTTTCCTAACTCATTACTGACTTTTTAGATTAAATAATACAAGACCATTTAGGGATAAATCGCATTAAATTGTTTCGCGCCAACCCCCGACCTGAATATCTGCGAGACGGAGGCTATATTTAGATATTTAGGTCACAGTGTACGGTCACACCTAAATAAAATCTATTTTTAGCCATTTTTAGCTGGATGTATTTTTTGCAATAATAAAAATAGCGTAAAAGTTTTTATCATTCAACTAGGGTAAAATATTTTTACGTATAATATGTATTGTGCGAGGTAACAAAAATAAATATTTAGTAAAAATATTAATACACGAGTATATGCATTAAATTATTATGTTATCTAAAAATTAGTATGTTCATCATTTTGAATAAGCTTAAAAAGAGTTCTTTGTATTATCTACAAAGATTTAAGACACATTAAATATAACTCCTGAAAAATTAAAATAATACTCACATCAGCACGAAATAAGCAGCAAATAAAATGGGTGTGGTTACATCGACTTACCTGCAAAAAAGAAAAAAAATAGAGATATTGTGGAAATATAAAATATGAAAGTTAATCTTTTTTAATTGAGATAACATATGAATAATACTAGATATTGTTTGGTATATCAGAATTCACAAAGGGATATTGAACTGATGTAGCATAAAGTGAATACAAAGTCTCGGTCTCTTTTCTGTGATTGAATGTAAAATGTCAACTCATGTCAAAATAATATAAAATATCATTAAATCTTACTAATATAGAAAATCACGGCATGCCAGTTTAATCTCTTTTATGATACTTCAAAAAGTTTTTATGTTTTCCGTGGACTATATGGCAGAAAAGTAATACAATATTAAAATATATATTTATAATACGTAATAATAAAACTGTAGAATACAAGTATGTCAACCACATTGGCGAGAATCTCAAGGTTATTAAAAATGTTCAGTTCAATGAATTCCCCTTTTGAAACATAATTTGTTCCAATTTTTGTATGCGTCATCAATAAAAGTATATCGGAATTGTATCGGTCCACATATACGTGGGCAACACTGATGCGCTCGTGCACTTGACATAATACAACGCGGCCATTTGTTAAACTTTTCCGGAAATGCGCCGAGTTTTATTTCTTCAGGCTTTGTAAATGACAGCGAGTTGCTTCCGCTCAATTTATTACTCGGATTCATAGACAAACTTTTATTATTTGTTTTCAGGCTCTGCAGGCGATGGCGTCTGCATCTATCACTGCAAAGTATATATTGATATCGATGCAAGAATTTTATTGCTCAATATTTATGAATATATCTAAGAAAATATTTTGTTATGTTCAAACATTTTAAAGTAGTATCCTGCCAAATGCGATGTTATTTATTAATGGGCTTGCTTAACGTAGCAAAGACTTTTAATGAACGTATTTCCTGCTTGTTTACATTATTCACGAGTCCATACTGCTAATAATATATATTTAATTGCTAGTGCGTATAGCTCAATTGTCAAAGCGTTTGCTTTGCAAGCCAAAGGTCGTGGATTCGATCCCCAACGGAGATTAAAAAATAAAGATTTTTAATCGATTTCTGAATTCTAAATAAATAACTCCCATTTGGTGTGAATAAGATCCCTCACCTGTAAAATGTCAGTCAAAGCTTATTCATTAAAATTCGTAGTAGACGAAATTCGTCGTCCCGTGAAGACAACCCATTCATCGTAAATTTCTGTAATAATAAAGATGATGCGTGAATCTCGGGCTGCGTGAATCTATGACGTTGGCGAGTCAACACTCCACATGCAGCACTAAATCATAGCAGCAGGGTTTTGTGGTGGACTGTGTCATAGGCAGCGGTTAGGTCTACAAAGGCTGCTCCCGTTATTTGTCTCTTCTCAAACCCATCTTCGATGTGTTGTGTGAGGTTCAGAATCTGTCCAGTGCATGATTTTCCAGGGCGGAAACCAGCTTGTTGTGGGATGAGAAGCGGGTCTATAAGGGGCGCTAGTCGGTTGAGAAGAGAAGTTGCTGCTTAAACTACAGAATATTACCCATGATGCAACTATTACTAATGTAATAGCAACTATGCTACAGAACCGTAGACTTTATGTTGATCATGAAGGTAAGCGTAGCAGATGGCGCACGAACAAAAATGGCCTGCCTCAAGGAAGCGTGTTAGCGCCCTTACTCTTCAATGTCTACACAAACGACCAGCCAATACTGAACAACACCAGGTCCTTCATCTACGCAGATGACTTGGCGCTCACAGCACAAGGGGTCTCTTTCGAGGAAGTAGAAACCCAGCTTACTAAAGCACTCATCACCCTCTCTTCGTACTACCACCAAAACCGACTACAGCCAAACCCAAGCAAGACCCAAGTCTGCGCCTTTCATCTTAATAACAGACTTGCCAAGAGAAAGCTGCACATTACCTGGAACGACTTGGTGTTAGAGCACTGCGACACACCTAAATACCTAGGGGTCAAGCTGGATAGGACCCTCACTTATCAGAAACACTGTTAGTCTGTTAAGCAAAAGGTGTCCACCAGAAACAACCTACTCCGAAAAGTGGCAGGTACGAAATGGGGAGCCCAACCAAACCTGATCCGCACAAGTGCTCTAGCCCTCTGTTTCTCTGCTGGCGAGTATGCTGCGCCAGTATGGGCGAGGTCTGCCCATACCAAGAAAGTGGATATTGCTCTGAATGAAACGTACCGGGTGGTTACGGGGTGCCTAAAACCTACCCCAATATCAAAGCTATATCATCTCTCGGACATTGCCCCACCAAACATACGGCGAGAAGTTACTACCAAGAGGGAACTCACCAAAGCAATCCACGACGCACTCCACCCTATGTTTGGGTACCAAAAGATAACTACACGGCTCAAATCAAGAAGAAGTTTCCAACAGTCGACAACGGAACTGGAGATACCTGAGGCCACCCTGCGGCTGAACATGTGCAGAAGCGCAACTGAGGGGAATACTTGGATTGCCCCGAAAGAGGACCTAGCCCCTGGACATGACCAAGGGTGGAATATATGGAGGTCCCTTAACAGACTTCGGACCGGAGTATGCAAGAAGAGGACACAAATGAGGGCCTGGCAGTTTTACAGCGGACCGACTGAATGTGACTACGGCGTGGAGGAGACCCTGTCACACCTTCTGGAGTGTGCGCTGTGCCCGAATAGCTGCACCCAGGAAGACCTGATGATGGCCAGAAGTAACGCCATCGACGTCGCCCACTTCTGGGCAGACAGGATCTGACCCTGTTGTTTCCGACACGATTAAAAAAAAACTAAATCATATGCAGCATAGTAAGCGTCATAGAATTCCACAGATGAGACTTAAGCTTTACTATCACCATTTGTCGGTAATTCTCCTGTATGTGTTTACACAAAAATAAAATAGATGTTCAAAAGTACGAGATAAAATACGTAATATCAACAACTGATGATTAAAATCATCATACATTTTTTATATTATGAAAATTGACTTTATTAAGATATTTAGGGAGGACAATGCTTCGAAAGTGACCGTAGTCTTAAATTACTAAGAGTTGACTAAGCTTTGCAAACCGACATGTAAAATTAATTCAAATTGTTGCTTGCGTCTCGCCAATTGTTAAAATAAACAGAATTCATACTCGTAAATTTTGCCAACTTTAATGAAATTTCTCAATGCAGTAAAACAACCACAGCAAAATGACATGGAAGAGGATTGTCTACATTACTACTTCAATGCTCTTCAATTAATATTATTTAAATTATTTGTTAAAACTGTATATATTAAATTTATACCTTATTTTGAAATCTTATGTTGACCAACTTTTAAGCCAACTTTTATCTCGTATTGTTTTTGCCTGTGTCTTTTATGATCAAAATACGTAAAACTGTGACTTAAGGTCACGGGTTAGTGCACTTTTATCCTAAAAAAGTAAGTACATATAACAATGTTTGATAGCTGTATAGTTTTTCAAAAGTTGGGCTAACGCGCAATTCATATCGCTCGAGTGGATAATGCGACGCAGCGTCGTCGTAAAATAAGTAATGTTTCCTTTATTCCGTTGGTTTGCTTCGTCATAGCTCGTCAAATCAGACGACACGACTTGCAGCGGCATTGCGGTAACGACAAATATACGAACCGAGTGTTTTACGATGTGATTATTTTGTAGTAAATGACAAAGTTTCCGTTTGCTCAGAAATAGCGAACCATTGAGTGAAACGCAACTGACATTAATATCATCGTTTGATCTCTAACTTAGTTGATATATCTTTCAGTTAGTAATTCTTGAGTGAGAGAACAATTGTGAGTTTGAGAGTTTCGGCTAGAATCCAGTATAAATTATGCCTCTTAGCTTACAAGGCACTCAACGGAACTGCACCGGGCTATCTGACAGAACTTATCAAGCTTTCAGAAACAAGCGCGCGTGGAGAGACACTCAGATCGGCTAGAGCAAATAGAAGCACCCTGCAGCTGACGGGAGGTAGTCCTAGCACGGTCTTTGGCATTTGGGCTTTCAGCTACGCTGCACCAATGGCCTGGAACTCACTACCGGAAAGCATAAGAGAGCTTAAAGCGGAGGCATCCTTTAGAAGCAGACTCAAGACCCACCTTTTTACTCAGAGAGGCAAAGAAGCGCTTTTGGAATGATCATTTGGTCATAAAAGAGCGCTATACAAATACTAATATAATAATAATAATTGTAATGTTGTTTAATGTATGAAACTTTTAGCAGTTCTTCTTATCACAATTACAATTTGAATGCTATGAATACTAATTCAACTCCATTCTATATGTATTATTGAAGATGGTCTTCAGGAAGGCCGAAACATGTAATCGTTAAAATAAATTGTGAATCAAAACATAATATTTTTAATTTATTAATTTTTTAATTAAAATTAAATCTAAAATTATAACTATATGTATGTCATCATTTATATCTTATATTAATAAAAACAAACATGTTTGACGAAAAAAATATATCGAATTTAATGCATAGTATACATCAATGTTTTTTTTAACTGAACCTAACATTTTACTGTAATTTTAAAATTAATTTGAAAGTGTTTTATAAAATTCTTAAATTTTTTTATTTATTGATAAAAAATATCATCAGATACTTTAAGAATTAATCTGTCTTAGGTATAGAAATAGACAAATATCTGTACATTTGAACAAGTGAATTGACCTATGATACTTTATATACAATTTATAATAAGAGCTATTCTTAATATTAAAAAATATATAACTCAGTTTTTTTAGTTTTTTTATAAAGTCACCATGTTACAGTGAAAGGATTTTAATATATCACAGATATTGCAAAACTATTCTATTTGATTTTTATATTTATTAATAAACGACGATTAATAAAAATTGTAAGCATAATGTTATTAATCACTGTTTGTTGCTTCAATGTCACGAGCTTTATCTTCATTAAATTGGTTCCGCAATACAGCTTCATTTGCATTGACGTCTTGAAAGCTTTGCTTAGAGTTTATACAAATAGTGATAGAGCTTAAATGGGCAACCTTCCCTTCCAGTGACTGTAAAAGCTCCTCGCTAAAGCTGCGTAGCATCTTCTAACATTTCCCGTGAATATTCACTTAAAAATCACCAAGCACGGAGAAAATAAACACAAAGCTAAAAATAATTAGTTTTTAAATGTGAAATATTCATTATAAAAGTGAGAAGTGATGCAATTTTTATAATATTTTTATAAATATTCTCTGCACTTGCCAGTCTATGCAATATTGCAAATAATATTGACAGTTTCTATATGTTTGTACAAGGACGAGTTAAGGTAATTAAATGTCAACTATATTAATGCAAATTTACGAAATGCCAGTTAATAGCCTAAACGTTTTCGTCACGTGGCTGCGTAGAGGAAAGATGCAGAAACAGATTACCAAGCAAAAGAACTTGTTATTGAAGCACAATTCACGTTTATTTTTAATAAAGACTTGATTTCCTTATCTGACCGGTATGGCGAAACGCCATACAGGTCGAGAGTTAACTGACAACTGCGGAACACTGCGACATGCAGCGCCAATGATCGCGGCAAAAAAGCAAATTAAAGATGACAGTTGCACCAACATGAAATGGAGCAACCTTCATAACAACTAAAATGGCGTATGAAAACGTCGGGTAAAATAATATAATTAAAACTAACATTATTAGATGTGCATGTCAGGCGAGCGAACAAAAATAAGAGACAAAAGATCATTTTTCTAGGCATAAAAGACCTATATCAAGCTGTTATCAGTATATTTATTTGCATTTGAAGTAGTTCTTTAAATTAAGCATTGATTTATTCTGCATATGTTTGCATAATAAAATGGCAGTTTAATATGTAAGGATCGTAAGTAATTATGAATTTCGAAGCTAATTTACTAAGTTGTTTATCTTTTTACCGAAAAATTAGTAGTATGTTGGAATGAAGAATAAAATAATAAGTCTTAAAACATAGAGCTTAACGACGAAGAAGAATATGTTACAGAATAATGAAAGTCTTTCTCCGTGCGTTTGCATAAAAATGTTTTTTTTTGTATCATCATCAGCCTGTGTCCGTCCACTGTTGAACGTAGGCCTCCCGCATGAGTCTCCATCCTCTTCGATCCTCCGCCTTCCGCATCCAGGTCACTCCCGCTATTCTTCTTATATCGTCGGTCCATCTTGTAGGGGGTCGGCCAATGCTTCGTTTGCCAGTTCTTGGGCGCCATTCCAATACTTTTCTTCCCCATCGACCGTCGTCTCTTCGACAGATATGTCCTGCCCATTGCCACTTGAGTGTGCCTATTCGTTGGGTAGCATCCACTACTTGAGTTCTTCTGCGTATTTCCTCGTTTCGGATTCTATCTTTTAGCGACTCTCCGAGCATGGATCTCTCCATAGCACGCTGGGTGACTTTTATTTTATGGGTAAGACTTGCTGTCAGATTCCACGTCTCTGCGCCATAAGTTAATACAGGGAGGATGCATTGGTTAAACGCCTTAGTTTTAAGGCATTGCGGAATTTTCGCTTTAAAAATGTACTTTCGTTTTCCAAATGCTGCCCATCCCAGTTGTATGCGCCTGTCGATTTCTTTTAAAATTATTTCTAATAAAAGTTGTATTACTTGTCCCAGATAGGTATAGTCGTATTTTTTGTATCAGAAAGGCATAAATATCAATGTATTTTAAATATGCAAAAAAGAAAATGTGTCTTTGCATACAATAGTTAACATTTAATTTTTACGATGTCTACCGGTATATTTGTTTTTTAAAATACATGTTATATTTTTTTTACACAATAATTCATAATTTCCTATCTTTCAAGTACAGTTGACAATAAAAAGAAACGTTAAATAAAAAAAGGTGTTCCCGCAAAATTTATACTGGCCTTAAAAAAGATGTCAGACGTGATCATGGATTGTAATATTATTAGTAAATGTTAGTCAACTATATATTTTTACAAGTATGACTAATGATAAATTATTAAAATTTATAAATACTTCTTTACAGATACATATTTTGACCGTAAATATTAATAACGAATATATAATTTATCCAAGAGTTATGAAATTCGAATCTTAGAACTTTATCCGTAATATATTTAAAATTGGAATATATTTTTTGAATTGAAGATTTCTTGTTACCTTTTTTGCTTCGATAGATAAACTGAAAAGTAAGCTTTGAAACCAAAGACGATACGTGACAATCTTATTATTTTTAATTATATAGCGATAGATATTTGATGACTGGTATCATGATAAAACACATAAACTGCAACACGATGACTTAAAATAGTCATAGAATATAAGTTTGTAATATGATATTATAAGTATTATTTGTTTATTCTCATATGAAAATAAACGTGAGTAAAACATTTTCGCAATCAGATTGTTTGTCTTGTGGGGTATTGAATTTTTTTGCTTTTTTGGGGTATATTGTACATATTTACAAGTCGTATTATTGTTACAGATATGTTATTTGACGCCTTACTCGTTTACACAGCAAAATGTAAAGTTTATTGCATTTGACAAAAACAGTTCATGCAAGTATTTGTTTGACTGGAATAAAACGGAAACGCCCCGGAAAACAAATGAACTTTTTTAAGACGTTTTTTAATACGTTAGCGAACAGTTAACTTACATACTATCAAATATAATGGCAATTATCGAAATAAAATAAAGGAAATTGGTGCTAAGGGATATGCAAGATCTACGAATTTGAAGCGAGGGGTAAAATACTTATTTTTAGATGTTAAATGGGGAGAAAATAAGAGTATATAAATCATAATCCTGTCTTTCTTTGTTCTAGAATGACATTTTGCTGATACTAAGAATAAAAAGGTGGAAATTAGCTTCATCTGGAACATGTTTCTTTAGTAAAATCTACCGAAAAAGGAAATACGATACTCAAACTCTTGTAAAACGCTGGCTTATAAGGTATCGTGAACGATTTCAGTTGGTTTCCAAATGACTGATTGGATTATAGTTTGTAATTATGACTGGGCTGAACTGCCAAGGTAGTTTGGGTCTAAAGATGTCCTGATAAGAACGCCGTCCTTTTCTACTTTAGTTTTACCGAAATGTTAAAAAAATAGCCAGTGTATTGAAGAAAATTTCAATCACATTCCTTTTTGAGCTCAGGTATTTAAACAACATTTTTTGAACGGTAATTTAACCCTTTACGTGCGGATTAAGATTTCATAAAAAGTCACGAAATAAGTCAATTAGTCTATGAAAAATAAAGTTGAATATTTAAGGACGATTTTTTAATATGTTTTTATTGGTTAGTGCTGCACCTTCAGAACTAAATTAAATAAATCCATTAATATTTAAAAAAAGGGCAAATTTGAAACATGTGTAGAATGACCCAAAAGCTTTAAGTAAAGCTCAATGGCTTACAAGCTTTGAAAAATATTTAACATAATTTCAAATAAATAAATGTTAAGACTGAAATTTTCTTCAACTTAAAATAACCTCCTAAGAGTTTTTTTAAAGAACTAGCTACATATATCAAAAAATAATAAAATAACACTACCTCGCATATCTTTAATGCTTGTTTTATCTTCAAAAATAATAAAACCGGTATAAATGCAGCTTTAGGTCTCGTGGTTTATTTTTTAAGAGCTTTTCTTATGTGCGTCTGAGCCGTGAAAAAAGCACAATAAAGCTTCACTCATGAAATATTCTTTTTCAATACATTTTTTTCCATTCGCAAAAAAGCGATATCGAGACCAGATGTTATGCGACTTATGTTTATAAATGCGATCTCAAATGTATAATAAAAGAATATCATATGTTTTTTTTTTTTAATAAAACATTGGAAATAGTATTTCATGATAATACAGTAGAATACCATTCTGCAGACTATATTTTAAACATATATTGTTTATTACTTAAATATACATATACTAAACATAAAATTCTTTTTTCAACGCGTCAATCCAAGCAAGAAAATAATGGCAGCGGGATGCGAACCTCGGACTTTGGAACCCAACAATTAAAAAGGTATTCATACCGCTCGGCGAATCGCGCCATTGCTATGCCTAAACCGACCTGCGATGAAACTAGTATTTATATCATTGTTATTATCGTACGACAGATGTCGCCATAGTATATATTCAAAGTATGTATATTTTTATTATTATTCTATCAGTATTCATTTATTCACAACGTCTTAATTTTATTATTTTCCGGCAGTCTATTTATTTTATGTAAGTACCATTCGGGTCTCGAACCAAACTATAGACTGAATGGATGTGAAACGACTACTTATAGTTCCGACTCGGACTTTATAACCAATCCTTTACCTGTGTTACTGATGGATAATTTTTACCTTCTTGATATTGTCTCAAGGAGACATTATTAATTAATTTTTTAAATTTTATTAGAATATTATTTTATTATTTCAATATTCTAATCTACTTTTATAGATCATTGACTATATTACAATATTATTATTACTTAAATATACATATACTAAACATAAAATTCTTTTTTCAACGCGTTTGTCAAAGAGAATTGTAAAATTTTGGTGGAAAAATCTCGTCAGCGAAATAAAAAACGTTTGATTTGTTGGAGAATATGTATTTTTTATGTGATGCAATGATTCACCAACGATATTAGACTATATCCTGGAATTTACACATCATCCATTTTAAATAAGTTTATTAATCATAAATGGTGGTCGTTGGTCGATTTTTATTGATAAAATCAAATTAATGTGTTTACATATTTTTAACATGTTTAATTAAAAATGAAACATTATGCTTTTTTAATATTCTACATTGTCTACTTAACATTAAAAAAATAAATTTTATAATACTTTTCCCTATCAAAATATTATATAACCATCGTAAAAAAATAGTATACTGTATAACTTTTTAAATTTTATTTACCTGCCGTAGAAAAGAGCATAAATTTCAGCTATCTATTCTTTAGGCCCCAATTTCTCGTGGTTCTTAAAATCTATTCCTATTAATTCATATAAAATAGAAAAGATGCAGTTCCTGTTATTAAGTGAGTATCAGTAAGTTGACAGAATGTTATAGCGATAATTATGTGACAATTACATGATACAAGTGAGCGAAAAAAAAGCAAATTATATAATTTTAATTTACATCATATAAACATTTTAAACTCGAAGTACACATACGAGTTTATTATGTAAAAAATATTTTACTTGAGCTTATGCTTTTATGATTCAAGGCGTGAGTCGTGCTGAGTATCAACAGCAGCCGCTTGTTATCAGTACGGACCTGTTTTCTGCGATCGTATTGGCTCCTTTGCGTGTCATCTGCATAAGCGATGAGAGGCTTTTACTCGCATGCAGGAGATATGGTGCATGCGAAGAGGGTGAACCTGCGTCTAACATACAGGCCGAGTGGTTTTACCCATGTATGATATAACAGATTGTCGCAGAAAATGTTGTAAACATAGATCGATACAATTTTGAACTTTAATATGACGATTATTGTAAGTAGTTTTGAGATTGAGTTAATAAAATAAGTATATATAATCAATAAAATACTCAAACGGTTTTAACTGTGAATAACTAATAAAATAACAAAAAAAATATATAAGAAAGCACTCAATTTGTGCAATAAAAAACAACAATTTGAGGACCGTCTTCAAAAGTAAAATTATTTATTATATATATAATATGACGTGAAATATGTACATGGTACAATTAATATTTTAAAATCATTTTAGATGGAATATTTTGAAGACATAAAATTTATAATTATTTTTGTTGTTGTTTCTTCTTAATTTATATTTTTGTACTACAAAAAAATATAAGGAATCGAGTTGTTTGTGTAAGCAGAACCTAACTAAATAATTTAAATAAAATTTTAATGAAGTTTTTAAATAAATGGAAAAAAAATAAAAAAAAGCAGTGACTTAGTGTATATTTTATTAAATTATATCGTAATTTGGGCTCTTACTATTTTAGTGTTTAGATATTAATTAATAGATTAACTCTACAGATTCATACTTATAATCGATAAGTAATATTTGTGTATACATATATGCATTATACAAGCGATACGTTTACATTAACTCGTGAAAAAAAAATTGGAATACGACTATATGAAGGAAATTGGAAACTCTCAAAATTTTTTTCCTAAACAGAACTTATTAAAAAGATGGATAAGATTCATATTTGTCTTAGGATGTATAGTTAAGAGAAACGCAACAATAAAAATAATGAGTGTCATAAAGTAAGTCATCCTGTATACAGATAGTGCATAGAAAAAGGGATGGGTTGGCCTGCAGGTAGGAAAGCTTCTGAGCTTGTGAGTTTCCAAAGCTCCTGTTGGAAGACGTGTAAAGCCCACTGCTCGTCGTAAAGCGAAAGCTCGGGTCTTTGCAGTCGCTTTGTAGCAATGAAAAACGATTTTCAGAATTTGAATATTTTATCTATAAGTGACGTTAAATGCAAAAACGTTTGAAATGTGAACAGTTTATTATTAATGAATGCACACTAATTTCAAATAGAAATTCCTTTTGGAAGAATCTAAATTACTTTATTAGTACATGATATATATGTTAAAGTGTTTTTTCAAAGATTATACGCTTCGAATAAAAGAACAGATTTTATAAATGTCAGTAAGTTTAGCCATTTTTAATTTTTTTTATTATTTTAAATTAATTGCGTGAGTTTTAGTATGTATGCTTACTATACAAGATTTAATTTGTGCAGTTAAATTGAGACTCTTATGTTAGTTTTACAGTTTATTTATTCTTAATTGATAAATTAAAAAAATAATGGACGAAACAGATGAAAATATATATTTTCAAAAGGATTTAAATTTATTAAACAATTTCACAAATAAAAGCTGTATGTTGTTAGTTATTGTCAAGTTTAGTGACGATGTAGTTTTAAACAATTTGTACAAAAACATAGTTGAACAATTCAAATAAATACTTTCAACAAGACTACAACGGTATTCATGTTGTGCACCTTTGTGGTGTAAATTAGGTTACAGAAATTTGCGGCCGCCTTAATCCGGCCCTGGTCCTCGGCGCTGGTTTTAGCATCTGTTGTTTCAGCCAAAGCATTCGCAAGTGAAAGCTATTTAAGTAATGAGGTGTGCTAAATATTAATTATGTTCTTTGTTCAGGGCCGGCTTCGAGTTATTTGTTCTCGTGGCGCCCATTGTATTTATTGGCCGTTGAATTGTATTACAAGAAAACAAATAATAATGGTGGTTTTAGTTGTAAGACTTAATTAAATCAAGTGACTGAATATTATTTTAGTTACTTGTAATTATGCAAATCATTCGCAGTTTATCGTATTAATCTATTTTTGTTGCCATTTGTAATAACTAACCATAAAATATTTCTTAGTTATTAACTTTTCATGTATATTTTAAAACATCATGTTTAACAATTTAAATAAATTAGTTCTAATAAGACTACTAAATGATGTTTTTTCAATTTCAATTGGTATAAACATTTAAATTATTAACAAATAACTTAAATTTTGTTTTGTATACTCGTAAATGACAAATAAAATTGGAGCAAGCGCCCATCGTAGTTGTACCAAAGAAGAATTGTGCTTATATTACGTATGTATAGTAAGCTCTGACATACTATTATATATATAAAGTGTAAGTGAACTTACTTCCAGTATAAATTCAAACACAATCCAGAAACCCGAATTCGTAACAAAAAAATACACAAATTTGTTACACTATTATCAAAAGGTATAGATGTCACAACTTTTAAATGTTTGTACCGGATCTCATTTTTTAACACTATCCAGTCCGATTACACGTTGAAGTGTAATTACAAGAAAACAAATAATTCGGGTCGTGCGATCGTTCCGCCAACGCTTAAGTGGCCGACTGAATATTATTTAAGTTACTTGTAATTTTTCAAACATTCGCAGTTTATCGTATTAATCAATATTTTTTTTACTTTTGACCATAATTCAAAGATCTCAAACCTTTTCAGTGAGGGTCATATTTAATTTTATTTGAACACATGACGATAAATTCATGTCAACGATATCAATTTTTAAAAAATAGTAATGTGACATCAGACTTTATCTTGCTTCTTAATTATTATTTTTAAGTTGGGAAAACGTTGACCGTTTTTCTCGATCAATATTTCGATTGTATGCATTTAAATTTTATGTTTGTTAGCAAAACAAGTATTTCCGAAAATATAAACTGTGTTTTTTTATTTTATTTTCTATTTCAATGCAATATATTTTTGATTAGAATTAGTTGACGATTTACGCTGATGCTTTTTCCGATATTCCCGATGATGCCGAGGAGATCGAAGACAGCGACGATGATGGGGGATGGATTCATATAAACAAATAAATATATGCAATTTTTTTTGTAAGCAATTCTTTAAAAAAAACCGTCGGTCTCCGTCGTAAAATTAATCTCGTACCGCGCGGACTGAATAGTGTATGTATTTTTCAGGTGACGTGAATCAAAGGATTCCTATTATTATATTAATGAATTAATGCATGTTTTGTTTACAAATAATTATTTTGAACGTTGATTAGTAGGGGCCATGGACTGTTTAAACATTCTTGTATGATTCGTGTTTAATGTATCTTTTACGAGACTTGCATGGATTTACGATGCACCGGAAATTGGTAGCGAAATGCGCTCCCTTTAAACAGAACATGCGCCGGATGTTTTATGGGTCTGTATTAAAATATGTATAAATCCATACTGAGCGAGTCATTAAAGTAATACGCATTAACGTCATGGATGGATTATATATCATCATTAATAATTTAATATACTTTTATTTGTACTCCTGTAATAATTTGATTAGTTAATCAATCATGTGAATCATTAATCATGAAATTAAGTAATGTGAGCCTTCTAAATGTAATGATCTCATTTATGGCAAAAATTTAATACTCTTGCTTTTAATACGCGCTGTCATTTAAAATAATTGTTACAATTGAATGATAATAGTGGTGAAGAATTATAATCTTTGGTGCCATTAAAGCGTTATTTATTAATTAAGTAAAGTAAGGTTTTAGGTGATGGATTATTTTACATCATCATCATCATCATCATCAGCCTGTGTCTGTCCACTGTTGAACGTAGGCCTCCCGCATGAGTCTATTATTTTACATATGTGCCCATAATTATGAAAGTAGTGTAAGTCAATAAATTGTAAAAAACGAGTTATTAATTTATTTCAGTTCCCAATGTTGTGAATTAATATAATCTTCATCCAAGATTAATTAAAAAAATATAAATACGGCATATTATGCAACATGAAGTTGTCATTTTCATTGGTTTTCAACCAACTTAAAAACACAAACCTTTAAATATCTCAGAACGAATAAAACATGACTTACACCACTTTCATAATCATGGGCACATATATGATTCAAGGTCAAAACTTACCTAGGGCAAACTTAACGTTTATTAACGCGGAGCGGAAGTAGTTGAATACACACCTGTGGAGTAGAATGGAGGGCTAAACTGATGCGCCGCAGGGGTATTATCATTCAAGGTTATATATTACCGAGGGCGAACTTGACGCTCGTCCAGGCGGAGCTGAAGTAGTTGAATACCCGCCTGCGCATGAAAGATCAAGGTCGGTGTGTTGTCTTAACCTGATACGTTTCAAGGGAAATAACATTTATGGGCGTCACTTACCTAGGGCAAACTTGACGCCCGTCCAGGCGGAGCGGAAGTAATTGAAGACGCGCCTGTAGAGCGGGCGCGGTGGGCGGCGGCGGCGGAGCGCGCTTGGTCGCTCCTCGTCCGCCTGCGCCGAGCCGCCCTCGCCGCCCTCGTCCTCGGCCGCCTCCGTGGCCGCGGGGGCGGCCGCCCGCCCGCCGGACAACTCCACGGGAACCGCCGCCTCACAAGGACGAGGCTGAGGCAGATGCCATTCAACGCGCTAAGCCGACACTCGTCATCTCGGAAACGATTGAGAAGCACTGGTATCGAACAAAGTACCTAATATATACCGCTTTAGCGAATTAAAACGATCACTTTCATTGAAACACTGCCATCGAGTTGACGACATGAGCATTAATTGTCATCTTGCAAAAGATTACGTAGCACTGGATTCAATATAAAGTCAATATATACCGCTTTACTGTAAAAAGAACAATCACTTTTATTTAAACGTATGCATTGAATTCAATACAAAACACTAAGTATATAACTGCCTTTATCAAATAAGAACGATCATTTTAATTAAAACACTGACATCTTGTCGACGAAACGATCACTCGTTATCATTTTGCAAACGATTAAGAAGCACTGGATTTACAAAGTACTCAATATATACCACTTTGGCGAAAAAAAACGACCACTTTGATTAAAACACTGGCATCTAATTGACGAGACAAGCACTTTTTAACATCTCGAAAACGATTGAGTTACACTGATTTCAATATTAAGTACTTAATGTGTGACCACTTAAGCGAATTAGTTTTTGCGAACGATTAAAAAGCACTGTTTAAAATTATAAGCCTTCGAGATATAACATCTTTGTGAAGAATGTCAAGAATTGAACGAAGAACTTCACAAAATCATTGCTGTCAAATTTTATGGATGGGATGAGAAAACATGTCGTGAAGAGACGATATCGCTTTCAAAAAAAAAACTACCATTTAGTGGGCGATACAAGTACTTATTGTCATCTCGTCATTTGAAGGCGAAGCACTGGTTAAAGATAAGATATTCAAGATTGAAGTAGTTTTGTTTATTTTGTACAATATAAATGTCAAATTCACTATAACACTATCCTTCAATGGATAGGATGATCACTCATTGTCATTCTGGAAATGATTGATAAGTACTGTTTAGAGAAAAAATATGAAGAAATTAAGAAGATTTTGGAATAAAAGTATTCATTTTTAGCAGCACTGCGAGACTAAAAAATATCTTTTAATAAAATCGTGTTTGTGTGTTAAATGTATACTTGGTTAAAAGACATAACCTAAAAGAAGAATAATGGCCAAAAAACACTTGTCATTTGATTTAATATACTTTGATACTGTCGAAATGTATTAGAAATTCTTTGTATTAAAGCTTGAGGTACTGAAATAAATGTTACGCTACTAATTGCGGTGTCAAAATTTAATACAGAATAGTTATAATACAAAGTTTGTAACGAAACAATTATTTGTGATTAAACATTGTCATTTGACAGATTCGTATTAAAGGTTAAAGGTCAAGAGCGAAGTATTTGTGAAATAAGAGAGAAACTTTCTGAAGTGATAAAACGCTATCAATTTACAAGACAAAGGTTAAGTTTCATCGATCGCCCGTGAAACACTTGTTAGGGAAGTAAGAGTCTAAAATTACTGTTACAAAATAGATCAAAAGATACAAGTCGGAATAATATGTACCGAGAAATTCACGAAGGATGATAATGTCACAAGTAACAAATTACTGAATATCGTAAACAATCATCTTAAACCACAAGGCTAATTAAATAAAATATTCAGTGAGTATGAATTTAATTCAAAACACGAATACATATATTTTATTTGAAAATACGAAAATTCTATCTTGGAAATACATGTTCTAAAAAAATATTGGTGTACATTGTAAATATAATGTTTTTTCTCGCACACATAAAAATGACATATGGACTTTAAATTCATCAAATATTTTTTCCTCTTATGCACTTTAAATCTGGGCGAAATTCACTCAAATTTGTTTCATTGGGGGCGTAGAAAAAAATATTATCGTAAATTGAAATATTTGTGACTATTTTCAAAGTTGATCGTAAAATTTCCGCGTAATTAAAATACTCCAAATTAGAAAAAAAAAACAGAAAAGCAAACCTTTTAAAAAAGTTTAATTATTATTTATTTTCCTAAACAAATAAGATTGCAAGAAACTACGTTAAGTTTAAATTATTAATTATAACTTATTTATTATTAATCCTTTATAATTTCATTATGCCAACAAGCACATTTTTATTTGGTGGAATGCTTTAAAAGAATTTTTCTCAGTCAATTTCAAACACTTTGAAATTTGTTGCCTAAACACTTTGATGTATTAATTACGAAACACTTTCAAACTGAAGCGTTCTCAATGGCATGGCGCTTCAAAACACTTAATTTTCTGTTTTACAGCCGAAAACTTGTTATTACACCGTTAATCTCACGGAGTATTATGCTGTTTACTGTATTAATACCAGGCCACTTTCAATTTATTGTGTTTAATCTAATACGCTAAAAATTTGATGTGTCAATCTCAAAGTGCTTGTTGTTTAAAAAGTAATCTCAAGCACATTATTTTAATGTATAATAACAATCTTTAATCTCAAAAACATCGACACTATTTCAATTAACGTTCCAATAATTATCTTATGTAGCTTTACTTAAAAAAGCTATAACTGGCAATTACTCGGATGATCTTAAAACATTTGAATATTCTTTTAGAGGAATCATAATTCAATAAATAGATATTTCATATAACAATTGTTTTCCGAATACATTCAGATTAGTATTACTAATAATTGCGTATTATTACGGAAGATAATTAATGCGAGTATGCCTACAGTTTTGAACATAGTTTAAATTTCAGTTTTGTTTTAACGATAATAATTTTTTATCCAACAAATATGACATGCAACACTACCTTTGTAATTCTACTTTAGGTGTTGTATCTTGAATCTTAGCATATGATATGCTTAGAATACAATTGATACCAATAACATATCAATAATATTTGTTTATAAAAAATAAACCATCACCTAAAACCTTACTTGACTTAATGAATAAATAACGCTTTAATGGCACCAAAGATTATAGTTCTACACCACTATACTCATACAATTCAAATAAAAGTTACATTTTAATCTAAATAATTCACTAGAGTGGTAAAAAAACAAGATACGTGTATTTTATTTACTCTTTTAATACCCGTGATAAGTAAATAAAAGCATAAAATACGACTCTCCTTTGCTAGTCTTAACATCAATTTTTTCTGTCGCACTACTGTGGGTGTTAAATTTTTAATGCATTTTTTCACTTGATGAACAAGGTTCTACACCTTTTACTGCCTCGTATAAACCTTTTTTGCCGAAAAGTAAAGTAGACATTTATTCTTAACGGCCTATTATAGCACGTTTTCACGCGGTATCATTATTAAAGTTTATTGTATTTTTAACAGCATCTTAATTCCTCCACATATTCCCCATTAAAATTGTTTTAGTACACAAAATTTGCATAAAAAACTGTCATTAATGATGTATGTAGTTTAATTTTTTCAACTAACATAAGGATACAATTCAAGGATGTAAGAGTATATCAAGGATGTATGCATGATAACAGGTATTACCTGCAGGTGGTTTTGTTTATATTATGAAGAGGCTAGTTGTTTAGAATAGAAAATGTTTTTGTAACGCAGAGTTCAGCGAATTTGAATGGTACTTGTAGCAGTAGAAGGCTAGATGAAAAATATTGAGAAATATGTAGATTGTGCAACTATTTTAATATTATTTCTTTACTATTTTTCTTTAACGCTCCTATGGAGTAGTTAGTAGAAAAATGTTATTTATGCAAGAATATTTTGATTTAGTACAGCTGCAATGCAAAGTCCGATATATTGCGCCTAAAGAGAGTAGTGAGCTCTTATTACGAGCTACCACTTTCAGTGATTGCCAAAATATTGTAAACATTCTATTCTTTCAATAGACTGGACATATGTGATAAGCGCTTTCACAAAAATCGCGTAAAAAGAGTACAAACTTAATAAAAAAATAATAAAAATCGCATTTATTGTAAAAAATAGTTTAACTCTCGATATCTAGTACATGTCAAAATCTTTAATCCATACGATTCGACAAATGTTGGTTTTAAGTTGGACGCTGATGAGATTTCACTTGTTGATTTCAGGAAACAATTTATACATAAGTTGTCAAAGAACATACTGTTCTTGAAGCCGCTGAAGCTTCAGGTTGTTTCAGTGGCTCTAGCAACAGTCGGCTATACTTCATTGAGGAAGGGGAGAACACGCGACGAAAGCTTATTTATTTTATTGGGCTCGGCTTATAAACTTGGCCGCTATTCAAGACTCAGTGCCGACGAGATTTTGGGAAAGGACGGAATTTACTTTAACAAAACAGCTCAAGTAAAGTATAAATAATAAGAAACTGAAGATGCCAATCAAGGGATAGATGGATAAAATTCTACGTTGGATGATATGTATTTTATGTTTGTATGACGAGTTGAACTCTTTATTTTGGTGATAAATTGATATTAAATTTTCACAAAAATAATGGAAAACATTTAAAATGGCGTCGTGTAATACCTACAGTAATTAAAAACTGAACGTATACGTTCTTATTTGTTTTATTTTATTTGAAAGTGTAGTTATGTTTATTGTAATAATATCGGTAAATATGTCTGCGTTAAGTGAAAATCATTTGCAAAAGTGTACATTTAAATTTGTCGATGAACCATTTCGGTGTGGAATCATTTTAAAAACCAATGCATATATTTTTAAAAGAGCCATAATAAAGAAGATTAGAGAAGATCTGTTTTCCGCTGAAATTTATGTGATTAAAGTATATAAATTTTAGATAATCAAAAATCTTACTATGTTTATCTATCGATAGCTAAGCTTTTTAATATTTACTCCTGCATGTAATATCTATATATATAAAAGAAAGTCGTGTTAGTGCGGTATCGCATAACTCAAAAACGGCTGAACCGACTTGGCTGAAAATTGACGGAAAGGTAGCTTAGAACCGTAAAAAAGCAAAAAAATACTCAAAATTGATTTGATTAAGAAAAAATATTGAATATATACGTAAACATGTTTTCATACAAGACTATTGTCATTTGACAGAACGGTCAGTTTGAGAAATTGTTGCCATAGCAACGCCATAAACAAAAATTACGCAAACGTAGGTATTGTAAGTAGGTACCTACGTAAGGTACGGAATATTTTGAAACAAAAAAAAACAAAAGACAGGAAAAAAAGACAAAAACAAAATAAATATTAGTCAAAATATCAGTTTAATCTTTTATTTGTTAAAAATGTTATGACAAAAGGCAACTGAAAGGAATAACAGAACACATGTGACAGCTATTGTATTTTTGTCTATGGTTTGATATATATTTGTCTATCGGTTGACGTTTTGTTTCGAGAACGTTCGAGTTTCTATTAGATTATTGTGCCGATATTATTATTAATTATGCCGCGACGAAAACGTTCGAATCTTTCACGACAAAGCCGTCATGCAACTAGGAATCGAAACATCGCGAATAAAAGGACTGACCTAGAACAAGAAATAGTGCGTGAACAAAGCCGCGTTCGAATGGCTCGACTCCGAACTTCACAATCACAAGATCAAAGCGAGGCAGCCCGTGAAACTAAAAAAAAACCAATATTATTTCACTATCAAAATGAAAAATCCATTGGATGGTGAGTAAACAATATTTATAAAATCAATATCATAGTTTTGATTCCGTCATGACATACATTTTACAGTGTTTGGTTTTGCTTTAGGTTTCCAATAAAAGACCAATTACACTGCTTATTGCCAGGAAAATAACAAAGTTAAGGATTAGGGGCTGTTTGTTTAGAGAAAATTTGACAAATAACTGGCAACCGATTGAAAATCATTTATCTTCACCCCTTTATAATTATGCTAAAAATATGGATGTAAGCTTTACATACAAAATAGCAAATCTATTGTCTTAATTTCAGATGAAGAAACTATCAAGATCGTTAGCTCGATGAATTATTACGCATATCGTTTGATGATTCGTCAAAATGTTAAATACTATTTGCTGCGGTTTCGTCGATTACTACAACAATATTGCGTCGACATGTACGTCAAAATAGAAATTTCAGGCGAAACAAAGTTCACCGGGTCAGCTAGTAATTATATAAAAGAATTATATCAATAAACATACGATGACACCTCTATTTTTAATAAACAATGTATAAATTATTGTAGTGTAGACGAAGCGATGTATAATCTAAATAACCTGATTAAATGTCACAATGTCAACGAGAGAGACCTACAACTTTTTCTAGCTGTATCAGTTAGTATTCATACAAAAACGTTTAACTTTTAATTTACATTTAAAAGAAAATAAACCATTTCATTACAGTATTGCGCGTGATTGGACGAAAGTTAAGGGCATATTAAACGAACTGTATTTGTAAGCAAGGTTACGCCTTTGCGTTTCAGCCACGCGCTACGTACAGCAGCTGTCCATGGAAATGTTCATTAATTATTGACTGCGTCGGTCAGTAGACCGCTGCAGCCGTTTTATCAAATCAAAAATGCCAAAAGTATTGTGAAATTCGCGCTTGAAAGTGTCGCCGACCGCCTTTGCAATTATTTATGCAGATATAAACGAGAAGACTACGTTGGGCAGGTCACGTTGCCAATTGAGATGTCTCCAATAAGAAAAATAAAAAGTATTATATTTAAAAGATGGCTATGCAGTCTTGATTTAAGTAACCGGACGTGTCCTAAATATACACACTTTTTATTAAAATTAACAAATATTTTTGAAAATAATGATGTTAAAAGGTACAAATAATTTACTGCTATCATCGGATGATAATGTTTAGTCTAATTTATTTTATAATCTAGCAATGAAGAAATATCTTTAAAAGACACTATCGTTTTTGCTTATTTATTATACTGTTAAACACATTTTTTTTTTAATTTTGTAATATTTAGATTTCTGTAACATCAAAAAAGTTTATTTTTTATCAAATATAATTTTATATTGATAATTAAAGGTGACTATAAAATTGGCAATTGAAACAAATCCTCTCTGCACAAGTTCACAAAAAAAGATGGCCTTCGTTAGATTTGTTTAACGGAAATGAGTAATCGTCACACGTTAAATAGTTTGTCACAAAAGGTTTATTAACCATAAATGACCAGTTAGAATATCACTGAATATATCTGAAGAACAGGTATGATGGACATTATATGATGGAAGGCATTTGGAAATGAATCAATTTAGAATTCTATGAAACTTAACTGACAAAACATGCTCAGTATATACGTGTAATGTTAATTTAAATTAATTATGTAAAGTAAAATATTAAAAACACAATTAAAATAATGAGAGGTCATTGTTTCTAGTTGAGAATAACAAATCGGTCGGACACTTCAAACAAGTTGAATTCAAATTAAAGCCTAACGGGTATTAGTTCGAGGTAAATAATTACACTTGGCAAAAAAACTGTTTACCTTAGAAAATCAATGTACGTTCAAATCGTTTATCCAATAACGAAGAATGATCATTCATTCAAGAATATTTGTTAGTCGTTTCAACCCACGGTAAAATGTGTTTTTATTCTCAATGATTACTTTTAACAACGCAAATACATATGTAAATCAGCACTGTCCATGAGAGTATAATCTTCGATAAACCTCCGAAACATTCGGAACTATCTGCTGCTAGGGAATCTCTGGTGGAGAAGATGAACATGTCTCTTGAAACGGTTTCACGATGGGGCGACCTCAACCTCGTCAGTTTCAACATTTCAAAAACCCAATCATGTACTTTCTCCACCAAGAAGACTGCTATGGATCCTGTATCTTTCAACGGTTGTTCTCTTCCGAAAGCAAGCTCCATCAACATGCTTGGATTATCAATATCGAATAATGTCAAATATTACGAATCAATTAAGTGTAAAGCCGGTCTCGCTTCCAAAAAACTAGGTGTATTATATAGATCACGTAGGTATTTCAACGATAAACAACTTCTTCTTCTATATAAAGGACAAATCCGACCTATCCTTGAATACGGCAGTCACCTTTGGATTGGAGCCCCAAAATACCTTCTAAACTTAATTGACTCAGTTCAAAGAAGAGCAATTCGTTTGATAAACAATGACACCCTTACGTCTAATCTACAATCAATGGAACACAGACGTAAGGTTGGTTCTCTTAGTTTTTTCTACCGTTATTACCACGGTCGCTGCTCTTCGGAACTTAAAGAACTAATTCCTCCTGCACCCACCCACAGCCGACAAACTCGTCTTACACTTGCCGAACATCCATACACGGTTAATATATGTCGACCAAGAACTGGCAGCTTACAAAGTTCCTTCCTTAATGCCACCGGTAAGCTATGGAATGCTCTTCCAGCATCTGTGTTTCCTCCTTCCTACAATCTGGATCTCTTCAAGAAACAGATAAATATACACTTGCAATCTCCCCAACCCACACACAAACACGAACACAACACACGTTTCCCGCATGCAGCGTCCAGCCTCCCTGGCTGAGCGTCATAGAGTGCACTGGTCTTGACCGGTTGTGCTCTCCTGCATGCGTTTACATAAAAAAAAATATATATACAATTTTCAATGTTTTAATAAAAATAAACCATTTTGACTGATAATTTAAAATACAAAATATCCTAAATAAAATATTATATCTAAGCTGCTTATTGTGATCCATTTTAACACAAGGAAAGAAATATTTATCTATTTAAAATTGTAAATGGATCTCACATTGTACGTTAAATGTGTAAATAATAATACAATTAACGAGTACATATATATTGTTGCGGAGGACCGAGAGGAATGGAGATCGAGATGCAAGATTCTGTTGCTGCAAACCAATCCACCGGATTGATACTACGAAGAAGATATATTATAGAAATATATCAAACAAAAAATAAAAGATCACCTTCATCAAATTATTACAAAATTTAACTGTTCTAGTGACTTTTAACTAACTACTAACTATTTATTGAATAAAACAAACATATAGGTAGATTAAAACATAACAAATTAATTATATTTCTAGTTCTATCGGCAAACGTTGTAGGTGAATATATTCATAAATGACATTTATACGGGGTTGTTTTTAAACATTTTTTTACAAACCGTCAGATAAGTTTCTTAAAAAGATCTAACGGTTTGATGTAATCTCAAGTAATCAAACTTTCAGATTTTTTGCCGCTCTTTGTATACAAATGAAAAACACTGCTCACAGTTTCGATAAAATAAATATTTTCACTTAGTCTAAAACGAAGTGAATATTTTGTTAAAAATTGGCTGTTGATATCTGAAAAAAAAAATACTTCTCCAGAGACATAGAGCATTACCACGTGAAAGCTTCGGCGCTTTTACAACGATATTTAAAAAGTTTCCCGAACTTTGAAGCGGCGGTAGCGCTCATTAAATGTATCGGAAAACAGAAATCGCAAAGTTTCGCATCGATTGTCGTTTAACGCGATATCGCAATTATTACCGCCGGAGTTTTAGAGATAACATCATTTGTATTACAAGCTTTTGTTCTGTAAAGCGTTCTTATGAATATATCATAAAGTAAACAACTATTTTTTATTTAAAGAGATTAATGACGATTTCTCAATGATACCTAAGAAATAATCCTAAAAAATTAAAAAAGTCTTATTTTTATGATAAATGATTATGAGAGACGATACACTAGATAATTTTAAACTACTAGTTAAATTTAAAAAACCTTTGCATTATTTCGCTTGTAATCATAATAATTTGGCTTGGAAAAGTTTTTAAATGGTTGAAAAGATAAATAAAAACATTTACATGAGAAGAGATACACTGTATCTATCTATACAGTTAATCTAATACAATGAACTTTGTGTGAATGAATGAATTGAATTGAAAATACAAAATATGACCAGATTTTAGTAAGGCAACACGAATTTATCTAAAAAAGTCGTTAATTATTCACATTAATTTGAAGTAATGTATCAAACACTTCACTGTACCAAACAACATATCACCAAGGAATAACTTTAAAACATGTATACGATTGAAAAGAAAGCGATTGTTAACGGCCAAGATAAGCTTTTCGGAGCTTTTTCAGTGTCAGGCCGGCGTTCGATCGGCGGGCATTGTCAGTAACCGAAGGCGACTGAAGATTATCGAGCTTTGAGCGCGCACCGTGGCCGATACTGGTCCGTTGTACACGTGAGTTATATTATCATCTGAGAGCGAATCACTCTCTCCTGCGAGGGAACTACCGGAGTGCGCGACGCAGTCTGCTCCGAATTAGAAAACGAATGCGTTCGGAGTGTCGCTGAAAGCGCACGATGGACAACTATTCAGATGATTTTTCAGCAGTGCATGTGAGCCGAACCTTTTTTCCGAATGTTGGATGCAGAAGTGTTAATTTATTTGAAAAAAATATCACGGTAATCATTTTTGATGAAATCAAAGCATTGTATAAGTTATGTTAATCCGTTGGTATTATTCAATTATAGCCCGGCATTCACGCATCGTAAATTATTTATATTGTGAATAAATACTGTCTAACCATCATCAAATTACCATCATTATCATATCCACACCTTTAACTGGAGCATCACAAACAACCGTCACAAAATTCTGTGAGCCGTCAAGGTTTTCGCTTCATCTTTTATCAGCTCCGCCTCTTGTATCTCCGCCGTTACATTCTATGCGTAGTTCCCAACGGCCTTTAAGGACGGTTCTAGGACTTGGGTCTTCTTCAGGGTTGATGACTGACAAGAAATATTGAAAATTAGTAATTCGCCACACACGCCTAAGCCCAATAGCCACAATATCAGTTTCTTAAATTTTTTTCACAAGGATTAAAGATTTTTAAATGAAGTTTTAATTTATAATGTTTTTATTTGTATATTTGCCTTTACTATCTGTAATTTAATATTAATTATATCGAATAAATTATTTAATTCAAATGCTTTGATTTTTTTCCAAGAGAATAACTTTAATTTTATGGAATTCCTTAATACTGTTGATTTTATTATGAACATTTTTTTCAGCAGCGCAATTGAAATGATTTTGATAACTTCAAATTTGTCTTATTTTAATTAAATTTTGATAACAAAGACTGAAACTTTAACAACATAAGATCGAAGTAACTAAGATTAATTTGTACGAATATAAATTTAAATGGTATTGTGAAACATATATAGGTTAATTACATCACACTTTATATATTGGTACATGCATCGTCAATTCATCGTGAAACTGTTTGTTGTTTATTGCTGTTTTAAATTTACGCAGTCTTGGAAACAAATTGGAGATAAAACTGTCATTGTAGTAATATTACATAAATAGTTATTCTTGGTATTGAATACTTTTTATGAGCTCGTGAGATGAAGACATTAAATTTTGGTTCCTAGTTACTTATATGATGCTGCCAGATCAAGATAAATACTCTTTAATTTGAGTAAGATACGATCATTTGCCAAGCACTCGAGAAAGAAACAATAAAACCTCACAGATAATTTGCGGTGAATTTTACCGAGCTATTGTATTAAAGTGGTCTCTGGCCAAGTGTTTTTGTTCTCTCTGTATTGTCCAAGATATCTTTAGACGTCTGTTTTAGACGGACACTAGACCAAGCTGGCTCACAAGCTCGAGGTCAAACTTCAAGAGATTATCGTCAATAAATGATTACTCTGACGGTGTCCAACTATTTGGCAAGTGTGTCAATACTAAATTTCTGAAAATAGTTTGTTTTTTCAAATTTCTAAAAATAAATACGTAGTCAATATTTTTTATTGTTATTAGTTCTATTTTCAACCCAGTGACTATCAATCATGCATTATTAAAACACCAGTTTTATTTGATCAACGAAGTTACGAAGCATTTTGATACAAATCCAATATCTTTAAAAATTAGGATTAACGAATTTTGAAATTTGCCTCCTATGTAGCTGAATTCGTCAAAAATTATGCATATTGTATATTCTGAGGAGTTCCAGAAGCAGATTAAACATGGGAAGATGCATGAATAATATAAGTTATCAGAACTGAGTGAGTGTCATTTGTGGCAACTATAATATATGTTCACAAAAGCTAGTGGATATGGAAGAATACGAAATGGACAAAAACATATATATTTTAGTAGCCATTTTAGAAATGGAACGAAACATAGGTCATGTTATGCAGGTACGATAATAAAAGATAATAGTACAGTCTTCCTGGATCATTGTTGTCATGATGCTTAGTCATAAGCAAAGCGACTACATTAAAGATCTTCAAGAGAATGAAGAATATAAACAGAAGAGTATTGAAAAAAAGGATTTAATCATGCTTCATTAAGTGAGACCAGTATTTTTTTCTATAAAATATGTAAATGAACAAGAAAATTAAAAAATATGAAATATTTTTGTAATACGTAATTAAACATGTACAGCATGCTGATAAAAAATTCAATTAAAAAAAGTTTGATAAATTTTCGCATAATTCGTCTGTTAATTTAAATAGTCGATTTGATTTTGCTACCTTCTTAATTTACTAAGTATTTCATTTGAATTAACTTTACGTGCTAAGAATATATCAAAGGAAAAAAACAAACGGGTGTGTGGACCATATCTGGACCGCAAACCACAATTTAGAAACATTTGGATTACACCTTTTGACCACATATCTTAATCCGCATCGATACAATCTCGCCGTTGTATCTTCTGTTTTTACGGCCTCTCTATTCTTGGAGCTGTAAAAATTGATGGTCCGCCGTCAATATTAGTATTTCTGTACCAAAATTATATACGCTTTATACAGACAATTATCTACCGATTTGAAAAAATCTCGCAAAAATTCTCAGTAAGGATTGAAATACAAAATATTTGAATTATATGAAATTTACATTTTGCTAAGTCATGGTGGTTGGTATTTTCATCGTTATATAGTTAACTTTAGATGATAAAATCAATATACGATATACGAATTACATTGTTTTTTTTTTCTGATACGTCATTTACGTACGAGATGGATAAATTTAGCATACTATAAAATACATTTCGGTATGATGCTCATCTGTGAAAAAGTCTCTCACCGTAGTTTTCATGCCCTATGAACTACATAAAGTAAAAATCGAAAGCCGTCTTTTGAACTCATTCACACTGAGATCATTGATAAACTGTGATTTATGAACGATGCGTTAAAGTCGGGTAAGGGAGTGAAAATGAGTAAAAGGAAATTATTCATAGTGAAATGGATAAAAATTAAAAAAACTTATGAAAAATAGTGCTCTGGATCCCATCAGTTATTTAGTTATATCCTAGTTTTGATTGCATAAAGCATGTATTTAGTTGAGTCGCTGCTTAAGACATAATGGTCCAAGACTCAGATTTTTCACGCTAAAGATCCGATTTACTTATAAATCAGATGAAAAAATCACACAAAAATATTCCTAGGATTCTAGAACTAACCCTTTTTAAGCACTGAGACCTCTGATCTGGAGGTTGTAAGGCACCATATATGTTCCCAAGTCAATCTTCAGAAGCAGATATGTCCTAGAAAGTGGAATGGACAGTGACAGCTCAAAACACTGAACGGTGAAAACTTTGTGGTGACCATATGTTCCAGATATGGAAAGGATATGGGAATAAGAATGAAAGAATGTATTGATTTAATAAAGCGTTTTAACGCTTGATACACCAGTATGATGTTTTTGTTAACTTAAAATTTTTATTCATAAAACTATTAATAATATGGATATTGTTTTGATTTCATTATTATTAATTTGAGTAGAATTTATCAGTCACCTTATACATATGTTTTAAGCTTAAATTTTATTATAAAACACGTAACATTAAACGGTTTATTTCTTGAAGTATCAGGAGCGCACGTAAATCGAGGAGGCAAATGACACACTCGGCAGTTTCATTCCTCTCTTTGCCTGGTGTGTGATCTCGCTCGTCTCTCCACTCAAGCCACCGATTGCTCAGCTGATGCCCTGATAATCTTCCCGAGACGCTGGGTGCCAGCTCAAGTAGAGGAGGTGGCCCCGGCAGGTATCAGGGGGGCAGACGATGCCAGAGCTCTGCAAGATTACCTTCGTTAGTCGTAGACGTCTTGGAAAGAGCCGGAACCGGATTACCTGCGGCAGAGAAAGAAAATTCCAAGTCAGAAATGCTTTTAAATCATACTTTACTATTTTTATACAAGAAAGTGCATTTTGTGTCGTATATTTTAATGCAAAAATTGAGTAAAAAATATTACAAATATACATACAAATATGAATTTCAAAATTACACCATTAAACACAACTTCTTTTCAATGTCGCTTTGCTGTAAAACAAAAAATTGGTAAACTTTGAAATAAGTTAGGTTAGGTACGGGTAGGTAAGGTTAGCGAGACATCTAGTGAGCCAGTTGTCCCATGGGCCAAATGTCCCGTGCTCCAGACGTCCAGTGCGTCCCACGTCGTTACAGATGAGTCGATGAACGAATTGTATGTGAACGAAATGCGGCGGAAATATTTTGCTTAGGTGAAAAAATAATCGTCTTTTTTGTAAATTTTGTGCAAATAATTTAAATTGTTTTAAAAATTTAAATTTATTTTATTGATATATATTTAATATTTATATAAACAACGTATAAGTATTATCGTTGTTTGTAGGAGTTTATAAATTTTATAATACTTCGTTTTGAGAAATTTGTAATCTAATAAAATGTAAAGGTATTAAACTTAAAGTTCCCGTTTTCAAAATAAAGAGATAATGCCGTTTCGTGAAAATTCGCGCGAATATTAAAAGCGGTATTGTTTTTTCCCGCTTTTGTGAATAACAAATCCAAGAAACGCTTTTCAATTTACACGACTTCGTATTAAAACAAAGGGGATTATATTGTGTTTTCATTATTCCCGGCGAACAAAGCATTAAATCATGAATTAAGTCCACACGAACGCCTGTTTATTAATTTACAATTCATTAAACTTTGACACCAGCCATTCCTCCTCGAAGAATCCTCATTAAATGAAAGATATGGGTTCCTGATAGCAATAATTATTATCATCAAAGCAAAATATAATATCAGTTTATAAACATAGAGGAAATATAATTACGAGAAGAGCGCACATAAATTTAATATTCATTTACTAAGTACATTTAATATACACAGAGAACAATGGATGATGCTCGGCCTGGGTTTCATCTGGTTATGTTTATAAATTTGCTGCTAATGATGATATATAATCACATAATTCCACAATGACACGTGCCTCAAATAAATTATAAAACAAATTTTGACTGTCAATATTTAAATGATACTTAGAACATAAAACAGTAATTAACGAATATAATGATGCTTTTATATACCAATATATAAAGTTCACATTGATACTAGTATTATTGTCAAAATAATAATCAATTTGAAAATCATGCATATGACCAAATAAGAGATTACAAAGAAAGAAGTTTTTACTTTAAATTCCACAATTTTACATCTGACGACACGTCGATAAGCCATTTTTATAGATATATATCAAGGGGCCATAAACTTCTTGACGAATTATCGTTAGAGACTGAGAAAAATCTTCCTGAGAAAAAATTCACAATACTTTAATTTAAAGAATTATTGATCAAAAATATGGAACTAAATGAACTTACTCTTGTGACAAAAAAAATGGTATAGTCACTTGGTATTCACTGTACTATATTTATTGCAATAAAAGTCAAGGTTTTTAAGAACCTGTTTTTAAGAATCTGCAAAAATAGTTTATTTCGTGTTTCATTATGAAATATTATTTATATATATCCGCACGAGTAGATAGTGGTCGTATTAATTTCAATCGGTAACCATTCCTTAGTTACAGTCAGATAAAGTTATGTAGTTATTCAAAAGTAGAAAATGTTGTAATTTAATTATGTTTTCTTAGTTGCTTTATGGTAACCGCCGGCCAAACTTGCTGAATATTTATTCATTACCGAAAAGGGTTAATTCATTCAAAATGTTTGAATAAGTAAAACATTAATTGAACTTTATTTTAAATAGAAAAGTTATATTTATCAAGATTCAGTAACATCTACTCAAAATCTTTTATTTAAATCAGATATTAATAAAAAAAAGTTTTTTGTTTCGTATTATTCAAATACATATACTTTAACAATTTAGTAAAACGGCAAAGGCACTCCTAAATGGCCTACCAGCACACCTCGATCTTTTTCTTACATCCTTTTCCTCTTTTGTCGATGGTATTGTTCTCCTGGATCTCTGTGATCTTTGACACGTGTCTTCTTCTTCATCTCTTATGTCATTTTATATTTTATTATATTTTTTATGTATTGTATATTTATGTTTACTATATTTATTATTATTTGTACATTGAAACTTCAATTCTGTGAAATAAATAAAAATAAAAATAAATACAAAAGTAAAAATGTATGCTTTGTATAATTGTTACAGGAGAATATAAATTAAATAAATATATTTTTTAATTTTATCATCCTGAAAGGTTGTTGATTTGAGAACACATTGAGAGGAATTTCGGGAAGTAAAGTTGTTACTTGGGTAGCACAAAAAACCTTTACTTTTGGTAGTTATTAATGAGGAAGATAGGATATCTTTTCGAATATTTGTTTGGTTAAAAATTCAAATTTTACTACACAAACCAATATATATTACTTCTGCTTCAATTATTTCATCGTATATTTCACAATTGAGAGATGCAGTATCAATAATCACGTATATGCATGAAAATCTTTCAATATGTAAAATTATGTTTTTTTCTATAAATCTAGCAAAGTTAAATTTAAACATTTACGGTACCAACAAAAGAGCTACTGATCATGGATATTATTTGAATATCAGTTCATGTTTTAAGCGGTTTATGTATAAATTACTTTTGAAGTAAGCAATATTGATAATACAAGCAAACATAGTCGTTACCATTAATGTCTTATTATATGTGATACTAAAGTTACGAAGAAAGTTTTATCAGAGCAGGTAAATGTACATAGAAATCGTAATATTGCTGCCAGGAACTCATTACTATGCAAGAGGCATAGTAGATGTAGTTTCATAAATAATAATACTCAGCAAAGATTCGACGCCACCATTGTATAAGAAAATCTATTTGAGAAGATACGAGAAACCTACTCTTGCATTTATTCTTAAGTATGTATCGCATTCATAGTACTTAGATAGTATAGCTAGGATATTTAGTGGATTTACTTCATCTATAGGTAAACTATGTTTTCATATATTTAGTAGTATATTTTTTTCTTCAGAAATCTTATGTAACATTTAGGTTATCAACTGATAATACTTGGTGAAACTGCATAATTATAATATTCTATTAATTTTAATTAAAAAAATAATAAATTAAAAATATTTAGTTTTGATTCAAATTTATTTTAACTGATCACATGTTTCAGCCTCCCTGGAGACAATCTTCAATAATGAATAAAATTAAAAACAGGCAGCGGCTTATATAGGTATGGACAAGTAATTAGTTCCTAGGTTTGTACACACATATTTTCAGGACACTTAAAAAAACTACGAAATAGACTTCAGCTACAATGAGATGAAAATGAAGTACTTTAGACATCATGTATGTAATTACATAAATCTCAGAGTGCAGAAATAATTAGGACAAAGCGTGAGTAATTGCAATTAAGACGTTCAAAAACGTGGTGAAAATAAATACAATATTAAGTCCCTGGAAAAAAGTAAAGAAAAAAATACTAAACTGAAGATAGAGTTGTGTTGCGTTTAAACAATACTTTACCCAGATTATGGGAGCTGTAAGAAAATTATGAAGAAAAATGTAAGCCGCAAAAGAAGAAAGTCAGACTAAAACATCATGCAGGAGGTATACTTTCAGTATTCATGTAACATAGAAGATTCTATGTAAGCTGTCGTGTACGAAGAAAATCTTTGTCCATATACCAGGCGCGCAGCTTCGTGCAGGAGCTAGTTCACTATCGTATGAAGTTCATAATTTAATGGGTACATCGCCTCGCCGCGGGTGATTTTCCGAATGCCCGTACCGCGGGTGTCTGCGCGGCCTGTGACGTACTAGGAGCTCCCTTGGCTCCTCCTCCTTGGCCGCGGAAGGCCGGTCATAATAAATATTTCATTAGACGGCGGCATTAATGGCGCCGGCGCTTTATTACACATTATCGGAAAAGATACAACTTTTCGCCACTATATTACTGTCACTATCTTGCGCAAGGATCACTGCATATGTGTATCCTTCTCGCTCCTCATTAGGTAATTAATTATAAGTATATGATATTTTTGGTTTTTTGGGTTTAGCCGTGTGTGGAGAACTTCCTTCAACCAATATTTTGACCGCCATTGCAGAGGTCTTCTTCAGGATTGATTATTTCTTTAGTTTTGAGTTGGTTTATTCAGATTATATATTTTTATGAGCGTTATTGATTTATATCTTCACGTCATTGATTTATATTTCAAGTTCGCCACACACGGCTAAACCCAAAAGCCAAAACATCAAATCTGGCCGTGAAAACCTAAGAAGTTATTTAATTATAAGTATGTTTTACATTACGCGTTGGGAAAACCACCGTTTTATAGAAAATTTACATTTAGATTCAAGGGAATGTGCTTCAAGTGTTGAGCGTCAAAGTAGTTTATAAGCTTAATTTTTTTTAAATAATATGTTGTGAAACATTATAAATTAATACAAAAACTTTTTATCTTTATAATTAAGTGAGAAATTTTGTGATGTTTTTTCCAAAGACAAGATTGATATACGAGTACTTGGGATGGCAGTTCTTCGATAGGTTATGTGTGAAAACCGGTCTATAGAAGTCCTACTATTATTACATTTTCATTATTGTTGTTTGGACGTTACCGCACAATGGGGTCTAATGGAAATTTGCATTGCAGAAATTTGGGTCTCGGCTTATTGAGGAACAGCCATGATAATATTATTTAATATAAAATGGCACGTGTTTTTGTCCTATTAATATGCGTAAAGCATTTCATTAAATTATAAAAAAGTTTCTATATTTAATCAAAGTTTATAGACGCATAAAAAACACCTTAAATGACTGTTAAAATGTGAGAAAGTGTGCACGAATTTTTTTTTATATATTTCTTTAAACTTAAATAAATTAATATGAATATAAATAAAAAAAGTTTTTTTTTGTCACTAGAGCTCATTTGTCGACTTTAATTTGACGTTGTAAAAAATGGATGAACTATTTTTTTGCGCCATAAACTTGTTTTAAAGAATAATTTTGTACGTTCTTAAACTGGACCATTTAATTGATAAAGCTACAAAGATTTGGTAACACTCACTGTAAAAACTGTTTATGTAAACAAGTCTTGTGACAAAATAAAAATAAAGTGATAAAAGTGACCGTAAAATTATTCGTAAATAGCAGCTGCAGTGTAAAATATTTTGAAAAATACTGTAATTACTAGCAAAGGTAACTGAAAAAAAACTTAATTTCACAGGTGCCGGAAACGTCAGAACAGAACTCTCACAAAAAACTTGTTTCCGCCACGTACAGGAAGCGGGATGTAATTGCACAAAGCTGGCGTCCATGCATTCGAGGGTTATGGTCGAGAAAATCAAGCGCTCCACTGACATGCGAGAAGTTACGGGTTCCATGCTCGATACAGCTTAAAGTAAATATATGAAAATACTTATTCATAAACTAAAAGCAAAAAAAAACTTTAATTTTCACTCTCAAAACAGTTCATCACTCAAAAAATGACGAGCATACAATAAATAAAAACATAGGTGACTACCAAGTAATAACAAAAACAAATAATATGTTACCATCTGGGAGTTGCTGATAATTTTTGGAAATACCTTCTTTAACTGATGCTTAGTTTCGATGGTAAGTTTATGTTTAAATATATTTAGAATAACGTTGGAATAACACGCGCAGGCAATGAGGCTGGAATGGAATAATATATTTTTTGTTTGTAACTCACAGGGTAAAACACGAAATTGTTTTTTATTAATACATTCTTATAAATAAAATCCACAATAATATCCTCATTGTTTTCTGTTAGTATTCTGTTGTGTGTTTACATAAAAAGAGTCATGGCGAGCTTCTGCCTTCCGGTTTAATAATGCCACGCGTGGCTCTGAACGCTCACCCGTGGAAAATTGGAGCTTTTATTCAGTGCGGTAATTGATGCATTGGAAGTTAAGCGCTTTTGACGCGACGAACTTTTTCTTTAGCGCAATTAAGATGCGTTTTTATTAAGCTGTCATTAAAAGCTCACGTGATGTTACTATTTTTTCTTCAATTTTATGTTTAAAAATTCAGCAGAAGGTTGAAAAAGATGGAGACTTATGTCAAAGGCAAGAATATATTCAGATATAGACGAAAACATGTTGATATTAAGACACATTAATATTTATTAAGTTTATTTGTTTTAGAAAATACCTCCAGAAAATGTGTTCTTTTTATTGACACCAATAACCCGATAACAGATATTTTATCCATTTTAAGTGACTTGAGTCAAAATAAAAAATCAAGATAAAAATAATTATAAATAAAAAAACTTTTATTTCAAACATTTAATAATTACTACGAAACGAGATACTTGTCTTAAAGACCGTAAAAAAGTATACCTAGTATCTAAGCGCTAGATATATAGATGCTGAAACGACCTGCAAGAGGTAAGGATAGTGCACCTTAAATTACTGTGTGATACCAATTCGTGGCGACTATATCTTCCGACTAAAAAGTTGAAATAGAAAAAGATCAATTAAAACTTTGTAAAATTCCATCACGAAATTATTTCATATTATGAATTTGCGAATTATCCATCGTCAGCTGTAAATTACAGTTCGTGTAGTTGTAATACTATTATGTAAGTAAGCCATTATCTGGAAGAACACTTTGATTAAACATCTGCTTATTACAGCACAATTCAAGATGAATTATTCACCGAAACTTAATTACATCTAACAAGAGATTATTGTAGTTCCGTGCCGGCGTCAGATGTTGGAGATATTGGCTTGGCAACATCTCTCTTTGTTCCGAAGTAATACTGCAATCGAATATTGTCTGCGAGCCGAGGCAATTTGTTCGCTGCCAAAGTGGAAGGGAAACTTGTCCATTGAATTACCATTGAGACCAGTAAAAGTGATATTACTAATAGACTCGTAACAGTATTGGAAAATGTTCGTGCACTGGAAATTGTGAAATGAAACTTGTTTTTCATATCTGAAAATTAGTTAGCAAACTGAAAATGACTTTGAACGCGGTTTTTTTCACGCGTTGAGTGATTTTACAATGATATTATGTGTCACTGAGTTTTCAACAAATCATTAATGTAAAACGAATAAGCTCAACGTTGACAATTTTTCATTATCAATTGTGTATCTCTATGCTTATAATGTGTACAGTAAATATTTACAAAATATTAATAATAACAAATATTATAAATATTTTTCCATCTCGATAATATAAAAAATCGCTAAATTACAATTTATTCTGATTAATTAATTGTCGTAAACTATCAACCAGGTAGTTGAATCAATTTCGATAATTGAATCGCTAAGAAGCTAGTATGCTCGGTACACTACCTTAGAGTCTTTATAAAATAAAATATCATTATAAATATTCTAACGCACAATTTAAGCAGTTGTATCTTTTTGCAGACCCTAATTTTTAGTAATTATGAAGTTAATGGCCTAATATAGCTTATCGTCTCTAAACAATTATGGGATTATGTCGAGCATTTGACTCATGTAGACTATGAAAAGGCATTTGACTCAATCGAGACTTGGGCAGTGCTAGATTCACTACAACGCTGCAAAATAGACTATCGGTATATAGAGATAATAAAATCTCTTTACAAATCTGCAACAATGATGGTCCAGCTCCATGATAGCACTAACAATATTTCTATAAACAAAGGTGTTAGACAAGGAGATGTTATATCTCCAAAACTCTTCACAAACGCCCTAGAAGATATTTTTAAACTGCTATCCTGGACAAAATGTGGAATAAATATTAACGGAGAGTACATTTCTCACCTCCGATTTGCAGATGACATAGTGCTAATAGCCGAATCACCTAACAAGCTCCAAGACATGCTCTACGACCTCAATGAAGCGTCGAACAAAATTGGTCTGAAAATGAACATGGATAAAACAAAAGCCATGATTAATAGTCATATTTCACAGACCTTTGATCCTATTTCCATTGAAGGAACAGAAATAGAGGTTGTAAACGACTATACCTATCTGGGACAAGTAATACAACTAGGGCGAAATAACTTCTCAAAAGAAATCGACAGGCGCATACAACTGGGATGGGCAGCATTTGGAAAACTAAAGTACATTTTTAAAGCGAAAATTCCGCAATGCCTTAAAACTAAGGCGTTTAACCAATGCGTCCTCCCTGTATTAACTTATGGCGCAGAGACGTGGAATCTGACAGCAAGTCTTACCCATAAAATAAAAGTCACCCAGCGTGCTATGGAGAGATCCATGCTTGGAGTGTCACTAAAAGATAGAATCCGAAACGAGGAAATACGCAGAAGAACTCAAGTAGTGGATGCTACCCAACGAATAGGCACACTCAAGTGGCAATGGGCAGGTCATATCTGTCGAAGAGACGACGGTCGATGGGGAAGAAAAGTATTGGAATGGCGCCCAAGAACTGGCAAACGAAGCATTGGCCGACCCCCTACAAGATGGACTGACGATATAAGAAGAATAGCGGGAGTGACCTGGATGCGGAAGGCGGAGGATCGAAGAGGATGGAGACTCATGCGGGAGGCCTACGTTCAACAGTGGACGGACACAGGCTGATGATGATGATGATGATGTCGAGCATTTGGCATAATTTCCCGCTGATTGTCGCGCGCGGCATTCGCGGACAGTGGGTTACTTATTCTGATGCAAATTTTCATTCAGTAATCGCATTATTTGGAGACTCGTGGGCGTCTATCCGCGAAATCATTGGCGTATATAATTTTAAGTTCAGATAACATTTTTTTTATAAATTTACAATAACACGTTATTATATATTAAATGTATTGGCCAACTCTCTACAAGATTAAAGAGATCGTCTAATTGCCTTTCATTTGGTTTCTTTGGAGAGAAAATAAATTCTTCTTCTTCTTATTCGTATCTGCGACGTCAAATTATTTTTTCCCAGTATCTGGAAACATCGATAGCCCGTGTGTTGCCTAGCATTAGGTCTTGAGGTGTGCAGCTTGTTGGGCACATGGAGCAGGATCTTAAGTGTGAAGCGGTCTGCAGGTCTCCACAGTCGCACGATAGTGGCTCTCCGTGCCGAATAATTCCCCACCGCTTAAGGTTGTCCTTTGTTCTACCAACTCCGGTTCTTAACCAGTTCAGGGATTTACAGGTCCACCAGTCAAGGTTCTTGCCAGTTGGGAGGCCTTCCTTTGGATAATGAAATCCTCAGGTACTTGTCGCCAGAGCTGGAGTCTCTTATTTTCAGGGCCGGATGTGAGAGGTTGAGTGGATCTAAGAAAGCTGCTTTGCGACTTAAGTTTGGGTGTTGGGGGTTCCTGATTATACAAGCAGTAGGATGGTTGGTTGATTGCCTTACCTTACTTCAACCCAGCGACAACATAAGGAAATAAAGTGAATGTTTATAATTGATTTAAAACGCCAGTAATTGTTTTGTTTACATGTAAGACTATATACGAGTAACTTCTCCGCAAGTGTATTAAAAATAATAAAGAAAAAAATATATTTGTAAATATTGCATTTAAAATTAAAATTGTTCGACGTTAATTATTTCCAACACTGTAAAAAACAGCAATTTAATTTAAAGAAAAAAGTCATTCATTACTTTGAAACAATAAATTTACATTACTACAAATAAAGTCAACATCTTTACTAACACAAAAAGTAAGCGTCTTTCTATAATCGGCCGCCAGGTGGTAAAAACCAGAAGAGACCTTGCCGTCAACGATATTTTTTTATTCTTTATAACGTTTCATTGCATTACTGTTTCTTACATATAGTTTCGTGTACAAATTTTTTGATGAAAGAATAATTCACAACATTACTTAATTTATTATTTGAACAACGTTTTAATGTCTTTAAAAAAAAATGGTTTTGCATATCAGCCATTGGGTGTAGGCATGTGAACAATTTGTTAACTTACGTGATACGTCATATTTATACATGAGTTGACCAATCGATAAAAGTGCACCAAGAAAAAAAAGCTGAATAGAATGCCACGTGAAAATGTATAGATTTGAATTAATTATGCCTTAAAAACTGCATTCGCGAAGACTTTTTAAAGATTGAATGCTGAGAATGGAGTGTCAACACGCCACTATATAAAGTTTTTTTATAGTTTTCAGTTTTGCCACTCTTCCACAATCCTTTTAGAATAATAACACAATGTTGGGCACTAATCGGCTTTCATTAGCGTCGGTGGCGGCGCTGAGTGGGTAATGCCGAGAACATTTTATAGGAGGCTGTAATGGACCTCTTTGCCATCTTCAGAGCATCTCACTCAGCAAAAAAGCTTTAATTTACAACTGAAGAGACTCACAGAGAAGAGATCAGTGGCGCAGCTAACTCTTCTTAAATAAATCGGTGGTTTAAAGCTTCAACGCTTTGAATCGTTTTTGTGACTTGAAAATGGCTTCGCTACGAAGCCGAAGCATGTCATATAAATATTTTTTTATTTCCTTTAATAACATAGCAATATATTTATATTTTAATTCATTATTAAAGTAATAACAAATGTGGCATTGTAAATGTATTGCCATATTTAGTGTCAATGACCTCACACTCAGAACTAGTGTCGGGATACTCACGCAAACAGTTGCAATTACTTGCAACAACAAAAACCATATCATAAGTATATTATGTTTGACACACAAATAACACGGCATTATTGTTACAAAATTAAACATCTGAAAACATTTTGCATCAATCAACACCAGCACCGAATCTAAAGCAATAGTATACTAAATATGTCAATATCTTCACTCAAGTTGGTTTCAACCACTGTTCACTGCGATTCTTTAGTCTTAGACGTATCCAGGGTTGAACGATGGTCCTTTCAGGCCGCACTTCAGGCTCCATGAAAAACTCCAGCGAAGTCGCGATGACCGTGACTTTGAAAGAAGTTAACAGCGTCCGTCTGCTGACAAAAATCCTGATCGTCATCCAAGAAGGATTGAAGGCAGCGGTCGCTGCCAAGAAGCTCTGCAAGTCATCAGCTGTTATATCTGGGTGAAGACCTTGGCGTGAAGATATGCCATATTCACTCCGGCAACCTTCTTCAAAGGAGCTGCAGAACCGTGGATCACCCGACGTGCTGAACGTCTTTCCCCATCAGAAGAGGCGCGACTCATATCCAGTGGTGAACTTCCCCGGAAAGATTGCTCAGGGGAGGGAGAGGGCATCCACAGAGAGAGCATTCAGGTCCTGCAGTTCCTTGAATGATGAACTGGAGGACCTCTTTGGGAGCCTTGCTCAGAACAGCAGAGGCTCCTTCGGAGACCTCGCTCGAAGCGGCTTCACTGCCGTCAGGCTCGGAGTCTCTGCTGTCACAGTTGAGCAACGGCGAGACAGGAATGGTGACAGCTTCAGCGTTGGTAGCCGGAATTGTTTTGCACGCTCGAGGCAAGCACCTTCTGCGGGCAGACGGGAGACTTGCTGGGTTGAGTGAAGAGTCCACACCAACGGATGTCAGTGCATCTACCTTTCCGCATCCAACAGCCCTTAAGAGCCATAATAAAACAGAAATATGGAATAATACTAAATATTATCATATTTATTCTTGAGTATACTTAAAATTTTTAAAAAGTGTATTATTAAAGTATTTTATGTCTCGGTCACTTAATATTCACGTAAGATAAACATCAGAAGTTTACTTTATAAATACTTTATACCATTTAAAAATGAAGTCTATAAATTTTAAAAATAATTTGAAATGTAATTAAAAACATTTTTATAATTTGTAAATGTAATTATTAAATTATTTGAAAAGCTTTTATAATATTTTCAACTTTTATTAATTAAATTTTATATTTATCATAAATAGAAAAAAATCTATTTTATGAATCAAGAAGACATAAAATTTATGTTTCAATCCATCTATTGAATAGAAAAAAAGTACATTTATGGCTTAAAATTATTATAGGTATAAAAAATATCTGATTATTGAGGTGTTAAAAATATTTTTCTCATACTTTACTCATTGTAATTGATCTTTTCAGAAAATTATGCAGATAAGAATATCTCGATCAAAAAAGATGAACTGCATAAAACGTATTTGAGTTGAAAATGTATCACAGAATAATTTTCTTCTCACGTTAAGATTACTTGTATTTATAGGTGCATACGAGAAAATAACAAATTGTATTGGACATTTTATGCACATATTTAAACATATTTATATGTAAACTTCTTAAGTTTTCACGGCCAGATTTGATATTGTGGCTTTTGGGTTTAGCCATGTGTGGTGAACTTCCTTCAACCAATATTTCGACCGCCATTGCAGGGGTCTTCTTCAGGATCTTTATGATTTATTATTTAGTCCAACATGACGTTCGTGGATGTACAATTCTAGAACATACCTACCGTATTCTTTGAACCTACCTACCGTAATCTTAGAACATACCAACGATTCTCCGGAATGAAACTTGAGTTGCCATGGACATATAAATGAATAACGCTCAAAAAAAAAATGAATAAACCAACTCAAAACTAAATAAATCATAAATCCTGAAGAAGATCCCTGCAATGGCGGTCGAAATATTGGTTGAAGGAAGTTCGCCGCACACGGCTTAACCCAAAAGCCACAATATCATATTTATAGGTTTTTATTTATACATTAAACATAATAAAGATGTCAATGCATTAAGCACGCCACTGATTGTGGTTCAATAATTTTTTCGTTGTTGTTTTTCATGTATAACAAAGCTGTGTAAATATTGATTTGTAAAGACACGGAAAACAAATTTTGTTTTATAAAATTCGTATCTCGTATTTACATATTACAAGATTAGATGACAGACAAATAGAAGGGTCATTTTATTTTCAGATTACAGTAAAACCCGCTTAACGCGGGTGATACGTACCATCAAAGTAGAACGTTATGCGAAACAGTGCTAAACGAGGCTATCTTAACATGTAAATAATGGGGTTAGGGGAAGATGGATAGAAAATAAGAAAGGTATTTAATTAAATAATTATGTTTTTTTAAATAAAATAAAACCAAACATTTATTTCTTACAAAAATACAAACAATATAAACGAATATACTTATAAATTTTATAATAACAAATAAAATTCTAAGTCAGTCAGATCATTCAGTCTATTCTGTGTTTCCAATTTTCTGCCTTTTTGTCAAGAAGACATCTAATGTGGTTTGCGTTTTCCTTTTGCGTTCTGTTAGAAGTTGTTGATAAGTGGATAAAGCATCTATAACACCCCGTCTAGCTTTTAAAATCCTGTCAAAGTTTGGATCATTTTCAACAATTTGGTCCGTAATTTCAGTTATAGTGGTCAAACTCCTTTTTAAAAACGCCATCGAAAGTTCTTTTTGTTTCTTCTTCGAAATCACCACTATCAATATTTTTGTTATCTTCTTGCTCATTGTTAATTCATTGAGCTCATCATTAGAATGACTAGCTGCTGTTTTTGAACTATTTCTTCGACGTCTTCCACATTTACCTATTACCATCTAAACCGGTTTGTTTCGCTAATTCTACTATTTCTTCCACTATTTCATCCATATAGACAGAGTGTCCAATTTCTACGCTCTTACTTAAAATCTGGCGCTGCGCATAATTTCGGGGAATCCCCGGGTTGAAATAAAAGACCGCAAAACCGAAACAGCGCTAAACGAAACGGCGTTTAGCGGGGTCTTACTGTACTCTTGCTCTTGTGACTATAGATAGCTTGGAACGGAGAGTGTTTACTTGAGTTCAATGTAATTTTTATTGTTAGAATTACATTTGAAATTGATTTTAATTTTAAACTGATAATGTGATTTAACATTCTTCTGACATTGATAACGTTGAGTAAATGTTACTCACAAAAATGAGAACATGATTTTTGTGCAAGACGTGTACTTTTTTCATCACATTATTTTTATTGACTAAATATTACCTTCCATGTGAAAGCGATGAAAAAAACGTTAGTTCTGAAGTTTGTTTCAGGAGAATGCAAATTGATAAATATGGTGCAAGTATCGCTTCCAATTTTCATCGAATATAACATCTATGCACAAGGTTCAAGGTAATAAACGTTGAGTAATATACGATAAAAAACGCTGATTATTGAACATCAAAATATTTATATAGTTAGTACTAGCCGCAGTTTATGCAGGTTCGCAGGCTCTTGTACTGGAGAGTCCCGGGAATCTATGTTCCCATGTAGACCTTCTGGTAAGCAGGTATTCTAAGACAAGATATAAACCATTTGAGCTTACCAAATATGCTCCTAATATGGAGCGGATATGGAAAAAAGACAGTTTGTGGAACGACAGATTTAATGCTATTTATCAAGAGAGCACCTGTAAAAAAGATGAATGAATAAATCTCATTTAATCTCATTGGTACTACAACGCTAAGGCACGAAATACTAGAAGAAAATTCTCTGTAATCATTGTGTTAAGATCTGTACGAAAGGCTGTTATTTAATTTCGAAACTATTTACATTAAGTGGCAACTTAAATTAACTTGCTGACCAACAATAACATCACAAAACTTGTTATATTTTTTTGTATTTTTTTTTAAAGTAATTTTCATAATGTATAGTTTTATGTTTTCGTTTAAATAATAAAGCGTGTGAGATCAAAAATGTTCGCAGTCTTATCTCTTCAGGACGTGTTTTTCAGCATCAAGATAAGCTTAATGAACGATCCTGTACGTGTTTTTAATATCATAATGTTCTACAAAAGCTTGCATTAGCTGAAAAATAAAATACGGGTTTATTTATGAAGAAGCTCCGGCAGTGATAAAAATGATGGAAAACATCGTGTTATCTCATGGGATGCATTAAAGTTATTATTTTATGTATCGTATTACCTTCATTTATTAATAATAATTAAGTTATTAAAGAAGATATAATATGGCAACGCGTCTTATGAAAAAAAAATGTATACAATGAGATTACTTTTACAAGAATATATCTTAAATAAATTTAAATTAATAATATTTTTACAGCACAAATTTCTACCACATTATTCCCAACCTGATAAAAAAGCGAAACTTTATAATTATAATTGCACGAGTATAATGATTATACAAGGTATTACGTGTAGCGATAGTTATCGGTAGTAAGTGTTAAGATATAAGATATCTTCTTCGTAGTATCAATCCGGTGGATTGGTTTGCAGCAACAGAATATTGCATCTCGATCTCCATTCCTCTTGGTCCTCCGCAACCCTTTTCAACTCAGCATAAGACCTACAATTTGTGTCCACGAACACTTGCTGCAAATACTCCCGTCTAGAGCGTCCTCTACAGTTTCTACCCTCAACCATCCCCTCCACAATGTCGCGAAGAAGACCATCGTGGCGCATGATGTGACCGATCCATCGGGCTCGCCTCTCTGAGATGTTTCTTATTAGTTGCCTATCTTCCTTGATTATCCTGAGAACCTCATTGTTCGTCACGTGGTCTCTCCAGGAAATTCCGAGAATTCTTCTGTATGATCACATCTCAAAGGCCTTTAGTCTTTTTTTATCACTTTCAGATAAGCACCTGTACGATACACTGTAAGATATAGAATGAGTGAAATGACCGGTATACATACAATAAATATAAATGTGGAAAACCGTTTTACGATTATTTATTAACTCTAATATTATCTATGTTTCGCACAGCACTAGCAGAGTATTTTACTCAGGATTTATGTTCCTTTCAAACATATCGTTTCCTAAAGACTTGCTGATAGAACAAAAGAATCATCCGAAAGCAATACAAAAACTACCGGAGCGCATACTTTTGATTTATACCGAGCGATTGAAAAAATAAGTTATTATTTTTCCGAAGGGTATAACAAAAATAAATATTGAACATTAAACTGTTATTTGAGAGGTCATAGATAATTTCACCAAAGATATTAAAATTAAACTGTTTTATATCACTTTATTCGCTTTTTAAATGATTACAGATTTTGTGATGCGGAAATTACACTCTTATAACAATCCGTATTATTTAATTAAGTTTTAAAAAGTACAAGACACTGACAATAAAAGATAATTTGGAAAACTTTATTGTAAGAGGTCACCTTATTTTTTTCTATGCCCAGAAAACGCTGAAAAAATGAACCATTTCTAGATCGCTTTAATATTTACAATTATGTATACGAGTATATTAAAAATAGTTTCTGTTGGTATGAGAATTTTTTTTTGTCTGTAAAATTCTTGTAGCAGTGTATTCAATAATTATTACCTATTTTGTAAATAACACCAACTCACAGTGAGACTCCGTAAAGATTAACAGTAAGCTAATAATTTTAAATGAAATGAAATTATATTTAATGTTTAGCGCTTAGAAGAATTTATAAATGCCAAACATTACATTGATCACATATGAGATATTTCCATCACCATCTGGCGGTGTTATTCAGAAATATGTTTATTTATTAGTATTAAAATAATATATGTAATAAATGATGAAAAAAACTCTATTCGACGGATGTGCGTCTGTTTTCTTTTTCCGAGAATAGAACCTGAATGGAATGGGATGAAATGTAATGAATGTGATGGAATGAATGTGTTGTGACGCTCTGTGGGCGAATGTATTGTTGACGAAATGGAAAATTGCGTTTTCGTGTTAAATAATTAATTCGGACAACGAAGACCGGAATGTAATAACGTTGTTTGAAACATTCAAGAATAAAGGCTTCTTTCTTTTATAAAAATACACTTAACTCGGCGCACATTAAATGATATTTTAGTAAAAGCGTTTTTATGCTTAGATTAATAAAGTAATAAAAAATATGATTTTTAGTACTCGTAGGTAAAAATAGTACAAAAATAAACTTTAAAATTTAAGAACCCTAAATAAAGCGAGATAATATTAAATTTTTCATTTTATGTGCATTAAAATTATGTTTTATATCTCATATCAGATGGAAAAAAATCGTTAAAACTGGGCTGTAGTCTATTGAGATCATCATTAGCCTGTGTCCGTCCACTGTTGAATATAGGCATCCCTTATGAGTCTCCGTCCTCTTTCATCCTCCACCTTCTACATCCAGATCATTATCATATCAAGATATTGTGTCAATACTGCACAATGCACATATAGTTCTTAACCATCGCCAAGTAGTAAGTGTTTTTCATTTAATCCACGTTTATCTTTCGAATTTACAAAACATTTTTTGAAAAATATATTTTTGTATTTAAATTAATTAAAAAAATATCCTCTTTTGTCTTTAGATGAATATAAAACCGTTTTTTATTATAATGTTACCTTCAAAATTTGTATATAATGTGTTTTAAGCAGTTTTGTTAATTGAATAACTGGGAGTTTTTAAGTACATATATAATTTTTGACATTTATTGTCAGACTTTAACTCATTTATAATGCCAAACGAGAGAGACACTAATAATTAATAATCTAGAAAGTATTGACGGAGAGAAAGGTCTTTTTAACTTCATTCACGCTTATGCAAATGCCTATTGAATTATCGCCTTAGATTTTTTATTGCATGCCTATAAATAATATGATAAAAACGCTTAGAATAAAGTACAAGTAATTTTTTTTCAATCTATTTCATATGTAGTATATAATCATATTCGTATTTATTTTCTGCTAATGATGATATTTGAATAAACAATTACACAAATATAAAAATAAAATAATCCTGACGTTAACAATGGTAGTTAAAACAACAAAATAAGATTTAACGAAGTTATCTAAATTTTTTTATTTAAAAGAAATATGCATAAAATAATGAAAAATTGTCACTAAATTAAATAATGACTTAAACAATAGATAGATTATAAAACTTTTAGGATTAGATAAATACTTTTAAGGATGAAGGTTTTAGTGGTAAAACTAAGCGGTCGTGAATTGTTCCTTTTTTTAGTTTTTCCACTACAGCCTCTAAAAAAGGACGAGGACAGAAGTAGGATAGATCTCCCAGTGTGCTAATTGCAGGGTGCTTTAATTTGCTTTGTTTGTATACGTTTGTACGTTAATTGTATATTTTATGTGCTTTGCAACCAAAGGTCACAGTATTAAAATCTCTCGAGAGATAAAGATATTTTTATTTATTTTTTATTATGAACGTTGAGCATTTCATGAATAATATATGTGATACTTTTATACTGACTTTGCTTACTCGTTTACACATAAATAAAATAAATCACATAAATAAAAGAATTATGATTGTATACATTTACAACAGTACTTAAAAGGTTATTTTATTTTGCTAGGATACTTTAGTATAAAACCAATATTTTTACATTTTTTGTGAGTGATGCAATTTTATAAATAAAATAAGATTGTATAAACTAAGTCATTAAACATATTGTTCACAGAAAAATATATTGACGGTTATTCTTGATGAAAAGTTGTTTTTGTGGTGTCAATGCACTTTATTATATTCCACTTGAGAGAAGCCTAGTTTTATTTATCACAGTAATTGCTTGGAGTCTTCTGTTTAGCAAGCTTCAGAACGTTTTAATATTTGTTTGTAATAATTGTTGTTGACTTTATTCTTTTCTATTGCTGTAGTATTTAATCATAAGTACATACCTATATGTTAAGCATTGTTTCTTTATCCTTCTTGTACCTTAAAACTTATTTTATGTGATTGTTGTTGGCATTGATTTATTACTACTTTGTGAAAATAAATAGCATAAATACATGGTTATATAAAATAATACAAAAAAAATACTAAATTTAATTTACATTTTAATAATTGCAAACAAAACTTACCACTTAAATAATAAAAGACGCCCTGAACACGTCAATAAACCCGTAATTAATTAGAATTACTTCCATTGAAAAGACTACGCTGAAGTGCCACTTTTAATTGAGTTAAAAGCCTCTTCTGTATCCGATTAATAACCGAATTTAATCTCTGAACAGTTAAAACCATTCCGCACTAGCAATATTTCAATTTCAGCTTATGCTTCAGGGGTGAAGGCTTTCCCGCTGAAAGATCCTGAAACGTAGTTTTTTCCGCTCCGAGTCGCGCACCGGATGTGGCCCGGCAGCGCGAATCGGGGCTGGGAGCTTCACATCCGGTGACGGTTGCGACGCTGCGGCCAACGGTGCCCGTTAGTGTTTCATGTGGATTACGTTTTTATACGTAAAAGCATTCAGAAGAATACTCGCAAATGATAAACACATTATTTTTATTATGATATGTATGACGTTTACATTTACAACAGTACTCAACATTTTCTATAGATATGTATACTTCACTGCAATTAAGATAATAATACAGATATATAGATAATATAGATCCAACTAGTTATGGCAGAAACAATTAAGTACTTATAAAACTTCATTCATCAGAAAAATTAAAATTAAGCTTGATTTATATGCATATACAGGTATATAATTGTTATGTGTAGAATTCTAGTAAAACTGCATTTAAAAATTATCTTACTAATAATTTTAGCAGAGCAGTCATATAAGTTTTAAGAAACTGACTGCATTTATGAGTTTTGTTAAAATATATAAGTATGTATTTAAAATCTTGCAATTAAAAATATGTAAGCATGTAAAGGAGTCCAAGGTTTCGAGCGCCTTAAATGCGGTTGAACACTTGAAAACACACAAAAAATATTTGTCATGATTAAAATTTAAGGTTGTGGATACTTAGTTTGTAGAAGATTATAACATGTTTCAAACTATAAACAATCCGCATAACAATTGAGAGTATTCACATATGACCATAGCCCACTAAGCACCACAATAACAGCACTTGCATTACAGTCAAGTCGTGTACCCTTGAACTATTCCCGCTGGATTTTTTTCAGGTTTTTGCGGTGTCTGGGAGAGTGGATTGGCGATATTTGGAATGAGAAGGAAGACTGGTGGACGTATCGTAAAATTGGACGGTAAAATTTTCAATGCAGATAATCGGGACCCTGATGTGGGTGGAAAAAGTGTATTGGAAAATTTTTAAGGGATTTTATTAAAGTATATGAAAAAGTGCTCCAGTACACGGGTGGTAGATATGCTATGCGTCGTAAAAATACCGTCTTTTTGATATACAGATATTTTTTTTAAAATTAATTTTTTGGAGTAGATACTCATGTAAAATTATATGGAGTATAAATCGATAGCTATCCACCCTGAGATTCTTGTGCCTTTTACATATATTTTCGTGATAAAAATAAATATTAAATTTAAAATGTTCAAGTAAAATAAATTAATCTTAAACGTTATAGAAATAAAGATAGAAGTCCATATCTACTAATAATAATAGATAATTTAAAAATATATACTTTTAAGTGTTTTGTGTTAGTCGTCTAGCAACTGAGATATTTCGTTGAAATACAAATTTGGTCAAACTATGGTTATGGATAAAATATAAGGTTAATCAAACAATACAATAGAAATTCATTTATAATTGCATGTTTTTTAATTTAAATTTATGTAATTTTAATAGTGTAAGGATTATAATATTAACTTTTAAATTAATCGTGACATTCTTCTTCTTTAGCATCGCCATTTTCCATCATCTGGGGTCGGCTCTATTGTGTACATTCGCTATGTCTGCCTGTCCTGCGCTGCATTCTCGTTCAAGCACAGTTTTCAGATCCTTGTCTACAGTTGCAGTCCAGGTTGCCTGTGGTCTTCCAGATCATTAATTTATCGTGCCATTCATCTTCAAATGAATTTAAAAATATAGTTATAAAAACGTGTGTTTTGTATAATTTACCTTGGATTTATAGTCTTAATGGTTTTTTTTTGGTTGTTGATCAAAACGCTTGAAAAAAAAAATCCCGAAAATTCGTTTTGTGAATTCGACTGAAATATTTCAAAAAAAATTTTCCATTACAAAAAAATAAATTCAATGTACGGCATTACGCAAGATTTTCAAATACATTATCACGCACGTATTTCAATCGTCGCTATGAAAAGCATGAATTGAAGGTTCTTTATTCAAACAAATAAGCTTCGTATATTCATGCGATCCATTCGGCTGTAATGTTATTGCCGAATTTCTAACCGAGATGAAATTTCTGCGACACATTGTTGAAATCACACGAAGAAAGCACATCTCACGTAGAGAAGGGACGACAGGATTTTTTTTCAGCATAAAATCTAGAGCGTTTAAAAATTCGAATTAGATATTGTAGATGTGTATTTTTTTCATTTCTCATTCGTTCGCATTCCTCGAGTATTTAAATCGCATGGAAGAGTTTGCTTTGTACACACATAGAGAATAAAAGCACTAGATGGTGATGGGAATAATCTCATAAAGAGTTCTCTAATACATTTTGAATATGGGTAAGCTCTGTATGTGGTGTATTAATCAATTGATATCGTTGATATGCAAAATAAATCGTTTATTTTACGTGGAAAAAAATATGTCTCTTTAAAATTCTAATATAAATTCAAGAATTAAGCATTTAAAAGTAATAAATTGGCTGTAGAGAAATTATAAAAAGCCATTAAATAAAAAAATGTTCTTATTTTTTTTATGAAATGGTCAGTAGACATCTAGTGTTTGTTGGTAAATATAACTTTTCTTTAAATAATGACACTACAATTATAGATTTAACGATCTCAAAGTAATTAATATAACGGCTCGCTTTGAAAAGAACAACAAAATTATATGTTATTATATTTTAAATACATATTTTGTGGTATTCAAAGCTTTGAATTAGTTACTAAATAAATAAATACAGGCCATTTTACATTGCCTTCCACGGTCAATCAGTAATGTTAACAGGATGACTTTATACTACCATTATTTTGACTAAAGTATGTTAGAATTGTACAAGTGTACATATGAGATCAGCCAGATAACTTATACGTGTATTTAAAGGTATTTGCAAACAATTCATTTTTGATGAATTGTTAAAAAAAACATCATTATTAAGTTGCATCGGGGATTGAACCCGAAATCTGTCGTATGACACTTTAGCTTTGGCTCTTGTACCAATTTCCTCGGCACACGTGTGATGCGAAGGATATGTTTATTTTCTTTTCGAGTGCGAAAATAATATACGCGCGTAAGCAGATAATATCAGCAATGTTTAAGAAAATATGAAATACGGGAACGGGATACCGTTTTTTTGGTAACCAGTCAAGAAGATTGTTGATGGAAGGAGTGCTTTTATGTGGATTATATGATGTGTTAGCTGTGATGAAACACTGTATGAAGATGTTGAACTCTCTGATAAATGCGTACAAATTACCATGTTTAAGAAACAGAATATATTTTAGTGCGTGGGTGAAATTGATGGAGTTACTTAATTTAGGTAGAAGACCTTAGGTTATAGTTTTTGGAACTTCAAAAGTCGATGTTTTAATGATTAATTATTTCTTTATCTCATATCCTCAGTACTGACATAATGATCTTTTTAAATTTGTCATTTAGTCATTCCTAAATGCAAATTGACCATAAAATCTTAATGGAACATTTAGTCAGCAAAAGACGTTTGGTATTATTTCTCAAAAGATTTGAAAAAAAAAACGCAAATGCAATGTAATAGTTTGTTACAAAAATTTACTCTATTAAGCAGATTATATTATTAAATGCGTCGTAAGAATACTTTCATTGATGTGTTAATCAAAAGTTGGTTTTAAAGCGATGGTTTTTGTGAAGCTTTATGAATAAATCTTTTCTACCGTTCATTAATTAGATGATATTGTCAAAATATGTAAAATATTGTATGATGCATTGCCAACATTAAGCATCTTAAAAATATTTATAAGTTCCCTCGCTATAATTTCCATACTATATAAGCCGTAATGTAAGTAATGTGAAAAAAATGCTTACCTTGCTCCGCTTAAGAGAAAATAATATATGAGAATACAAATAACATCTGCACACGTGTGTGAAGATGAAAAATGGCAACGAGCTTAGAACATTTTTTTCATAATATACAAGGTATTGTGTTTCCATTTAGATGGGCCAATTCAAAGGCGAGAAGTGAACGACTACGTGGAAAGTTATCTCTCAGTTATTTATCGGCATTCAGCTTAGAAATTTTGTTGAAAAGGATATTTTTAGAAAAACTTCTTACTTTTGTGTAACTTTCAAGAGTATTGTGAAAGACACTGTGATTTGTTTGTTGTCAACGCTTTGATAAATCAATGTGAAAATATTTACTCTATAAAATATGTCTAATATTTTTTATTTTATAACCACGTAAAGTGAAATGTAAATGCTTAGAAATTTCATTGAAAGAAAACCATGAGGATGTGATTTGGTGTGAATAAAAATAGTAAAAATATGCTTTAACCATTTTTTAACAATCAGTAAAACAGAGTATAATAAAATTATCCTTTCTTGATAATGTAACGCTACTTATAGTTTTTGAAAATATTTTTATATGAAAATAGTAATTATGTTTTCATTGTCACGACTTACCTTTATACCTGAAACTCTAAATATATTAATTGTTTTTGACAGCTTTCATCAAAGGCATATTTGAGTGTTTGCAAAACAGCTATTTTTAACGCACGTATTTTTTATTGATTTTAAAAAGCCAATCAATGTCAGGTGACCCATCAAATTTACTCTCCAAGCCGAATTTTGCTTAAAATCGGTTATCAGATAAAATTGGTATTTAAACATGCTCTAGTCGAGGCATATGCAGAAATTTGTAAATTAATTTATTGTTTATAAAAAATAATGTGTTTGGATCAACGTATAAGACATGTATTGTTTTAGAAAATCGCGAATCAATGAATATATTTTATTGCTTTTTTGTAAACTAGATATAAAATTCCATCTATCATTGGAGGTATTGCATTTTTGACGTTATTGCTCTGGATTTTACTATTATTTCGTATTGATATCAACATGATGCATTGCGTCAATATCGAACCTGAAATAAAAATAAGTAATTTTGATTTCTCCGGTTTTCTCTCTCGCCCCACCGACACACGTCCGTGCCGCGGCCGGGAAATCTCAATACACGGTGAATACGGAATGAGGCTTTCGGGGTCAACGCGGAATAATACGGAGGCTTTATTGCCTACGACCGATACAAATCTGTAGGACATGAGGTGACATAGTGTTGCCATTATTGACGCAACAAAACTACATATTTTTAAACAGGCTTTTCAATAGCCATTGAATGATATTTGCGATGAAACAATAAATGTTTTACTATCTCAAAACATGTGTTTCGCGAATTAATTACTTTTATTACGTTAAAAGAAGATTAATCATTTCAATAAAAACATTCCAAAATATGTCACATTTAATAAGCTCTTAACAATTTATAACCATGTAATAAATTATATATATTTAGAATAAATTTAGAATTAACAATTGACATGACCTCTTTTCAACAAATAATTAATGATAAAGAATCGGTGGACATGAGAAGGAAATTAATTTTTATTTGTTGAGCTCCTAATCGTTTTTGTCAATTCTAATTAATAAGATACCTTATCAAGTCGAAAAATAAATATTTATTTTATGATCCGAATTGATGATTAGATAAATGTCGTATAAGATGATGTTTACTGTGAATTTGTGTATGCGTTGTTGTTTTATATAATATGCTTATAACTTAAATAAGCCTAAATAAGATAAAACCTAAATAAGACAGTACATGTTTTAATTTGTATAGAAGGTTAACGTTAATGTTATTATATTATATTATTTGTGTCACGTCAGTTATATATATCATTTAATTTATGTTAATTTTAATAAACAACTTAAACTATGAAATGATAAATATTTACTTTTATTTCATTTGATAATAATACGATTTTTTCTTTAATGGTTCAATTACTATTTTTAAATAAAATGAACTAACAACTATACTATTGAAATGAAATGAAATAAGAAAATCAAATATTACTTTAACCATAAGCTGTATGTAATCAACAAGGCATGGCTGTCTGCAGTTCGGATTATAACGCCCAATTAATTTTTAGTTTATTAATTGACAAAAAAAAAATCACTTACAATGGTGTTTGCCTTGGATTTGTATTTGTATGAATAATTTAAAATGTCTAAAAATTTGTACATTGTACTGAATAACACAATTTACCAGTGAAGTCAAATATAATTAGTCTGAAATAAATAAACGTGTTATATAGAATAGATTTTCATAAAACTCGTATTATATTTAATTAAATTAAGAAATTTAACTTATTAAAAATATTAAGTTTTGATTTCACATTTATTTTTATTAAGTGATTAATGTTACGATTTTTTAATTTTTAAATTTAATTTTGCGAATCACCGAATCTTGTCAGTTTAATAAAAAAAACCTTAACGTTAAGAAAAACTTTTATTATTTACCCGTAATAATATATTGAAATGCATAGATAAAACCGAACAATTATTTAACTGGAATAATAGTGATCGCTTAGAAAAACTATCAGAATTGAATATATAAGGTTGGCAATACTGTCGAATAAGCTTCAAGGCTGTCGGTGAATTGTCCAGCTGAAAAATTTCCATACCGAGAGCGCTCCTGAATAACGCGCTGTTTTTCAGTTTCAGCATATTTATTCGCGCAGGGATGAAAATTTGTGATTGTAATTATGGGCAACGATGCTTGGAGGCGGTTGGCGAATTTATGTTGGAACGTTTTGCTTATAATGCTCTGGAATTATACGGGCTTGTATTTTATGCTATACGTTTGTGTTGTTTTCAAGTGGCGCTGTATTTGTTTTCGTATCGTACTTCCATATAGACTGGCATCGCATGATATGTGCAAAATTTTATTAATTACAAGCATGAGCTTAGAATTGTTAAATTTAATTTGTTTATCGCCTAAATTGCTTAATTCAATTCATGAATATTTCATATTCTAAACGCGTGATTTGTTTATTTATTATTTAAATTGATAATTTAATAAATATTTAAATTAATTTTGAGTTATTTTATTTTAATTAAATGTATTCTTCGTTAGTAAATTTATCAACGACTATAACATTTTGAAAAACATCTTTTCGTCTGGTCAGTTCATTAACGTTGAGGGACAAACATATTTAGTTTGGTAAACGTTACTAGTAATGTGCACTTTTTTACATGGAAATAATCTAACATTAGCAATGCAGTCATTACAGCTTAATAACTCTTTTAAAAAATGTATTCACAAACTTAATTGTAGGTAAAATTGATTCCTTCTACTGTATATGATAAAATAAAGTATTATTATTTTATTGAAAATACATTATAGCCCCTGAATAATAATATCGTCTTATCGATAAAAGCTTACATATAGCAAACGTTTCATTATTATTTCAATCGTTGTAAGCTGCCTCTATAAATCCTCTTACAGTCTATTTAAATTAATGTATATTGCTTAATGTCGAATTGCTTGGTATAAATTATCTGCTTGAATAAATAAGTTTTATTTATTTACATTATAAACAATATCACAGAGACGCTACTTGGTGAGTGTGGCTCCGCACATCAAGTGTCAGATTCCGTTCAAAGATTAGACTATTTACGTGATAAATGTTCGCCTAATTGTTACTTAAAGAATTAATGATCAACATTTTAATGATAAATAAATAAATAAACAGTTATCTACTTAAGTAAACATTGTAATCTCTGAGGTGGAAATATTCGTGTGCGTAGTAAATCAAGGTATTCGAGGGCTTATGGTAGGGTGACCATATCATCGCCCTATCTTGAAAAACTCTAATATTTAATAAATAAATTACTGTATACTGAAATTTATGTCACATAGGCAAAACCTATGTAACTGTTCCAGCATCTCTCTAGTACGCTAGAACTTTTTACGAAAATATTATTAACCTTTTACTTTGTTAGGTTAAATAAAATTTCCATCTCTGAGTAAAGCCCTACTTCGATAGTGAAAATTATCATCAAAATCTTGACAATATATTATTAAAAAAAACCGAATGATCTCAAACAGAGATGTCTGGAAATAAGACATGGAGGGCGGCAACTGACATAAAAGGATGGCGGCGATTTGTGGTAACCATTAGCTCCAGATATGGAACAGATATGAGGATGTTGTGGTCTTAATCAAGTATTAGAACTGAGTTTGATATTATGTTGCATATAGTTCTAATAAAATTCCAGTTGTATTGGGATTATATTTGTAATAAAATATATATTTTAATTACTTCATAATCACAATATTTATTGGTTCCTAAAAATAACAATATTTTTTTATTTATTCAGTTTGCTATATTTAATGTTATTTGATATGAAGTTTTGTGGGAGAAAACATCAAAATACCATGATCTGGAATATCTTGACGAAATTTATAGTTTTATGTATAGTAGTGTCTCATAATCTTTGATATTTCGACCATTATTTCAGAAGTTCATCAAACACACCAAACACTCCTAAATAATTATATCAGGTAGCTCTCTTCACATAATCTTATTATTTAAAATTATATCTACTGTGGCAGCCTTGATTGCGATTTTTTCTCTATTATTCTATGAGATCTACCCGAGATGTAAGTTGTTATGTAACTTTAATAATGGTTTAAATACATATTAATTTCATATGTAATGGTTAAACTAATTCATACGGAAAATAAAGTCAACGATATTGCTATGTAAATAATGTGAAATAAATGTCATGTTTTTCGAGTAAATATTTACTAAAATTAGTTACTTTGGTACAACGTGAAAACATTTTCCATATAAAACGGGAATTAGTCTAGTGCTAACAACGTGATGTTATCGCCTAATTCAGAACATTAAGAGCCATGTATTTTTTTAGTGGTGTAATAAATTTAATGATTAGTCAAGTTTACGTGCTCTTCACACGAAGGGTTAAATCTCACATTATGATATTGTTCGTAATTTTTAATTTATAGAAGCTTTTGAGCTTAACATAAAGAAAATTTAGTTTGTATAGAATGATGCTTAACTTTTCAGTAAAATTAAGTTAAAACCTTAGATAAATTAAAAAAATACAACCTTAATTTAAGAAATGACGTCAGTAAATATTTTATAACACAAAATTAATCTTAAATGCACAATACATCTATTTTTCTAAAGTGTAGTCTGGCGACTCGTCGTAAGCTAAGCGTTTTATAATGGTAGTAATTACAATCTTATTTGAATAAAAAAAAAAATCTTATATTGTGTATCCTTTACACATAAATGAATATATATGCTTGCTAATGATTCAGGTCAACATATAAAAAATAATATATCAAGATGACAGTCATATTTTTCTATACAACTCTAGCAGATATGCCAAATCCCATATAAAATATGAAATGTTGAAACCTTGCACATACTCAATATTTTATATATCAAAGAAGCAAGAAAACTGCATACAAATTGTATTGAAGCATAAAAGAATAAGAGGTTTTCAAAATTTTGTAGAGTTATTTTATGACGATAAATAGTTCCATCCAGAATATTATATTCAGTTTGACAAACTTTTTGTTTTGTTTTCAGTGTGAAGGGTATTATTAATTAAAGATGTAGCCAGAAACTAGTTACTTTGCCTCGTCAAGAAACTGTTATATTTCTTAGTTAAAATAATCAATTTATTTATCACAATGTTTCCGAAACATTAGAAAGAAATAACGCCGATAATACGAGTTTCGGGTAATCACTCGTTATTTTATGCATGTAAATGTCATTGATATTTAAATTTAAATAATAATTTAACATGAAAATGTTTAAATAAATCAAGAGATTTATAGCCCTCTTATGAAATTATTTAAATAATATAAAATAAATACTGTTAGGTCAGATAATTATTTTGTATTATCAGAAAAGTTATAATTAGAGAAAATATACCTGCTAACAGTGCACTCCAGTCAATATTTATTTGCGATTATACGACTTATATAATTTATTTACAGAAGAAATAAACAGTATACAAAATGTATTCTTACTTTATAGTACTATATAGTATGGGTGATTAATAGAATGTACTACAATTTTAAAATGTATGTAGAGAAGATTGGTATAATAAAATGACAATGCTATTATAAGATCAAATTGCTTAGTGTCACGCAATTTTTTTTTTCATTTTAAGACTAATGTAATGTTTTTTTATAAGAGTTTTTGAATTATCTTGCATTCCAAAGAGACTCACAAATGAAGACACATAAAAAGAGACGCAAAAGAAAAAGTGAGAAAAGAATTCACATTGTTAATGCGTTTCCTTGTTGTTGTTTGAAAGGAAGGGCTTTTGGATGCCCGACAATGGACGTCTTCTTCTTCATATTCAGAAAGGACACGGATGAGGTGAGAGAGGAATAAAAGTAGAGCAGAGGCGAGAGTCGTTAAGGATTATGGTCGAGATGTCAAAGCGATCGACTGTCATGCAAGAGGTCGCAGGTTGGATGCATGGTGACACTTTAAATAACTGTTAATAAAGCCTGTTGATGCACTTTTACATAAATTAGTGTTGGATACGAATTCATTCACAGTGAGCTCCTATGAAAATTTAAAATATTACAGTAGCAAATCAACACTCCTTATCTTCATACAATGTCAAGTGTTATAGTATCTACAGATGGGATTTCTAAATCACCATCTACGATTAGTATTTTTCTACTGAATGTATTTTTAAGGTTAAAAGAGCAATTCAATTTGTAAAAAGTGGAACACTAACGTCGTCTTATTCTTGGAACATAGAGGTAAAGTTGATTAATATGCTTACAGCTTTAACTTTGGCACCTAGACCTCTGAATTTAGAAAAACATTGCTTTCGCACCTGTCGCAAGTGACAAACAAAACGTAGAGACATAAAAGACATTTAAAGCCGGTAAGCTTTTCCAGCATCTTTAATTATTTCTTTATACAATATGCATCTATTCAAAGAACGGATCTATTATTTTTTGCAATATCCTTATAAAAACATGACAAGTAATTTTTAAATCAACGTCGTATAGTCTATTAGATTCATTGCTCTTCTGCAAGCACATACACAAATAAGAACATAAAAATGGTCAACTTTTTGCCCAGGATGCGAGGAAGTTAAGAGCGAGGGGTTGGAGTGGACGAAAGATGAGAGTCATGTCTCCGTTGGGAATAATGAGGGTTCGTAACACGGAGGCTATGAGAAGAGGTCTGTCAGTCCACTCCCTGAGTGCTCATATAAAAATGAGGCGAAGGTTGTAGTTGGTGTTTTTGAAATGTTGATAAACAAATTGGATTAAAAAAAAACAACAAATTTATTTAAACTTCTCTTTTGTAATAAACACGGAGAATAAGGTGTTTGATATTACATTTTTTCTGTCAATTTCTACCATAAAATTTGGGGAGCACAAATATTATGTTAATTAAGCGTTGTTTATCGTTGGTATAATGGATATTGCTTTAAGAACTTTTGCAATTGTTCCATCTTGCTCTTAATAATGATACATCTATATTTTGAAGAAACATAATTCCAAACAAACATTCAGAATATTGTTTAGTTGGAATAACCAATTATCAAAATACTTAAACTATTACAATCTATAAAATATCTAAAAAATGTATTATTTCTTTAAAAGTAACTGTGATGTAAACAATGAGAAAATACGTTTTTCATTTTAAAATATTAGATAATATTTTACAATACAATCTACCTTTAATATTACAGTTTCAAATAACAATCTCTGAAAGACTTTTTACGACTATAAATTACAGTAAGTTATCTGTGAAATATTAAATTTCAAACAGATTACTAAAATGAAATTTAATGTTCAAAAGTAATCTTCAATAATTAAATTTAGTCGGTGAAGAAACTATTAATAAAATTAATTTTTTAATTTTTATTAGAATATTATTTTATTATTTCAATATTCTAATCTACTTTTATAGATCATTGACTATATTACAATATTATCATTACTTAAATATACATATACTAAACATAAAATTCTTTTTTCAACGCGTCAATCCAAGCACAAAATAACGGCAGAAGCGGGATGCGAACCGCGGACTTTGGAAACCAGCAATGCCCAGGTATTCATACCGCTCGGCGAATCGCGCCATTACTATGCCTAGACCGACCCGCGATGAAACTAGTATTTATATCATTGTTATTATCGTACAACAGATGTCGCCATAGTATATATTCAAAGTATGTATATTTTTATTATTATTCTACCAGTATTCATGTATTCACAAGCTTAATATCATTACTTTCCGGTAGTCTATTTATTTTAGTAAGAACCGCGGTTCGCATCCCGCTTCTGCCGTTATTTTTGTGCTTGGATTGACGCGTTGAAAAAAGAATTTTATGTTTAGTATATGTATATTTAAGTAATGATAATATTGTAATATAGTCAATGATCTATAAAAGTAGATTAGAATATTGAAATAATAAAATAATATTCTAATAAAAATTAAAAAATTAATTAATAATGTCTCCTTGAGACAATATCAAGAAGGTAAAAATTATCCATCAGTAACACAGGTAAATGATTGGTTATAAAGTCCGAGTCGGAACTATAAGTAGTCGTTTCACATCCATTCAGTCTATAGTTTGGTTCGAGACCCGAGTGGTACTTACTAAAATAAATAGACTACCGGAAAGTAATGATATTAAGCTTGTGAATACATGAATACTGGTAGAATAATAATAAAAATATACATACTTTGAATATATACTATGGCGACATCTGTTGTACGATAATAACAATGATATAAATACTAGTTTCATCGCGGGTCGGTCTAGGCATAGTAATGGCGCGATTCGCCGAGCGGTATGAATACCTGGGCATTGCTGGTTTCCAAAGTCCGCGGTTCGCATCCCGCTTCTGCCGTTATTTTTGTGCTTGGATTGACGCGTTGAAAAAAGAATTTTATGTTTAGTATATGTATATTTAAGTAATGACTATTAATAAAACTTTACCAGTCTTGTCGAATCGATTATACCTGTCTGAAGCAGAGTACATGATACTATATATAACTTATGACCGTCTAGAGTATTTGCAGCAACTGTTCGAGGACATGAGTTGTAGCTCTTATGCTGAGCTGAAGAGGACTGCAGAAGATCGAGAGGAGTGGAGATCGAGATGCAAGATTTTGTTGCTGCAAACCAATCTACCGGATTGATGCTACGAAGAAGAACTTATCACCTTGATTATGCTTATTTTTATGCTGTAAATACTGATATAAATATGAAACACATCGCTTTTTTATAAAAGAATCACGCCTACAAATAAAACTTATAAAAAATATACTGAATAACTTATAATGTTTGATTAGTAAAAAAACTTTCACAGTTCTTAGAATACAGCCTGGCATTCACGTATTTTTTTACAAATAAAGTATTAACATGCATGTGTGATATAAATGAGGAATTAATTTTCAGTCCTAAGGTATTTATATTTTTATATTTGTATAATTTAGGGACTTTATTAGTATCACGATTTAATATCTTTTCGCTAGCTGGAGCTAGTTACACACTCGTCTTATTTTTAATTACTTTTTACAAATTATCGCCAAAATCTCTGACAATCGTTATGGCTTTCGCTTAGTCAAATTTCAGATAAAAATCCAATAAAAATATTTTACATTTAGTTATTGACGGCTTTATTTCATGACGGGAACGCGGGGTCATCTTCATATTTTGACAAATGCGACCGTAGAATGCAGGGTTTCTTCCTAATATTCTACCCTGAATCGTTATCCATTATACGGCTGCTGTAGCTTTTAATACAATCCCAGAAATGAAATTGTAAAAAATCATTTTGTAATAGATTATTTAATGATGAAAAGTAATATTCATTTTAAAAAATCCGTGTATAAATCCTTGAACTCTTGCACAGCAATCGAGTGCTTCAACTTCTTTTCAGTATTTCTTGCCTGTACGCCAAGTTGAGTGAGTAAATAATTTATTAGAAGGTTTCGTTTTGGCATATTACAAATCTAGATCAGGCAAAAGTCGCTCATGAGTAATGACGTGGAATAAAATTAGATTTATAACAATCTGATAAGCAATCAATTCTGTTAGATTTCATGCATAGCACACTGGATTTTCTGGGTTAATATTTTCCGCGTCCCTTGAGCTGGGAATATTTTCCTATATTAATAATGTCCTCGGGACCGTAAAAACTGTCACGACAAATCTGGCAGTTTCCACTTGCCTGGGACTACCTTTCAGTGTTCCATGCTCTCTGAAGCGCTGAAAGGTCTGAAAAAACACACCTCGGATCCTAAAGCTGAGAGCTTAAAATTTTGGTTGTATTTTTAGAATTTACCTTGTAAAGTATTATTGAAGGTACTGTTTTGAGTGGAAAGTCTCAAACCAATAATGACATAAATTCATTAATTTAAACGTCTCAATGAGTTACATTAAAGGTCATTACATAAATTTCAGTATTTTGAATTTATCACAAAGAAACTCAAATTTAATTTTATTGAAAACTAATTATTATTACCAAGTGTAATATAAGACTAAGGGTACACATTTATAAATATTAATACATAAGTCTTAATAACATATTTATTTTGATGTAATTGTTACTATGTTATGTTTTATGGATGAATAGTTTGAAATCCGGATAATGTTTTTATTTCATTTTTACGACGTTTAAATAAGACTTAATGTGTTTTTATATTTTAGACATTAATAAATATTTTTTATTAATACAATATTAAAAAATATCAAAATTATTCGTAATAAATAAATAATTTATATAGGGAGTTTTAAGATAAGACTGTGGATAATTACTAGTATTTAAAACTAAAAAAAATATCATCTGAGTTTTATTAGTTTGATTTTTCTATTTTATTTTCTGGTCAATAAAATATATTTCTTAATTGTAATTAAAATTTACTGAATCATGAATTTAAATTTCTTCGGTAAATCATTATTGATTTTAAAAGCAAAGGTTTATAAAAATATTAAAACCTGGGAGACTTATATGTTATATATATATATTTTTATTAAATATTAACATCCTTCTTAGAAATGAAGATTTAATTTTGATGATAGTTTAATTATTATATTGTAAGCGTCAAATTGAATATTTAATCAACTTAAGTTCATACATATTTGATTTTGGATAACCCTATCATGTGCTTCGTGAGAAGATTGTATGGATATAAAAATAAATTGAATGGCATCTATGGCGGTCAGCTTGCAAGGGTCAAGCGTCGCGTGCAAAAAATACGGTGCAGGTAATTTAATATACATAAGTATGGAGATAGTAGGGATTATTTTTTTATTTAATGCTTCTGAAAGGTTAGTAGGAACATCACGCTACACGAAAAGATTTAAGTAATCAAAAAGTTGCCAGACACGTGCAATATTGATAACAGCATGAGAATCTACAAATAATTACATTATACATATTATAAGACGTGTTTTTTTTACATTTTTAAAGCACGTTCTCTTCTTCTTATTCAATATCCGTTTTCTCGTCGAAGAAGCAGATGATTGATATGAATCAATTCTTACTAAATCCCCTTTAATATAAAAAATCTGCCGAGTACATATTATGCATAGAATACTCCACGGTCCTCTAGGATGTATATTATTAAGCTTGAAATGAATATCGTAAACTACAATGCAGTTTGTTAATCAGATTTTAAGAAGTTAGAATTACAATTACGAATTTATAGAGACCTCTGCACTACTCAAGGCAACCTGGTACCGAGCTGTAGATTTATTAAAACATAAACGCACATTTTTTCACTTTAAATAGGAAATTAATAAAGATTCACGTATGTGCTCCTGAAGACAACTAGTATGTTTTTGATTTGTATTTAGGTATTTTTGTTAATTGCCATAAATAGTCTGAATGCTTTTACAAAATATATGAATATTTACTTAAGATCTCATAAATACTTAACACCATACTTGATTTTCGCATGCATTATCCAGTCGTTCTGATTGAACGTCGCAGAGCCTTATAAATTGTCACTACACACAATATTTTTTTACTTAAAAAAAGGTAAAATTTAATTTACATTTTAATGTTCTATATAAATCAAGGTTCACCTCTCATAAATATTTTATACTGAAATAAGAGCTTAGTTTATTATACGTCCAGTGTTATACCGCGGTAATAAAATGAATTTATTCACATTTTCAGAATAATTTATTTGTACTATTTCAGTACCGACTGCTGTAGTAACGGTATCCCATATTCATAGTTTCGAGCTGCCGAAAGTTTCTCTTTGTTAAAACGAAAATTTTACATATCATTCTCAGATGGACTTGTAACTCTATTCTTGTTGCTTGCCTCGTATTTTGTAAATTGCCACCGTTTGTGAGAATTGCTTTTTGAGAGAGCCTTTCATACAATTTGTTAAAATCATCCCTTTACGAGGACCCTTAATGGCGGTCGAAGACTGAAGCTGTGTGCCGAATTAAACAAAGTTTTCCTTAATTTTATTTTTCATAAAACGCTGTGGTATCAAGAATAATCAATGAGTAAACTTGCTGCATATATATTTTTTTTAACATTTTTAACATATTTCTTAATTATAAATATAACTTTGGAATATTTTAGAATCAGTTTCAAATATTAAAAAGGATAATATTTCGCAATTTGGATTAATATGAATCATACTTCTTCGAAGTAGTATCAATCCTGTGGATTGGTTTGCAGCAACAATTTTTTGCATCACAATAAGCACTGTTTACTTACATTCTGGAAGACCAAGGTTTTATTTTTATTAAAATCTCCATTTTTCTCAACATCTATATTCATACTATGTAAACAGTATAGAAAGTTATTTAGTGGATCTAAAAAAGTTCAATAGGGGGATTGGTGGAGCGAATTTAAGGAAGTACTCAGTATTATCCACTATCCATTTATTTATCTAATAAATAAAAATAAAATATACGCTCATGCAATATCCTTATAGACTGACGTTTTTTGCTGCCAGCTAAAACGAACTTTAAATTATACGACCAAGTTTTGTGGAAATGTTAAACAATAAAATTGTTTTACAAAAAAGGGCTAAAAATGTCGAAAAGATATTGTTAAACAAAAATCTATTAAATAAACATCGACCGGAAACATTTGGTAACAAACAACTTCCAGTAAGAAAAATGTATTACCATATGAAGAATATAATCAGCATATCATAAATGATAAATTTTTAAAGATAAGTTCTTATCATACACAAAAAAATGAAACTCGTATCATATATACTTTGTTCGATTCAGAGCGCTGTCACATCGATCTTTCTCGGGGAAATATCGTAATATGGAAAAATAAACTGGAAGTCGGTCGTATTTTCCGGACGAGATGGGCGACAAGGTGCCCCGGCAGGGAGGCTATAAATCTAGCGGGCGAGGGTCGCGACACTGACGGAAAACTATCGCTCCGAGAACATCGGTTATAAATAATATCGAAACCATGACAGCTCTGAGTAATAGGTGAGTAATTATCAACCAGACTGGATGTAATTTACGACGCGAAAAATGATGTCACCGGGAAGTGTTAATGTAGGTGACAGACACAACATTTTTCGTGTCAGATAGTAAATGGCAGTTTGAGAAGCCATCTCTCCTCTACCGAAGGCTACCCGCTTAGAGAATATTGTGACAACGATTGAATATATGATAGGTTATACTGTGTTGGTGTGAAGAGTTTAGTCAATCTACGTGTATGCGACTAAAAGTTAAATTAAATACATCAAAGATTTCTAAATGAATTAAAATTTTAAATTAAAGAAACATCAACGACCAGGTGATTAATTCAAAGCTCCAATAGAACTTTAAAATGAGCAATTAAAACAGCTTATATTGCGAAAATGTATAGTTTGACATTACGTAATAAGAAATTGAAGTAACTAAAAATGTTCGATTTTTTCTATTGATACTTTTTAGTAGAATACCATAATTTCAGCCAATTTCATTAAGGAAAAAAAATATTGAAAATTTACATTTTATAATTTTGTATGAATATTTAATAATATAAATGTTTTAAACATATTTTACAATTTGTAAAGGGATAGTAAAAAATAAACTAAAAAATGCCATAAAAATACGTCCTAATGTCAAACGATACAATGTTTCAGTGAAAATGTCCAGAAAAATATGCCAACCAGATTAAAATGATTCACGCGACAACATTTCAGCTCGTTATAAATCTTGACGCCTCTAAACAATATAATCTATATACAACTAATGTTCAGCGCAGAAAGCTTCGCTACCTGTCGTGAAAGCTTCAACAGAAACGAGCTTATGATGTAATGTGTTTATTCAGACCGGGGAGCTTGACTTGTCCGCAGACACGCGAGCTTTCGCGGCGCTGAAAAGATGCTTTTCTTTACGCAAAAAGCTTCCGCGGAGGTTCCGATTCGGGCGGTTAAACGGTGTACACTGGTCACGCCATCTGGAAATAATTTCGATGGGAGGAGCTTTTGAGGGCGAAGTGGCATGCGTAACATAATTTAATAGAAACGATAATCGAATGCTAATACAAACAGAATTTTTATTAGCATTAAAGTCAAAAAGAATGCCAGAGTGTTTTATAAATTAAAATGTTTTATGCATACAATAGCCCATAAATAAAGTAATAAGTTAATTAAATACCCAAATATATAAACTATTTTTTCATTCTATGTTTGACATTAGAAATATAACACACTGCATTATTATTTTTTCGCGATTATGTAAAAAGAAGAATAGCGCGTATAAAACTCTTTTTTTATTCAATCGGTTCCAAAATTGAAATATCGCTTAAAAATACCAAACTAATTAAACTAAAAATTTCATTGAAAAAATTCGTATACGCGAAAACGCTTAAAAACATTTTTTTTACTTTAAGATATATATATTTAATACTTCATGTAAGTATTTCATAAAATAATTACGCATTTGATTAATAATATGTTAAAATTTTTAATACATTCATTACAATTTTATTAAATAATAATTTAAGTGATTGTTCACTGAAATAAGTAAGACTTTGCATTAATTTAAAAAATATTAAGTAAAATACTTTCATATATAAGCAACCTGGGTTGGCTTAAGACGATTATTTACTTGTAAAACTACAAGAAGAGAACAAATTATGCGTCATTATACCTGAGTCGAGTTTTCTCGGGAAATTTAACTGGATTATAATACGATATTCTCAAATACTCGTACATTGCAAGTTTTTTTAAAAACTATTAACTTGACATTCATCACTATGAGACCTGCTTAGAAGATCAAAATAAAATAATATAAGAAATAAATAAAATAATATTAAAAATAAATAAAACCCAAAATATGTTTATATTTTTTAAATTAATTTTAGTTTGTTTTTTAAGGCCAACTATGCCTTCTGGCTCAGTAATTGGCATCAAGCGCGAATAAATTCATGGAATTCTAATTTGACCATTTCGTACCCCGCACAGAAAAGCAAAAATTATTAATGTTGTATTGAAAAATTCAACGCGGAGGCTTATAATCTCTCGCGTAGAAAATCGGAACTAAATACAACAAAAGGCCATCAAATAAAAGCTCCCACGCCCAGCAACGAGTTAGCCGAGCCTTGCGGCGGATTCGTTATTCGTTATGCGTTGCACAAGAGCTTCTCAAAGAGGTTTCACAGTATAATATTACTTTTTGTTTTTTTTTTGTTAAATAAAAATAACTTTTATCATTATTGTGCTGATTAAAGATCATAGAACTTCAAAACCATCGATTTTCATCCAATCGTGTGAAATAAGAATGGGTGCGAGTAATACTCGTATGGGTAACCTTTTAGGAATACCACTGTGGTTGGTTTGGTTAAACTTTTATATTATATAACAACCAAATCATCTAGGCCTTAAGTGTCGGGTTTGTGATAAGATTTTCTTAAACATTAGTTTTATAATCTATTTAATAATGAAAGTTAAAAATAAAAAATGTTGAAAAATTATCGAATAAACTAAGATCGATGTTTAATCGTGATATTTATATTTGTTACAAAAATGCTTCATGCTTCTTGATAAAAAAATATATTTCTAATGTGTGCTCTTATCATTATCAAATCATATTGGTTTAAAGTGTAAAAGATTTAATTGTCATGTAATAACCCTTTACAACATATTGAACACATTTTGTGGCATTGTCCAATACTAAAGTCAAGTAAAGAAAAGAGTTTATTCTAGAAACATGAACTAGTTAGATACGTAGACTCATCTCTACGGTACTAATACCGTTCCTTTTAATTTGTATAGTCGTATACGTATCGATCTTTGCAGAATATGTAAAGAAATATATTTTAATGAATTTTACACAAATATTTAGTATTGCTCACAAAACCCAAATATGTGTAACAAAATGCTCTGAAAAGAATGTATTTTGAGTATGTGCTCCTAAGGAGCCAATGTACAAAGTAACTCATAGAGCATAAAGACCCCGAAAGAAGAGTATCATTTGTAGTTTGTCATTAAAAGCAGTAAATAGTTTAAATAAAAAGGGTTCCATACACAATGTTTGTTGAGAAACACTCCATTACAGTAACGGCATGTCGTTAGAGCGAGTGGTCGCAAATCAGAGGCAACTCGTCGTTACGGGGGCGGGAATGATTTTTGCTTTTACCAACAAAGAAAATATTTGCTTTGGATGTTATGTCAATCGAATCATAACGACTGGGGATCGATTGTTTTCGCTGTGCTGTATCTTAATCAAATAAAATATGTATTTCCAAGCCCGTCAAGCACAGATTTGTTTTTATTTTTTCATCTAGAATTGTACACGTAATTCAACAGCTAGTAAGATACATAATCGTAAAAAAAAGTAAGCATTTTATAAAATATAGTTTTTACAACCTTATTATAAGCTATGCTACGTATGGCTTTGTAGGTGTTAATCTGAAAAATAAAAGGGTACTAATTTATTCTATTTTAATGAATTAAAGTTATATTTTTGATAAATTTAAATATATTCAGTTTTAAAAGTTCAATGAAGCCAATATTTAAAGAAAAGATCTTTTCATTTAAGGAATTCATTTATTTTTATTTGTAGTAATCAAGCTGGACGCATTCGATGGATTATTTTAACAGGTATCTCTGGATAACCAATCATATCAAGAAAATAGATATGTATCACCTTACACGCAGTTTACTAATATTTTTTTAACTCATACCAAGTCGTAATATTGCATAACAACAATAATGACAATTTCAATTATACGTTTCAACTAGAAAAATAATATATTTACATCATATTTAAATAATCATATTTCAATTATTTTTCAATACTCTTAATCCTTTATAATAGAACAGAACTGACGTGCATAGTTCGTGGGTCGAATCCCAGCGTTTGCTGTTTCTTTTTCACCACAAACTGATGAGAGAACTTTGATGTAGATTTGTATGTGTGTATCAATTAATAATCATATTTGAATTGAGAATTTATAAATATGTTAAACATATTTTTAATATTGAAATAAATAATAAAACTCATCCTGTGGTATCTGAAGTCATTTTAATGATAAAATTGTGAGTAATCTTATGTAAGTAAATAATCATATGCTCCAGATATGGAACGGTTACGGAAAAAATTAATTATAAAAATTAATACGCTGTAAATGCAGTTTTTTCGGACAAAATACATTGTACATTAAAAAAAATCTTTTCAGAGTGGATTTTAGTAATCAGATAACTCATTCGGATATGTTTAGGGTGTGTAAACAAAATGAATACTCTGTATTTGAATTGCAGTTTTTTTTTTGGACGAATGGTCCTTTGTTCAAAGTAATTTATTTGCTTTTTAAAGCGAAAAAAACGTAACAGAATTAAATGTTCGGAGAGCGGCACAAAACAATATCGAGAAACATGAAAAATATGCGCCCTAAACAAAAAAAAAATGGCAGTGAATATTTCACGTATTGAAAAAGGTGGGCCCAAAGATAAATAGACCCGTAGAAAGCAGATGCATTAACTTGGTTTTTTGTTACAAATGTTTTTCTTTGTTGGAAAATAAAGTTTAGAATAACACATCTTTCCATAACATATTTTTTGGTCTATCTGTTGAATGATGAACAACTTTGAATTGTGAATTTAAAATCCATGTGCAATTTTACGACTTTAAATTGTCTTTAAATTGTATTTTGAAGCAATTTTTTTAAGCAGGTTATTTTAAATGATATACAACTAAATAAAACTAAGCCGAATTATAGTATTAGTCTAGAATAATATTAATTGTGGAAATGTTTTTTTTTAATCAAAACTATTATATACTCATATAAGTGTGGATAATTTTCTCTATAGTGGCACAGAGTATTGTTGGAAATCTTCGTCAAACGTTCATTGTTGATAACTTTCCTTGAATATTTTTTTAATAAAAAATGTTTTTTTTTGCTTTTTATAGAAAAAAAAATGTCAATTTAGATAATATTGCACAAATATAAACGAAATTTTAACTAATTTCAAACGATTTATAGCTTAAGAGTGAGAAATCGTTTAATTCAAAACAAATGTTTTGTAAACATGAGGCTAATAAAAAATATAATTGCAAAATCTATCTACAAATTTATTTTTATTTTTTCTTAAAGCCATTAATAAAAATAATCGTCAAATAAATTTGGTTCATTTCAACCAAAGATGATACGACTTGCACGTGACACCTCCTTGTGTCAACAGCTCAAAATATCAACGACAACAACAGTAGAGTATTAAAATAACAGAATAATGAAAAATTTGTGTATATATGCAAAGAAACAATATCCGAAACATGTAAAACAAAAGATATTGGTGATGCCGTGATTATCTCCTGGACTGTAATATAAGTGGGAACAAAAAGGTTTAGGCCATAACAAGTTTTGCTACAGCTTTCTCCACCCCAGCAGCCACGCATTTCCCTAAATGACATGTCATTTGTATAGAAAGCGTGCGAAATTGTTGTACGCGATAGAAGGGGCTTGTAAAAGTTTTCGTGTTGCGCACATGTGTTTGCAAATACCCCCTCTTGGGCAAGAATTGAAGCTTCAGTGTTATAGTTTTTTTTGCATTCACTGTAAGCGTTATATGCTAATGTGAAAACGCTTAAGGATTTATCGAATAACGTATCTTTTTCATATTTTATTGTATAAACGAATGCATCACGGTGTACATGCATACTTTTTAAATATAACATTGTAAATATATATTAAACAAGGCAATCTAAAAGTATATGTTATTTATGGACTGAGGTGTTAAAATACAAGGCTCATAACTTAACATAGCAATTTTGGGTTAAGAATATATTGAAATTTTATTTAAATTAGAATAATAAAAATACGATAGTCGACGAAGAAAGATTGTGTATGTGGTGCGTTCAAGAATCGGTTTGCCTCTTATTTAAAATAGAGGGCTGGAAAAATAATAACTTATTTAGAAATTTATACGTAGTAAATTAAAAAATGAATGTTTGAAGATGTTGATTTAGAAAAAAATTATGAGTACATAGTAAAATACACTATAAAAATGACTTATTTCTCCAACGGAATAAGTGTGATTATATTTACATACAAATATTAAAAATTGATCGTAATATGAATGGTTCATATTAAAAAAAAAACACCGATGAAGATTTTTATTTATCAAATGTCACACATCTACGACATATCTATCTACGTAGATGTTATAAATGTGTTAAAATGTTTAAAAATATAATAAACTCTGTCTTATTATGACTTACCTGAAGTATGCTTCATATAAGTCATAATAATTGTTCTGTTTTACCATTTCATTTATTGCATTTTCTATTTTAAAACCGTATGTATTGGCCTAGGCCGTTAATATAATAAAATAAAAATAAAATAAAATATACCAAATATTTGTAAACATATCCAAATACAAAATTAATTTAAATAAACTCACCAACTATCAGGTTGCAGATGAAACTTTTGATTGTTTAAAGGTCGTACACTAATATTATTATTCATACATCTAGGTGACACTTTTCTACAATACTAACAATGAACAGGGAACACAAAGTGGGTTGTTTTTTCACAAAGGCGAGAAAATGGATAAGAAGTGCTTACCAAACGGGGTAAATTGCGTCAGCGAAAGTCAGGGGTATAAAACAATAAGTAAACATTTTTTTTTGTAACTTAAATGTGAAGTCATCGTTTTCGCCAAATAATATTATAACAGAAAAATAGTAGGACTAATTTTCGGAAAATTCACATTTTTATTTTTAAACTTATTGCTCCATGTAAAGGTTATTGACTTTAAATGGAGCTTAGAAATAAAAAACTCTCTTTATGCAATACTTTCTTTCAATTTGAAAAAATATATACTCCAAATCACACCAAATGTTTCAAATAGTCACTAGATGTGATTTTAATAATTAAATTCTACCAAAAACGCCATTTAGTCACAATATTTCTGAATGTTGGGATAATAGTGTCTATTTAGTAATCATTTACTCGTATTAGACGATATTGTCAATACAATTTGGAAAATATATCTGTAACATTGTAGAAGAATGCTTAAGTGAGAATATAATCTCTTTTTAAAGACTACTCTCCATGCACAACACGTACAAAGATTATTTGTTGAAAATATTTATCAACAAAATGCGAATTATAACTTGTAATTTTATAATTATAGCAAAGTTAACATACTATCACAAACAAAAGGATATTGTGAAAAGTAGGGATTTCTTCGTTGAAAGTATAGGCTGTTGGTGCCTCAGGAAAGAGCCTTGCGGGCCGCAACTCTCATACACCTGCTGTAAAAGATTTCAACGAAATAGAGTGTAACAGGATATCTGTGATGTTATTGTTTCTAGAATAAGCTGCGGAGAAGGTCGCGCTTCTTATAAGAGAATGCGTGGTTTTTTTGCTGGAATAAAATGAAATGTATAGAAAGTTGCGTAGGACGTAAACGAATGGATTCCTGTGGTACATAATGTTTACAAGAGAGAAAAAATTAAATTTTTTAATAATACAAGGCTGGTAGAACAACAATATACTAAATATAATATATAAAGACACTTTAACGGTCCAGTTTACAGTATATAAAAAAGAGATCATGCGTAATACACAAATACAATGTCTGGTAATGTTTTTATAAAGAAACATGATAGGTCATTATTTTCTCTTAGTTTTATGATTCATTGGTTTAGTAGTTAATTAATAAATAAAATTCGAGGTTATAAAATTTATCGCACTAAATGACAAATTTCCCTTTTTTATGTCATCGTAAAGCTATGTAAAAAAACTGTTTCATTATTATATTTTACAAAGCCTTGTAATGTATCAATTACGTAAGCTAATGATGAACAAAACAGAGCTTTCTCAACCTTTCACATTAGAAAAATATCACCAACTGGTGAAAAAGAGATGCTGTTTGAAATTCATTCTATGATGTTTGACCTTTTGAGGATGTGTAAGAGTAAGTCCTTGAGCTGCTTGTAAAGTAACTTAAAGTAGCTTTTTGGAGTAATTGTGAAGGCATTTTAAAGAGACCTTTCTCGAATGAAAAAATAAGCAACATGAAAGGTGAACATAAAATCTATAGACTTAGGTTTTAAGCTTTGAAGAATATGGTGATCTGTTAACAAATATTTATTATGGGTCTAAATATAGAGTGATGTATACTCGACGTTTTTTGTGTAACACAGATTATGATATGTTATGGCAAACTGATCAGTATGTAAACAGTGGGTTGTTTTTTAATACTTACCAATCGTTTAATTTTATTTTTTATTAAATTGAATTTAAAAATAAGCCAAATTTGCAACGCTTGTTTAGTATATTATACAAGAAGCATATACAGCATATAAAGTTTTGCACACACGAGCAAAGTTATGCGGCGATGTGGCTCGCGGCACTCAGCGCGGGCTCCCAACTCACTTTTGTGGTCGGATCACGAATGATTTGCATCACAAACACGGGAATATTATGGTCCACAAACCATATCGCTATTCCAGTGCATTATTGTATACACATTGTGAATATCAAAACAGATTATACAGTTAATAAACTTCACCACTAGAATCGTAAATTACACTACAAACCTAGTGTAACCTTTTTTCAATACAAAAATTGAACGTGTAGTAGTGCATTTTATTTGTTTCAAATAGAAAATGCATTGAAAAAATAGATAAAATACGTTATTGCCAGTTTTGAATTGAAAATCAAAACTATTTTATGTGATTAATGAACAAATTTTATGAATATTGCAGGATAAAATGTTTTTTTTTTGTAATATGTTTAGTGAGCATGTTGAACAATGGTTTTTGTTCTATCACCGAAGTGTAACAAAAATATATCCGGAACATAATTGAATCATTATCAATTTAATACACCTCATGTTGGATTGAACTGAACCATAGGATTACATGGTGCAGAACTCGGGAGAGTCGCAATTAGCATTTGATCACATTCGTTCATTTGACCACCACCACGCCAAAAATCGTTCCCCAGGTGAAAAGTTAAAGCAGAGATAATTTTGGACGCGGTATTGATGACGGCAGACGATAGAACTGTGAGGTGGCAATTTGAGGCGGTAATATGAGAGGATGTGAAAAAATGATTTTGGTGACTTGTTAAGGCAAGATACAATTTTCCGATGACTTTAAAATGCCGATAATCAATATTTACTGTTATGGAGTAAAAATCACCATAATTTGAAGATTTATTTTACTTAAGTCCTAGGTGTAGCCAAGTTATTAACCTGACACTACAGCTATTAAAAAAACATTTTTTTTTTCAATTTACTCATTATATTTGTACTTTGTTTTAATACAGATTACGGAAATAACTTGTACACATAAGAGACCTTGATTTCATACACACATGTTCACTTCAGCTAATCAAAGGCAATGAATAATTTTGAATCCAAAATAAATGCAAAAGATAAAGACGTTTTCGTTTTTTGATGTTTTTGTATTTAACAAATCAATTTCTGATTGTTTTATGTACGCTTATGAATATTTTATAAAATAAATGAATGAAACAATCCACGAATAGATATTTTTGTTGCAATGTTTTAAAGTTATGTTTGTAATATATCAGTTATTAAATAAACAACAAAGACTACATAACAAATGTTGTTTGGGGTGCGCTTGATAAATTCGTTAATTTTTCACTCACTTTTATTTCTGAACATTACGTTTTTATTATTATTTCTTGTTGCATTGCTCCCTTCTTCAGTTTGCTCCGGCCATAACGAAATACAAATAGCACACAATTAGATGAGATTGCTTTCAATTTATCAAAAAGTTAATCTGAATCTCAAAAATAACCGAAAAAGTGAGTTGAATGGCATAGTAACAAAGACGACAACTTGAACGTTATATCGTTCGTGATATGTCAAGCTAATTTACTTATTTGAATAAGATTTTAATTTAAATAATAATAAATTCTTCATGATTTCGTGAAAAGTTTAAAAAACAATCTTTGTAAATATATTAATGATTGATTTTCTCCTACAAATGTGTAAAAATTTAATCCTTGGTTACTATTATATAAAACTATATCTTGTCATTCTGAATTGTAATTGAGAACAATATTTTTTATTGCCACACACATGGCCAAGTCTCTTTTTGGTGAAGTAAAAAAAAAAACACAAATCTTCCGTATATTATTGACATATTCTTACTATCTTAAACTAAGACCGCCATTCACAAGAATTAAATATAAAACAAATGATTATAGAATGCTTATTATTTTTTAATGATGCATTTTCATCAAAATTTATCAGTTCTTATATAAACTTTTAATAATCGTTATTAATGTTATTTGAATTTATTTAAAACATTTCACTTTCAAATCTTTTTAAGAGAGAGTTCATGGATACTAAAAAAATAATTGAAATAATTGCATTGTTTTTAAATGATCTAACATAGCTCAATATCCCAACGTTTTGTCGAGTATATTCTGTACTGCTCATAATAATTATGAGAGCCTTGAGTTTTGAAAAAAAGGCGGTTTGATTCACGGGTTTTTCTGCAGACACCACTCTTCAAAAGCATACAGTCACCACGATTTACTAAAGGTTTTGTTAAAAAGCTAAGCAATCGCTGGGAACTTATCGAAAGATTATTTTACTATATATAAAATTCAAATATATTTGTATGATGAAAAATTTAGACCAGCTACCCAAAAATAATTCAAAAGTAAATAGAAAATGATTGTTATTTAAAGAAAAAAAACTAAAACAATTTATAAATTAACAAAATACTGAATATTTCCGTAATAATGTCAAAAAATGAATAGCAATAAGTAATAATCTCAAAAAAGCATCATAAAGTTCACGTAAACGTGCAATTATAATTTTAAAATATCAAAAACGACGAATAATATTTTAATAGGATAACGAAAACCGATTCGTTTCAATTTAAAATGGTTAGTGATAAATAGATATACGATCCCGATAATGTTTTACAAGATAATTTTCAGGAAGGATTTTCACGTAATTAAATTCCACTCACGACAACACTTATAAACCCTTTGGTAATTTCTAAATTAAATGTATTAATAATTTAGTGGCGGGACATTATCTCCTTAACCCTTATCAGACCCCTCATATCGTTGGGGGTGTTTAAAACTCTCATTAATTCTCCCTCTTATTCTTTGTGCCATTCACATTTCAGAGATTTTCATCAGAAATCAGATACCGTAAAATTTTGTGCGTTATTTTTATGATTTTTTATAGAGAAAGAGATTTTTTATTATAAATTTCACAAAAACACTCGCAAATCAAATCAAATATCAATCAAATGATGTAATTTTGACGTTTGCCATTCTTACATTTTGTAAATAAAAACCTACAAAATATATTTTAGTTTGAATTAAGAATACTCGTATAATTATTTTGATATGATTTTGAGATGAAATTATTCCAAGAATGAAGAATAAATAAAACTAAACATTAGCTTTTTTCTGTTATATAATTTACTATGCATGTTTTTGTTTTAAATTGCATTTAAATTTTTATCGTATTGTAACTTCAAATTTACCTGTTGAACCATACTAGTACGAGAATATTCATAACATACCGATACATTTTTGTTTTTTGTCGAATATTTAGTTGTCATATTTTTTTTATTTTTAAAATAATGATTGGTGGCTTGTAACAAATAAGCTTTCGATTTACATCCCAGGAAATTTCTACAAACCACTTATAAGAGTTTTGGTAAAGAATGCATCCAAAATTGAGGACGGAAAGGCGTATTTTTGTCTTTAAATAGATGTGCACTACAAAAATGTTCATTTGATTTTAAACAACAATGAGATCAATGAGTGTTCTACAAAATAAATAAGATACTGAAATAAATGATAAAACGAAGAAAAAAAATGATTTATCCATATATATAAAATTAGTATTCCAAACTAGTCTCCCACGTGTTTATCCAGACAAGAGTTACGTATCAAACTTATTCTCAGCTAAAATATACAAATAAAGTTTTCACTTCAATAATATGACGAGACGTGAAAAGATGAGAACCATGTTTGTAAAGGTTTTATGATTATCAAATCACTTCTTAATTAATTAATATAATCGCCTTAGTATAAGTGCGTATACATCAAGAAATTAGTTTAATATCGTAATGGGAAAAATGAAGAAGTGAAACGTAATCTTTAATGATACGTCATAAAAACACCGCCATAAAAACAAATAGGTAGTTTCATACAGTTTCAGCAGAAAGGTTTTTTCACTTGAAAGATTCTGAAAACCAAGACACTCATGAAATGTAACGAAATTATTTCGTTTTATTTAGGTCTGAATTAGGGAGCGCAATACTTTTTTGAGAAGTTTATTTTAATTTTTGTTTCCACCTATTTTGTTTTTTATTGAAATTATTATAACTGGCGTAGAGGTTATATCTAATTTATTTTATTTAAATATAATTAAACATTTAATAATTTTGAAATATGTCTTTGGTTTCTTCAAGAAAAAAAATGATGGAAAATGTAAAGTCCGACCATCATGTGAGCACTGTTTTTATATTGCCCAAGAGATAGAGATTTCATAAAAAAACTCTTTTGAACTATTTGAATTGAGAAAAACCTCATGGACCGTATTTCGATCTGCTATCGCTGCTTACTCGCAACAAAATTGACCTATTGCAGAAACAATTATGACTGCTGATGAATATTGAATCATGGACGAAAACGTCAAGATAAACGGTTGTGGTTGAATTACTGTGAGCCGAAAATGGTTGCCAGGAAGGTTTTGCTGTTTGTTTCGTGGGATTGGCAGGAAATCTTCGACTATAAGCTGCTTAGATATGGTCAGCTTTGGTTAATAAGAGATGAATTGTGTTCCATGAGGACAACGCCAAGATACACACATCGTTTGTGACTCGCTAGATTCACCAAAAGCTTTATTGTGGGGTTTTTATTCATCCACTTTATGGTGATATATTTTTAAGGTGAAGAATTCATTTCAAGAGAGGCTTGTGAACATCGATTGTCTCACTTTTTTGCCAATAGTGAGGAGAACTTCTATGAGAGATGAATAATGAAATTATTTTAACAGTGAAAACAAGATATCAAATAAAATTACGCATATTTGATTTACGAGTAAATTGGGTCTAACTATGGTAAATAAGAGTATGCCTTGAATTTTGTGTAAAAATAATGGATTTCTTTTTAATTCAACAAAGCCCGTTTATATGATTCACTGATGAATGATCTCAGGGTTTTGTCTTTATGTTGTAGGTGCACTACACATCTTTTTATCATCCCTAAAATGGCGAGTATCATACAATATATAAATGAAATATTTTTTATTACTGTTTGTCGGTATACGAGAAAAATTCTGGCAAAAAATATTTACTATATTTACTCTTTTCTGGAGCATATGACAGCATCAAATTTTCACCAAACAGTGCCGTGGTAAGTATCTCAGGTATTTTCGAGAAAAGGTTAACTATTTTTTATATAAATCTCAGTAGCCGTTATTAAATGTGGTATTATATGTTGAATCCCTAGTAAGAACGATGCTTTAAAATTATAATATATTAACCGAAAACCCAACTAAGTATGTGCGTAACGAAATTATTTCAGTGTGAGAAAATTTTAGAAGCAGTTTATGTTTTAATGTGAACATTTTCCCAACTAAATAAATTTAAATATGTAGCGATAAAATATAGTGTCACCTTAAATATAATTAATGTAAATTAAATTAATTTTTCGGTAGTTTATATAAACAAAGTACATATTACATTGGTTTTTATTAGTATCTTATGTGGCATTTAGATAGTTTATCCATTATATAACAATATAATGTTTGGTATTTTCCTGATAACTTTATGAATAATTAATTCTACAAGAGCATATAAGTGTAGTGTGTTATTTTTTAAATATATATATAACAAAATATTTTTTATAGTTATTCCGCAATTTTATTTTGATGCAACGTCATAGAAAAGCCATTTTCAAGTGAATAAGGTACTTGTAACACCTTGATTTGTGACTATAGTATTGATTATAAGTTTGATAAATATTACTGTTTGCGAGTAAGTGGTTGTCCTATTAAATCAATATTGATGCTTATAATTTATTGAATCGAATATACCGTTGAATTGAAATATTTAATCATTTCACAGTTTGAGGAACGTAATAAGGCTTTCACGGAACACGGGGGTGGAGTGCGCCTCCATTAGGAACATCCTCGCAGTACGTAAAGGCACAAGAGTGATTTATGTTATAAGATAATAATTGCTAGTTTCTCCGACAATATTCTACGATAAAGACTATAATGCCTTTAATGCGAAGGTTTTTTGTTTCCGCGTCGCCTTCGACATTATTTTTTGTGATGCTACCTTTTATTTTACACATAATTATACACATCACAGACACAAATTATACCACATTCAAATGAAAAATGATTTATGACATTAGTGATACGCATAATTTTATCAAACAATGAATTGAATGATTTATTGGGGAGTATAGAAACAAATAGACAAGACTGAAGACATTTTTGAGAACCATGACTCTTGAAAGTCAGTCATGATAATAATGATTAAAAAATATAAATTAATTAAAAGACTATTGTTTTAATAACTGAAATTAATGACTGCTGATTATATTTCTTTGGAGAAACGAAATTTGTTAGCACTGAATAAAGAATGTAAAATAAAACTACATGTTGTAGGCTATGACTCTATTTATCAAACCTGCAACAAATCAAAGAACCATTGAATATATTATGGTGTCATACTAAATGTTACTCGAAAAAAATTAAAATTACTGGAATATAAAACAATGGAAAATAGATAATAGAGTAAGTTCTTCCCTTCTTAGTTAGAGCATGCGAGAGTATACCCTTATCAAAATCCAAAGATTGATACATTAGTGAAACAGTACAAAAGCATATTTATATAGAAGATGTGTTAGTCATATAAATCATAAACTTGTGGAGGAACATGTAATAAAGAAGCCTCTTCTTAATTCATTGTTTTATTTATATTATTGCAAATATCATATTACAATCAATAAACTTGTGTTTCACGCCAAAAAGTCGTCGAAAGTTGATATTAAATGCAAAAATATTTAAAAAAAAGGATCCATAAGTTACAATACAAAAAATTGAAAATGTTGAGACAAAAATAAAAATAATAATTAAGCACTGAAATATTTACCAAGATAGTAATCGCATTTCGAAAATAGACACCCAAGCTTCAAATAAAAAGAATATACAAGCGCGTATAAAATAATAAGAAATCTGATTAATTGTATAAAGAGAAAGAAGGCAGGAAGAGTTAAAAGCCGGTAAAACAATAAAAAAGTTTCGTAGCAATTCCAATCCTTGAGTGTTCCAAAAACTTTGCATAATTTCCTTTTCGTTCCAGCGCTTTCAGAAGCTCTCCGCTAATTATGTTTTTTAATCTTTTTCGAAGCCCGGAGTATAACTGACTAGTTAATTGTAAGAACGAACAGATTTCTTTCTGCCTTTCAAACAAAAGGATAAAAGGGTTACTTGAAGAAGTTTTTTTTACAAAAACTGGTTATTATGCTTAATCAGGTTTTCTAAAAAGATTTTTTTTTTATAATTATGAAGGAAATCAATATTATTTCACAGACATTTATTATGCAATATTGAATTAACCGGTTTTCAAAAGTGAAATACTCGGCAAACCAGCAATAATAACATTGAAAGTAAAATCACGGTACTTACGACAAAAGTATTTCACAATATTTCAAGCAAAAGATTTTATTTAAATTTTTTTTATTTATTTTTATTTATTTATTTTTATTTAATTTAATTAATATATTTTAAAAATAATATTTATATATTCACTGGATTTTCTCGTGTCTTTTGTAAAAAAATTATTAAGATAGATAACCATAAGGTTTTTTAAGCATCAGTACTAACTTTTGTCTTTGAATAGTTATCGGAACTCTAAATCTTATATTAAATATACAATAAATACCTGGTGTGAAATACTTGACAGCACTCGTAGTTAACTTCATATGTTTGTGCAACAAGTGTGCACATCATATACTTGTACAGCATGCTTTAAAACTAAGTGTATTTATCGGATAATTTATGAAGTAAATGCAAGTATGTGCAGGCTGCGTACAATTTCTCCGTTTTTTGAGAGCAAAAAATAATTAAAAATGGTTTGATTTTGATGCATAATATTTTTGGTTTGATTAAAATCAAAAGTTTTCTTTTTATCACACAACTTTTTGTTAAAAGAGTTATTTACAAAGTTGTCAAAAAGCTACTAGAATAAATATGCTAAAATAAAGTATGGAAGTATAAAATAGCGTCTTTAAACTGAAATTTAAAGAGAGTAAATATTTTAAACAGAAAATATCTATTTCGTATAACGACAATTTTTTTAAGGTTCGAGTAAAATATTATTTGTTTTGAAGTTAAATTAGTCACACAGTACTTTTTAAAGCCTAAATTAGTCTACAAAAATTGATAGCTGGCGCCTCAAGCATATACCCAAAGACAGAAAATTTGTCGTAGATTTTAGATATATAAAACTTATTCGAAGCAGATAAGAGAACCATAGGTCTTACAAACAGCTTTGGAAACATAATGAGTTTTACATAAATTACTATTTTTTTGTTATAATGTCATGTTTTCTGTTATCGTCTCCCTTTTCAAACTTACTGATGATTTGTGTTATGATTTATGTAATTGTATTATCGCAACATCTTATTGTTTGAAGTTACAATCATGATCTTGTAAACAATAACATGAATCACTTCCTAAGGCCTTGAGAGGATTCTGGCTCAAGAACATGCGGGTAGTCAAATATGTTAAAGCAGATTAAAATTGTCATTATATGTTGTAGTTGTACTTAATATAGGGGTCGTTATGTCTGTTAAGTATTTTTTTCCTAGCCGGATAGCTTATAGCTGAGCACAGTGGCATCTATGATTTATTATGAACATTTTCCCTTTTCCATTAGTTAGTAAAAACCAGCACACAAATAAAATTTATCACGATATCCCAAGTCCAGCGAAGTTGAACTCTCACCCTTCAGTTATAATATTTAAATTTTACATTTTAAATTTTGCTTTACAAGTCTTCATTGCAAGATCAATTAATATTTAATTGTGCAGTTTTATTTGGTTTTGGTAAATCTCTTACAAACAATTGTCAGGTTATGAGTAACTTCTAACACTCTATCTCGTAGCACAATAACTAAACACAAACTGTAATTCATGCTAAAGAACAGTCAAGAACATTGTAATATCCATTCACTCTAGAATGAAAGAATAATCATTCATCTCACAAAACTGAAGACTATCAAAGGTAGTTATAAAGTAGTATCACATGCAGTCTATATGTAAAGTTTATGTAAAAGTGTCCACGAGATTTTATTTTTAACAGGTAGACGCGGCTATGGAATATAGTGCGTGGACACAACGCAAAAAAGAGAGTTCACTCGTTTATCATTTACGTGTCGGAGAGCACTAATGGTAGAAATAATTGATACGTGACAGCGGGAATTATGGGACCGGGGCGACTGAAAAATGTTTGTTTTCCCGCATTATCGCCGCCTGAAAACGGCCGCCGTAATACATATTTATTACTGTTTTGGCTGAAACTGTGAGACTGAAATGCGAGGACTGAAAAATAACTGGCTGAAAATAATGTTTGACCGGATCAAATAAAGAGAAGCCGCGTGGCGACAGGCCACTGCGGACAAGGCCAATTATCATATCTGAATAGTAGAATAGATCGAAATATACAGTGTAAAATAAATTTTAGTATGTTTTAAAAAAATCAATACTTGTTTTAAATTTATAACATGATTACCACAAACTGTCTTCACAGATCAGTCACCTGTCAATGTCTATGGCTTGTCTCAAGACATATCTGCAACTGAAAGTTCACCTGAGAACTTATACGAGTATATCTAAGTAGTATAACCCTAAGACGAGAATACTCGTCAATTGTTATATTAGAAACATATTTATATGTTTGTTAGTCAGTTTTTATATATAAATTGTATCGATTAGCCCAACATTAGCAATGTCATTTGGTTTTATGAAGCTGCAAAATTTAATAAAAAAAATATTTGATATTATATTATGTGAATTTATTTTTACTAAAATTTAGTCTGAGAAAAGATGAAGAGATATTTAACATCAGCAATTAATATACGACAATCAATTTTATAAGTGTGAAAATTATAGCACATTATATGCGTGACTTTTGTTCAATCACCGAAGTTTAACAACATTGAACAAAATATGGATGGGCCATCATTGCGAGCTGCGTATTATAATATTTTTGAAATTCTATGGTGCGTTCAGAGGATCAATCTGTCACATTCTCTTGTAACAAAAACATGATTTGATTTCAAAATATTAAGATCATTTATAAAAAATCCTTATCTGTTGTAAGTGGAATAAATAATCATAAAATATACATCTGAAAATTGAACAAACGTAAATAAACGACGAGTATTTTATTATTTAAAAGCATCTATAAATATAGGAGTTTTTAGTGGTTGAGATTCGCCAAAAGCGTATCGAACTTTTCCACCGACAACAGAATATTATTTGAATGCATAAATCTGAAACCGCTGTAAATGTTGCCCTACACGGAAAACTTTCAGGATTTTCTAATTACAACTTGGCAAACAGGGTTTTGAAAACTTTACGCTTTCCCGAAAATTTTACAATTCAAAGTTGAAATCAATCTTTGCGAAGCTCGCCCGGCCGTTTTCGAAATTATAAGTAAATACGTCAAACTCGAATAAATTTTTTCCGTTTTTAAATTGAGATAAATGTATGAAATTTAATTTATGCGGTATATTTAAAAATCGAAGAACATGTTTTATAAATTTAGATTTTTGTGCTTAGCGGCAAAATATTACTTAAAAATTAAAGCGATCGATTGAAATGTGTCACGTTGCGTGTTCGATCTCAAATATCTTTAAATAAAAGATCAATGCATCATAATTATTGAAAGATAGTATCGCCGGGCGATGTTAGACAAATTAAATACAAACTATGATTTTTTTTTTAAATTTTTATTAGAATATTATTTTATTTCAAAAATATTCTAATCTACTTTTATAGATCATTTATCTATATTATTATATTATTAATAATTAAATATACATATACTATACGTAAAATTCTCAACTTAGTTTCAACGTGAGTCAGTCCAGGCACGGTATTAGCCCAGTCGGCTGAGCGGTATGAATACCTGGGCATATTGGTTTCCAAGGTCCGCGGTTCGCATCCCGCTTCTGCCGTTATTTTTGTGTTTGGATTGACGCGTTTAAAAAAGAATTTTACGTATAGTATATGTATATTTAATTATTAATAAATACAAACTGTTAAAATGCTGACAATGCTGTGTTCAGTGATGTCGTTTAAAAATAATTGCAGTTCAACACTCCACAAATAGCATTTATCTATTCTTAATAAATGGCAAGTGTCATGGAATCAAAAAATAATACCTTTCCATCACCGTTTGTCGGTGGTTTACAATAATTTTTATATATTTACCAGTATTTAATACGGAAAAATTATTTCAATCACTACAACTTTTTTATTATCATACACACCAATTATCTTTTTATCACCCTAAAAATTCACTGAATATATTTTTCTAATGGATATGTAGTAAAACAAATATATATTATTTACAGTGAAATATTGAAAATGTGACATTAAAAAATATTTTTATGTATATTTTTTTATAAATAACTATTTTATTTGTAGCGAGTGAGTTGAAAAATTTGCTTTCTATCAAGATTTTTAGTCATTATTATCAATATGACTTTGGAAAAAATCAAATAAGTATTTACATTTGAATTCAAAATTTTTTTTTTTTGAAAATTTGTGAATGTATTTCTTTAGTTATGTAGTTATTTATAAAATATCAGCATGATGTCCTAAGTATTGTTTAATATTTTTGTTTAGTTTTATTTTAATGAACCCATTGAAGTATTCTGTATTTAATAAAACAAAAGTAAAATTTATTTGAGATAATCGTTCAGATCGTATAAAAATATTTGGGTCGTGAAATATGTAACTGAGTATTTCAGTAATCTTTCATAAATTCTTTTCATACAGCGAAATAAAACGAGAGAATTTTTCCCATTTCTCGCATTACGATAATTATATTTCTGTGATGTTTTTAATTACACAGGATCTGAATTCGAGAAAAGAGAAAAAAAACGCAGATTTATCCAGCTGTTCTCTAATTAAGTGCGATATCGTTACTTCCCGACTCCCCTGTTAATTATGCAGCGAGAACCAATTAGCCCGACCCGGGAGTACTCGGAGCTACAGGGCGTTACAAAAGTAGCTTCACAGTGAGCGCGAATCTCTCCGTTCTTTAATAAGCCGTGTTTTTTAATAAGCTTCGGCCTTAATCTCATTTGATGCGCTAGAATCTGGAGTGGAATTTCTATGTGCCATTTTTTTCTAAAAATAAAATACTCGTTCATTTACAACACCTATAAAGGATTTTTATTAAAAGAACACGAAACATTGATATTGAAAGACTTAAATCGTTAAACTAATTTTAAAATACTTTTTCGTTTGGTTAGAATGTGACAATATTTATGCAAGTTTAAAGTTATATTATACTAGTACATACAAAAAAAATATGGTGTAAGTTAGCTATTATTTTGTATGTATTCATATTCATTAAAAGTCTAAAGCAAATTGTATTTTTTTAATAAAAATAAGTACTTCTTGTGACCAATAAACATACCAACGAAATAAAACAACATTAAAAGTTGAACATACTTCGATGGTTAAATGTTTTTACAGGTGGTAATTACACCACGTGTTGTCGATTGTCAAAATTTCAGAGGCATCGGGAAAATAATCCGATTTCCATAAAAGAAAATATTAACAAACACCTTAATATGAATCAAATACTACACATGACTTCTCGTTAAGTTCTTCTAGAGACATTTTGGAACAAAGCATGGGTAATAGAATTTAACGTTAATGTACGGTGAAAATTTTTGGGGGCCATATTCTTTAAATATAGAGCGGATATGAGGATAATACGATGCCACGTAACTGAAAAAATATCAATATCTTAGACCAACTCGTAAGAAAGTCAGTCAAAACTCCTAATTCGTTATCATATGATTTTATAATACAAGACACTGAAATCGATAAAGTGTGCACAATTCATTCATAATTAATCAGCGTGTTTTTGACTAGATAAATTTATTGCAAATTATATAATTAAAAACGAAATAAAGGAAAATTAATATAATATATTTTATAACATAACAATATGCCTGTTGCTCGACAAGGTCTTCAATTATTTAATATTCTCTAAGGCATATATTATGTATGAATAATGAAAATAAAATAACAGCATTATATCCACTTTTATTTCTCCGGAATCCTTTTAGTGAGAGTTTCTACATTTTTATCAAATAAGTGGATAAAATAATGTTCAGTATATTACTGGCATAATATATTTCTGGTCTTATCTACCTTTCAGAGTGATGGCAACATTTCACGTTCTCTTAGAACTGTTCTTCACCGGTAAACATTTCTATGAAAAATGTTATTATTATTTTTTGTTTTTATTCACGAAATATCTAACATGAGTTGTTTGTGTAATATTTTATATAAATAGCATATTTTTAATTTATAAAGGGAAAGTATAAGTTATACCAGTATAAATGACAATAAAAAGTAATAAGATTGTTTTTATTTGATTCTTAATATTATAGGTATTATGTCTTGAAGGTTGCTTTAAGGTCGCTTTAGACCATTAAGTTTATCTACGATAAAAATAAATGTCAATATTTCTATCTAGCACTTGACTATATTGAATATTGGGTCTTGATATCAATGCATTACACAAATGAGAAGATTACCATAGAAGATCATAGATAAAGTCAATTTATTTTCAGACTTGTTATATGCATTAAGATTGACATCAAATTTGTGGATTTATATATAACGACTATATGAAAGAGTTAAAATTATAAAAGTTTTTTTTCTGTATAGATATATAAGATATTTATACATATAATTTAGTATATTTTTTTAATAAAATAAAAATTTATTCTCAGCACTACGCAATAAAACAAAGTTTATTTCATTGAATAATGACGAATTTTTTAAATCTACTACACGCTGCATTATATTTTCCAAGATTGAAAACTTTTGCAGATTTTTCCTAGAAACTTTTCCCTAAAGCTGAGAAGCTTTTGAGCAATTATTTTCCAAGAAATTCGACGCCTGACCGAGAAGAGAAAATACTTATTTACAGCTCAGTGTAACATTCGAATATTCCAGAAGAAAAGTTTGCTTATTTAATACGATCTTCTCTATTCAGATTTTTATGCATTTTTGAATACAAGTTAATACCATTATCAAAAAATATTACATAAGACTATTACAGAAATTTGTATGAAGTGTATTTTTAAATATTGCAATTTATATAATTTTGCGATACTAATTTGATAATTATAAAGCTTTATATGTTGTTTTATAAAACATTTATTTGTTTTTTACAAGAGTTGAAATATCGTTTTCGTACATCTGATTTGACATAACACTTAAATATACAATAGTTTAATAAATATATAAAAATATAATATTATCTATAAGAAAATACAACATTATCTTCAATCATCAAAATAATCAAAATGTAAAAAATAATAAGTCTTATAGGTTACGGAATGTCATTTAAATACTATTATAAAGAATGAACTGAGATGTTTGTCGGTAAATCAGGGGCAAATTTCTCTCAAGACCAGTCAAAGATTATGATACCTGATAATGTTTTGTTTTGAAAAATCTAAGGCTCGCAGCTTTATTCGATCAAAACAATGTGTCGAATGTACAGTACGTGTATCTTACCCATTATTATTTACAGCTGTAAGTATTGGCATATCACCAAAATCTAATGCAGTCATACAATTTGTTTCGAAATCATACACCTGGGTAGAATATTGAAAGTGCGATGGAATGACTTCGATAGGAATGACAAGGTGAGATCACCGACGTTTTACACTTCCATAATATAGGAGATATACTTCGGATCCTGCAGGAGAACATTTACATAAGCTGTTATTTCTCAAGACCCCGGGCGCCGTTCAGGATGGCCGTCGGGGACTATACATATAATGTACTCGGCGGAGGTACGAGAGGCAGAGCTGACATGGGATGAGGCAAGAACGGCGGTTGACAGAACTTTGCGGCAGCAATTCGTGACGTCCATATGCTGGCTGACATGATAATGATGTGGATAATGTTTTTTGGTGGCATTTTTTATGTTCATATGGTTTTGCCAGGAAGCACCAAGAAACATTATAAAGTATAGTGTTATGATACCGAAACGAAAAGTCTGCAATAATTGTTTATGTTTATATTTTTTTTGCAGGAAATACCTTTAAAAAAAGAGAGAAATGTTTGCTTGATCAATTCGATTAGAAACTTTGTGACAAAGAACAATGGTGGGTTATTTGTTCATTAAAAGCCTTCAGAGGCGAAGAAATTCCATTAGGAATCTCTATTAAGGCTTTTCCAGAGCGTCTGCCCGCTCACAATCAATTATATTGTATTGCGAGGATATTTATTTTCCTGTTATTATTAAGAAAAAGGTAAAAATTAAAAGAAAGTCTTTCAAGACGAAAAAATAATTGAATGAAAATCGTATTTTTTATTTTCTATACTAATAATTTACAAGCATTTTTGAAATATTAAGATTTCAATTTCCTTAATTTGCTTAAGCACATAATAACAATTTATATTCAATAATCATCGAGTAAGTCGTGGAAGGGCATATTATTTAAATGTGTAGTCTAATAGTATATGTACCTCTCTTGAGTGTTACATTTTTTTAAATATAAATATTCTAAAAATCTAGTAACTATTAAAAAATTCCGTCAGTATATCGTTCCGTAAGTGGTTTCAATTTTTACCAATATAGGACTAAATAAACAAAAATCTCAGCCAATTTAAAGACATATTTTGACAAATGATATAGTAAAGATTATCTGTGATAAAACTTGATTGGTTTTACGCAATATTTTTTGTTTCAAATATTGAATAATAATTTTATCACTTAGAGTATGTAAGTGCGCCATTCTTATTATTTCGCATAAAAAACTAGTTCGCGTGAAGTCAATTTATGAATTGTTAACAAATTAATTTTATGTTCTTGTTACGACTAAAAATACCATCGGCCTTTCACAAAAGTTATTAAAATCTCTTTGAAGCGACACAAGGAACTAAATCATAATTATTTCCTGAAAGAGGTTTGCCTTTCTCAACCGTTGTTTGTGCAAACACGGAAAGGGATGAATATTAATGAATCTCTATTAAAATTACAATTTATATAAATATAATTTTATATAAAAAACGTCTGCACTTAGTTTATAAATATATAGTTAAATCATTTTGTTGGTAAGATTCGTTGTAATAAAACAGCAGTGTTTCATACATTGAATATCATACAAGGTTTTTCAGTCCAGTAGTACATTAACTATTCAACAAGATGCATGCCAAAACATTACCATACATATTTGATTTATTTTGTTATATTTAAACTTAAATAGAGTTTGCTTTTAATATTAATCATCATAAATATGAATATGAATAAGGTCTGAATGCTTAAATGATTAATGATGAAATTTTCTTGTAGATTATGACATCGCATGTCGTTGAAAGGTGCGACTGTGACATCCATGTTACCTTCTTCACAATACCGTAATGTTTACTTTAGGATACGAATGCAGCCTGCGCAACTTCGCTCGACCATTCATAACAATAAATCAAAACGTCACACATCACGAAGGCTCCGCTTGTTAACGGGTGAAAATTCGCATTTCGTGAAAAGCCCGTTGTATGAAATATGTGTTGGCGTGACGCCGACTACTTGCCACGACTTTTCAGCATTTCAATGTTTCAGAATGACACGGTGGGTCTCGTCACTTTCCCAGGGATTCGTTCTGTTTTAGGCACCGCAGTTGAGGAAAAATAACACACGCTTATTGCCTTCTTTTAAAACATTCAGCACCGTTTTCGCGGTTGGCTGAAATATTATTTTTGAAATTTCGTGCGATCGATATATATTTTTATGTTTATCGTTTGCAATCTTACGCCAAATGACAAGTAAGAGAAGTGTGTTCTATAGTTTGATGTTTTTAATCATATTTACGTGCCTTAATTCTGTTTAACACGTTTCAATTATTATTTTTTTCTAATTTATTTTTAGTATTGATATGTTATTTACTATTTTGATGAGACTTTATTTTTATTTAAGTAACTTTTATCTGCGAAGCTTTAATGATTTTTTTTATATTGATATATGCAATTTATTTATTATCTATTTAAATTGTTGATCATGACTGCACTTTATGGAGTTTCGCTAATAAAAATACCAATAATATTTGCAAAATATACAATTTGTCTTCTATTACTTCATGACTGAAGTCATATATTTTTAAAATAAATATTTGAATTAGCGTATAAAAATAATTCTTAAATGTAGAATTACCACCTGCTTTACCATGTATATCGTAAAACTATCATTGAATTTTAAGGTTTCCACTCAATGAATATTATAATTACACATTCATATAAATATTAAATTTACTTAATGACTTGAAATCACACGCCCTAGTCGCAAGCTGCTCAAATATCGCGTAGAAGCCTCCGCAATTAGTTTAACACTATTTTTACAGTTGGAATATTTAAATCTAGTGGTTTCCAGCAAGAGCTTTAGGGTTTCGCGAGCATAAATTAGAGCCTAGCCGAGTCAACATTAACACGGTTAATAAGTCAAGGCGGAAACTCTGCCATTTCAGGAGAAATATATTTCAGCAGGAATCTATTACAGCGAAACTTATTAAATAATAATTAATTTCCATATTTACTCAATATACCCACGCACGGCAAATACAAATTGCCTAACGAAGTAAATTAAATGAGCATTATACGCATTTGGTATTTGAAGACGATAAAGCAATATAATGTATTCCCTCTCTGTTTTTTACGCTCCTTGATACACATATGGCCACCACACACTGCTTTAGAGATAGTTTATTTATATATTGTAGAGGTATGTTATTATTTTATGTTTATATTTTTATGTTTTTCCATGTATCCTTTTGATAATAAACATTTTTAGTCTTACCTTTAGTGGATAAGTTTAATTTACTTTTGTCAGACTTCTGTTATGATTATAATATTATGTTATTAGATTTATTTTCCATGTTTTCATGTTTTGATATATGAATACTCATTTATATATTATCATTATATATATTTTAAATTTTCGCATTATATAATTCCATTATTACTTATCATAGGATCTTTAAGCAAAAGCTTAGATTATTTTTGGATGCGGAAGGCGGGGGATCGAAGAGGATGGAGACTCATGCGGGAGGCCTACGTTCAACAGTGGACGGACACAGGCTGATGATGATGATGATGATGACAGATTATTCAGTTTTAAGGATTCTCTACCTAGGAAGAACGAAAGAGTAATTTTATTATTTTACTCATGTAAGTTCTTGAGAACTCGCATGTGTGGTTTTACTTAAATAAATGTATGGTATTATTAAGTAAAATTATAATTAATGTATATGGTATACTTTTAGTAATCAATAATATGTATAAATGGCTTGGATAAGTTCATCGTGATATAATACATGAAATATTTAGAATAGTAAAAAAAACAACATTCTCATACAAAATATTTTCTACTGTTTCAACTGGGTTAATTAATGAATTTCAAACTTTTATTCAATAAAATCTGATATTTTTATGTATATAGTAAAATGCTAATGAGAAGCGATAAGATTAATTTACCAAAAACAGTGCATAGTACCATATTCTCACGCAGGCCTAATTCAAAAGATATACATAAGATTCAAACTCAAAGATACCATCAGCTTTTCTGTCTGACAATCAATCAAGCGGACACAAGGTTCACGATAAGGAGGAGCAATGAACCTTTGAAGAGAAGCATGGCTACAACATCAAAGCGCTTGACTGCCCTGCGAAAGATCACGGGATCGATTCCCGGCATAGCGAAAAAAATATACACTCGTAAATATGATTTATCGTATACCTTGGTTACGTTTGTTGAAAAATATGTATTCTAAATATGTTAAGCTGTTCAACTATTGTATACCATTCCCATGTATTTATTGATTAACAACAAGTCACCAGAGAAAACAATTAAAGACACGCTGTAGCATATTAACTTCGTAGCCCAGACTGAGTTCTATTGACATCTGAACGATGAATTTAGAATCACGAAAAGGACTTCAGCCACTCTCAAAAATGTATCTTTTTGCGAGCGTCAGTGATGGGTCGCCATCTGGATCTCCAAGTACAGGACGGGACAGGGTGCGTTTTTACAAAGCGTGTTCAACTATTGATATGTTCATACAAATTAACATTTATAATAAATCAGAGAAAAATAAACGTTAAGCGCTGAGATTCGAACCAAAAACCTTTACTATCAGTGTTTATTATGTACTAAACGTAGGCCTACAGCCAATTGCTCCACTAAATGAGGCAAGAGATAAATGTATCAATTGTTGAATTTTGGTATGGATTAAAAATCTAACAAAAACAATTTTTTAATAAAGTAAGATAGACTCTAAGATTATAAATGCCAGGAATATTGGTTTTAAGCATCATGCATCTTAAATACCACCCATTTATAGTGAATTAATTAATGAACAAATCAATCAGATTTTCTTTGGTAAAATGTTAGTTATTCGCGTTGACGGATTTATTTTCCATGTACAGTACTTAACTATTATCCAAAATAGCAAGCTTTATTCAAGGTGTATATGAAATCTTGCATTACCATCTGACGCTATTCTTCTGTATGTGCTCACTTAGAAAAAATAACTCGAAGGAAGTCACCGGGCACCGCTCTCCCATCAATCACTAGGGCTGGGAATCCTCGGATGCCTGACAAAGCTCGATCGCCTTTTGCGGGAAACCAAACGACGGAAGTTTTTGTATAGCCTAATTGCGACCCCGTAATTTGTTTGACCGGAAAAGGCGGTGAATTTTGGGCGTATTTTTGTGATCGATGCGTAGTGAAATTATAAAAGTACTATCTTGGTTATTGATCTCTCTTTTTTATAATTCATACAAGAAAAGTCGGATTACTTAGCTTATTGTATTCTATTATTTGTAACTTAAAAAATGTGAACATAAGTAATAGTTACTTAAAATACAATCGCTTAGTGATTTTAAGCTAGTTTTAATATGAATATTATTAAGGAAATATTATATATATAATCGTGTCGAAAACAACAGGGTCAGATTCTGTCTGCCCAGAAGTGGGCGACGTCGTTGGCGTTACTTCTGGCCATCATCAGGTCTTCCTGGGTGCAGCCACTCGGGCACAGCGTACACTCCAGAAGGTGTGACAGGGTCTGCTCCACGCCGCAGTCACATTCAGTCGGTCCGCTGTAAAACTGCCAGGCCCTCATTTGTGTCCTCGTCTTGCATACTCTGGTCCGAAGTCTGTTAAGGGACCTCCATATATTCCACCCTTGGTCATGTCCAGGGGCTAGGTCCTCTTTCGGGGCAATCCAAGTATTCCCCTCAGTTGCGCTTCTCCACATGTTCAGCCGCAGGGTGGCCTCAGGTATCTCCAGTTCCGTTGTCGACTGTAGGTGTTAGAGCACTGCGACACACCTAAATACCTAGGGGTCAAGCTGGATAGGACCCTCACTTATCAGAAACACTGTCAGTCTGTTAAGCAAAAGGTGTCCACCAGAAACAACCTACTCCGAAAAGTGGCAGGTACGAAGTGGGGAGCCCAACCAAACCTGATCCGCACAAGTGCTCTAGCTCTCTGTTTCTCTGCTGGCAAGTATGCTGCGCCAGTATGGGCGAGGTCTGCCCATACCAAGAAAGTGGATATTGCTCTGAATGAAACGTGCCGGGTGGTTACGGGGTGCCTAAAACCTAACCCAATATCAAAGCTATATCAACTCACGGGCATTGCCCCACCAAACATACGGCGAGAAGTTACTACCAAGAAGGAACTCACCAAAGCAACCCACGACGCACTCCACCCTATGTTTGGGTACCAAAAGATAACTACACGGCTCAAATCAAGAAGAAGGAAATATTAATCGTAGGAATGAAGAACACGGTTATGAACTCATTGAGACTTCAAAACGAGAAGATTTTAAGAAGAAATTTATTAATTTGTATGTTTGTTATTACAATAAAATGTGCACATTCAATTTCTCTAATCTTCTTCCAATTAATCACGAGCTCTAACTTTTTATTGCCTCTGCACTCAATTAATTATTTAAAGTTAAGCACATCATTAAATATTTTCACAAAAAAGCTTACTAAGTGGGTGCACAATTTCAGTCTTCATGTCCGTGAATAAAAGTTGTTCTACGATATTTATGTTAAATTTAAGAAAATATCATTTTGTCAATCAATTTGTTCATTGTATGAATATAAAATATATGTCAAATTGAATGGTAAATTATTATTACTTAAATATACTTATACTAAACATAAAATTCTTTTTTCAACGCGTCAATCCAAGCACAAAAATAACGGCAGAAGCGGGATTAACTATGCCCAGGTATTCATACCGCTCGGCGAATCACGCCATTGCTATGCCCAGACTGACTTGCGATGAAATATCATTACACGGCAGATGTCGCCATAGTATATATTCAAAGTATGTATATTTTTAATTCTAAATTGATCAATAAGTCAAAAATTAAACAGAACCTATTTTTTGAATTAAGTTGTTTATTTCAGGCGATTAAAGCGCGATATCAGGAGGTTATGCTATTGAAAAAATAACTTAATAACAACAAAAAGTAAATCTTTATTTATTAATATTTACTGTTGAATATAATACTTAGAAGCCACTTAATGGTTTATAAAATGTAACATAAAATTTCATAGTCTTTAAGTTCCAGTTTTATAGTTTCAAGATATTCTATGTATGTTTATATTTTTGTATGATATTGAATTTTCAGTTCACCTTTTTATTAAACTTGGAAAAGAATAAGGTCGCGTATTTGCTCTTTTAAAACTGTTTTCTTACTTAAAAAAAATCCTCCGTACGATTATTTTTCACTCGTGACGTCGACGTGCAAGGGAATGTTCTAGAATAAAAATGGCATTATTATATCAAACGTAGGCGACGCATGAAAAATATATTCAATACGAATTCATTGAGACTAAAAATATTTTCCTCTCGGCAACACGTACGGAAGGAAAAAAAAACTTTTGAAAAATCCATTTTTTTTATTTTTACGTTAGTAATGAGGGTACATTTTTTCACAAAGTTGCTCTACGCTTTTCAGGAAAGGTTTGTGTTTTAGATTGTTTTCGTGTCCCCCGAGGTTTTATGATACAATCCTGAATTTGGATGAAATTGTCATGGGAAATATGGAATAGAGAAATGAAAAAGAGTGCCGCGAATGTTAAGCTATCTAGTAGTGGCCTAAAGTAATGTGTAGCATTATCATCTGGTTATCTTTATTTGTAACTAAATTTTAGTTTCGAACTGAAAAAAATAATTCTTAAATATTGTAACATTACAAATCTACAATTAATATATTATTATATTTATTTTATGAATAAAGCCTCAAATATTTATTTGATAAACATCCAAATCTTCTGCTAACAAATAGGTACTTTAAGACAGTCCATTCATCAAATAACCAGAGGAAAAGAATCTGAGGATTTGACTGTAAAGCAGTCAAATCTTTGTGGTGATAATTTGTGTGGAGCATATGCTTCAGCTAAAATGCAGATATATATTAAAATCAAAAAAATACGTAAAATGATAACATTCATTATTTGGAATAAAATAATATATAAGTTGAAATCTTTATCGCAATACTAAGAGTTTTCAAAAATGAAGAATAATCTGAATCTAGAAAAATGAGAGCATTAAATGGATGTAAATTAATATAGATGATAGAGAAGAGTTCTAGTTGAGAAAAAAAATAAGTTTTCGTTGTCTAAGAGAACCGGTCCGACTAAAAAATTCACTAATGGAGGAGGCTCGGTTCGTAATAGAAATAAAGCCTCAAAAATGTGAAAAACTACGTGACTTCTACAAGATTTTCGTTTGCTTTTATAGGATTTTTAAATCCGATAATTGTACACCTTTTGTTTATCAACGGCAACAGCATAAGAAAAAAAATGTATTTTGAAGGATATAGAACTTAAAAAGTTTTAATAGCAACTGGTCAAATAATATAATGTCACACCAAATTCTCATCTAAACAAGATTTTGTGTAAGCATAATTCTAATCTATCAATGACTGCATTTTCAGTGTACTGCTATGATATTGTGTTGTAATCGTGAAAAACTGAGCCTATATTGCTCATAATATTTATTTTTTGTAGTTAAAAATGACAGTTTTGAAATGAGGTATTTAATTTATTTATAGCACAGTGACACAATCTTGTCAAGTTTTAGCTGAAAGAAGTATAAGTAACCCCAGGGGAGCTCGATTTACTTTCGGTTGATTATCAAAAGTAAAGACAAGAAGAAAAGTGAAAAATTACCCAGAAAGGCTTCTTTCATTTCTGGTTTATTTAGTATAAGAAAGACTCTATTGTCCACGTTTTTTTATGAAGGCTACTTTTACCTTCCTTCTGAAGACGAAATCTTCATTTTGCTGCTATATTGTGTAAAGAAGTACTTTTTTGAGTTTATTGCAGAAAAAAATATATAGACAAAAAGACAATGACGTTAATATTTATAGCATCTGAACATCCGTGTTAAGGTCCCTTTTTAGTCTAAATTTATATAATATTAACCACGTAGGTATAATGTAATTGTCATTTTGTCATTGTCATCATTTTATCAAAAAAATGATATGTAATTTTTTTATTAAAAAAGTATTCGTAATTAAAGTCGATTAATTTAGTAATAGGGAATTGAGAAAAAAATGTGGTTCTTTAAGATTTGTAAACGTTTCTTAACTTTGAAAACCAATGAAAATAACAAATAATATAAAAATACACTTTTAAATGAAGAAATTAATTTTAATTTCTCAATGTGATGAGGTGGCGTAAATGACCGGGCGGTAATTGCATTGGGAAAATAAATGGATAATAGTTTAAAAGGTTCATGGTTCAAATCCCCGCGTCGACCGTTTATTTTTCTCCAATTAATTGAACAAATATATGTCATAAGTGATGGTATTTTCTGTTAATTTTGTGTGTGTATAAGTAATCAATTTAAAATCTTACCCCAAAAAAGGAATGCATAGTTACGGTAAAAAAAATACAGTTTTTCTTCGTCATAGTTAGTTTTTTTGAAATAAATTAGTTTTTATGCAAAGTGCGTGAATGCTGGACTAAGATGTTATAACTACTTATATAAAACGAATGATACAGGACACCTAGCCATCATAAGTGTAATTGTCGCCAATATACTGTCACTTTAAAAATCAAGCGTCATGTTATTCATATACGAGATCTATAGGTATATAGCGGTAGTCTAGGTTTATATAAAATAATACAAAAGTTACACTTTGTAATTATTTTAAATTCTGATTCAATTTTACAACTAATAAATTATCAGAAGAGCACACGTTTGTGAGACATCGAAAACACTAAACAATATCGAGCGGAATAAAATGAACGTTAAATTTAACCAATTTATGGTGGAATTTAACGACTCTAAAAAAATAGCAGTTCGAAATGAAACCCAAACTCATATTCTGTAAATTTTATGAATAAAACCTTTTGATTTAAAAAACTAAGTGTTTCTTATGGTATAAATATTTATCATAAATATGTTTTCCTGTAATTAAAGGCTATAAATATCATTGTTTAATTCTTTCAATAAATAAATAATTTATATTTCAAATCAATCAACATAAAAAATATTATCTCTTGTATTCGAAATTTATTAACGGAAAATTTTTTATTAAAAAAAATGCATTTGAAACTGAATATAATAATAAAATTTCTTTGGTTTGTTATATACAAAATACAATTATAATTAATTAATGGATTAAATAAAGACATTATAATCGTGAAATAAAAGACAACGAAATTTGCTCGCGTTTTAATTGTTCATGTTATTTCAATATTTCCGATAGATAATTCGTCATTCACACTAATTGGTTCACAACGATATTTGTTATATAAGACAAATTTGTTACACAAAAAATACCATCTTCATATTTGTTTTGGTTTTAATATTTACTTTTGTCGTCATGGTAAGTGAAATTTTCGTCTTATTACGGCTTCGCGTTATTTCTTCCACCAGTTTAAGCCGCAACAAAAACAGCTTTTTCTCATCTCAAATGATAACTAGGAGCCGTTCTTCTTATTTTTCATTAAAAACAATGACATGTAATCTTGAAAACCGCCACATAAAACATATTAAGACAATGAATTTTCCCGAAATGAGCAACTTCTTTAAAAGGGGAAAAATAATGTAGCTCTTCACTGCGTACAAAGTCGCATTACTGCGGTGCGTTAGCAATATTAAAACCGAAAGGAAAAACAAAGATCATATCTTCCAAGAGATCTGGAGAGTAAGCGATTGCTTATTTTTGTTCATAATGTAAGTTTTCTTCATGTTAAAAGTTGTCCTCTGGGGAAAACCTGTTATATCAGAAGTCAAGAAAGCGTTAGATCATATTTTTTAAGCAGAGATAAAAAAAATTAAATATATAAAGTATATTTTTAATGTAAAAGCTTGCTTTATCACTGAGACTATTTTTTTATAAGAGAATATGGACAAATGGCGATAGAGAAATTTCATTTGTGGATTCTACGACGCTTTTCATGAATACAATATAGTAATTTAATAAATATTTATACATATACAATAAAATTAGTGATTTTTTTTTCTTAATTTTAGGTATGGTTTTTATTATTATACTTTAATTAAATTAAAGAATTCAGTGGTATTTTATGTTATAAATATTTTTAGCATTCACTTTGAAATCCACAGACTTTTAAAACACCAAGTGAAACAGTGTTCATTGTGATCTATGTTAAAACAAGGTTTGAAATGCTTATATGGTTCTTGTGTTTTTTGTATTGAAGTAAAAATAAATAATTAAATTACATTTTAGTTGAAAAATAATAAAATTACAAAAATGGTGTCATATTTTGACATTAAATACCTATTTAGGTTTACTTAATGTAATACAAATGCCAATTTAAATTATAAATATATATATAAATTCAGTACAATTTTTTATATTTTCTTTACTAGCGTCAGTATTTATCTCTCATATTTATCTGTAAAATTCAGAAAATCGACTTTTTATCCGACAAATAAAGCCAGTTTACATTAAGAGTTTTCTCCACACGCAAGTCTATCACTATGTCAAATAGAAAGGTCTCTAGATAGTTAAATGAATATAAATGAACTTGATAATGCGACATTGTTGAGTTAGCTCTATATTTAAACCAAGCATAGTCGTTTCACAAAGATATTGAAATGACTGAACTCGCTGTGGAAACATAATAACCAGAGTGTACGTTTCCTTGAGAGGGCATTAAAGTCGCGACGTGGAGCTTTCAACGAACCCTTTGTGCTCAAGGAGTCACTGTGGCGGCCATTATTGATACCGGATTCTTCTTTCAGAAAATCTAGAGTTGCATGCGCAGGGGTGGATCTGACCCGATCTAACCCAACACAATCCAACCTAACCTAACCTAACCTAGCCTAACTCAACACAAACTAACCTCATACAACGGCGCAAATTTTTTCTTCTTCTTTGCGACGTTATTCGAAATTCAAAAATTCTTGCATCATTGAGGTTATACATTTGAGATACCTGTAAATATATTCTACGATATATTCTATGTCTAAACTTCGATAATGACTCTAATTCTAATCCCATACTACCTTAAGCAACGGAAATAATTTATTTGATAAATGAACTTTTTTGCGTCATAAATTAGTGTATTATAATTATTATTATCATATTAGTATTTGTAAAGCGCTCTTTTATGACCGAATGATCATTCCGAAAGCGCTTTTTTGCTTCTCTGAGTAAAAAGGTAGGTCTTGAGTCTGCTTCTGAAGGATGCCTCCGCTTAAAGCTCTCTATGATTTTACTTAAATTGAAGAAACTGCAAAAATGCAATCGAATTTATACAATTAATTAAAAGTGTTCACGCACGAGTATGCACATATTTATTTATTTAAAAATAAATATTAATTGAAATTATATAAATATATAATATTTCTACCATTTTTTTGTTGTTGAGTTAAGTATAAACATGCATTTAATTTTTTAAACTAGATAATTAAGACCATTATATCTATCACATCCTTAAATATCAAAACTCGCCGAGATGCTCATCATAATCATACAATTTCATTTACTACGGAGCCAACACAACTTCCGGTCTGAGAACTTTTAAAAGCTGAATTCAGCACTGTCTCGATGGTGGAAGTTTTATTGCGCATCGTCACGTTCAAACAATACTTCGCGCTGAAGTGTTCTCGGAAACTTTTCCTAATGTCATGTTCATTTCTGCTTTGTTGCATACAGAGAATAATTCAGTAATCATTCAAGACATCACGTGTTAATTTTTTGTGTTGTTTCTGATTTAAATATTCGTTGAAATCCCTTGTAGAGTAAAATTCACTTCAGCGTATTTAAAAAAAAACTTTCGATCGATATCGGAAACTTGAAGTTGAAGCTATTACGTTTTAATGAAATAAGTGCTTAAAGTGAGTTATCTAGTACAATTTACTGAACATTATCTGTGCACTGTGTACGGAACTATTTAATGATCCGGATTAATGAGGCTTACTAGACAAGCTTAATACAAAGGTGCAAAACAATATTAGTGTCCACAATAGATGTACTTATCCAGCTTAATGCCTTCAGTTCCCTAAAGGATTGATTCAAATCCTATGAAATTCCATCAAAAGGCCAGCATATTAACGATTTATATTTATAATTTATAAAAATAATATTTTCCAAGCAGTTGATTGATTAAATTTATTAATTTGTAATTTAACGGATGAAGGAATGATTTATAATCGCGAATTTCAAAGAGTTTTTTTTATCTTGAATATTAAAAATTCATACGATTAAAAACAGAATTGATGACACTTTTTTAGATTAGTAAAATTTTCATTCAATTCAACTTATTCAGTTGTTAAAAGGTTTCGTGAAACTCTAAGCATTATTAGTGTTTTCGTATCAACGCTGTTTGATTTTGTATTTCTCACGTAACAAGAGTGCTAAACTATAACTTTAACGACGTATATATTACGTTATTACGACCCTTTACTTTTTAATGGGAACCAACGAATAGTGATGTTCATTTTATGGATAGCGAACACAATGACACGATGCATTGTATGAAAACAATGCGGTTAAAAGCGTATAAAAATCAAAAATAATAAAATGAATGCATCTTTATTATTCTGCAACTCATTTATAAAATCATAATTATTGTTATAATATTTATTATATTTATTATAATTAATACAAAATAATTAAAACTCAACAAAAAAAAGTATTATTTACAAATAAAGTAATATATACTTGATAAGTCGTATTATTTTCCCAATGTGTTTCATAATTACTAGTTTAATTAAAAAGTTATAAAAACGCGCTTTTTTAGGCAATAAATAAGTAATGGCTTAGTAAATAATAATTACAATTTTTATTTTGGAAGGTAGTTTTGAAATTTCATAATTAATTATATTTGTACAAATATATTTTACAACAAATAAATTAAAACCAAAATAAATGATAAAATAACTGAAATTAGAATAATGTCATTGAATTTGGTTTCATAATGTCAGTTTTAAAAACGATATCAAAGTAACGAGTGAATAAATGTCTCAAAATAAATAGCTTTAACAAGTCCAAATAAAACATAACTCTGAAGGTGCAGGTTATTATACGATTCTCTGCAGTATCCAAAGATGATGAGACGGTACAAAAAATGCATTGTTGACAATAATACTGTATTTTATACGGACTGCGGTATTTCAGTATTTTAGTTACACCTCAGGCGTTACATTGCAGCTGAAAATGTAAAAAAAAAGCAAACTTGGGCGCCCTCCGCTGAAAAGGGATCATTAAGAACGTCTCTTCCTGAAAACGGTCCGTAAGGTCAGCAGTAATGACTCCACCACTCTGCACTCAAAAGTATGCACTTGAATATGTATTTTTATTCAAAAAATTATTTGATACTAGTGTAAGTGAAATCTGCGACAGTTATTGATATAAGACTTTTATGTAAATTCGAAAGATTTTCAAGTCTCTAAAAAATGCAAACACTTTTATGAAGTTGTTAGGTTTAACGTTTTTTTATCCTTCTTCATCCTTATGTGTTCTTTCGTTTTTCTTAATAATATTTTTTAATAAATAATTCAAATAACAAACTTTTTGTATGAAAGACACACGATGGGAAGATAACAACAAATCTCAATGATATACTGAAGGAAATAGAACATTTCTACGGGTTATTGTATTTATCTACGATGCCAGGTCCTAATGACAGATCTGCGGACGACAAGAGGGCTACTCTCACAAAGCACTGGTCTGAAGACATCCCAGATATAAGTATATTCGAAATTAAATCGGCCCTAAAACAACTTAAGAACAACAAAGCCCCTGGAGAAGACGGAATTACATCTGAGCTTCTGAAAGTAGGAGGAACCCCTCTGTTGAAAGAGCTTAAAAACTATTCAACAAGGTAATAGAACATGGAGAAACCCCGGCGACATGGAGTACGAGTATTGTGATATTGTTCCACAAAAAGGGGATAAATCACTGCTCAAAACTACCGACCCATTTCCTTCTTTCCCATGTGTATAAAGTATTCTCCAGAATTTTAACAAACAGGCTGACGGGTCGATTTGATGAATTTCAACCTCGAGAGCAAGCTGGGTTTAGGAAAGGCTTTAGTACAATTGATCATATCCACAGGCTAAGACAAATCATTCAGAAAACCGAAGAATATAATCAGCCACTCTGCCTCGCCTTTGTAGACTATGAAAAGGCATTTGACTCAATCGAGACTTGGGCAGTGCTAGATTCACTACAACGCTGCAAAATAGACTATCGGTATATAGAGATAATAAAATCTCTTTACAAATCTGCAACAATGATGGTCCAGCTCCATGATAGCACTAACAATATTTCTATAAACAAAGGTGTTAGACAAGGAGATGTTATATCTCCAAAACTCTTCACAAACGCCCTAGAAGATATTTTTAAACTGCTATCCTGGACAAAATGAGTAAATATTAACGGAGAGTACATTTCTCACCTCCGATTTGCAGATGACATAGTGCTAATAGCCGAATCACCTAACAAGCTCCAAGACATGCTCTACGACCTCAATGAAGCGTCGAACAAAATTGGTCTGAAAATGAACATGGATAAAACAAAAGCCATGATTAATAGTCATATTTCACAGACCTTTGATCCTATTTCCATTGGAGGAACAGAAATAGAGGTTGTAAACGACTATACCTATCTGGGACAAGTAATACAACTAGGGCGAAATAACTTCTCAAAAGAAATCGACAGGCGCATACAACTGGGATGGGCAGCATTTGGAAAACTAAAGTACATTTTTAAAGCGAAAATTCCGCAATGCCTTAAAACTAAGGCGTTTAACCAATGCATCCTCCCTGTATTAACTTATGGCGCAGAGACGTGGAATCTGACAGCAAGTCTTACCCATAAAATAAAAGTCACCCAGCGTGCTATGGAGAGATCCATGCTCGGAGTGTCGCTAAAAGATAGAATCCGAAACGAGGAAATACGCAGAAGAACTCAAGTAGTGGATGCTACCCAACGAATAGGCACACTCAAGTGGCAATGGGCAGGTCATATCTGTCGAAGAGACGATGGTCGATGGGGAAGAAAAGTATTGGAATGGCGCCCAAGAACTGGCAAACGAAGCATTGGCCGACCCCCTACAAGATGGACTGACGATATAAGAAGAATAGCGGGAGTGACCTGGATGCGGAAGGCGGAGGATCGAAGAGGATGGAGACTCATGCGGGAGGCCTACGTTCAACAGTGGACGGACACAGGCTGATGATGATGAATTCAAATAAATACAGGTATGATTCTTTATAAATACTCCAACTTCTTGTAATAATTACGAGGTTTGATAACTTCACAAATGATAACAAACAAGGCTGAAATTATCACGGTTTTTTCTAGATATAAGCAGCTCAAGTTAGTAAAGTTAACGAATAGATATGAAGTAAAAATTTGTTATTAATAAATCTGAAATGTCATTTTAATAATAAAAAAATATTTAATGTTTTATTTAAGTTTCGATACTTAACCATTATGTTCAGAAGTCAACAAAAGTTAATTGGAGTTGTCAACATTATACATATAGTATAAATGTTGTGAATGTGAAAGTGTTTTCAGTGTTATTTTATTTTTATGATAACATACAAGTCAGAAAATAAAAATAGTTTACTGTTGTTATAAATTATATAAGAGATTATAATTAAAGAATCATGAAAATATATTTCAGTATAAATGGTCAAATATTTCTCTTTGTTCTTTGGAATGGTGGAAAATATACATTTGCTTTTGCGCAAAGTTATAATATAAAGTGACAAAAGTAACAAATTAGTTTTTAATCTCCTAAAGAGTTGCAATGCAATAAACGTAATGCTTACAAAAACACTTCATACAAAAACAGTATTTTTAAATGTACAATGGTGAAATAGTATACAATTAGATTTTTAAAAATATGGTAGGTTTTGTATGTTTTTGGTGAGTATAAAAAAGTTGAAGTTCACAGCAAAACATAAAATATATTAACGGATATTGTATTTCATTTGTATTTGAAATTGACGGCTGTATTTGGTAGAAAAAATGTGAAATAAACTTTCTTTAATTTAATAGAGTACGTTCAACAGTATAATGAGGTTGTTATCTGAAAAATAGGGAAAAAAATGAATTAAAATCAACATTTAATTATGAAATCTTTAAAAAATATGTTTGTACCCTTAAATTTTCCAAAACTAAATCATTAACTTTTTTTTTTAAAAGTTGTATCTGCAGCCATGATCTATGCTTCATCCCAAGTTGTATTTGGAAAAATAAACTTCTCCGAGTACATTTAAGTACCCAAAAGACCTACAAAGCAACTGCAGCTTCAAAAATTTGGAAGAAAAGATGTCGCTGTAGTAATCGATATTTATACATCGATATATATATGTGTGTTTGTGTTTACTGATCACACTTTTTTGGCCTGGAGTATGTATTTGATTCTAGGATTGGTTGTACTATTGTAGAAAATAAAATATAAAATAAAGTGCACTTTCAGAAATGAATGCATCCGTATAATTCGATATACTTTTCTCTTCTCGTTTGTTGTGAGGCAGTGAAGCAAAAGTAAGTAGGTCTCCAGATGTGTTCTTGAGATTCATACCGAGTCGGAAAAAGAGTTAAGTTAAGCACGACAGATCTGTTCTGAAGTCTTACTTGTTGCGTCCCTTGGCTAAAGTTTCAGTATAAATTAAGATTAAATCTTTCAGCCGCCTTTAGAAGAAACTAAAGCGAAAGTCTTTATTGGAGACTTTACTCTGACGATAATTTCTTTGGCATTGTCACATGCTATGTAATTTAAGAAATTATCACAGATAATGTCGCCTGTTCATAGTATATAAACGTATTAGAGGCAACGAAATTATATCTGATTATGTTTGTATTCGACTCAATAAAAGATTTATCGTTTATTAAGTAAGAGTTAAATATAATTACAATCAATTTTATTAAATTACGCACATTGACTCATGACGGAGACTTTGTCATCAGTGGTAAAATATAAAAAAAAATGTTTTGAACAACTAGGCTGTTTAAAAAATACATAAAATCGTCATTAATGTAAACGACTCTGCAATTTTACTTTTGTAAAAATAAATTATAAGAAGAATAACGAGTGTCGTATTTTGTGTTATAAGACTTTGACGGATAAAAAAGCATCGTAGTTTTGTTTATAAGATTCATTAAGAGATTTTCTTGATAAATAAGTGAATAGTGTAACACAGAAGCGAACCATTACCCGGGAAAGTTTCACTGCTGCCAAAGTAATGAAAAACCATTTTCACGAAGCGTCGTCAAAGATTATAGCGAAGTTCAGTTTAGTAACGGGGTTAATTCATAACATTGTCGAGTTGAGTAATAGATGAACATTAAGTAATAAGTAAGGGAAAAACAGAATTATCTTCTTCGTAGTATCAATCCGGTGGATTGGTTTGCAGCAACAGAATCTTGCATCTCGATCTCCATTCCTCTCGGTCCTCCGCAACCCTTTTAAGCTCAGCATAAGCGCTACAATTCATGTCCTCGAATACTTGCTGCAAATACTCCCGTCTAGGGTGCCCTCTAAAGTTTCTACTCTCAACCATCCCCTCCACAATATCGTGAAGGAGACCATCGTGGCGCATGATGTGACCAAACCATCGGGCTCGCCTCTCTGAGATGGTTCTTATTAGTTGCCTATCTTCCTTGATTATCCTGAGAACCTCATTGTTCGTGACGTGGTCTCTCCAGGAAATTCCGAGAATTCTTCTATACGACCACATCTCAAAGGCCTCTAGTCTTTTTTGATCACTTTCAGATAAGCACCATGTCTCACAGCCGTACATTAAGACGCTCCAAACAAGTGTTTTGGCAAGTTGCTTGCGGAGCCCTAAAGAAATATTCTTTGACTCAAGAATTTTGGCTTTTTTATTGAAAGCTAGCCTTGCTTGATGTATTCGACTGTTGACTTCTCTTTTTGTTCTGCCATCCCAGGTGATTGTACTTCCAAGGTATACAAATTCTTTTGCATCTTTTAGGGGTACTCCTAGCATTGATATGTTAATTTTCTGCTGCTCATTGCGGCTTACTCTCATGACTTTGGTTTTTGTGCTGTTTATCTTCATATTGTAGTTGGAATTAAATATGTTTTCCATGGATGTCAGCGCTTCCAGTGAGTTCATATTCAGTTTTGGTTCAAGAATTATCTATGCGAACAGTATACATTTGTACGAGTATAATACCCGATATGATAACAATCTATTCGTATTTATTTTGAATGTTGTCAAAAGTTTCTTACGATAGTGATGAATTCAATATATTGTTTATAAATTGTAAGTATGCTGCACTTATAATGGAAGAAGAAATAAAATGACGAATACGAAAATCGCATCAAAATCTTGCTTGCTCAGGAATTTCACGCCATACTTCACGTGCTATCAATAAAAAATCGTATTTAAATGTTATTTATAGCAAAAATACATAAATTTTAACTGTGTAAGTATTAAAAGTAAATTCAAGGTATAGCATCAGTTTGTAAAGCTATTGAAATATTCAATTGACTTAGCGGTCTTTCCGAACTAAGTCCGTTTTGGTTCACAGGCCCAAGAAGACGTTGCTTCGTTAGGGCGAAACTTTGGCATGTCGGTTCCGATAATGTTCCCAGGGGGTCAGAGCCCGAGACGGAACACGCCCCCGATTAGCATATTTATTGAACTCGGGCCCTGGGGGGCTGAGCTGGGACCTTGAGGGGAGGAACCAGGGCGGGAGGGATAAACTCACCCTAAACTGACGGGCCTTGCCGGGACAGACGCACATGCGTGTTGGTACAAGATGTTCACAATGTCTCGTTTAGCTCACGAAATTGTTTAATTGAATATATTGTTGAACTACGGATGAACAAGGCCACCGAAGAGAATCAGAACACAGAAGGAGAATACAAGTACACATAATTGATGAGCTGTGAAAGGCACACAAGCCTTCCGGTACTTCTCTTTAAATGCCAAATAAAATATTGTTTTTGAAGGTACTTATATAATGTTTAAATATATATCTTATGATACTCACTCATGGGAAGTCTTAAAAGTATTGTCCAAAACAACTTTAATTAAATATATTCAAACAAGTTAACTTCAAGCATTTTTAATTTTTTTAATCGCTGTAATTTGTCTTGATAAATATATAAAATTTATTGAGTTCTGCTCGGAGTCAATCGTCAATTAATTTATATATATAAAAGAAAGTCGGGTTATATTGGTTTTTATAACTCAAGAACGGCCTAACCGACTTGGCTGAAAATTGGTGGAAAGGTAGCTTAGAACCCAAAAACGTCCATGGGATACTCAAAATTGATTTGATTAAGAAAAAATATTGAACATTTACGAAAACATGTTTTCATACAAGACTATTGTAACTTGACAGCTGTCAGTTGAGACGGTGGCGCCATAGGCCAGCAACATAACTAAAAATGACGCAATAGTAGGTATTGTAAGTAAGTACCTACGTAAGGTACGGAATATTTTGAAACAAAAAAGAAAACAAAAGGCAGGAAAAAAAAGACAAAAACAAAATAAATATTAGTGAAAATATCAGTTTAATCTTTTATTTGTTAAAAATGTTATAACAAAAAGCAAATGGAAAGGCATCTTCTTATTCTATTGTGCCATTTTTATTTTTTATTATTTTCTCTATTTATTGTATATTTATGTATACTATTCTTAATATATGTTTCTAAATATTTGTAAAAAAATTGGAATTTCGATTCTGTATATAAATAAATAAATAAATAAATATGTAATGCCATCTATGTTTTTTTTGTCTATGGTTTGATAAATATTTTGTCTATCGGTTGACGTTTTGTAAATGGCGCATTAGACTGTCGATTTTATTAGGCAAGGCGTTCTAATCTTTCACGACAAAGCCGGATTGAAACTAGACTTCGAAACCTTGCAAACGAAAGGACTGACGAACAACGACAAATAGCTCTTGAACAATACCGACTTCGCATTTCTCTAGTTTACGCTTTACGATCACAATCTCAAATCGACGCTTTTCGTGAAAACGCTCGCTTAACAATGCAAAATCGTCGAGCAAACCTTAGCCATGAACAAATTGATAATTTGCGACGTTCACGAAAAAATTTATCAAGCACTGATTTAATTCGAGCAGCGTTTCGATACAATTGCAGCATTGATTACTGCTTGCATACTAGTGTTCGCATTGGGCCGATGGACGTTGTTTGCGAGTATTGTGACGCATTGAAGTTTTCCGGAGAAACACCAGGATTATGCTGTCTCAGTGGGAAAGTGAAATTGTCAAAATTAAGTCAGCCACCTGAACCGTTGCTTCGTGGCGAAACACCCAAATCTCGACATTTTCTAGCAAACACTCAAAAATACAATGGTTGTTTCCAAATGACCTCATTTGGAGCAGACATTATCGAAGAACGAGGATTCACTCCGATATTTAAGGTATTTATTTTTGTACTTTTGTACACACAATACAGTAACATAATAACACACTATAATTATACTTTGTATTATGTATGCTTATTCTAAAAAAAGCATTTATAAATAAGTAACACTGTATTTGCTTTTGATTTTGTGGATACAAGGACAGATTAACCATAGATTCGGAGCATTGCAACCTCTCGAAGAGGCACAGCATAAATTTTTGCAAATATACTTTATGAGCAACATGGAGGAACAACTTGATCGACGTCAAAAGATCAATGCAGCAATGAAAAGACCAATTGTTCACGATCTGCAGCAATTACTTCATGAACATCATGCGTTGGTCCGGCTTTTCAAGAGTGCTTTGGAGCGTATGCCAAATGACGACTACAAAGTCGTGATCAGAGCGGATAAACGGCCATCTGGAACACATGAAAGCACATTTAATGCCCCTACAATAGATGAAGTTGCCATCCTGATTGTTGGTGAAAACTTGGAAACACGCGATATTGTGCTTACACGTCGCGATACGGGGCAACTGCAACAGATATCTGAAACACATCGTTCATATGACACGTTGCAATACCCACTGATGTTTTGGCAAGGAGAAGATGGATATTATTTCAATATCAAAATGAAAAATCCATTGAATGGTAAGTAATCAATATATATATAATCAATATCATAGTTTTGATTCCGTCATGACATACATTTTACAGTGCTTGGTTTTGCTTTAGATTTACAATAAAAGACCAATTACACTGCTTATTACCAGGAAAATAACAGACTTAAAGATTAAGATGTTTGCTTAGAGAAAATTGGACAAGTAACCGGCAAACGATTTAAAATCATTTATCTTCACCCCTTTATAATTATGCTACAAATATGGATGTTAGCTTGACATACAAAATAGCAAATCTTTTGTCTTAATTTCAGGTGAAGAAACTACCAAGAAGGTTAGCTCGCCGAATTATTGCGCATATCGTTTGATTATTCGTCGAAATGCTGACAACTACTTGCTGAAGTTTCGTCGATTACTGCAATAGAATTCAACCAGACCAAATATATGATATCATATGTACCGAAAAATTCAACTTAATAAAATCCAAAATCTACTCATTTATTGCCTTTCGGGTGAAACAAAGTTCACCGGGTCAGCTAGTGGGTTTATAAAGAAGTGTATACATTTTTAATTTTGGAGATCATAATACATATCCAAAAAACAAGATTTACATCATAAGCTTTGAATTTTTTACAGAAAACACAAATGATAAGACCTACGCATAGCATAAAGCAATTTATATGTCACATTTAATTTTATTTCAATACTTTATCAAACTGTGATTAACCAGATATTGTTTTCATTGGCAAATTTTGCTTTAGTAATATTTCATTGAATAAATTGTTGTATTTAGGCACTGAACATAAATGACGTTAGCAGAGACAAGTGCATATTAATTTCAATACAGGATGATCAGAATGTAAAATCTATTTCGAAAATAAAATGTACTTTGTATAATGATTAAATAAACCTTTGAAGTGAATAATCTGAAACATTCAATAATGTTAGGCCACCGTTAAAAAGAATAAGATTATACATATGTGACAGTTATAATGTTACAATTATCATTATAAAACAGTGTGTAAGATGAAGAAATTTGTAGTACAGGGAGCGGCAAAAAAAGCTGACGGCTTGATGGTGAGAGGTGTTATCTCAAGTAATTAAACCGTCATGTTTTTTGCCGCTCCCTGTATTTATACTGCATCTTCTAGAATTTTCTAAGTAGCTTAACAACAAGTTATTTCATTTTGTGTACCATTTCGGAATAATTAATTTTTATAATGGACTAAGAAAACGACACAGAAAGAGTCTTGTACTTGTTTAAGCATTTATTTAATGTCAATAAAATGTGGTTAAAATTGAGACGAGACATTCTTTAAGATTAAACTTTTAATATTTGCGTCGAATTTGCTGGCAGTGTGTGCTGTTACATTAACAAGTTTGTACTTTTAATATTTATTATTCCCATCTACCACCGATTAATGTAATTCCTTTTTGTAATTATTTATGCCGACCATGTTGTTCATTATTTCAACGTGTAATTATTAAAAATATTCACGGACATAAACCTCACCTAATTAACAATAAACATGCTTGTATATAATGCAGAGGAACTAGTGGAGAAAATTGAATAATATTATTATAAACTTTACGGAAGCTTTGCGTGCTTCCTGTTACCCTTACACTCCCAAACTAGCGTTGTGGGTCTGCCAAGTGATATTAGCGCCGACCTGAAAGCAAGATTTGTAGGGAAGGAAGGTATTAAGTTTCATGAGATATTCGATATTCATGGAGGCTCCAGTGATACATGGCGAAGCCTCTCAGATGTCTGTGGAAGGACATTAACCTAGAAATAAACTCGGATTTACTCATACACTTTTTATTTTTTTAATAAAAGCCCGCTGTGGGAGCGTATCTGAAAATGGCATGTTAACTCTGCCTATAAAAGGCAAGGGAACGGGTTAACATGGTATTATGTTTTTATGTGCTCGCTTTAAATTCTAGGATTGCCCAAACACACTACGTGTATATTGAATAGAGGGCACTGAAAAAAGTTGTTAAATTTAATCTTATTGAAAAAATATCTTGTGGTTTATTACTGTGAGTGTCAAACTAATAAATAATATGTTCTTGGTAATTCCTAAAGAAAAGTTGTAACTTTATATCACTTTCGTATTCATTTGTAACTGAAGTACTTCGTTAAATTGTTGATTTAATCTGCATATGTTTGCATAATAAAATGGCAGCTTTATATGCAAGAAACTTAAACAATTATGAATTTATAAGCAAATTTATAAAGTTGTTTATCTTTTATCCGAAAAATTATATTTTTAAAAATTTATTTAGAACCGGTTAACATCACTGCCAGAATCCAAGATCGGCAAAATTCAATTTTGCATTAGATTTTCAATTATCTACTATGACTGTTTAATTGACAATTATTTATATAACGAATAAACAAATATTTTAAATAGATAAATACTTAATATAAATACTTAAAAATATTTAGTTTTGATTCAGATTTATTTTAAACGATTACATGTTTCGGCCTCCCTGGAGATCACCTTCAATCATGATTAAATTAAAAACTGGCAGTGGCTTATATAGGTATGTATAAGTATTAGTTCTTACGTTGGTACGCACATATTTACAGATTGTATGTGTGCTTTAGCTTATTTGTATTTTGAATTTGTTCATTTTTTAATTAAAATTAATTTAAACTTATAATTATGCAGTTTCACCAAGTATTGTCAGTTGATAACCTTAATGTTACAGATAAATACTCGATATCTTGTTTTAATATAGATAATAAGCACTAGCTAAAATAATGCAGTTTCGCTATTTATGAAGGTTTCATAAGTTTCAACGAGTATAGGTGTACTGACGTGAAAAGATGTATGTAACTGATATGAAATAAACGAATAAATTACACTCTTTATTATTTCTAGTGCCAATTTTTATACATCATAAATAAGTACATAATTCATGCAAAATTATTGAAAAAAAAAACCCTTAATCATTGTTATCTTACCCTATGATCGAAATAGTATTAGTGGTAGGTTTCCTTAATTGACAATGCTCCGCAATTGATTCTCTAATTAATCGATACGGTTTAATTTAATGCCTGAGGCGCCCACAGGGCCGCTGCTGATGGCGACCGACAGTTTGAGGAAGACTGGAATAATTATAATAGAAATACTACAAGTGTACTACTATAGAAAACAAATAAAATAAATATATTTGCTTCGAAAAAAGGGTGATCGTTTTTAGCAATCCTATTAATAAAGTATTCCATAATGTTATTTTTTTAAAACGAATAATATACTTGTGATAACATTACTAATAAAAAGTTTAGATATGACCTATGACGTAAATACATAAGCCACTAAGCGGATCATTTACAAACTAAAAGTTGTGTAGAATCAGAAATGTGATGATCAATTGGAGGAGAATTGACAACATATTGCATGTAGTTGCGTCGAGAAAATAGATGGGCTTGATTTTCTTTGTACAAAAATAGTGTAGGAGAAAAGTTATGGAGTGACGATTAAGAACTTTACGATGGACCGTAAAGCAGGCCGATGGACCGTAGAGCAGGCCGACTACCGGTATTGTATGTAAGTAATGTGATGATAGACAATGGCTGAATTCAGTCATTATCATCAACAGCCTGTGTTCGCCCACTATTGAACGTAGGCTTTCGCATGAGTCTTCATCCTTCTTAATCCACCATGGTTTAAAGTTCTACAGACAGTCGACCGACACCCCGTTTGTAAGTTATAGGCTGCCACTCCAACAATTATAATAGACCGTTGTCGTTTCGTCTTGTTTCATCATTTCCACTTAAATGTGCCTCTTCTATTGGTAGTGTCTATAAAAGATAAATATTAACAGTTTATAAAGAAGAATTTCACCCATATGTAGGTGGATACGGCTTAAAAAAGATTACCAGCAAAATATGCATAAAAACTTAAATTCTAAATCTCATTTAAAATCGTGTTCGGCACGAATATCTGAGCTAAGCAAAAAGCAACTTTCCATTATTGAGATTAGGAAGTTTCCTCAGGTAATGTAACTTCGATTCAAGCTTTTTACTGCCTTAAACTAGGTCTTTAAAACGTCCTAATTCAGTTCTGCTACTGGCAGAAGCGGCGCGTGTTACTTCCCTTGAACACACGTCGCCAAGATAACTTAAGCGTTCATATGTTGGGGGTGCCATTGGAGGAAACTGAGCATTATTCCTTTTGTTCAAATCCAATGGACCACCGATTCTCAGATGTGAAGGTGTGTGGCAAATTTCGGTAGAGATTTTTTATTACATAGTGTTTAACAGCAAGTAGGGAATAATAAGTCAATAAGACTATGTCTAGTTTTTGATGTCATGATTGACTGTAGACAAACACATTTCTTTTATTCTTCATAAAGTGAAATCAATGCACCCCTAATATTTGACGTAGGTGTTTAGATGTAATTGTTTATTTTTTGTTATTTTCAAAGTTGCTTGCCACTGGTGATAGAATATATGTAATTTATATTTTTCATTGCTCTTATTTGCTATTGTATCTATAATAAAATTCCGTTCAATGGTGTTTATTTTTTTCTTTGATTTATGAATTCAAAATATTATTTATTTTTTGACGTCATTTAATGTGCTGGTATTATTTATGAGCAATAATACTCTTATTAACAAACAATTTGGGAATCACTGTGATAATAAAGGATAATAGGCTTTAATGCTATAGACACATGTGCGAAATTAGCTAACGCTTTGTGAATATTGTGTTGAGAAATCATGGCTGTAGTTAATATTTGTAATAAAATACTTCAATAATGCTGAGGTAATAAGTTACCTGAGAATATGTAATCATATTATAATAATAGATTGTAGTGTATACATGACTAGACAAAACCTTGAAAATTCATTAGTTAATAATAATTATTAATCAGCGTTAAATATAGTCTATTGATGTTTTTCACTCAATTATATTTTATACAAAAAAAAGTTATAATATAACTTGGTATCAAAGGAAATCAATACAAAATTCATAATCAATAATTGAAGAAATATATCATTACATGTTTGTTTTTGTAGCCTTTAATTTTTGTTATCTGTATTTATAAATTGAAATAGATGATACTATTTTATCCGTGGATCTTTTTTAAGATGAAAGACACCAAAAAACTGAAGTTTATCATCAGTTAGAGCACATAATTGTCACAAACTGCAGCCACAATAATGGCTTATATTATTTTTAAAAAAAATATGCAATAAATACAAAATTTAAAATACTATGTCTATAATCAAATATTTTTAATATTCCTAGATAATATTCTGTCCAACTCTTAACACCATTACATTTGTAACGCATGATAATTACTTTTATTTTACCAGTGTGTTTATAAAATTGAAGTACAATTGAAGGTCCTCATTAAAATCGAAACTGCACTCTTCAAGTATGTGAATAAGCAGTGCTTACCATGATCCGTATTAATAAACGTTAAATTTATTTTAATTTATTTAAGTAAGGTGTTTTATTTTTTTAAGTAAATATAATGCTTCAAGAATACACCTCACGTTCTGAGCTTACTCGCAATGCGGGTTTCATCCAATGTGGTTCATTAAATGATCCGACATTAAAGGTCGTAGAGACGCAAAGGTTACCCGCGCAAATGTGACCTTTGAAAGATTGCGGTTATGTTGTGAAGCGCAACGATCAGAAGAGCTTAATTGCTAAGAGCACTCTTCCATAAAGGCATATGGCCATCTTTTTTTAATAAAACCGAAGTAAGCGATTTAATCATAAAATGAAAAACATTTTCACTGTAGAGTTTAAGATGAATTTGATTAAAAGCTGTGACATTTACTTAAGTAATACAGTTATTTAAGCAGTTCTTTGCTTATAATCCAATCGCATTTCCTTTTTTTTTTCAATATTTCATTGGCATCCGCCTGTTATTTGTTCTTTAGATTTTGGTAGTAATATGCTTGAACTAGGGGGCAGTTTGTCAAAATTATAAACATTTTTATTGCTGTATTATTTTTCCATAGTTTGGAATGTCTTTAATGCTGTTTGAAATAATAAGGAATTGGCCTTAAACCAATTAATTGATTTACAAAAACATAAAAGAATGTAATGCTTGGAAAAATCATTCAGTAAATGAAATTTTTTTTTTTGCATTGGTCAGCTAGTCTTCTTGTGAATCATTTTTGAAAGACTACCATCACAAGGTCAGGCTCAATAAGGCCTTCTGTCAGTCTTTCTACACGTGCGGCCCATGGGCTGGCTATACTCATAAGGTCTACAGTGCACTCCGAGTCCAGTATAACAACGCCTTTTGAATGTTATTGGGTCTTCCGCGATTCTGCATTGTTGGATTATCCAATGTTTCAACCTTTTATTGTGAAAATATAATAATAAAAACTAAATATTTAATATTTTTCAGTGAATCATTATTTCAATATTGTATTTCCAATAAAAAAAATAATACTCAATGTAAATGCTAATTAATATCCATAATATTTCAATGAAAACTCTTTACTTATCAAATTTAAGTTGGCGAAACCCTATCTATACTTGATATGATCGACATACTTGTCTGTTGATTTAAAATTACCGACTTCTTCAACTCTATTTACGCCACATGTAGGCTTTGGAATCCTTTCTTAGCAGCTGTGTTTTTGTAATATGAAATATGAATCACTCCTTAAGACAAATTAATAAAATAATGTTTGATCTCCTGAATACATAACCGCACGCAACCAGTACAAACAATTTCCACATACCAGCCAAATTGTGAACATATTTGTTTATTAAACTTTTTTTTTTTTTTTTGTATTTTCTGTATTTGCTGTTGACGTAAAGTTAATCGATTTTAAAATTAATCTGTCAGTTCTTGAAAGCCATTTCATCATTGACAAAGCTTAGAACGCCGAACATGACCCATTTTGAATCCTTAGGGATCTCTGTCCTCTTCTGAAAACCATACGCCTCCTGAAGAGTCCAGATAGAGAACTGATGCTGAAGTAGATGAATAATGCATATCGCTGCTTGAGCATGACATGCCCCGAAATGCATCACCAGCGGCCAGCCCGCAGACTTTAATTATTATTTCAGGGCCCGAAAGCGCATCCAGATAGACAGACAGGTGAAGCACAATGAAGAGAACATCGGACCGCAGATCGATTACTTTATTTAAATAATTAAAAATATATTTTCACTTTTTTGTGATTATTCTAATAACTGATTATCGTTATTATAATTGGCTCATAAATACATAAGCAACTCGTCTATTTCATTGGTGTGCTTTGAGAATATATCCTAAAGCATCCATTTAGATTTATAATAATAAATTAATTTATATTAACAAATTAATAATTTAAAAATACTTAGTATTGGTTTGGAGAACATCTTCGATAATATTAATTACTGAAGATGGTCTCCAGGGAGGCCAGAGCACATAATTAAAAATAAATGTGAATCAAAACTAAATATTTTTTATTTGTTATTTTTTTAATTAAAATTAATTTAAAATTATAATTATCAGTTTCACCAAGTATTGTAGTTGATAAGCTGAATGTTATTAGATTTATAAGTCTAAATTAATTATTTTGTTTACACACCGCAGATTTTTATTAGTTTGTTTAAATGTATGAGATCTGCTGCCAAAAAATTCCTTTGGCGATGTGACGTGCCGAACTAAAGGGAGAAAGGAGGGCTGAGAGAGTTAGAGAAAGAACTCTCTTAGCTTCAACTAGGCACGGTGTGGACCGGCCATTAACTCGCCAAGCCGCCTGGCAAGCATGACGTTTTAAACCAACTACCCCACATGACAAGATTCATGCGGGAGGCTTACGTTCAACAGTGGACGTATACAGGCTGATGATGATATTTACTGTCCACCAAAAAGACAACACATGGCTAATTATTTTTGGCAACTGAGATTTCAACAGTGAAAACACTCATGCTTCCATCGTACTGCGCATTCAGATTAAATGTTTCAATATTATTGTTATTCTAGAAGAAATCATTCTAAAATCACATGACCCAGTGATCCGGCACCTATCCACACAGCTCCTGGTTTAATTCCACTTTGAGTTGCTCCGTATTATTGTTATGAGAGCGCGTGCAACTAGAAAATGTTTCACAAACTTTTCTAGCGAAGGGACACTAATAATTATAACGAAACCTTCATTATAAGTTTTTTCAATAAGAACATTAAAATATGCAACATTCAAAGAGTAATTAATTTACCAGATACGTACGAAAGAGTACATGTACGTGTAAAGTATATTATTCTTGTATTGCATTACGTTTGTATTAATAAACGGCAAATCATTTTATGGCATTATGTAATTCGATAACAACGGAAAGTAATTGTTAAACAAACCGTCAGTAATCAATACCTAAATTGGTAAGTAAAAAATAATCATTTGGCAGGAGAAAAATAATAAATTGGCACAAAATAATTAATGAACGGTAATTTATAATAGTTCAGGCTAAGTTAGGTTAGGTTAGGTTAGGTTTTTATTTTATGGATTGATTATTCATTAATTTTACATACATCTATTACTTTAATTTGAATTTTATAACTGACCACATCCATACTGACATGGTGGATACTGTATATAGGTTCGTACTCTTTTTTAACCTTACTAAAAATGTACATGTATTATTTTTATAAATAATTTTATCAGTCTTGTTAACTAATGAATAATTAAGGAAGTACACATGGTGTAAATTATGTGTATCCTGGTATTGTGGCTTTTGGGTTCAGCCGTGTGTAGCGAATTACTCTTCTCCAAAATTTCGACTGCCATTGCAGGGTCTTCTTAAGGGTTGATGACTGTGATCCCTGAAATGGCGGTCGAAATATTGGAGACCAGTAATTTGCTATACACGGCTAAACCCAAAAGCCACAATACCAAATCTGGCCGTGAAAACCCAAGAAGTTATATGTGCCTCCTGTCAGTAAACGAAGTTTTCTTCAAACAATTTATTACAATTATTAATTTTATAAGTACTCTATAAAAATTTGTTTTTCTTTAAATAAAATATCAGACTTCGGAGGTAAAATGAAATTTATGGTATTTTATTTTTGCTCCATACTTTTAATTATTATTGTATGGCATTGCCTTGTTTTTATGACTATACAGAAAAGCATAAAATTTTCTAGAATTTCGTAATAAAAAATGAGTTGATGAAAATACTAAAACTTGATTTTATTAACAGAATATTCATAAGCTATAAGTTTTACCATTGAAGATGTTTTTTTTTTATATTAAGATTTACCAATTACTCTCTAAAAACGAGTTAATTGTTTTGTTAATCACCTTGAGTTGTAGGTAAAACATTGAATACTCTGAGGTCTCCCATAGTTTTAGAGACCTCGAAGTATGGTATTAACGGAACTTGGGTTCATCCTAAAGGCTTTGTGGCCATAGATTAGCCTTATCAAGGGGCCTCGGGCCCGAATGCTCAGGGCTAACAAGTAAATCATTTCATTTCCAAAATTTCAACCAAGCCAAGCCATGGGAGAAACTTCCGTAGTATCAAATAATTGTAATCACCATGTATATATTCAAGTATTTAACTAGGGATTTATACTACAAAATTTATATTAAATACTATGACTAATAATGAGACAAGCTGTAGATAGAAGGATTTTCAGGGCATAGATTTGCTAACCGATTCAGACGTGACATTCAAAATTTGGAAATTAAGAAAGGTAACAAATCAAAATGTTTTGATTTTTTAGCGTATATGACATTAAAATAATAAAAAATGATAAAGAAATCATAATAATTTGGCAATGAAGCATTTAATTTCGGTTTTTGCTTTTTAACCTTTAAATGTTTTGATTCCTAGTTTTGATACTAAAATTTATATCACAAATTGTTGCAAATACTCTTTTATTAGTTCTCTCATTAAAATATTATATTTAAAAAAAAACATATGCCAAGAATGTTTCAGGATGTGTTTAAAGAGATGAACGTTTAGAACCCTTACTAGCGACCCCTGTCTAATGTTTTTTCATCAGTTATCCATTGCTCGAGTTTCAAATGTAAGCAAAGGCTCGGTTTTTGTACGAGTGAGCTCGTCCGGAATGTATCCTTTCGGGTACAATTTTCCGGCAGATTGTCATTCACACTCCCCATCGCTCATACATCTTTCCCACCCCAGTGTCCAGTTTTCCCACACTCGCATCTGGCAAACAGAATAGGACTTGGGAAGTAACACACTGGATAAGTTCTATCTGATAATTACCATTTTTTTTTTATATAATCAGACGATGAGGGCACTAGTCAGAAAATTTTGATATTCTACGGATTCTATGATGCGCAACTATATAAGCTGGAAACACTGTAATAATTATGTGTAATTTTTTTGTGCGCGTTGGTATTCAAATTAATTTTGAATAGATTTTGAAGAGATTTAGATTGTGTGTAGGATGTAATACTGGCACTAGGAGAGTACTCCAAAGGCTGTTGTATTGAAGAAACGGTTAGAGAGACTGTTCGTACAGACGCTCAAAGAGGTTTTTCGTAATTGATATTGAATAAGTGCAAAAAGGATCAAATTAAAAAACTTAGAAAAACATGTTAGAAGTAAAAAAAATACTAAGTGAACCTTTTGTACGTCTGTTTCTATCGATTGTAAAAAAAAGTTGATGTCATATTTTCAATAATGATAGATGTTTAATACCGACAGATGGTTATAGTAATTCTGAAGCCTCATCTGTGGAATTCTATGACGCTTACCATGGTGCATATGACATGACTAAGCGCTGCATGTGGAGTTTTGATCTGCCAACGTCATAGACTATATATACAATAGCCCGAGATTCACGTATCATCCTTTATTATTACAGGAATTTACTATGAATGGGTGGTCTTCACTGGACGACTTTTAGGCTATGACTGGCATTTTACGGGTGAGGGATCAGTTTAACACCAGCCGGGTGTAATCTAAGAGCTCATAAATCGTTTTTTTTAATCTCCGTCAGCGATCGAACCCACGAACTTTGGCTTTCAAAGAAAATGCTTTGACCATTGAGCTATACCTGCCGGTTAATGATTTAAGCCGCAAAAACATCACTACAATCACAAGTTATCATTAAAAATCTCATTAAAAAGTCCCAGATAACCCTCAAATACGAATGTTGATACATTAACTCCTAGAGTTCTCGTAGTTTTAAAGATATATTAGACGTGATTGGCAAGTCATATTCCATAGCTAGAGAAAAGTTTCAGTTTGTCCAAGCGATTGTGTTTTCTTTAAAAAAAAATTAAAAAGAGCGAAATTGCTTATCATACATTGATATAACTTATTTGTAGTTAGATGACTAACAAACATTAGTTTATGTAAAACCATTTGAGTAATTTTTAGCTGTAATAAATAGATGATGGCGAATAAAAAAATCTTAAAATTAAGAAACAAATATGTGGGACTATAATAATAACCGTAACGATGATATTATTTGTTCGTCATTTACAAAATAAAATAATTAGTTTTGTAAGCATTTAACATATTCGAAGCACATTTTTTTAAAGTCCAAGTTTTGAAAAGTACTTTAACCTATTCGCTGTCGGTACCGGCCCTCTCTTGAGTAGCTTCCCGCCCCACAGCGGATGTAACGCCCGAAAACCGGATTAAAATTAACCCTCACCTCCGTTAAGCCGTTAGCGAACTCGTTTTTTGCCGGACAGAGGGTCAGAAATGATAAATCAGTAGGTTTGTCAAAGAGAGGTTTTTATGATACGAGTGATCCCGGTGGGTAATGTGGGTAGATATACTAAAAATAAAACTCTCGTGCTACTTTTCAACTCTTGCTACACAGAGCTTTGCAAAATTAGTAACACTCAGTTCATGGTACCATACGAAACTGTCGTTTGCATTTAAAATCATTTTTATAAGCATCAAAATTTTCTTGTATACACTATTTAAGCAGTCTTTTAAAGTCAGTTTCAAATATTGAATATATAATCATATTTTTTCGTGTTTTAATATAGGCCACCTTGTGTAAAGTTTAGTCAAACACTTTAAATCACAGTTTCGTTTTCAATAAGAGCTCCTTCTGTTATCATTGTGTTCTTTGGAGTGTCAGGCCAATCACCCGATCTCCTAAAAAAATATGTACAAATCACCCAAAATATACCTTGGATACTAAAGCTGCCGACTTTTTAAGTCTTTGAGCTTCTGCCTAGGAAGTCTTTGGAAACCATATACGTCTTTACGTGGATTTTCAAGTACAAAGACGTCTTTGGACAAGCCATGTACCAAGATAATTGACAAAAGTGACTGGCGGTAATTAGTGGTGACCATATATTTCAGATAAAGAATGGATGTAGGAAGACAAATGTAAATTTTCGGCAGTTCTATACTTGTATGTAAAAATAAAAAGTTATTCATATCAAAACACGGTGACAAATATTTGTCTGTTCATATTGTTAATTGACCGAGAGGAATGGAGATCGAGATGCAAGATTCTGTTGCTGCAAACAATCCACCGGATTGATACTACGAAGTAGATTGTTAATTTTATTGAAATCTGAAGCCAAGTGATGTAAGTGATTTTTAAGATATACATGTGAGTGTAAGAAAGTAGCTGTTAAGTAGGCTCGTTTCATGATGTAGTACTCCTAAGATAGATGAGTAGCTAGTTCGAGTTGTTGAGTGATGAGAATGTTGCGATGTTCGAGTATGATAGTTATTAGATAAGGTATGTTAAATTAGGAAATAGTTGCAATAAGAAATATTCTGAATTTAAAAATGTATTTTCCTTGTCGTGTTTCTGCACATATATTTACGCATTTTATTTAAATCGTTATTTTAATAAAGCACGTTGAATAAAATATAAAGTTAATGAATAAAGAAATATTAAGGTTCTTTTCAGTAATGAAGTAGTTCTAAGCAAAAAATTGTGAGATTGCAGGCTTCGCACACATTAGTGTAACGACATCCTCATTACTTCGAAGAGCCTCTGAAATTCAGCTTCGTTTTTCGTCCCTTAGGCCTAACTGAAAGAAAGCGCCATGTTTTATGGACGTAAGCGCCCAGTAATGTTATCAGGAGAGCAGCGGATGCTGCGGGTGCCACCTAGGCGGCGCTTTGTTCGGTGAATTATTAATTGGAACAAACTGGTGTGCGGCCGGGTCGAGCAGACCGGCTATCAGGAGCGCAGAGTAGCTGAGAGGGCATCTTAGCATGAAAACTAGACCATTCGTAACAATTTGAACGAAGTAAAGGAATATTTTTCCTGAAGTATACTTTTATGAAATACATTTTTGTTGACCAGATTAGTATCACATCAAGTCAAATTACATTTTTATTCTATGTAGTTGGACTATTCACGCATTGAAAATATTATTTATATTAAAGCTTTGTTATTGGTACTAATATGTTATTGTGCGAATGTATTGTTTTTTTAATAATTTTGAATGTTGTTTTTTTAACGAATTTTTGATTGTATTCGGATCAAAATATGATCTGAAAGACTATGGAGACATAAAAAAATAAGTAATTTTAACAATAAAGTAAGAGTAATGTTTTATGGTAGCATTTTATAATGTCATTAATCGATATGTGGAAAAAACTTCTTTAGAACCATTGAGATGAAAAGCTATTGCAGGAATGAAAATTAAGCACAATGTAAGAAACTATGAAATAAGAAATACTAGCAATGAGTAAGAATGTGGTACTGGATATCATATAAAAAGTAAAAATTATTATAAGGATTGAAGAAATAATAAAAAAAAGAGAAATATTATTTTTTATATGCTTATAAATCAAATTATTAATTGCAGCAAATATGAACTTCTGTCGGATTGCTTAAAGATAAACAGGATTTAAGCCAGGTTATATTAGATATAATGTGACATTACATGTATTTACAATAAGTATGTGTGTTTTAAATTATTTTCGAGTCTAGTTCTAACATTGCGACATGCAAGCAAAGAGTTTTCCTTGTAAAAATATTTAAAAAAAAAATTAGTACTCTTCCAAAATTTAGACGTATGCAAAGGCTGTAATAAGGCTTTTGAGCAATGCGCTGGTGTCTAGTTTCGCAAAGGATTCCTCAGAGAGTTGTTGAGTAGAGAACAAAAAACCAGGAGTTGGTAACGTGGTTCATGTGCCCTTGTGACCTTAATATAAATTTCAAAGCTGCACAATTCATTTAAGTTTTTCAGCAGACGATATTTCAATCGGTCGAATATTAACCAAATTTTGATTTTCGTGAAAACTTAGTATTTTGTATATTTTTTTAGAATAATGTCCTTAATATCAGAACGGTATCTAGAACTAATTATTATATGAGATAAATAATGTTTTATATTAGAAAAACTGTTATTCACGTAAATGAAATCATGGTTTCTTGAACACAATAACAAAAAAATACTTGGAAATGACGAAATGCTCATAACCATTGTTGAATTTTTATAAATAACTAAAGATAGTATAATAGTAAAAAAAATAAACGTAGTTATAGTTGCTTTAAAAAATTTATGCTAGATCCAAGTCAAATAATTTTTTGAACTTAATATATGAAATTGATCTTAAATGAAAGCAATATATTGTTTTAAGAACTAACATCGAAGAATTGGAATGGAATATAAGCAGATATATATTATCAGTATACTATTTAAGAGAAAGTTGTTTAATAATTTATATAAAATGAAATTCAATACAGAAAGTATGGTATACAATTAAAGTTTATAAAGAAATTTCAATCATAAAAATAATATTGCTATTACTTCAAAAAATAATTTTATTCAAACTGTATTAGAAGCAATAATAATTTATTTTAAAAGTAGCAGTAAAATTAAAAGTATTTGCTTTCTTTCGAAAATATTCACTGTATGTGAAATTGAATGGCTACTAAAATTTTATGAACCTATTGATTATTCATAATATTTAACCTACAAAGTAACAATTTTTATTGTTTGAAATACCTCTCGAAGAAACTTCTACGAAAAGTAAGGAATTTAAAATATACTTTTGTAAAAATATTTTTCATTTCATAAATACAGTTTAACCGTCGTAAAAATACAGAATTTCCCTCGTAATATAGGATTTTTTTTTCCATATGTATATTTTGTCACTTTTTCTAGTCTTAAAATTATATTATTAGAGATATTTCAATGGAATTATCTTTAATATATTAATTAAGTTTCTTTCTTTAAGCTATATATAATAAAATACTGATATCAGCTTGATATAGCTCCTTTAAGCTGATGCCGTAAAGCCTCAAAAGACGATCTTGTGTCTCTTATTTTTGTTCGCTCGCCTGACATGCACACCTAATGTTGTTAGTTTTAATTGTATAATAATACATGGTGTTTGCATACTCCAATTTTTTTGTTACGACAGTTGGCCCATTTCCTGTTGGTACCACTGTCATCTTGAATTCGCTTTTTCTGCAGCGACGGTTGGCAGCGCGAGATGAGAGCGCGCAGTTAGTTGATAGTTGGAGCTAGCAGGCGACCGTTATGGCGCACGCCTAAATGACGTGCGCCACAACGGTCTTTTTGTAGCAAGTGTTTGACAAATAAACGCGAATTATGAAACAAAAACAAGCTCTTTGTATTGTGAATCTGATCCTGCATCTTGTCATCCAGTAAATCGATATGGAACTTTGAGAGGAGGATATCAATACATAAAAGGCATTCGAATCGATACAATAGAATTTTATAGTTTGTTATAAATGTGATTTGAATAGCATACACTTCAAGAATTTTATAAATACATTCAAAGAGCAATAGCAATATTTTCATTTTAAATATATATTTTTTGGTAAAAAAAAAACGTGTTTTGTATATTTTGACAAATTTATGTGGTGTAAGACAATGAGGTGCCTTAGCGATATTGATTGCATGTCTTCAAGAAGTGAGCGTAAATAATCCATAGACAAACAATCCATGAAAAAAAATGTTGCAACAACTGGTCAATTCTTACTAAGCGGGAATAAGTCAATACAAATAAATAAGTGTGTATCAAAAAATATATACGAATGACCCAAAAAGGCTTTTATTACAATTCGTATGAAAAATCCAATTTAATTCTTTTTGTAGTCGTGCAAAACTTTTGCGAAAAAAGAAAGAATAAATACAGAGACCCACAATCAATGAAAATATAAAACCCGTTATTATTTACACCGCAGAAAAAAAATTCAGCGAGATCGCAAAAAAACTTTGCAAAAGTTTGTGTCAAGAATAGTAACGTTGAACAAATAGTGGGTGAAAGGCACGATTTGATTTATGAATTTCGCTGTCTGAATATTTGAGTTTTTTTTTCAGCATTTAAACGTGACATGAAGTAAACAGTGTTTTTTTCACGTGCACACAAACTTCATTTGGCTTTTGAAATTAATTGGTTTGTTTTCCATTGCTGCATGGAATAATAATTGGATGTGATACAAGTACTTTGAATAAAAATAGTAGCGTGATTTATTTGCCGTTTAAATGTTTTCACATCGAGTGAGTCAAAGTACGAGTATATAATAACTAATCCTGAGATAAAAAAACACATATTTATGATAATCGATGGTTGAAATGTATAAACCACACGTAGTAAGTTGTAAAACGAGTGGTCTCAAGTAAAAAAACCTTAACGGAGTATAATAAAATGTAATCAATCTGCAAAATGAAACAATTTATAAAACTAACGTTCTTTTGTGCACACCTACGAACTAATGCTTTCATTCTTTACAAGGAACATTAAAAAAATTTCGATTCTGAAACGTCTTCAAACTCTTAAAGCTCTTTTCTTCCATTTTGATTTCACAACGCTAGAAGCTTAAAAATGCAATACCTTGGTAAATTGGAAAAAAATGTTGTAAAAAACGTTTTTTGTTAAGGCTGTGTTAATTAGAAATCCTTACAAATCACGAGCATAACGACAATTTGGTGTAATATATTCAAAGCACCGTGATGTATACAATCTTACATATGAACAAAGATTTTTAAAAATGCCGAATGTAAAATATGTAATTTGTACGATTTATTATATTCAATTTTGATATAATGTGGCTTGGAACAATAATGCAGGTGGTCTTATCTGAGGTGTGCTGGTCTACATGCCACGTGAAGTAATCTCGTCATCAGTGTAATCGGAACCACAAAGGCATTTTGGATCCTCTAGCGAACGCTTCAGACGAGTTGGCTGCATAATTTGCGGTTTTGGGGCCATCCTAGTCAAAGCTCTAGAGTGAACAGTATGAACCCTTGGCTATTATGGACTCTAGCGGATCGAGAGCACAGAACAATGGAGAAGATCTTTAGCCGAAAAATGTCACGACAATTCAGAATAATAACATTGAATGCTCATTGTTTTAACAGTTTTAACAAGCGTGGTCAAGTAGCAATATTTTTTTCAAGAAGGTGTGCTTTTCAATAAAATTAACGGGATTTGTAAGAAAAAATGTGCTGAAAGCTCAAAATCATGTGACATGCAGTTTTAATTTCAGTTGTGAAATCAAATGAGGACATTCGTATGTACTATGATATTTAATGTGACATATGAAAGACACATTGAGTATCGAACATGATATATAACTTGCAATTCTGTTTAAAAAAAGACATTCAAAGTACTGCTTACCAATTAATATTATTTTTGTTACAAAACCATATAAATTAAATGATGATTATAGTTTTCATCATTCATTATAAGACCAGTTTTAATATAAATGATTTTTTTTTTACTATGGATACATTTGTTTACCATGGATAGCAATCAGCACTGTTTAATTAATTGCTGAAAAACTGCAGTTTCTGACTAATAATCTGATAAAGCCTTCATTGAAGACATAACTGCGGCTTGCCAGCAAATGAATTAATTGCAGTGTAATGAATATTTAAGCGAGGTACAATTTATTTTTCTATGTATCTTAAGACGACTTGTGAAATATAATTTAAATTTAACATAAAAATACCCATCTTACATATCAAAGATTTATTTGTAAAGTTTTATGAATATGTTAATAAATGATCTATTACAATCAAAATTGTAAAGTACATTGTAAATTTTAAATTGAAACTTTATATTATGAATAAAAATTTAAAATGTTATTGACATTAATATCAAAAACATTTGTAAAAATATAATGTATAAAAATATACGAATCACTTAAGTGTTTCGTATATTTTGTGACAAAACATTAATATTTTTTATAACCTTCGGTCAATGCAAAAAGCACAAAGATTTTTTCTATTCGGTGGACAAAACATTCTCCGATTTTTGCCCGTGCTCTGAATGAAATCATACGAATGAGAAAAAATAAATTGTAGATGGCTTCCGGATGTGAACGGTGGAAGAAGATACGAGAAGGCTCGATGGGAAGGGAAGCAGAAAAAGGTCCTGAAAAAACGACGTGCGAAGAGAAAAAAAAACACTGAATATCGATTTTCAGTCGGCCAGGAGAATCACTTTTTTTCGTCCGATGACGAACCTTTTATGTCATCCGTGAAGTATTTAAGTAAGTGAAAATGAGTGATAGTTTTCCAAGGTCCGAAGTTTTTTTTCACGATGGAAAATATTTTGTCGTGCCTTTATAAAAAGTGATATACCAGTCCGTAGAAGTGGGGATGAGCCGTCAGAAAAAGTGAGAGGCTTTATATTGAAAATAAATAAGTAATGGATTTTAATGTATTTATATGCCATGATGTGTAAAATTCAATCTTTTTTTTTGTAGATTTTTGATGTACTTAAAACTTCATGTTCAGAGAAAAACATATTGTAAAGATTTGCATAGCATTAATAAGCGTTAATAAATTCGTATATTATTTTGGTTGATCAGAAATAATAAAAATAAAACGTAAAAAAATACATCTTAAATAGTTTGATTCCAAAGTAAAGGATATATGAATTTACAAAAAGAATGCCAAGACTGGTGAATAAAATAAAAAAATATTAGTATAAAAAGAAACATATCATATCGTAGAAATACAATACATTGTTTTAGTTGTATAATCGAACGTTTACTGCAGCAACCTGAGGTGTTGAATTAGTGAGTGTTTTTTTTTCTTCTTTCCGTAAGCGAAAATATTTTGGCCACGTACCAAGAGCCCACCTTCCATAACGCTTGCCGTGAAGTAATGAAGCCATATGTAAAAATTGCTAACCCAAACCTTCAAGAGATCACACGTATTCCAGGTGTTGTTTTTTTAATTTAATCAAATGAAGGTTCTTCCAGAAAAATCTTTTATTTTCATAACAAATAAGATTATTGAAAAAATATATCAACATAGATCATAGCAAATACTATACTTTTTCGAAATCAGTTGTACGTTTTCATCATTGGAGGACTCTGGATTTCTTGTGGTTTTAGCCTTCAAAAGTTCGGTAATAAGCGATTGTCTGCTTTTAGCGTATAAATCCACTATTTTCTTATAAGAATTTAAAGTGGATTGTTTTATTTCTTTAGCGAATGCAGAAACAATATCGACACAATTTCAAATAGACTTTTTTTTCCAAGCTTGTGAAGTGTTAAATTTTCACCTTGACCAATGTCAACGAATGTAATAGGCTTTAAATGTTGAAATTATACCTTGGTCTAAGGGCTGGATTAAAGACGTAGTATTTGGTGGTAAAAATTATATTTCAACATTAAGATATTTTAAATGGAGCGGATGTCCTGGTGCATTATCCAATATCAATAATATTTTAAAATCTAGATTCTTGCTATTCATTCAATCTCTTGCATCAGGTATAAGACAATTGTAAAACCAATATTTAAAAAGAATACTTGTGGTTGAAGAATTTATATGCTCTACAACAAGTCACGTGCACATTACATGGACGTACAAATTAAACATGTAAATTATTAAAAAAATAATTGAAACTATGTTTTATAAAGCGTGTTTTTTAAAATATGCCACAATTTATACAACCGTGTTGTATAAAACCTTGTTTTGTAAAACCGTGTTATATGAGGCCCAAGTGTAATAGATTTACGAGTTTTAAATTATTTTTATGGAGTGCTTACATACTTTAAACTTAAAACAGTTTTGATATGCACCGACGAAATATTTTTTTAACATTAGATAGTATAAACAGAGTGATTATTAATTTAATTTGTTTCTATTCACTTTCATGTCTGAAAAATATTTGGAGAAATATATTCTAGAGATTAAGCCAAATTGAAGTTTCAAGTAAATAATTTCAGACGGTTTTGCTCAGAAGGGCTTCAATAATATTTCTCTCTCTTGTCGGTTGTGATCCAATTCCAGCGACTCAACTGACAAAAGTAACCTATTTCTCTATCGAGAGCTATTTTTAGAATGACGGGATAGCTTGGTATTGAGTGCTCATTTATTTTTGTCCAATCTGATATTTATTTTGAAAATGGAATGAAAATCTAATTTTGAAAATAATAACAAAGCCTCCATAAATTATGGCTTGTATTTTTTTAACTGGAAACTGTTTTGTAGTTATTTAATTGAAATATATAAGAAATACAAAAATCCAAAGTATACATAAATACCATGTTTGATAAGTATAAATTTCCTTGTCTTTAAAGAATAACTAATAATATAATTTCATGTTATGGGCATTATTTTTGTCCTATACCCGAAACTGTCAAAAAAATATTGAATTTTTATATTGCAACTTATTGACTGTATATTTTACGGTTTAAAGATATGGTTTTAAATTAGCTTATAAAGTTGATTTAAAAATTCATAGCTTAACTCATGCCTAAAATTGGGTAATATTGAAATGTTGCATATATTTATGGTAATGAAAAGTCATGTTTATATTTTTAAAATGCTTCGAAACTTATTTAAGCATTTTCAAAATCTTAAGACTGTTACAATATTTTTTTATTACCATAAAATTACACTATTCGAAATGAAAAAAATACGTTTACTTTAAAATGTAAGAAAAGCTCATGCTCCGCCGTTGAAATGCTTAGATTGAAACGTTATTTGAATGTTTTTTGTAAGTTTGAATGATTTTAAAAAAAAATGTGTTATTTTTAAAATCAGTTGAAGGCTCATAAAAATAACGATTACATAAAATTTAAATAATGTCAACTGTAAAATATAATAATCGTTGGAAAAATATTTTCAGTATTGTTTGCGCAAAATTATTTCGTGAGTGAATTGTTCATATTAAATTAAACAAAGCAAAAGCAAAATTTATTATCCTTTGTGCCTGAAAATTATTTTCAGGTTTTGATGAGTTGACAAAGAAAAAAAATGATACAAAACGAAAGTTTTGCTTTGTAAAGTATTCACGTAAAATGATTGTAGTAATTTGTGTGTATTTTTGACGAGATTTAATTAGTGAAAAAAAAACTATTTTACGAATCGGAAGGTTCATTATAATGTTTTTTTTACTGACTGTGTTATAAAAACGTAAAATTTTATACTTGTTTATAATTTAAGATAAATTGCACACATGTCTTTAGGCACTTACAGAAAGTATCTGTATCTAGAAATCTAAGATGCATTTTTTTGTCAAAAACAAAAGTCTGTCTTAGATACTTATTTAATCATCTCTGTGTTAACTTACAAAGCAAACTTGAAATCTAGCACATGCAATCTAAAAAATTGAGTCTTTTTAAAAATATTTTTTCCGAAATGGAGATATTTTATATGAAAGACGAATTTATCGCGTGGATGCTATAAGAAATAATAAACACAATAATAGTGACAATGAGAAGATGCAAGCGTGGAAGATTCGAAGGTTGGTGAAGAAGAATGTTGTAAGAGTGTCGTCAAAGAACTGACAAACGAGTTGTCAGTCGGTAACCTGCCATATTGTCTGATGACATCAAAAGGATAGCACATAGTCGTTACATATTATTGCAAAATTCATCAGATTGAAAATAATGTCGACTCATGAGAGGCCTACATCTAACAGTGAATAGAGATAGGTTAATGGTAATGATAATATGATGCCGTTTCAGGCTGTTGTGGCGCGTATTAGAAGCCTCTTAACCCCTTGCGACCCACATCGTGCGGCAGCTCATATTAGAAACATTACTTTGCACTCATCCTTAAGTGGTCGCAGCGGTCGTTTTCTTCTTCCTACCTACTCGATACGTATCCGATCTAATCAATCTAATCGCTTCTATCGGATTTTGTACACATTGCATTTTCTCATGACCCATTAATCTGATAAGTGGATTTCGCAAGAAATAAATATGGACGATTTTAAGATGCTTTACTATAAATGAATACTGAGAATATTTTTGCTAGATTTAAGGACGAATAAATTAGCAATAATTTGTAAAAATATATATGTTAGATTGTTAATGTTTACACTGTTAAGTGAATGTTTTTGACTAAAAAAAACTATTGAAAAAAAAACATTATAATTACATTATTAGTGACTGAACGCATTAAATTTATAAGCTAATTCATATTGTTTCAATTAGCATAAAATAAATAAGCAAAAAAAAAACATTAAATAACTCATGACTTTTAAATAAGATTGTGTCAAATTTGTTATGAATGGTATTTTCTTGCTCACTAGAAGAAAAATCATAGCATATAAAATCAAAACAACGAATCCAATAGTTTCGCCCTGAATCAACTTTAACCTCCGGGGTTTACTGTCGAGAGTCACGGCGGGCGCCGCATTTTATACTTGTCGTAAACTGTAAGAATACTGCAAAGGATTTTCGCCAAGAAATAATATTCAATACGTAGTATTGGCGTATGAGCGGGTGAGACTGTTCCAACACGGATTGGCTGTAGAACGGATAAAAACGGATTTATATCTTCCCCTTTAGAGGTCACGCTCTTGTATTGTTACTTTTGCGGTAAGACTAACGATTCCGTTATATTCAAGAAAAATGGATGACGGTAAAATGAATGATGTAATTGCGAAAAATTAAATAATACTTTCACACAAATAAAGAAGCAATAACATATTTTTAATTAATATAATTAAAGGAACACCAAAAAAATTTTTTTACCGATATATTACATTTACAAGAAGTATATTTATTTCATTTTAAAATAAACTCTACTAGTCCTTTGATTAATGTATTATCTTCTAATCCATCTCTGTTCCACGTGGAACGAATTCTGCACAAAAATGATTATTCAGCTTATTTATGATAATTTTATAGTGATGTCTAAATAAAAAAATAACAGTAAAATAGTTGAGACGAAAATGAATCCAATGTAATACTTTTGATGAAATTGCAATGTTAAAGTGTAATTTAAATATGATTATATAAATTTACATGTTATTTCATGATATGTTTATATTAAAAAAAAAACATGATTTGTAAAGATAAATTAATATTGCAGACCTCGCACTTCTGTAAACAGGTTACATATTTAGTAAAACTTTTTCAAACATATTTTATCTGCATTGCACACTGTAACTCATGTCTAGTACATTTCGTAATACTAGTACTGTACTATACTATACAACAAATATTGAATATATATGTACGAGATGTGCCTGAATAATAACTAAAACGAATTTTAAAATAATTTTTATTTTGGACATTATAAGTGATTTAAAAAGTAAATTCAAGCTAATTATGATCAAGTATTTACATCAGCATGTACTGTAATAATTATCGCAAATCTAAGTTGTATTTTTAACAGGCTCCAAGATGTTCGTCAATCTATTGTTGTGAAAATTATCGCTATACTCAATCTTAAAGTAGCTAGGAAAAAAAGAGTATGAAAGTGATAAAAAAATATAAGTCAAAAAATTTGAACGAAATAAAGACATTTATAAACTAATATTTATGATACCATATACCATTCATCCGTAACTCGTCACATACGTGCCAAATATCAATAAATGATTACGTAAACCAAAAACAAGCATTGAAAATACTAACGCCAACGACGAGCTATCTTTTCATATACTCGTTACGTAGTTAAGATCTCTTCAAGAAATATACCAATGAACAAATACTTTTCTTTGGATAAAAAAATATTTCCGCATGCAGCGTCCAAATGCCCTGATTGAGCGTCACGGAGTCCACTGAAGTAAGCCACTTTACTCTCCTGTGTGTGTTTATTTAATAAAAAAAACTCATAAAATGTGTCACCGTCGCTCAATATTAATTTTAATTTTAATGGTTTCGGTTACATCCGGTTCATACATTCCACACATCTCTACAGTTTGCGTTAGCTTGCCTTCGCTTGTCTGGACATTGACAAATGATGACAACACCACTAGCGACACTTATGCGCGTCCCAGTACACTTTTTGTACGGCCGTGTTTGCTTTGGTCCGCAGTGATTAATTAACAGGCTGCATTGGCCGTGGTGTATTATGCTGTGGTTTCACGGGGGAAATTGGGGTTAAACGAGCTGATTCATCAAACGGGTGGAGAACTCCAAAAAATATGTAATCGGCTACTTTGTGTAGATTAAATAGTCCGTTAAATGTAATGGGCTGAAAGGTAAGTGCGCATACGTACTCGTAATATTACTAATACGTCAAGAAGGGTCTTGAAAAAAGGTTATTTTAATTTTAAATAGTTTATTTAGTTCTTCATAAACACTTAGATAAGTTAGTCAAATAATTCAATAACACTTAATTTTTTTATTTGATACTCGTAATAAATACACGTAGCGTGTTCATGTGTTTTAGAAAATAAAAAAGGGCTTTTAATAATGAAACAAAACTATTGCTGAAAATTAAAAGAAACTATTGCAAAACTACCATCTGTTACTTGCTTTTATTGCTTTGTTCTTAGCACTAACACATACTTATTTGTATAAATTGTATTTTTTTTATTTTTGGATTAATTCTTCTTATACTTCAGAAACGAATTGAGTTGTTCAAATTTGTAATGTTTCTGTCAGGGTTTTTTTTTTTAATAAATTGAAACATATACACAAACATACCTGTATATACCTGAAACTCGATACATAAAGCATGAGAGCTTAAAGGGGAGGCATCCTTCAGAAGCAGATTCAAGACCCACCTTTTTACTCAAAGAGGCAAAGAAGCGCTTTTGAATGACCATTCGGTCATTAAAAAGCGCCATACAAATACTAATAAAATAATATAATAATTTATTTCAAATTATCAAAAAATGAATTTAAATAAGCTATCGAAGCTTATTGTTGCCACAATATTTGACTTTTCCTTCCACATCACATCGAGAACATTTGGACACTACATTTAATCGCTACAGTGTTCTATCAATAACTATTATACAACCTTGTTCCAAGACATATCTATACTAGAAGGCCCAGTTAGGAACATATATGATTTTCGATGACTTTCAGGGTAGAGTATTTGATGAGATGGCAGCTGTTGTATCATAGGCGTATTTAAGATTATTTATTAATATGATTTTTTAAAAACATCAGATAGTTAACTCGACACTTCTGAGACCTACATATTTAGTCCTAAGAAGTAGCAACCCAATCAGAGACAAACAAAAAGCAATTGATGCTAGAAATTGTTCATCAACAATTTTGACGTACGTCCAATGTTGCACAATTTACCCGTGCACACAATATAATATTATAAATAATATAACTAAAGAAATAAAAAAGTATTTTCTAAGGAAAAAATCGCTTGAGTTACTTATAAAGCATCAATTCTAATAAAACCTCACCCCTAATAATAGTTCAAGATTGACAGTTCTTAATTTAATTATTCCGGCTTCTCGAAGAGCTCGAGTGTTTCCTTTCCAAGGCGATAATTGATTTAATAACAAGCCATCTGAGGAGTGCACATATTTCACGTACCGTTGAACCGCTTAGGCAAACCCCTCATCCCGGCTCCGCATCCCGAAGGCTCGCCGAAATGTAATCAAGTCCCCATTCAGCGCGATAGCGTTGCGAACAATGCGCCACTTCATTTATTTCGAAAGCCACCGGCGAACGCGAAATTCAGGCTGATCGATGAAAACAGGTGGCATCCATTAGATAGCAATTAGAATTTCGATATGTAGAGCAGAAGATAGGTTGAGTTCATTAAATAAAAAAACCTGATTAAAATTGATAGTTTTATTAGATTTAATTGATAGTTAGATTAATGGATAAGACGAAAATTCTCCTGTAAACACACGGTGTCTACTCATGGTAAGTTTAAGTGTAATTTTACGGATAATGCGTAAATGCCGGGATGTAGGCTTCTGACTTTATGAAAAATCTACACCAGTAGTGCTAAGCCATCCTAAAAATTTTTAAGCCTCATAAAATTCTCAAATTAATATTTTCATCAATGGTAAGGGATATTCTGCCAAATCAAATAAGTTGACAAAAAAACATACTCAACTATCATGCACCATTTTAAAGGGAAAAGCTCGAACTATGAATGTGACTTTCAACCAGAACGACTGAAAAGCGAAACCTTATTTGATGTAAGAGTTCAGGAGGATGCACGTAGATTTTTGTGTGGTTTTAAAAAAAGTAAGATTACATAAAAATTGCGCAGATAGCATAGCTGTATCTTTTAGAAAATAAATGAAGATGTATTGATATTTATCAACATATATCGACTGTGTATGTTAAAGAAGTATGAAAAGTCTGTGTGATAAGAGTGAGTGTAGGAAGGATTATTCTTAAAGCTCAGAAGACTAACTGCCATGGTGTAACAATAGAAAGAGTAAATAACATTACACTTGTATTAAAACAATTGTAGGTTAAATGGAAGTGCTCATTTTTAGCTTAATTGAAATTATCAGTAAAGGATTTATGATAACATGAAAACTCCAAAACCTAATAGATTGTTTACATTAATGTTGGCATACTGTATACTGTATACCTTCCCTCATCTCACTCAGTACATGCGGTACACCTCAAGTCATGATAGGGATGGGACAGGTGGGGTGTGTTTGCGACACAATACATCAAGCTCCCCTCCAAATCCCCTTAACTTGATTAAGCACGCTGGTAAGCCAACGATACTTTACCATCATAGGCTGGAAACATCGATATTTTTACCGATACATTTTTTTTTCCAAAATTGTACAGGAGAACGCCATCAGTAAACGAATGAATTATAATGACACTTCAGAGTAATTTGACACTTTTCATTGATTATGATTTCAAATGAAAATACTGGTACTATTGATCGAGCAATATTATAAAAATACTCATACAAAATGGCATTTACAAGTCGTCAATATATAACATCAATTTGTTGAGAATAAATAACGAATAAAAAACAAATATAAAAATAACAATAATAAATAAAAAAACAAATAAGTGATATTAATTGAGAATGCAAAAAAATGTTTTACCATATGTTTTTTTATTATTCAATTAAAAACTGGTAATTACAAAAGCTGCCATAATCTTTGCTTCGTTAAAGTAATATTTTCCCAAATTTAAAGATCTACAGTTCTTGAAAGTGTTTCAGGATCATCAAAGCCCTGACGGTTGACAAAAATGCACCTTGCACAGGTTTGTTGTTTTATCTGAAACCTTTAAAGGTCTGGATTATTTATATAAGCGCATGTGGTGGAACTTGTGACATGTCGTTGTCGATTTAATCTTTTGAGTATATCTATAGTCACATTTCCAATCTGTTTATACAAAAAATATCTTATCCTGAGTATTTATTTTTAATTTAATATCAATAAGTTGTGGTTTACATAGACGCTGACATCACTCGGCGGAAGACCATTGATAGTGAGTGAGACACGTACAAAGACCCGGCACTCGTCCCGAAGTAGAGGGTTCGAGAGACGCCTTACAGGCAGACATGTACTTGTACTAACTTGTACTGTCTACTTGTACGCTGAATATTCTACCAATAGTAGCTTTGAAGACGTTTCTAATGGATAACATGTGGGAGAACTATTCTACCCTGCGATGAGATTATTATCAAACCATCGTTCAAACACTCTTCAGGTTCGTCTCAACGTAAAAATGATTTTTGGAGATTCTTAACATAGAATAGAATAAAAAATGTGATATTTTAAGTAATATATTTCAAGTTGTATTTTGAATTTGAGTGTTTTATTGATACATAAGTAATAGTAACTATATTTTGGATGAGCGTTCGGCTTATTAACTGACTTCTAAAGAAAATGTTAATATCTAAAATGACCAATGACCCAAAAATATGCCTAGAATACTACAGATTCCGACTTTTAAAGTCCACGAGCCTTGAAGGGCTTCGGGTAATAAATATGTTTTCAGGTGGACCTTCGAATGCAGAAATGTCTTTAAACAAAGCCATGGATAATAACAATTGACACAACCGAGTGGTGGCAATTTGTACTGACAATATGGTCCATATATGAAATGGATATGGGAAGAAAAAAAAATGTTTCTTTTCCGGTTTTATTCACACTTAAAATCATAATGAAAAATTCAATTACTTTTGCTATTTATAAAATCATAAAAACTGGAAAGCAAGCGTCAAAGTTTGGTATTATTAACAAGTATTTACCTTCTTTTACAAAATCAATGTTTGAATGAATAATGAAATATTCCTCATGTTTTTAGTTCTAGAGAGCAGAAGAAAATAATAACCATGTATATAAATTTTGACATATGTGTTGCAAAAATAAATGTTTGGTTTACGTATCATGTATAAGATACTAGTTAATGTAACGATACATTTTTTTAATACCACTTTACTCACCGTACTTTTATCATTATAAGTTTATTTCTTTATACTCTCTGTCTTCACCGTAAATCTGAACCTCCACAAAATCTTGTCTTCGCCCTGTTCGTTGTTGAGCGTAACGTGTTGACTGCTGCTCCTGATTTGTAACTTAATTAGTCGGGACATCCACTTTTGTAAGCCGCTGTGTCACTGAGACTTGAATAATCCCCCGTCTCTCACTGATTGAAGAAGATTTGTTACTCGACTGTTTCTTGTTGAGAGACGAATCGAGCCAAACAAAAAGCATCGAGCGCTTGAGAGATTCTTGCTGTAAAGAAATTTCAGATTCGATTTTCAACAAATTTTCCTTTAATAAAAACGGATACAAAAAACCACCGCCAAACAGTAAAAGAATACATATTTTATATGTGACTTAATTTTTGTTGTATTGAATAAATCAAGTATTCTGAGAAATTGGTTAATTCGACATTAGATTGAAGTTTAATGAAATGAACTTTTAAAGTTATAGTATATTGAAGTATAAATACAATAAACAATCTTTTCAAATATCAAGTACAATTTGTAGAATCGATGAATGAAAAATAACAGCTTAATTAAATTATTTTTTAAATGAAACGTTAAATTTATTCTTACTAGGGAATGGTTGGAATGGTAGAGTATAAGTTAACATTGAATTTCTATCAACTTTGTAGTTTTTGTTATGCTGAAGACTGCCGAGTGAGATATTTAAGAGGATGTAACTGTTATATATTTAATTATTTTTTTTAATTTTTATTAGAATATTATTTTATTATTTCAATATTCTAATCTACTTTTATAGATCATTGACTATATTACAATATTATTATTACTTAAATATACATATACTAAACATAAAATTCTTTTTTCAACGCGTCAATCCAAGCACAAAAATAACGGCAGAAGCGGGATGCGAACCGCGGACCTTTGGAAACCAACCTTTATGCCCAGGTATTCATACCGCTCGGCGAATCGCGCCATTGCTATGCCTAGACTGACTGCGATGAAACTAGTATTTATATCATTGTTATTATCGTACGACAGATGTCGCCATAGTATATATTCAAAGTATGTATATTTTTATTATTATTCTATCAGTATGCATTTATTCACAAGCTTAATATTATTACTTTCCGGCAGTCTATTTATTTTAGTAAGTACCACTCGGGTCTCGAACCAAACTATAGACTGAATGGATGTGAAACGACTACTTATAGTTCCGACTCGGACTTTATAACCAATCATTTAGACTGCCGGAAAGTAATAATATTAAGCTTGTGAATAAATGCATACTGATAGAATAATAATAAAAATATACATACTTTGAATATATACTATGGCGACATCTGTCGTACGATAATAACAATGATATAAATACTAGTTTCATCGCAGTCAGTCTAGGCATAGCAATGGCGCGATTCGCCGAGCGGTATGAATACCTGGGCATAAAGGTTGGTTTCCAAAGGTCCGCGGTTCGCATCCCGCTTCTGCCGTTATTTTTGTGCTTGGATTGACGCGTTGAAAAAAGAATTTTATGTTTAGTATATGTATATTTAAGTAATAATAATATTGTAATATAGTCAATGATCTATAAAAGTAGATTAGAATATTGAAATAATAAAATAATATTCTAATAAAAATTAAAAAATTAATTAATAATGTCTCCTTGAGACAATATCAAGAAGGTAAAAATTATCCATCAGTAACACAGGTAAATGATTGGTTATAAAGTCCGAGTCGGAACTATAAGTAGTCGTTTCACATCCATTCAGTCTATAGTTTGGTTCGAGACCCGAGTGGTACTTACTAAAATAAATAGACTGCCGGAAAGTAATAATATTAAGCTTGTGAATAAATGCATACTGATAGAATAATAATAAAAATATACATACTTTGAATATATACTATGGCGACATCTGTCGTACGATAATAACAATGATATAAATACTAGTTTCATCGCAGTCAGTCTAGGCATAGCAATGGCGCGATTCGCCGAGCGGTATGAATACCTGGGCATAAAGGTTGGTTTCCAAAGGTCCGCGGTTCGCATCCCGCTTCTGCCGTTATTTTTGTGCTTGGATTGACGCGTTGAAAAAAGAATTTTATGTTTAGTATATGTATATTTAAGTAATAATGTTATATATTTGATCAAACATCACTTTTCAAAGATGACATTAAACTTTTACGCATAGCAGTCAAATATCCGTATATACCTGTATATAAATTAAAAAAAAATTAGCATTCAAATAGTTGTCTTACAAGAGATGTCCATTTATTCTACATTACACTTGTAAAATAAGTTAATGGTAGTTTTGACAAAAGTTTTAGGTCCTTATTACCAAATGGTCAAGCCTATAGTGCGTCACGATAATCACTTTATTCTCTTAACGACAATCGACTAATAAACTCTAAAATATACTTGTAATATTTCCGCTCTAATTTAGTTTATTTCTTAGGTTTTTATTGTTATGACAAGCTTTTCATACAATATAGTCGGTGGAGTTTTATGCAAAGCTGAAAAGCTGACTTAGAAAAACATGGTAGTTGCCCAAACATTATGATAGAAATTTGCGGTTATTATGTTGTCCAACTAGGAAGTGGATATGGACAAGAAAAAATAATGCTGCTTTCCTAATTTTGAACAAATTTTTCATATTTATATTTTTAAATTTATTGTAAATTCTCTACAATTCATCCAAAAAAATACAAAACGCGTGTTGTGGATAACTTTCAGTAACCAGGTAAAGAGTTCAAACTCATTTTTCATAAACTCGGTCCGGTTAGCTTTAAAGCGAGCAAGAAAACTCTCGGGGAAAGTTTTTATTAAACATAAGTAAAAATCAAGTACAGAAAACTCTAACGGTTGCTGAAACATATTAACATATTACGGTGAGCTGTAACATTCTGCTTCTTGACTTCAAGCAAGATTTATGAAGGTAAGGTTTTTAAACAAGCAAAGCCACATTCACTCTCAAGTTGGACCACGTATCCAAAACAAAAGGCTTCAAAAATCCTTCTTACCAAATTGAACTGTTAAATCAAATATTAAAGTTATCTTGGCATTCATGATGCTTACACAATTAACCTACTCGTAACAACAAAAACCAGAAATAAAGACACATTAATAAGTGTCGAATACTTTGTGAGCTTAATTATGCACCTTTACATCAATAATATGTAACTAAAACCCTTTCTTTGTTAGATGAGTATTCTACTCTTGGGTACCACGTTTCATTGATTGGATCAACAAGGTCTATGTTACTGGAAAAAATAGAAAAAGCAACAGCTGTTAATAAAAAAAATCTCAATAGAAGAAATCTAAATAATGCATAAATTTATTTATTTTATGATTTTTGGACTCCTGTTCTGAATGCCATCGAAAATTATGCACATATTTAAGTTATAAATAAAGGACGAGACTGAATTTTAAGGCATAAAATGAATTAACTATAAAAATCAGCTCACGAGCGTTAATGTAAGAATAATAATAGGCTTAAACTGAGTTTCGAGAAATAACATATGTTTAAATAGTAGAGAGTAAATAGATCTCGTGTGGTGCGTTATTAACATACTGCGGTATATTGTTACACTCTTCGTCTTACATCCAGGTGAGTTACGGGGCTCCTGCAGATTTATGAAGGTGAGGATTCTGAACAAATAGAGCCTCCGCAGGGTTCTGGATTAATATGCTACACGACCTGTTAACGACCTTGCGTCACGCTGCCTCCTAGTTACTTCCAACGGAATGATTTGTGATGTAATTGTTGTAGCCTGGTGTTAATTGTAGTTAGTGGTTTAATTTTTGCAGTAAGTAATAATGATATCATCATCATCATCATCATCAGCCTGTGTCCGTAAACTAATGAACGTAGGTCTTCCGTATAAGTCTCCATCCTCTTCGATCCTCCGCCTTCCGCATCCAGGTCAGGGGGTCGGCCAATGCTTCGTTTGCCAGTTCTTGGGCGACATTCCAATACTTTTCTTCCCTATAAACCGTCGTCTCTTCGACGGATATGTCCTGCCCATTCCCACTTTAGTGTGCTTATTCGTTGGGTAGCATCCACTACTTGTGTTCTTCTGCGTATTTACTCGTTTCGCATTCTATCTTTTAGCGACACTCCAAGCATGGATCTCTTCATAGCACGCTAGGTGACCTTTGTTTTATGGGTAAGACTTGCTGGATATAGAACACGAATTATCAAATTTTTGTATTGTTATTGCAATAAGAAAATAATACATTAAAAGTTAGATCATAATATAATATAAAGAAGGATTTTAATAATCATCTGAATTAATTATTGTAATTTTTTATATGCAATGTTTTTAAAAACGAGTCAAAGCATAAAACATTATCACCTCGCTACATACAGATTTTAAATCTCATTAAGATAGCTTTACAAATTAGCAATCGTACATTTTTAATGACTAAAAATATATTATTGACGGAAAAAATGTAGAAATTATGCAAATGGCATGAAATATTGTGAAGGTTTTTTTAATAAAAGTTACTATCTACAACACTCATGTGATCCAATTTGTAACTCTAAGCCTGATTAATCTTTTTTTTATAATTGTAAGAAATTAACAATAAAATAAAATTCTGTCGGTAATTACAAAAAGAAATAAACTAAAATATTTTTGTTTTTAATGAAATAAAAATGAGATTTGCATAGTTATTAGATTATATTAAAACGAAAAATTACTAATTAAAGTCAATACAAAGTAGTTTGATACACACATACATTTGAATTTTGAGTTAAAGTATATATTGTGATTGAAAAGAAATGAACAATCAAAAACAAAAACTACTAAATTTTTTTTTTTTTTTTGTATTATTACATGTGACATAATAAATGCATTGACCACTTTTATTCCCGTAATAGCAACGCAATATGTCACTATGCTAGTCTTAACAATGAATATACTTAAGCGTTCATTGCTACAACTAAGCCAGTACGTTTCTTATCTACACAATTAAGCCAACTTGCTCTGCGTCTCGATACAGTAAACAAGAACGTTCCCTTTGACTTCATCTTTGACACAATATCATTATAGGGAGCCTGCCTGAAACAACAACAATAACAAAGGCTTTTGCGCACGCGACACCGCAAGTGCATCTTCCCATTTGCCCAACTTCCGGTCGAGCTTTGAAGGTTCCACGGGCAAGTTTCGCCGCAAACTTCAGACCGGCTAATCGGCCCCACCGCGTTACGGACGCCCGGAGCCTGACCGACAGACCCCCGCAGCCTTCAGCGAGGACCGCAGAGTATTTTACCGTTTAACGGGTTCAGCACAAAGTTTCACGTAAAATAAGCTTTTTACTGAACATATTAAATTTTTCGGTTTCTTTAAAAAGCATTACGTACTTTCAAATAAATAATGCTTTTTTTTTGTTTAATAGGTACGAGTAGGTTAACTTTTCAAAGAATGAATTTCATTGTAAAAATTTAGAATACATCCTAGAATTAAATATTTGCAAAATGATTCGGATTTTTGGAGTTTTATTTCTTAGGTGTTGTCAAAAAGCGTTTCTTGACATATAATTTTAGGAAATAATAGATTTTTTCCCATATTTATTTACAACTTAAAAAAATAATTGTATAATTAATGTAAAGTTATTTATACATTATTTTAATGACGTGATTTTTTTACAAGTGATGCATTTATGAGCAATTACGAACAATCGACAAGAAAGTACGTTTTATATCGTTCTTACATGAATCACATTGAGTATATTTATTTCATATTACGTACACTGCACGATGTATCAATCTCACAATTAATTTATTTTTGCTTTATGGATAATTTTTTGTTTTTTTTTGCATTTAATTTAGACAATATTGATTTGACAAAACAAATCTGTATTTTTTTTGTTAATATTTTATTTAATATATTGTATTTTTATTTATAAGTCGTTATATTAAAATATGACAAATTCAATCCAGTCAATATTGACTGCTTACTAATTGCATACAATGCATAAAACAATCGCCTCATTTCTTAAAAGTATAGTTTTCGTAATATCTTACATATATTTAATAGCATATAAACCATATAACAAACGTAGCTAAATAAAAGGATATATATAAATAAACCCTTATTAAAATAAGATAAAATTTCATAAAAATATTGAATATTATATATAAATACAACTGATAAAAAAATACTTAACCAAGCAATAAAATTACAGCCGAATTAATGGTCAAAATATAAAAGGCAAAAATTTAATGCAGCAATTTATTTGGGAATATTTCCAATAAAACAGTCTGTTTGTTAGCGTGGATACCCAGCAAGCCTGAAAATTCTGAAAGCACTCAGATATATGACATAAAAGCATATCAATTGCAGGGCGAATTTGACCCTTATCACAGAGTGGTATGAGGAATGATATCTCCTGCTCAGTATGAAGCTTTAGACATTTTGCTTTGTTTGTTTTGTTGGGTCGTTGTTCTTAAAGATACGCGATATTGGAAATTCAAGAATTATGTACGATAATAAGAAATAGTATGGAGGAATTAATCGCCGATATTTTTTTTATTATTTATGGAGCTTATCATTCAATGCAGGGTTTATACGGAGCGCACATATTGCACGACATACATGAAATAAAATAATTTAACATTGAATAAATAAGTTGGTTTGTTTATTTGATATTTATATTTTGTTTAATTAAGTAACCTAGAATCAATATTTAATATCTCATTTATAAAAAAGATAGTTATTCAAGTATTATCAAACACGGAATTAACTGATAATGCAGATATTAGATCGATTAATTAAGGAATATTTAAAGAAAAATTAAAAAATCCGTAATCTTGCGATCGAAACATATATTTAATCAACCAAAAATTACTGGTCCGTACTTTTATATTAAAAAATATATATTCTACTTAATCTATGAATTCAAATTGAAAAGATATACGTTAAATAAAGTATAAAGAATTTAGCTTTATCTATAATATTTATTATTCCATCGCGTTAAAGCGATAAACGTTACATTCGATCACAAGCATTAAAGACGATTCTACGAATTTTCGTTTTTTTCTCGAAACTTCCGTAGCCGGGTAGCAGAGGAGCGAAGTACTAATACATTGGGAGAGCGAAATTTGTACTGGAAACCCGGCTGAAAAATTTGCAAGCAAAAGTTTACCCACGAATCGCGCAAGCTGAAAAACTGAGTCGCGGGAGAAACTTAAGACAAAACTGCAAAATTCTCAAATATAAGTCTTGCCACTGATTGCTGAGCCTTTAAAACCAAATCTAGTGGTGAGACTTGTGAGGAAATAACCCAGGCACCTGTTGCTATGGAGACAGCTTGGAGGGGACCCTCCTCACTCTTCTCTCTTTCGTTTCCTCTTACCTTCTCTTCTCTTCTCCATACAAGTTGCAGGACTAAAGCCTTGCCTGCAAGTATAAAGCTAGCGAAAAAATAAGAGAAGGTTATGGCCTATATATCAATAAGGCGTAATAATATTTTTTTTTAGGAGAATATTCTCTTACATTGTATTTTTTCCCTAGACAACTTGAGATGTCTCGGCGTAGAGCAATTAATATAAATAAACAAATGTTTGATGTATTTTTATAAATGAATATATTCATAAGAATGTACATATTTTTTATGATATGTTATGTATATTTTTGCAAAATCAATATTGAGAACATTTGTCATACTGAAATATTAATAGATAGAGAGATATAGAATTTCAATATTGTTTTAAATAGTAATACAACATGTAATGAGAACTGTCTTAACTTATTAAAATAAAACGCAGTTAAATTTTTTTTTGATAAAAAAATGTTAATTAAGTTTAATTACAGTTAATTTATATTAAATATATTTAAGATATTATTAAAACACATACATTTTAACTGTCAACGTTGATTTTCAAACTTTTAAAGCCTTTTTTTAAGAATTTAATATTCACAATAAACGCTTGTAAAAATATGGTACCTAATTGTTTTTTTTAATATTTAATAAATATAAGTATATATCAGATATTTCAATAAAAATAAATAGATTTTAAGATTTATTTATCTACTGTTATCTAAGATGTTCAAAAAATGTAAAAGCTTAGTCTAAGAAGCAAGAACATATTTGTGTATTTTTTACGGAGCATTCGAATCTCAAAGTGAATCGGAAAGCTGCTCAAGTGTTTTCTTTCAGGCCCTGAAAAATGTTGAATTCAAATTTATGCGAAGTCTGCAAAACACTCGACAAGCGGTGATAACGGAAGGCGAGGTTCAGACGCCGAGGAAACACACGTACAAGATACAGCCGACAATCTTCGACTCGATACGGTGAACATCAATGGCGTACCTACTTCCGGGAAATTGGATATTCACGCACATATAATATTATCGATGATTTTCATTGATCAATATAACTTCCATTTACAGTTCTTGACATGAATATACGTTAAATATTAATGTCACAAATACTCTCAACGTTATGAGTATAAAAAAGTTATGAATTATGATTTAATACGTATCAAGTTGGAAAGTATTTGTTGTTATATTTAAAAGCTCTTTAAGAGCAGATTTTTAGATAAAATATACACATATTACATGCTCCAAGGTGAGCTCCAAGGGAGATTACAGCATTATTATAAGTTTCATGAGTGATAAATAAATTATTCCAATTTAACGACAATATTGTCACCAAAATAAATTTCATATATATAAACAACCTAAGAAATTTATGTTTAGCTTTGTAACAATAAACCTCTCTGTGTTTATTGACTTCTAGGAGGTTTCATAACACGACATAGCATCTGTGGGTTGTTTTGATTTTTTTTCTTCTGGAAAACACTGACTGGAGGTATATTTATAATATAATGTGACTTTTTATTCATTAACATGCGTAAAGATATTAAAGTTGAACGTCAAAAAACAAATAAAAAATAAGAAACAGATTTAAAGCGCCACTGGTTACCTCTGTCAGGTGAAAAAAAAACCACTATCGAGCCTTCAGAGCTCAATGATCGCGAGAGAGCAAAAAGAGCGTTGCCCAAATGTAAAGTAGCGCGGGTCGGGTTAGGCGCAGAATAAATGGCTCAGGTTTTAAGAGTTATGTCCTGAAATTCACGTAATTGGATTGATTTTTAAGTCCGCCTTTTCTTTTCAGGAGACAGGCGGCTGCTGAACTGGCTTGTATTAACGTGAGACGCGGACTATCTGTTAGGGTTAAAGCCTCGACGTGAAGGCTGCTAAGTGTCGGTGTGATGAATCTGAATTGGATCTGGTATAGGTTTATATATTATAAGAAACTTAGATTATTTTTCTTGTAAAACGTTTTTAAATGAAAAGTGTTACATATTTACTCTAAGTGTATGTTGGTACGCTTTGTAAATGTAAATTCAAAATTATTGTAGAATGGGTCATTCAGTATTTTTAATTGGTTAGTAAACAATATTTTAGTTATAATTTGTACGATTCATTATACTAATACACGGAGAAGATTACCAAATTATTACACCCTCTAGTGAAGAGTACCGCACTCAAAAACATTAACTTATCACTGGATTTCAAAAGTTCGACAGTGATTTAAAGGGCAAATAATGTTGATTTGATGATTATAATTGAGTTAATAACATACAATAACATGCCAAGGCCAATGCTTTTTGAGTAAATGAAAGCTCTACTCAACTTGGTTGCATAATAAATCGATCTTGTTCACGTTGATGAAACCGAATCCAGGTTTTTAAAATTGTTTTTCACAGCAACTCTGTTATCTCAGTCAAGCGGACGCTTTCTTAAATTAATTGTATAATATTTTTTGTAATAAGTTTTTTTTAATTTTCATGCTCACATTATCCCCTTACAGTTTGTATTACAGTATGTAGAATAATAAAAAAAATAGAATATCTATAAATACTAAAATAATTTGAATTTGTGGGATTGAAAAATTAAAAATAAGAAAATAGGCAATCGCACACCTGAATAAATATTTTGTAATCATGAATTTTATAAAAATATATATAAATATTTATTATATTCATGAATAATAATATCATTTGAATACGAGGAAATAAAAATTTCTTCAATTCTGTAAAGATACCACGTGTAACCACAGTTCGATGTTTTGCTTTTAAATGTATATTTGCCTGGTAAATATTTAAGCATATTCACGATACATAAATATTTAAGGAGTAATATTCAAGATCGATACATTTTGGTAGTTGACATTTGTTATTACACGCTTATAAATTATTTTCCATACGACAGTACTTGTTTACAAGTATATTTTAATAATTAAATATTTATTTCAAGAATTCTTAAGAGATATTAACCAAATTGTAGAGAAGGTTTGTAAAGAATAATCGATATAACATAAAAACAAACTTTTTTTTTTCAATCGAAGCTCAAAATTAATATTCACAGTCTTTGATTATTTTTATTTTAAGTATCGTAGAAACTAATATGGTTTTTACCTTTATAGGGAGTCACAAAGTTCTATCAAGTCATATACCACAGAATGGATGAGTAAACGTTGTGTGTAGAGTACTTTATAAAGAAACTTAAAAAAAGTACTTATGACTTTTATTAATGTGACTCAAATGATTTTATATTAATTCATGGAAAAATTCAATTTACAATATTTATTTAAACATAAATATGTGAAAAAACTATTAAAAAGAGTTTTTAAATCAATTAATTATTTCACAAATTAGAAAAAATACAATTTTTAAGCATTTAAATTTATTCGTTGAATACCAAAATTATTTTACACGTTTATGTCACATCACACACATTAAATTGATACGCACGATCACAATACATAAAATATAATCAAAATAGAAAACAAGCAGCATATCTTCTGGAAACTTTTAGAACTCCATTTGTATTGCTGAATTAGCATAGTATTGCTCGTTCAATCTATTTATTCTCAATATGTGATATTTCAGGAATTCAGGAGCTTCAACAACTCCAAAAAAGCACATAGATCTTCATACGACGGAGCGTTTATCGGTGATTCAAAGTTGCGCCCAGAAACGCGAATTCATCAAAGTCTTTTTCAGTATTGCGAGCGACGCGTAGTTTTTCAGGAGACAAGTGGATTGCGTTGTATCGTGACATATTGGAGTTTGGAAAAACAAAGAAAGCTCTGACTGAAAAAGTGTGATCGCGTTTCGTATCGAGTAGATCAGTGCTTTTATGTGAAAAGTTTTAATTAGATGAATATTTTCTTAATAATAAAACTTCTGTTTTTCCGTGAAAATGTTAATGCATATACATGATTGCCCGATATTTTCTTTCATATTCGTTTTCTAGATGTAGGATATGACTGCCACAAACATCTTTTTTTATATATAAATTAATATTTTTTAAATTATTTGCGCTAATAAATTACTTCATAGCCTTATACATTATTCTTCGGATATTATGTTTGTTTTTTAATTAAACGATTTAAAATGATTCTATTTCACGTTTTTATACACAAAGTAGCCACTTATTATTAAAAACAATGGATTTTAATAAAAGTTGTAGTGGCCGCATGCATGGAATTGTTTTTAATAATTGATAATAAAATGTTTATATATATGAAAAAAAAAGCATATTGGAAAATTAGTTGAAGACTGACAAGGGTTCTAGTAAATTGATGTAAAGTACGACATTACTATAATGTATTTGCCTTCAGAGTGTAGCAAATAGTGAACGCAATTCTTTACCACTTATCTTAGTCTTTCATATGTGAAAAATCAGTTTTCGCTACTTTTATTACACAAATACATTTTTTTTTCGTCACCAAATTCATGCTATTTTTGTTCTTTGTTACTATCGTATCTCAATTTTTTACCGCATATATTATGAAAAAGCATGTTGTTTTATACTTATTAGTTACAAGTTACTTTAAGAATATAAAACATTTTACCATACTTTTCTGTATGTAACATTTTTCATCTAGATTCTAGAACACATAACACAATAATTTACAGAATATACATAAGTCAAATACATGGTATCTTATAAAAAGAATAAAATATATATCTTGTGTAGTTATTATATTTTTATATATTACATAGTATGTTTAGTTAATGAAGTCGATGTTTTACGCGTAAAAAATTAAAATATTACTTCTAAGTCTATCGTAAAAAATATGTATTTCATTGAGTGATTATTAAATTATTGAGTGATTATAAAATTATTTTATCATAAAAAGCTCAAAAGCAGACGGATTTCTTTCCAACTTGCCACAAGCAATATAAAGCAAGGTCGTGTTTCTTGCGCTAATTAGCTTGTCGAGTTAAGACATTGATGTTAAGCGGGTGGAGCTTTATCAGTCCCGCGCCACACTTGTGCAGAGGTTCTTGCTGAAAATCTCTAATCAATTGCAGTCAAGTGATAATTGAATAGTGTTTGAGACCTAGTAACAAAAGCTTTGTAAGACTAACAGAAAGCTCTTTAAAAGTACCAAAATACTATTTTCGTAATTATCTGTTGATATCCTCCTCTTCCATTTTGGACATCGATTAACTTGAGGAAGGATGCAGGATCAGGTTCACATTATAAACAACTTGTTTCTGTTTTACGATACATGTTTATTTGTCAATAACGTCGCCCGTTAAAGGGCCGCCCTTAGGGACGGTCCTACCACGAGGACGGGTGAGTTGCGACTGCCTGCCCGCTCTCACATTTCGGTGGTACCAACCGCCAAGATGACAGTTGTACCAACTGACAATCGGCCAACTGTCATAACAATTATTTTTGGCGTATGCAAACACCGTTTAACATTCGATGTAAATGTCACGCAAGCGAACCAAAATAATAGACAAAAGATCGTTTGTTGAGGCTTTACGGCATCGGCCTTAAGGAGCTATATCAAACTGATATCACTGTATTTGATGTGAGCTTATTCATATTATGGTAGTTAATTATTTTACCTTTATTTCATGCATTGGATATGGAAAAAAAGGGTAGTATGTGTTCAAGGTTATCAAAATTTAATCGTTCTCAAAATTCCAATTGAAAGATTATTATTATTTGTAAAGAGCATTGAAAATAATATCGCGTTTTCACATCTCTATAGCCTGAATGTTCAAATAACGCTTGAGAGCTTATTATAATGTAAACTATCTAGCTGACCATTGGTGAGTTTTTTTAATTACTTTTTAATTTGAACGTTAGTTGTCCATAGCAGAATGATAGGGTGGTTCTTTGGACGTATACCAAAACATGAAAAGCCACCGCTTCATGCTTAGCGCGTGTCATTGGTTGGGTTGAGCCGCATCTTAAGACCAAATAGCCCTACTCTTAGGAGCATCAGGCTAAGCAACTGATTTTCTTATGAACTCCGATTGACAAGTCACCCAAAATATGCCTTGGATACTACAGCAGTCATATGTTTTGCTAAATTACAGAAATAATTAAAACTTAATCGTTTTAAAACAAATTATTTGAAATATGACTATTTTTTATTTTATTACTGAAATGGAATTACTTGAACTAATGAAACATTTAATTAACAAATTGTATATTTTACTTTATTTATGCTTTTTAAAATATTTTGTTTACTTTTTTGCGTTCAAATACGAATCAAGTGGATTATATTTAAAGAGTTTCGTATACACAGTACGTTTGTAACAAACCATAATGAAGTATCGTCAAAACCGTTATCAAAATTATTAGTTCTCCACGCTCAAAACGAAACAGCACTCCACTTGCCCGAAAGACTGAATTACTAAAGGGATGATGGATTTACTTTCAGCGAACAGTTCAGGAAAACAAAGAGGCGTTTTCCTGGGTGGGATTTACCCGCGATGATTGCGGCATTTCCTCGGCCCGGGCTCCGCTACTGCGGGAGTGCCACAATTTCCTCAAATGAACATAGCCCCTGGAAGAGTGATAGGATTCGTTTAATGAAACTCGAGAGGAATGATTGAGATGTATAAATCTACGACTGTAATTCGTGATGTCATAAGTTCAATCCACGAAAAAACTTAAAAAGCTCTATTTGAGCAGCTTTTTACGCCAAATGATACATGATTCAAGGACGTCTATCTACAAATCTCTTTTAATTATTTAATAGATGAGCCTAACTCACTGCTTTCTCTGCAAGCATTGCATTGACTGGAGATTCTGGAAAATGTCTGTTACTGACATTCTCATCCTGGAGAATGTCAAAAGCAATGTTGATAAAAAAAAATTCATACTTGACTAAGCTTCTTGTGTAGAGATATTTTTTTTTTTTTTTTATTTAATCAAATATAAAAAGATACATTTTTTACATAGTAATTTACATTCCAATCTTTTTTTTTTTTTTTTTACATTCGCTTACCACACCACTTAAAGATAAGATCTTGTGTGTGGCGTGGGATTCATCTATGTTATTTTACAGTTTTATATAATTATACAGAGTATTACATATATTTATACATTTACATGATTTTGATATAGAACTAACATTATATGATTAAAGATTTAATATACTATATGTTGAATTAAATTTAATGTATATATAATTTAATAATACATTTTTGGTACATTTCATTATTTCAATTTGTTATGCAGTGACGTCGGTTCTGTTCGTAATTCTTTTAAAGTACTGTTTCACCTTTTCAATCAATATTTTAATATCGCTGATCTCTTTTATTTCCCGAGGAAGATTGTTAAAATTAACTATTCCGTTATATTTGTAACCATTTTTTGCATGTTGTGTGTTAAATTTTGGTATTAATAATTTGTACATATACCTAGCAGAATGACAAGTGTACCAGTTTTCAATTCTCCTTTCTTCAATAGTCTGTAAGATAGTGTATTTTTGGTAGTGTATCTACCGTTGGCACTTTGAATTTATTGTATAGGCTTTCTGTTGGGTAGGTGGGAGGCCTTTTCAATATCACTTTGATGATAAGTTTTTGCACAGTTCTAATGGGGTTGGTAGTATTTAGGTATGTTCCTCCCCAACCAACAATACCATATTGTAGTTGAGATTGGACAATGGAGTAGTATACCATTTTTAGATCTACTTTTGTAATTTGCTTAGATATAATAAGACATAAGATTGCAGAATATGTATATAGTGAAAATGTGATCGAAATAAAGAGTAGATTTGAAATAAAAATAATACTCGTATTATTCACAAATCTGGTCTTATTCATACTATAAGACTGATAGAATATAGACTGTTACTGATCAGATAGGCTTACGAGTAAACTTAAACGATGCGCATAGAATTATTGAAACTGTTTGCATTTTTTAATTCACAAAAAATACTGCTTAAATATGGTACTGTTAATTTTTTTTATTTTGTGTGAGAAAGCTGAAAAAACTTATAACTTTAATCACACACTTTATTTTATATGTATTTTGAAATGTTTATTATATTTTGAGCATTTATATTGGGTTGATTTTTTTTAAACAAATCATTTAAATATATTTTTCCTTCGCTTTAAATGAGTTTAACTAACTTTTTATTTCGTATGCTTTCAAAATGAAACAAAAAAAAGTACTTTTATAACAAAAATAACTCGATATCTTAGACCTTGTATATATGTTCAAGTCATCAAACTTTTTATGAAATAAAAGCTCAGCCATGGAATGTTGTACCCACTCTCGTTGGGGTTGTTTATTTAAGTATATGAGAGCGTGTACATTGCCTCGCATTTATTTCGCCAGACATATCAGGCCTGTATAATATGATGGGCTTTATTCCTGATGTATGTACCCGGTGGATGTATCAAGTTTCTCTGATGGAGTAATAAGAAATGCGATATCGTGACAGCTCGGTGCCCAGTGTGGTTGTTTGGAGAAAGTTCTGGGAGGCACCTTACCGTATTATATTATACCACTAAGTGAATTTACTCATTCAAATAATATTACTTTGTAAATAAACGTAGATAGTATGATTTTCGGTACTAAAATAAACGTTTTTATGATTCGAATAAGGCAGTACACATAATTACTTTATTGATGAGTGAATTTAATAATGAAAGGTGATTCTATGTATTTATAGTAAATGTAGTTTGATGTTTTAACACAAATAAATTATATAACTCAGTACGAACTAAGGCAGTTACCAATACATGTACCTCATTTACCTATAGTATCGTAATTATTTAAGAGTTTGCCAATTATTAAGAATGGACCTGGGTTCAATGAAAACATTTAAAATCATTTAAAAAAAATGTTTAATAAATTCGCCACACACGGCTTAACTCACAAGTCATTATACCAAATCTATCGTTGGAAACCTACAAAGTCATTAGCATTTTTTTTTTTTCAAACGAGTCTGCTAAATAGTTCTTCTTCGTAGTATCAATCCGGAGGATTGGTTTGCAGCAACAGAATCTTGCATCTCGATCTCCATTCCTCTCGGTCCTCCGCAACCCTTTTCAGCTCAGCATAAGCGCTACAGTTCATGTCCTCGAATACTCGCTGCAAATACTCCCGTCTAGGGCGCCGTTCTGCAGTAATGTTCGAACATTCCAGGTGTTTGGCTGAAGGTTTTTCTTTTTTGTCTTGGTTGTTTTGTCTCGAGCAGTCCCCACCCGGAGATCCGATTGGGAGATTATTTTATCTCCGGAAAATTTTACTTGAGATGCAATCATTTTTTTGCTGATACGTAAATAGTTACAAATTTATATATTATTGCTTCCACAAATCATAAAAATGGATTTATTTATATTTTTCTTTATCTAATAATGCGTCGCGTTATTACTATAATTTTGTTAATCAGACATATATTGCAACTGTTTCGCCATTTATAGCTGCTCTTACAGAATGTCAGATGCTCTTAAAGACACGCTCTTTCCGTGTGATTCATCAATTGCCGTATTTTTTATCTTAATTTAAAACAACTTACAACATTTTCAAAGCAACATGCATTCATTATTGATATTACCAGTCATGCTTTAATCATCTTTGGTAGTTTTTGTTGATCATAAGAGCACTTGTTTGTAAATACTCACTTTACAATCCTGTTGAAATTGTGTAATAAAAATAAGCCAATGAGTTCTACTTGAAATCTGCAAAGTGTTCTTGGTAGAAAATTAGAATCCGTACGACAGGTAAATGGTTTAAGTGCGGTGTGCGAAGTCCGTTTATATTTTTTACCTGGTTCAATTTATCGGTCGGCAACCGAGTGCCTAGATATAATTGAGTCAAAGGGTGACGGGAGGTAAGTCAGTAGTCTTGTTAAGAGCATTAACTTGACTCTGGAATGACCTTTTATCAAAGAATTAGAAAAACGACCTTCAATGAAAACATTATTCATTGTACCCCAAATTAAAATTAATTCTAAAGTAGTGTGTTTCAAAACAAAGTATTTTTGTATGATAATAAAAAATAAAGAAAAGCGAAAGTAAGCTGCAACACGATATGTTAAAATCATTGAAGAGATTGACAATATTAAAAAACATCTAATTGAACCCGATTGAATATACTATGTTACAAAACTAGAGTTTTTTTTAGAAAAAAGTTTATCTGTATGCAGGGAGAGTGTTTTAACAAGAAGAGTTTTTTTGTGTGACTTCAAATGTTTTGAATTTGGATCACATAACACCTAAAATATTTTAACACTTACTGAATCAGTTGTTTCCTTAATGACTTTATATTGAGAAAAACAGGGCATCATGTTATTTTGTATTATTTATTTGACGTAAAAAAATATGTTTCAGTGATGTAACTTTATTTCGTGGGATGGTAATTGAGGATTAATTTTACGTGCAATAATTATATTGAATAGCTTAAAACGTTAATTAAATACCAAAATTGTTATTAAATATGCAAATTAGTTATTTCAAAGGTCATCTAAAAATACTGTATACTTTCAGTATCTTGACAAACTTCATTGATACACGAGTTAAGACCACAAAAATTGTGTACCGGGACAAATTAAAAAGGTCTGAAATGAGTGAAGCCTTTAAAACCAAAGATATTCTACGATACGGAAGGGTTTATCAAAATATATTTTTAAACTTGTTTGTATGATGAAATCCTTCATAAAAAAATATTACGTTCGTTAGCATACAAGTATTCAATAAATTGTTAGATACTTGTAAAAAATATTCATTTTTGTATTATTAGTATTATTTATATCAGATTTTTCCAACGTCACGTTAATACGATTGCGTCCGATATTTTTTCAGTCGCATTTTGACTCATCTTGATAAAAAAAACTAAAAGTTCAGGAGACTTAATGAAATTTTGCGCTTAAAGAATATTCAATTTTCCGCAGCACCATGGAAAATAAAATCCAGATCATTTTATATTTGATTTAAGCAAATCAAGTCAGAAAAAAGACTACAAAATTCAAGAATTCTTGCTGTATATGCAATTTGATTTATTTAGTACATTCAACATTTAGGTGATTATTTTTCAGCTTATCAACTATAAACTAAATAAAATACGAATATGTTTTTTTGTTATTATTTGATTAGAAAGTATTTTATTTAACAAATTTTTAGTTTAAAATGAGCTTTGAAAATAAGGACTATTAAAATAATTATTTAAAATTATAAAAAAAATAAATCCTCTTAAATGTTAGCATTTGCTATGTTAGCACTTATTCAAATAGTTTCTTTAAAATATTATGAATTGTGTTGAACATCTAAATATAATGAAATGTATCATCGGTACCATTATAAAAAATATATAAATAATGATTTGGAAACGTATACAAATGTGCTGTTTAAATAAAATCATGGTTACAATATTCTTAAAAAATAACAATATTTTATACACGCATACAAAATATTGGTATTAATTTGCAATGATTTATAAAAAAATTAATATCTAAATATAATTAATTTTAAGAATCCACCAACACCAAAATCAATAATAATATAATGTTGAAAATACTTGCTAATTCAATGCTTAAAGAAAATTATAGAAACCATGGTGTTCGTTTATAAAAAAATAAAACAAAATACTTTCAAATATCAGTTTCTTAGTTTTAATTCAAACTAACTACATTTTAAATACACTTTTAATGTGATTAAATTATAATTTAATCACTTTAAATGTATTTACTTTTCGTAAGTTTGTAAATATCTTTAACTTAGATCTAAATACTCGTATATTTAATTGAGAATAACTCGACTGAAATATGTGAATAGTGCATTCCTGAAATTTGTGGTTCTTTCAGAAATTTCTCTGAAATATTCGAATAAGACGTCAGAGGTTGTCCGCGACGGAAGTCTGATCTTAAGGAACATTCCGGCGTAAGTAGAGTACATGCTGTACCAGTACTTACAGAATATACTCCTATGTACATTCGACATTCCTCATGGGGTGACCAGGGGTCATTTATTTATGTTTTTTTTATCCGTTATGTGTCAGTTTATATTTAATTCAAACAAATTCTTTAACACTCAGACTGATGTTATATTTATACAAATTTACTTTTGATATTTATATTGTAAGAATTAAAAAATATTGATTTATTTATACAAAATATATAAAATTTATAATGTGTAATATAATACTTACATTAAATGCAAAAAATGTGTGACAAATATTTTACTTATACTCTCCAAGTAGCTCATTGACTCACCTGGAATGAAAGAAAAACAATTTATTAACAATAAGAAGCAAATCAAAAACTTAAATTTATAAAGTACGTGAATTATTTTGATTTAATTTGCACTATTACACTTTATTTTAATTTGTTGATATAAGAAATACGCATGCGTTATATATACATGTTTGTGCGGGTATATATCTTCTTTGCCATATTTTATTTCAATTATCGTAAAATATTGAAAAACATGGAAATTTGAAAATATTTTCACATCCTTCCCAAATGTGACATTTAATCGTCATGACTTTACGTTACAAAGATTGTTGAAAAAAATAATACTTTAATTTGATTAATGATGTAGTTGATTATATTTTAATAATATTAAGTTATTCATTCATTTGTATTGAATAAATATATAAAATTACTTTAACATTTGGTTGCAACAACACTCTACCAAACATATGTACTTATGCTGTGCATTGGCGTAAGGTTTCATGTCTTCCGGTTCCGGGTGAATGACAGCACTTCCTTCGGGCCAGTATCGCTCTCCAGCAAACCCGTCAAGCCTCTGAGATGCCAACCCCCATTCCAACAAGACTCTATGTACCACAGTTTCACAAATAACGACAAACATCATTTAATGAAACTATCGTTCCTACCAAAGAATTTGATTTTTGATTCATACTGTAGTATTTTTTCGATCTATTGTTAATGTGTCAATTCTATTAAGTTTGTTCCAGTAAATTAATTTTCAATTTAATATTGCATTGCTTTAAATTGTATATTTTTATATAAGTAAAATATTTTTTATTTTACTGTCATTATATAAAAAAAAAACATAAAACGCTTATATTGTGAATTATACTTTATGCTTAACTTAATCCTTATTGGCTGACTAATATTTTAAAAGAATATTCGGTAAGAAATAAAATATTTCGTATATAAATATAATTATCGTTTATTTCAATCAAAATTTCAATTAAAACTCTTTCAAGCCTTTCATTATTATTATATTTCATTTAAAAAACTGCATTTAACTTTTTTTCCCTTTAAGATGAAAATTAATAACTACATTTTTTTCAATTATTTTCATTACAATCACTTTTGAGCTGTAACTAGTAAAAGTAACTGCGAAATACGAAAATTATGGCTGTATCTAATGTAATTCTAATGTATGCATACTTTCAAATACACAAAATTTATTTGCCAGATAATTTCTAGCTATCAAAAACGCAAGCTTTCTATAAGTTACAGCCACTTATTATGTCGCCCACATGCTCAATTTCAGAACTTGAAATAATAAAACGTGAGATATCATAGTATTGAGAAACTGTGACTTAAACCGCTGTAATAGTAGCAAATCCCATAGAGAGTATAAGCTCGTAAGTGCAGATCTTGCCTCAAAAGCGCATCCCACAGAGGTTTATAGACTGCGGACGGGTACTGAAAAACACCATCACGACATGACTTCAATCTAGGATTGCTACACTCTAAAAAAAGTGGACATGTCGAATACAACTCGTCGACTGATTTTTATAAATATATATTTAGACTCTAAGATTTAACTCTTTTGTCTACCACTTTACCAATTTTAATTGATTATTTATCAATTATTACGATTCAAGCGAAAACTTAATTTATAAACAAAAAAAACGTTATATCTTCTTATTTTGGGTATTATATAATAATTCACACAAAATATTAAATGACGTATAGAGTTGAGCAGTTATTAACTGTTGAATACTAAATATTATATGTTTTTTTTGTCATAATTGATCTTTTTAAGTGCAGTGGTTACATAAAATCGTAACGTTAAGTCATTTTCAAAGTATTTATTATGAACTTTCAAAGTAATATTTTCTTTCAAGTTTCATCGAAAAAAGTTCCATAAAAAGTTGTGTTGACTTTTGTTACCCCCGAGATGCGGTTAAAATTCATCGCGGAAAGTTACTAGAGCTCATTTGCTAAGATTGCATCGGAACAAAATAAGAGAAGAGAGAAAAAGACCGAGCGGACAAACAGTCACGATTCCTGACGTATCATTATTATTAACGTGATGAGTCGACTCTTCACGGCCTCTCCTTTACGTGTTTTCTTTCTTCTCTTTATATTTTGTACTCCGGGCTTGTTCTTCCGGAACAAAAAATCATTTATACGAACTCGTCAAACTGTGTCTGTCGTCCCGGACATCAATCACGCGGAATGAGGCTTCGCGGGCACCGGAAGAAGGCTTCTTATTAATCCGCTGGGGAACACGAGTCTTCTTACGAAGGGTAACCATCTGTAAGTTTGCGACTGTTTTGTTACTTTTTTTCGATTCTTGCTTAATTGACTCGATAATTGCTATCCAACGTAGTCGAAATATGTTGTCCTATATAAAAAAAATGTGCAATAATTAAAAAAAATATGTTTTATTTTAATTTTATGTTATATTGAAGTGTTTAATATTGAAAAGATCTTTCTGCAAAATAATCATACTTAAAAAGCAAAAATATAACAATAATTTTGATAACAGCGGTTTGTCGTTACAAAAAATAATATTAACGCAATTATGCTTCGATTTTTTTATTTTTATGTAAACGCATACAGGAGAATACCGACAGATGGTGATAGTAATTCTGAATTCTCATCTGTGGAATTATATGACGCTTTCTATGGTGTATATGGCTAAACGCTGCATGTGGAGTGTTGATCCGCCAACGTCATAGACTACAGCCCGAGATTCACGCATCATCCTTAATTATTGCAGGAAATTAACTATGAATGGGTGGTCTTCACGGACGACTTTCTACTACCATGATTTGAATTAATAAGCTATGACTGGCATTTTACGGGTGATTGATCAAATTCACACCGAACCGGGGTTATTTTAGAGCTCATAAATCGATTAAAATTTTTTTTTTATTTAATCTCCGTCGGGGATCGAATCCACGACTTTTGGCTTGCAAAGCAAACGCTTTGACCATTGAGCTTTGACCGCCAGCATATTAAATCTAACCTTGTCTTACTCAGGCATCTAGGTAATTAGTTTTGAGATCGATCTTGAACCATAAATAGGATGTTCTTGTCGAAAATTCATATTTCCATAAACGCATACGAATTAGAACAATGTACGAGTATGAACAATAACAGTTTACACGACTTATAATGAGAAGACACGGAAATTTGTGGCAGTTTTATGCTTCAACTAACGATACAGTTAATTAAGGGAGAAAAATATTATTATATTAGTTATTGTAATATTTAGGTATAAAATAGAGTTTTTGTGTCTTATTTGCAACTTTGCAATTCAAAAAAGCTTAAAAAAGCTGAAAATTTGATTGCTATGAGTATTCAATTTTATACATAGTTGAAAGGTTACATAAAGTAACGATACATCATTTTTAACATGTTATGAATATTAATTAAAAATATAAACCTTGTGGTCATTCTGCAGCTGATAAAGAGTGTAATAAAAAAAAATCATTTTAAGTTTTATAACATTTTAAAAATTGGTACGACACGCTAAGATCTCGAGTGTTTTCTAAGATTCACAACGAGGGGTCATACCATTGTAACGGATAAAGCCCTCAGAGTTCGCAGTAACGACGCTTAGCGACTAACTAACTTGCCAACGTCTCGCCGGAAGCGGAAGGACCAAAAACGTAACAGTTTTATTCAAATTACGGATATCGACAGTCATTACAGCGAGGCTTCACGACTAGCTTGGACATTATCGACAATGAATAATTACCGAACGTTAACAAACACGTGTCAAAAATGGAATTTCAAAATGTTTCCATTTAAATTTTTATAAATGGAGTAGTTTCATTTTTATTTATTTTTTTGATGTTTGACCATTGTATATAATATATGCAGTAATTATGTTACTATTAATTTTAGATGCTATCAATAATGAATGCAATAATAGATTTGATATCAAATTTTTTTAGATAGCGATGATAATTATACATATATTTTATTTTGTTATACCCTCTATTAATCTATAGAATATAAGTATACCTGAAGTTAAGTGATGTCTATTTCTGAAACGACATAATTTTAAGAAGAAAAAAAATTGCAAGATTTGTATATTTTGCACGTTACTTGTTTTACTTCCCTTAGAAATTGAAAAAAGGGATATTTCTTAATACAATATTAAAGTTAAAATATTATAAAAATAGTTACATAGTTATAGTTATAACAAAACGGCGTGTTTTAATTTGGATAATTCATTTTGTGATTTTTAATTCTAATTTTGAAATAATGACATTATATTTTGATTTCTAACAACAAGAAAAATATCTTCTCAATGTTGCATTATATACAGCCTTACAATTAAATTTATTTAATTTTATTAAAATAAGAACAAATTTTAAGACTTTATTTTGGGACTTACGAATAAATAAAGTTTGAATTTAGATTATTCATGGCATGTTAGAAGAAATAATTATCTTAATTGACTAGCTTAATTCATCTTCCGAATCCTTGGAAAAGTTCCCTTTAACTGTAATGAAGGATTATAAATGCTTATATTTAGAATGAACAAAGTTATTTTTGATTTCAAGATTAAGCATTATTTTGATCAATTACATGTTTGTGGATTTTTATTTGAAAATAATAATAGCTTTTATTACAAAACGTATTTTTTGTATCAGTATTTATGTTATAGTTTAAGTGTATACTATTTAACTGTACATTATACCAAACCAACATTATATGCTTGTAATTTTGAATTGAATAATAAAATAATATGACCGTAAAATAAATCAATAAAATATATTCGAACAATACGAAGACAAATAATGATAATTAAGTAACGTTGTAATCTTATTCTTTCTTCGTAGTATCAATCCGGTGGATTGGTTTGCAGCACAGAATCTTGCATCTCGATCTCCATTCCTCTCGGTCCTCCGCAACCCTTTTCAGCTCAGCATATGCGCTACAATTCATGTCCTCGAATACTTGCTGTAAATACTCCCGTCTAGGGCGCCCTCTACAGTTTCTACCCTCAACCATCCCCTCCACAATATCGTGAAGAAGACCATCGTGTCGCATGATGTGACCAATCCATCGGGCTCGCCTCTCTGAGATGGTTCTTATTAGGTGCCTATCTTCCTTGATTATCCTGAGAACCTCATTGTTCGTAACGTGGTCTCCAGGAAATTCCGAGAATTCTTCTGTACGACCACATCTCAAAGGCCTCTAGTCTTTTTTATCACTTTCAGATAAGCACCATGTCTCACAGCCGTACATTAAGATACTCCAAACAAGTGTTTTGACAAGTTGCTTGCGGAGCCCTAAAGTAATATTCTTTGACTCAAGAATTTTGGCTTTTTATTGAAAGCTAGCCTTGCTTGATGTATTTGACTTCTCTTTTGTTCTGCCATCCCAGGTGATCGTACTTCCAAGGTATACAATTTCTCTTGCATCTTTTAGGGGTACTCCTAGCATTGATATGTTAATTTTCTGCTGCTCATTGCGGCTTACTCTCATGACTTTGGTTTTTGTGCTGTTTATCTTCATATTGTACTTCACAACATGCAAAGAATGGTTACAAATACAACGGAATAGTGAATTTCAACAATCTTCCTCCGGAAATAAAAGCGATCAGTGACATGAAAATAATGAATAAAAGGGTAAAACGGTTCTTCAAAAATAAAAAATCAGATCTGACGTAATTGTACAAAAATGAGAAATAAATGATAAATATATAATTTTTTATTACATTGTAATGTTACTATTATTAAAATGATACTAATGTAAACCTCTCTGTATATGATTCAAGCTAGGTACTAAGTAGTAATTGTATGTATATGATCCAAGCATAATAAGTATTGAATTTATATAAATTGTATAAAATATTTATATTGTTAAAAGGTATTGATTATATTAAGTTCATTACAATGTGTCTGGTGGAAATTGAGACTTACATGGGTCGAGGCTATTAAAGAATCGAAATATATATGTAAATGATGCTGAAATTGTCACTTCGATTATAAAAAATGTATAAATATGAATGATATTATTTTATATTCTAAAAAAAAAATGTTATTATGTAAAAAATGTAAACAAATAATAATATAAATTAAACAACACTTAAATCAAAGATGAATCCCACGCCACACACAAGATCTACCTTTAAGTGGCGTGGAAAGCGAAATTCAAAAAATAAAAATAAAAAATAAAAATGAATGTAATACTATCAAAAAATCTTAAATGTATCCTATTATATTTGATTAAATAAAAAAAAAAAAAAAAAAAAAAATTGTAGTTGGAATTAAATATGTTTTCCATGGATGTCAGCGCTTCAGTGAGTTCATCTTCAGTTTTAGCAATCAGAGCAATGTCGTCAGCAAACCTTATCATATCAATCTTTTGGCCATGTATTTTAACCCCCTCTCTATGCCCCATTTTTTTCTCTGATGTTAAATTGCATTTTGTATGTATACGTTGAAGAGTACAGGCGACAGAGAGCATCCTTGTCTCACCCCTTGACGTATTTTTGCTTCCTTTTGGACATTTCCGAGTGATATTATGGCAGCTTCTTCTTTGTAAAGTGAAAATATGAGTCTTCGTTCCTTATATTTGACTCCAATTTCTTTCATTACATCGAAGAGCTTCTCCCAATCTACTTTATCAAATGCTTTTCAATGTCCAAGAAGGCAATATATGTATCTTGGTCCACTTTTATCCTCTTTTCCAAGATCATACGCAGGGATAAGATTGCTTCTCTGGTTCCCATTCTTTTTCTGAATCCAAATTGATCGCTAGTATCTTTTCAATTTTTGGTTCAATTTTATGTAGGATTATGTTGGTCAGTATTTTGGATGCATGGGATAGAATACTGAGTGTTCGGTGTTGTTCACATTTTGTTGTTCCAGGCTTCTTTGGCAGAGTTACAATTACACACTTTTTGAAGTCTTCTGGCGCTATTCCTGTATTATAAATCATCTGAGTCATTGTGAACAGAGCATCTAGAGTTCCGGTTCCTGCCGATTTTATTAGTTCAGCTGGTAGGTCATCAATCCCTGGTGTTTTTCCATCTTTGAACTTTTTTTATCTTATTATTACCAAGATAACTATAACAAGTACACATCTTAAACCTCCTTCGTATGAATTATGTGTTTTATTGAAAGCATTCTTGTAGGAAATTGAAAGACAGGCTTGACGAATTGATTAATATAGAAATATAATTTTCTCAAATAATAAAAGTTTTTTTAAATAAATTTTATGCTAACGATTTTTTTTTTATCAGAATATAAAATAAATTTATTATAATTTTGCATTATATAACTTATCCTAAATAGTTAAATTAATCCTACTCAACCCAACCTTAGTTTCTAATCTTATTATAACTGTCTGACCAAAAGTTAACTTTAATTCTGTTTATTTAAATAACTTAATAAATTTAAAATATATATATTGCATTCAACTATCAATTTAGTTTATGTAAAAAATGCATGTTTATTTTCAGATTCTGTGATAACTTTGTCAACAAAAAGATATCAAAATACCAATTAAAGTGTATATACTTATTGCGGCCATATAAAACTTCAGGAGTGAATTCCTGAAATAGCCAACTTTTTAGTCACTTAGTAAAACCACATTTAACCTTCCTAATTGTGACATGAGTTTAATTAGAGTCTCGAATGCAATTAAAAATGTCATACCCGGCTATTTCTAGCTTCAAATACTAAGTTCAGAGTAGATTTTCGTGTTTTGCTGACGTTTGTTTTGAATGGATTGATTAATAATTTACTTAACACTTTTTATACAGTAGCTTAGAGAACGATTTCAATTAACAAATTTGTTGCTTACTGATGAAATACAAAGTCATCAGACATTTCATTATCTTCAAGTTTAGTTCAAATGTGACGAAAAAAACTTTTTTAAAGTAATCATGTAACAAAAATATTTTGTTATATTATTATGTACTCTTTTATATGATAATAGGATAATAAAGGTAATAGAAATACTGGAAAATTACATTTAATCTTGATTGAGTTATGATAAATTTTATTTTTATTTTTTTATTTATATTAGATTCATCACGTAAAATATTAAAAGACAAAGTTGTATTTTTTATTTTGATGTCAATATTTTATTTAATTATAATATTCGTGAAATTACATTTGTAATGCAACATAAAAGTTTGAGGAGTATGTAAAATTGAAATAAAATTTATTATTTTCGAAATATTTGTATTTAAATTACACATTTTTGTATATTTATGTAATTTAAATATATATATATATATGTAAGACATACTTCTGTAATGTTCGACTGCATAGCAAAGTGTTTTTCATTCCATCAAGTGAAGCATCACACGTCGAGGTTTTCAATTCCTCGCTGTAATAAAGGCAACGTGGTAAGCCTTTGAGTGCGGGGGGTGGGAGGAGTCGTAAGGGAATTAGCAGGCGTCGCCAACTCGGCGCCGGAATTTTAATGTCGGTAAATTTAATTACAGTCTTGTTCCAATATGTATGTTAAGTCGTTAGTTTGCGGTGGCCTCTAAGGCGACTCCTAACGTGCACTGGGTGAGTGCAAAATGTGAGACAGCTTAAACAATTACGCTATTCCTAATGTAAGGAAAATACTACAGTGAATGTAAGATTCACAGATATAATACAAGTCATCTATGTCTTATTTATTGCACATCATATTGATCACTCATTTTAATTTGAGTAAACTTATTCATTTAAAAAGCGTTCAGTACTTAAGTTTTCTTTGCATATATTTGTTTCAGATTCTATACATATTTAGTAAGTATTTATCCATGACACGTAAAATGAACATGTTTTTTCCTAAAATACCTTATAAGTGATTAAGATTTCTCGTCGTTATCATTATATATAGAAAAATGTTCCTTGTTTAACAGCTTAGTTTTCAAATATTGAAAGTTTTAATTATTTAAAATTTTCTTATTTTATCCGAGTGCTGCTAAACCTAATTATTATATATAAAATTTTGTTAATGTCTTATTTATGATGTTTGATTCGAAATAAAAATTAAAAACCATTCATGCCATTTTTACGTAGAACCTTACCATTGCCTTATTAATTGACTGTTTAATGCTGTTATTTGATTCTTTGATAAAATATTGTTCTAATATAGGCCTTAGATGTTTTGAATCAACTATTTTAGTAAGTAAAAAATGATCAAATATACGAGTATATTTAGTGGTATAAATTGTTATGATTGTAAAAATAGACCACTGCGTTTTTATAGAAAAATAAATCTATTGAAAAATTTATGAAATTTTATAAGATATTTCTTACAAAGTTATGTTTATAGGAAATAAAATATCTTTCTGGAAAAAAATGTATTTTTATTTACTTAAAGTACAAAATACTGTAAAAAATTACTTTCAGGTTACACTGTAGTGTGGCATCGCAACAAACGTTCGTTAACTGTTGAAGCCAACTGGTGGTAAGGAAATGTTCATCGAACTTGCTTCCGCTTGCTCAAAATGTTTGCAGAAAATTAAAGGAAAACCAAGACAGAGTACCTACACGTGTAGACGTTTTACTGCGAACGCTATTCCATATATGAAAACATATATATTATATTATATATAATAACCGTGTCGGAAACAACAGGGTCAGATCTGACTGCCCAGAAGTGGGCGACGTCGATGGCGTTACTCCCGGCAATCATCAGGTCTTCCTGATTGCAGCTATTCGGGCACAGCGCACACTCCAGAAAGTGTGAAGAAATTTATTCATTATCTAATAATTTATTATTGGATAATATGGTCATTATTAACTCTAGAAAAGAAGCTTGTCCTTTATATAAGCCATTTTTGAGAACCATACTTAAAATGCACTCGGCGGAGCTGCAAGAGGCAGAGTTCACATATAATGAAGCGAGGAAAAAGGCGACTGACAAAGCTTTGTGGTTGAGCCTCGTGATGACCATATGCTTCAGTGAAAAAGTATAACTTTGTGTAGTCTTCTATTTTATATTGATATTTTTGTATTGCCTACATTTTATAATAAAAACATATTTTTTTTAGTGTCCATGTCTCCACCCAGATTTGTGGTCAGTTGACAATTGGCCGCTGGAAAAGCATGATAATATTATATATCCACTACTAGCTTAAGCATTCACGTAATATGGAACGTTTTAAAAAAGCCATTAAATGAATTGTATACCGGCAAAATAACACACACACTACTCAATATACGTTGACACTTTTCTCATAAAAATATAGTTGGTTAAAGCGTAATTATAATATATACATAAATTACTTAAAAACTCGATGAAATAGATTATTATGTAGAACATTACTTGCAAAACACGTACAATTTAGTGATGAAATATTGCTAAACGTTGTCATTGTGAAATAAAATTTAAATTATTTTTATTTAATATGAGAAACAAGTTATTTGAATAAAAAATAAGACACCTTAAAAAACAAGTTTTTAAAAAGCTCTAAGTATTGACCTAAAAATATTGATATTTATTAGAACAATTGATGTTTTCTTCAAAAAACAAATATTTTTTTACAAAGAATAAGTGATTTTAAATGTTTTTACATTTACAAAATCCAAGAGATTATTTTTATTTAATACTAGCGTGTACCCGGCATGCGTTGCAATGCCTCTAAAAAAAAGAAACCGCGAATTTTTAATGGAAGCGCCTCGTTGGGAGCCTCTCGCCTTCCGATTGGATAAGTCGAACTTGAGGCTTGACCGGAGCCAATTAGAAACAATAAACTTAGGTTATGTTGTTCTTACCTCAATTTGACAGTGGCGCCCGTGTGTGTTTTTATTTATTGGAGTGCTTTTAGATACACAATGTTTTTTTGTTTTTCAGCCATCATTTACAACTGCATCGCGTAAATGAATATACTCTGCGGAACGCAACTTGGTTTGATTTAATCAAATGTAGAGGAGTCGTTCAGTTTCTATTTTCGCGTACATGTATTGATGGAACAAATGTCGACCTTTTAAGATATGATTTTCAGCGTTTTCACGAATCATCATCTGTTTGTGGATTTCTCAACGGGATGTTGAAATGATATCCGTCTTCTCCTTGCCAAAATAAAATCGGATATTGCAATCCATCGTACGATCGATGCGTTTCTGAGACTTGCTGAACATGACCATTTGTACGATGAGGAATGATTTGCGTTCAGCAGTGGTAGTGATAAGAATTGTACTTTCGTATGTTTGTCAAGAAATATTTTGATTCACTTGTACGTCTGGTACGATCTACGCGTACTCGATCTGTTTCCAATCTTGCTTCCCGTTGCTCATCTGTTTCAGATGAACGGGTTTGAGCAGTGTGTACTCTAACTGTTTCCAATCTTGCTTCCTGTTGCTCATCTGTTTCAGATGAACGGGTTTGAGCAGTGTGTACTCTTACTGTTTCCAATCTTGCTTCCCGTTGCTCATCTGTCCAGATAAACGGGTTTGAGCAGCGTTTACTCAATCTGTTTCCAATCTTGCTCTTCTTTGCTCGACTGTTTCTGAAGCTCGAGATCCCCTTTTCATTCGTGCTTGAGTTGTACTCTTGACCTATTGCTTTTCGTTTGGGTGGCATAATTGATTTCACAGTGAATGTTACGTTTTGAAATTCACTTTTGAAAAATAAAAATAAATTGATTGATATAATACTAACATTAAGGTTATCAACTGACAATACTTGGTGAAATAATTATAATTTTTGAATTAATTTTAATTAAAAAATTAAAATACCTAGTATTTTATAATATCTTTTTAAATGAAAGCAAAAAAAATATTATTGTATAATGTCTTAATACATTAAAAGTAATCACATACCAATTAATTTTTAAAATAACCTTTTTCAATTGTTGTACCCGCACACATATACAACCTATAAATATGTGTGTACCAGTATAGCATCTTGTCCATACTTATATAAGCCATGGCCTGTTTTTATTTTTTCATCATTGAAGATGGTCTTTAGGAAGGCCGAAACATGTAATCATTGAAATAAATTGTGAATCAAAACTAAATATTTTTAATTCATTATTTTTTTAATTAAAATGAATACTAAAATTATGATATAATACTATCCGAAACCGACCAGCAATTGGAATTCCAAAATTAACTCTTTCTATTGTATATCACACACAATTTATACGTTATATTTATTTTAATTCGTTCTGTCATGCGATATAAAACTAAATCAAAAAAGTCGTCAAAAATTCAAATATTGAAATAGTTTATTCGAAAATTGAATTTTGTTTCAAAACATTCAGTACCTTACGTTAGTACCTACTTAAAATACCTACTTAAAATACCTACTTATAATAACTTCAGTTGAGTGAATTTTTGTTTACGGCGTTGCTATGGAAACACAATGTTTTAAACTGGCCGTTCTGATGTTGTTAAATAACTTCTTAGGTTTTGTATTACAATAATAGTCTTGTATGAAAATAAATCAAATTTTGAGTATCCTATCTTTTTTTTGCTTTTCTAAGCAATAATTCGACAAAGTATTATTGCAATCGGGGTAATGGTGTAAGAATGCATAAAAGACAGAAAGACATTCATTTTTATATATTTAGATAATTTGTTTCGTTAAATATTCATATACGTATTTTTTTTTAAATTTAAAAAAATGTATAATTCACTTTTTTTTAAATGCTTGTGCTTAAAAGTATTAATGAAAAATGTCATGTATTAATATATTCTGCACAAAAAACTCGTTCAGCAAAAGCTCTCTAGGCTTCTCTTTTGTTCAGCATCCATCCCACAGTCCTGAACCGTGGTCAACTGAGTGATGGTCGCTGGGGAAGGTCGAGGAGGTCCACCGCAGGCTAACGCAAGGGTCGACTCCGAGGGTCTGAACCTCTGATTATCACTTCTGACTAATTCTGACCGCCCTCCAGACGACTTCAGAACAATTTATGAATTCCTTTGTTGAAGTTTCAACGCCTCCATAAAGGTTGATATGATCTTATTGTTCGACTTTGATTATTAAAGTAGGAGATTAAGAATTTTAACAGGTCATGCAACTTCTTGATAAGACAAGTTTGGAAGGAGAATAAATTTTGATTTAAACCGCTAGGTGACGTATCAAAACGTATATACTTTAATACTAGTGCATTACAAATATTTTCATAAAGTGAAATATAATGAAATTGAAAAAATATATATATTACAAAGCTACACACAAGAAAAAAAATGGAAAGACGAACCGATTCATTAAAATGTTATTATACATTTAACTTTGTTATTCTATTGACACAACAATGCCATGCGTTAAGGAGATCTGTACAAACATTTATAATAATTTAAATTGGATAGCTGTATGTCTATAATATTGAACAAGATATTTTATTATGCTTTTTATTCATTTTGTGTTTTTTAATATAAGAGTATTTAATTTGTTTTAAATAAATTTTACTAAGAACGCTTTTAAAAGTTGAGTAAATTTACGATTTGTGTATATCACTTCAGTTATATTTTAAATTGAAATATGTGCTAACGTTTTTTTTTTGGGAAAAGGTACTGAAAATTTCAGGTGACTGATTTTCATGTAACGCATCCACGTTTGAGTATCCGACACATACAAATACACCTGGGCAGAATTAACTCTTGAAAAGGCAGTAATTTTGGATTATGGCCCGCGACTGAAATTTGCACATCAATGTTCAGCCGTGCGGCGCGTGTGCCACGCTTGGCGATCACTGTAGCGTGAATATGGACCATCTGGGAGCACTCTCTATTGTCGTCACATGTTTTATGATGGTGATTTAAATGGTACAGTAAACAATTTCAGAACACAAAGCGAGATGGGTACGTTTTTATTAATGCTTTAATCGTGAGTTGAGTTTATCATTGTTCGTGTGACAGTGGAAGGTCATGCAACCCTTGGATATTCTGCTTTGTTCAAATTATAGACTGAAACACGTTTCTAACTTTTTGTCATGGTTTGATAAGAGACTGATCTCATCACGGTATATAATTTACATTGGGCACAGGTTATGAATATTCTGTGTGAAAACTCTGAAATTCAAAATTATAATATAACTGAATGTATCTATCTAATGTAGTGCATAAACGTTTTATTAATCTCACAACGTCTTTGTAAAATTTTAAAATATCAGATTTTCGGAATCTATAACTTTTTTATGTTATATGAAAAGGACAATTGATAGGGTAGTTAAAGGTATAATCAAACTGAAAAACATATTTCGTTAAGAGATCAGTTAAAATATTTATCAGTTAAATTATTTAATTTAAAAAAACTATAACCTCCCATATCTTTATTTTTCTTTGAATATTAAAAGCTAGTTCACTGTTTTTTTTTTAATTCAAAGAATTAATAATTCCTGCACCCACTCCATTTCACATGACAAACTGCTTTTTTCGCTTTCCTTAAAAATTCTGCAAGAAAATCACCCAAAAAATATGCCTTGGATTCTACAGTTACCCCTTCTTAACGTGCTCAAACATTTGTTTTGGAGGTTGTCGGTAACCGTATATGTTTCCAGGTGGACTTTCAGGTGCAGATATTCCTTAGAATGAGAAATGGTATGGCACTCATCCAAAAGAGACTGGACACCAGATACATACAAAACCATTTATGGTAAATATTCAAAATTTATTTTTTAATTCCACCAATATTTACTACTAAAAATCGCAAAACTTAATAAATTTCACTACAGACTTCAATGTCAAAAAAGTTATTCTTTGATAACAAACTTGTCATGTAGCTTTGTACAAAATTTCAGGATTTGTTAGGAAAGATTCGTCGGAACGCAACGCTGAAAAAGATCTTTCAGCTGAAAAGTAGAACACACGAAAGGGTATATAGAGATAAATCGATTTGCAGGGAACGCCGAACGATAAATAATGTACAAGAAAATCAGTCTTGGAAGAAAGAGATAACTACAAAGAGCAATGAACGGTCAAATAGAGTCTGTTCAGAAGTATCTCAAAAATTGACCGTCACATAAACAGTATTTCATGTTGTTTTAATGTTTTTTTCATATTTGTGACTTTTTTTATACTACAAATTAATATGAAAACAAATTTTTTAAATTGATAATTTTTTTAATAAAATATCTAAGAATAAATAAATACGACTTTAATATATAAGAATAAATATTTAATACATTTGGAACTATGGATTATTTTTTATAACTTGGATGGATTAATAAGTAAATATAGTACGAGTATTTATTACAGTCACTGTATTTTGTCAGTTGATGTGTCCTGTTCTAAGATATATGTGCACAAGCATACCCTTAAGCAACTTGAAGAGACGGTAGTTGTTGTATCTGAGGCATATTTTTGGGTGATTTTTAAATTCTTAAGGCATCAGATAATTAGCCTCACGCTCACAGGTCTAAACCATTCGGTTTTAAGAAATAACTCTACCTTTCCAGTAACACGTGGCTTGAAAACATACAATCCCATCAAAGTTTTTGATCTGAGCACAATGTTTTGTAACTTCTGTGATCGAACGAAAACCTCGCTTACGATGTGCTATAGTTGTTGGAGATTTATAAATAATTAAAGATAATCTTGATTATCAAGTCTTGTAGTAGAAATACATATAAACCATACAATTTGGTTTTGAATTTATTACACTATTAAAAGTAAAAATACTATGAGACACTGAGTAAATTTTTATGGTCACATAGAACAAGAGTATCTATTACTACAAAGGGAAACTCAATTTCTATGTCCGTAAAAGAACCCTTGTGACAATTTTAGTTTTTCTTTTATCGAGTATATCGAAGTGGCTGATGAAAATTGACTTTCCAAAAGAGGTGTGCGTCATATGACAAATAAAGGTCGAGCAGAGAGAAAACACAAAAAGTTTCTTCTTTTGAAAACGGTTTATACTTTGCTGACAAAAAGGAATAGTTTTCCTTGTTTTGAGGGAGCGAGTCTTTATTTTAATAATATATTGTGATAGTCTCTCGGCGTATTGTATCGTGTTTATTTTTTATTTCTTTGAAGTATTTGAAAAAGTTTCATACACTTTCCTATAAAAAAAAATTGACAAATAAATAACATATCAACAGATAAATTCATGTTTTCAAAGTATTTTCTACTTTTTAGATTTATATAGAAGATTTTATTTCTTTTCATAATTTTGAGACTAGTGAGTTTATTTATAATTTGGTGGTGAGTTTGCTTTGCCGAAAATACTGGAAACTCAAAATAAAGTGCAATATAAGAATAATAGGAATTTCAAAGAGATTTTGTTATGAACAATGAGGTTTTCAGTAGAAGCAAAGGAAGGAAGCACCAAAAAAACCACCTCAAATAAGCAAGACCGATAGATTGACCGTATTACGCACTATGAATATGTAGCTCACGACATTATAGAAGGGATTGTTATGCACATAATTGAGGTGGAAAATTACAGAAAGTAGTGAATACGAAATAGTTACTAAGCTTAACAATTTATAAGCTGTCAAGAAATATAATTCGGGTGGGCTTCAAGAAAAGCAACGATCTCACCAGATCAATAAATTGTATTTTTCTTATTGTAAATCAAATAAATGGCAAATTACAGGATTAACTTTCTTTCAGATTTAAATTGATAATTTTCTAATAAAAATCATGATAAAATATTGAAAGCATTAAGCAATTTGCAACGATCTTACCAGATTAATAAATTGTATTTTTCTTATTGTAAATCAAATAAATGGCAAATTACAGGATTAACTTTCTTTCAGATTTAAATTGATAATTTTCTAATAAAAATCATGATAAAATATTGAAAGCATTAAGCAATTTGCAACGATCTCACCAGAATAATAAATTGTATTTTTCTTATTGTAAATCAAATAAATGGCAAATTACAGGATTAACTTTCTTTTAGATTTAAATTGATAATTTTCTAATAAAAATCATGATAAAATATTGAAAGAATTAAGCAATTTGCAACGATCTCACCAGATTAATAAATTGTATTTTTCTTATTGTAAATCAAATAAATGGCAAATTACAGGATTAAATTTCTTTAGGATTTAAATTGATAATTTTCTAATAAAAATCATGATAAAATATTGAAAGCATTAAGCAATTTGCAACGATCTCACCAGAATAATAAATTGTATTTTCCTTATTGTAAATCAAATAAATGGCAAATTACAGGATTAACTTTCTTTTAGATTTAAATTGATAATTTTCTAATAAAAATCATGATAAAATATTAAAAGCATTAAGCAATTTGGTTTGTAAGCTATTGCTGTTGATTTTCTGGTATTATTTCTAGTATTCGTTAAAAAATCTTGCTTAAGAAATTGAATTCAAAATAAACCTTTCCAATCATTATTTTCATTTATTCTGAAATAGTTCCTTCATCTGTGTTTTGATTATTTTCTTAAGAACATTACAAGTGTGTTTTCTTTACTGCGAGAATATAAAAGGCCGTTTTTGTATAAAGAGTATAATGAAACGTAATCTTGAAGATGGTGAACTTTTATGTAGGGTTAATGCTGCAGACAATGCCAAGCTTATAGGAAGAAACTGAACAACTTATTGATAAGGATAATTTTTTGTGATTCTACATTGTTACTTGTTATAGAGAAAACGCAATTTTCTACTAACAAATAATATTTCTTTGTTAATAAGAAATCGACAGGCGCATACAACTGGAATGGGCAGCATTTGGAAAACTAAAGTACATTTTTAAAGCGAAAATTCCGCAATGCCTTAAAACTAAGGCGTTTAACCAATGCATCCTCCCTGTATTAACTTATGGCGCAGAGACGTGGAATCTGACAGCAAGTCTTACCCATAAAATAAAAGTCACCCAGCGTGCTATGGAGAGATCCATGCTCGGAGAGTCGCTAAAAGATAGAATCCGAAACGAGGAAATACGCAGAAGAACTCAAGTAGTGGATGCTACCCAACGAATAGGCACACTCAAGTGGCAATGGGCAGGACATATCTGTCGAAGAGACGACGGTCGATGGGGAAGAAAAGTATTGGAATGGCGCCCAAGAACTGGCAAACGAAGCATTGGCCGACCCCCTACAAGATGGACCGACGATATAAGAAGAATAGCGGGAGTGACCTGGATGCGGAAGGCGGAGGATCGAAGAGGATGGAGACTCATGCGGGAGGCCTACGTTCAACAGTGGACGGACACAGGCTGATGATGAATAAGAAATTTTAAAGTTCATCTTAAATATGTAAATACAGGAATAATCAAAGCAAAATACGATATCTGATATCTAGTCATTGTTTTATAAAAATAAATTTACCAAATGGTTAAAATGGTAAATAGAATTACTTATTTGTAATGAATTGATACACACAAACAAACCAACATTAAATGTCATCTTGTATGATTAATATCTCATCAATTTCGGAGAAAAAGAAACGGAGGACGCTGAAATTCAATCCGTGGACTATGTACCTTAATTCTATCTACACACAGCGCGGTATACCAAGACCAATTCTTCCACCTAGAGACTTGCGTAGCCAAATGATATTAATTATGAACAAATATGATAAAAATACTTATTTAAATCCATTGATTTTCTTGTAACCATCAATGAATCAACAAAAAATGATCATTCGATGTAATTGAAGCATATCCGACTACGATAAGAAAATTGAAACATTATAAAAAAATTGTGATAAAATGCTTCCGATTTTTAATAAATTTGTCAAAATGAAGTATGCAGTCATCGTCCAGCTTACCCTGCTCACGTAAATATATATGAAAATATCCACTATCAACTAATCATTAATTACTCATTGATTAGGCCTCCATCATTAGTCTTTATTTGATGCTTCGTTTGTAAACTCTGATAAATAACCAGGCACGCAGAAGGTTTCCATCGTCATGATACAAAAAAACTTCACATAAATCATAAGGCTTAGACGAATACATAACAATTATAGAATAAAATAAAAATTTAGTAGTACTTTTAAGCAACGGCAGAAAGTTGTGTGTATATTTTTAAGAGTCAAAGGTCTACAAAGTGTGGAAACATTTACACTACATTTTCTTGAGAGTAGCAATGAAGAAATGTGAATGACATCAACCTACTATTTTTAGTTTACTATTCATGGAGATAAGCTTATTATAGTTTGATTTTATTGATCAGTGAAATTTCATAAATTGTATGTGTTTTTAAAATTATTATTTGATGTTTTTTAAATATTGAAATAAATTCTAATTATAGGGTCTTTCAATAAGAATGCTTTCTCGCGTAGAGAATCCATCTTGACACGCGTTGTTGGCACGTGACACCAACCTCCCAAATCCACACGATATCAGTATCTATATTATTTCAATCGATTATTTCATTTAGTGCAAATATACTCGTAAATTGCATATCATTGATTTGTTACGCTTGCCGTTGACAGTTTTATTTTAGAAAAATTATCACATGAGTATTCACACGATAATTACATCTAATCAAAATTACTTTTAATAATACGCAAAATATTATTCAAAAGTTAATGTAGCCCATTGACTATTCAACTATTTTATGACAATTTACAAAAAAATAGTCAATTTTTCTGTAATGTTGTCATTATCCGTCAAATTTGCGTCTCATTGAAAATAATATTTTATTAATTTGTCGCATATTAAAAATTAATATATAATTTGAATAAAACTCTCGTTTTTTTTAAATATTCGACAAAATTGGACGCTCCGGCGGTAGTATTTGTCCGCAACCATCAGATATCGCGGTTGGGTCGCAGGAGATACTGGATCCGCTAAAATTTATGTGACATTCGATAAATCTCCAAGTGGCTGTGTGGCGAGCCTATCAGGGCCGTACCCAGAATCGATGACTGTCAATGATTAACTCAAATTTGTCCAATTTAAAATGATAATGTGAACATCAGAGCATTTGACCTAGTAAGAAAATTATCACCTTTTATGTGCGTTAGTGATGATTTTTTTTTACAAATGATTAATAATAATGCCAATAGAGAACATTCTTACGTTTCAATTAAGGATTCGATGCGCGCTGAAAAGCCATTGGGATATAAGTATATAATTTACTCGGTGGATCTTCAGAATGAGGTGCTTATTTGAAAAAAGGCGATAATCATGTCAGCTAAAATAATTTGTATCTGTCATACTCTGCAGGTGTACATATGTTTTAGATATCTCTATAGTCCATTGGAGGGTCAAAACTTGTTTTGTGTTTCTATATTTATTATTTACGAAATATTTAATTTTTTAAAGGTGCTTTTTACTTAATTCTTAAATGACTGTATTATAATAAATCTACATAAATACACATTTAAAAAAAACTACATATGAAGCGATTGCTATTGTTGCAATTTTGAATAACGAACATCTGGTATTTTGTTGGCATGGATACTGGACAAAATAAGGAGTGTATTTGCATTTTAAGAAAAATTTTGCAATTGATATTTATGTACTTATTTTCTTTTTAAACCTGTACAGCTTGTTTCTTTATAAGAAAATGCTTTTGTATGTTATTTAATTTAAAATTACATGATATACTCGTATGTTACCAGGTGCACTTCAAATAATCTAAAAATTTCTTTAAAAATGTGTTGAATGTATGTTCTTAGTAAAAGACGAATATTGAAAAAATATTATCTTGTTATAAAAAATATATATAAGTTGCATCACGGAAACTATACCTCAATTTATATCAGTTTCAAACAGACAAAATCTATAATTTACCAATAGATACAATTTTATTATTGTCGTTATTGGCTTAGAAAATATCCACATTTATTAAGGAATATATTTTATCTTCATACTTCACAATAAGTGAATGCCAGGGGGACAACTATTACTAGGAACGGTGCATCTCCATTTTCTCTGCCACACATCGCGATGTCTGCAGTTTTACGACTCCAGCCATTCATTCCGTGTGCAGTCGTGCAATTTTCATACTCGATGTAATAACGCTGCACCAAATATTGCATAATAAAATAACGCATTCCATTTTTCATCTCGTTTGAGCCTCGAATGTGCGATGCGCTTGCATCGAGGGAATATTATGACTCGTAAAAGCACATTTTGAAGTTCAGTAAAATTGCGTTTTTCATTCATTGCTATCATTAAAGAAGACGAGAAAAATCAACTTTCATAATTTCATAAATCAGATATATTTAGGCGTTTTTTTGTGTATATAAATGACTTTTAGATTGACGCGTATTAAACTTTTTTTTATCAGAAAAAAAATACAAAACACTTAAGCGTTGTTTAAATTTAAATTAAGTCTGCATGTAAAGAAATACATAAAAACAAGTGGCTTCCTTTGGTCAGAAAAGTTTTTTGCCCAAATAGTAGCTTCTTTTTCATAAAAGCTAAATTAAATAGGTTGATAAAAAAGATATGTAAATGGTCATGAAGTGTGTAAGGTTAAGAAAATCTGCAAAATGTTCATAGAATCAATATAGACAAATGTCATAATACTGTGAAAAAATCTAATATAAAGCAAATATTCTATACAACAATTTGACAGGATTAATAATTTTATCCGATTTCAGAGATAGTATACAACATGTTTACTTTTAGGCAGAAAAACCCGGAAGGTTCTCCAAAAGTTAAAGTGTTCAACTGTTATTTTTTTAAACTATAGGCAACTTACTCCAGCCAGAAATATAAAATATTCACTGATTATAGAATGGAAGACTGCTGGGTCTGCTCCTCGACCTCTTTATATCGCACAAAGTCAATTAATAAATTACTTAATTATCTGCGTAAGCAGTTGCTTTTAAAATGAAATTTTTCTATTTATACGGCTGCGATGACATTATGTAAGATGGAAAAATTTACCTGCCTTAAGAAAAAAATCAAACAGTTCTGTTTTCATATACAATAATACAATAAATATTTTTTTTTCGAAGGTGGATTTTTATAGTTTGTATAGTTTTATTATAATATTGAGTAATTGCTCAATTATGAATAGCAAAAACAGTCACATTTTCTGCCGATACCCCAAAAGACCGTCAAGAATAATACACAGCGTGCACTCGGCGGAGCTTCGGTGCAGCGATAACTTGGAACAAGTCAAGGAGCATGGAGGCTAAAACCACATTTTCACCACACAAAAAATCATTTTTTTAGTTGGCAAGGATAGCGAATTGAAACAAAAAAATATTATCTATTTTTTTGATAAATCACTATAACTTATGATTGTTAAGTATATGTGTCAATAAAAAAAAATACTTCCATATTCTCTGCCTAATTGTTACTAGAAGTATTAAGCTTACAAATTTCTGCACTAATAAACATGGTTTATAGTAGTTCAATAGAATGTAATAATGCAACTCATAATAATAAATCAAAATAAAGTATTAGGACTATCATCAGTAATATTTAATTATCCAGTACAACTTTAAGCTCGATATTAAAATAGGGTTAGACGGAAAGTTTTTGAAATAATTGTAGATAATTGTGATTATTATTTGAATGGGAAGAAATAATCGAATACCTTCACAACTATTTTTTTAGTTTAAAGATATTTTTTTACGTTTCGTTCTCTAAAACAATCTCCCTGATTTTTTCCAAATAATGCCTTTATTCTGCGAGAAATTACAAAAGACTAAGTTTTCACAGTTAATTTTATTCATCTCGCATTTCTGGATATCTTTCTTCTTCACAATTTGTAATTTTTTGCACGGCGTTAAAGTTAAAAGCAAGACAATTTGATTTAAATATTGTAAATTTACACAAAGCCAAGTTGACTAAACTCAAATGAAAAGTGCTTACGAGGCGGCAAAAATGTTCCTTCAATCGGCGTCATATTTTTATATTTATTTTGTGTAAAATCACGTACAGCAAAATACCACCAGATAATGAGGAGATCTATGGATTTTAAGATGCTTTCCACTTTAATAAGGAATTAAAGCTGTAAATGAGGTATTTTTAAAGGTCTACATAGCATTTAAGGATCGTCCATTTATTTAAAGTCGAATTTTTTCCTTTTTAAATTATGATTATGTGAGTATAAAACCAATTTGGTAAAAGAGCATTCAAAAGCCTACTTATGGTGTAAAAGGATTATCTTCAGGTATATGTGATAATTTTTTAATATATATTAGAGCGTTGGGCTTATGATCCGATTTCTTTAAAAAACTGATTAAAACATCACCCAAAAATATGCCTCGGATCTAACAGCTTCACGTACTCTGCTCTAGAGGTTTTTGGGAACCATATTTTTTCTAGGTGCAAACAAATCCTAGAACTAAGAATGGATAGTGACAGGGGACCGAAATTCGTGGTGACCAGAAATGGAACGAATTCGGAAGAAGAAGTCAATATTTGAGCGCAAAAATGTTTTTTTTGGGAATTGATCCTATGACCTCTTAAATGACAGTCAAGCTCTCTTACTCTTAATAATACCCTTCGGAATGTGTCACAGAAATAAAATTTGGCGCAAGATAGCTTTAAAAGCTTCTTCAAAATAAAGCTCCCTTATTTTTTACCAGAAAGGATTTTAAATAAATCAGTATACATTATGAATACATTACACGGCTAAATCATTTATTCATGATTTAAGAAACTTGTATCTAAGCTTATTTCGCAAAAAGTTTATCTTCTTATCCTATGTCCTTGATAACATCAAAACATCAAAGAAATATTGAGACACGTAACTTTAAAGCAAAATTTATATTAATTTTGGGGAAATCTAATAATAATGCATTAAACATCAAATTCGTTGAGAGCTTAAATAAACTTAAATTCGAAGAAACTTATTTGAAATACATTTCAGTTTCAAATGAGTTCAAATAAGTTATTTAAATATATTTCAAATTAATTATAATAACTCTTACAATGTTTTTGTAATGGTTTTAAGGATATTGCAGTTTTTCTTGTTGAAATTCTTAATACATTCCTGATTAAATATAACCTCTTTTCCTATCGGTTTCTGCTATTGACTCTGTTAGTTGAATTTTTCATGTTGAATTCTGTACGATATGATCGTTTATATTTATTTTGAAGACACAAAATACACAAATGATGCTGTTATTAATTCATTTGTTGGATGAAAATCAAATATGTATTCTATAAAGAATTTATGAAATCGTGGAATATATTCATATTTTTGGCATTGAAACTTATTTAATATTTATGAAATTAAGAACTCAAGTAAGGTGTATTTTTTATATTGATAAAATTGAATATATTTTTTACGCCAATTTTTATTTTATTTTGTAAAAAGCACAAATTCATATATTGCGTCAATTAGTTTTGTAGATAAGCATATGAAAACAAGTTCACTATATGTAGAAAAATAAAGATAATGTGTAAACAAGTAGCAAGATGAATACACTGTGAGAAACAATTTAAAACAATGATAAAAAATCGTCTATCGATGTCCGTCGGCTTCAACTCATACGGCACCAAATTTCCTTACTTTTGAATCATTCCCAGTTGTTTCAGGTGCCTAGAAACTGTTGATTGATTGACTCCCAATATTTTCGCAAGCTCTTCCTGTATCTGGCATGGATCTTCATCAAGTAATGCCTCCAATTCGGTATCTTCAAACTTCTTCTCAGCACCAGGATGTTTTTCATCTTCTACGTCAAAACCACCAACCTTGAATTGTTGAAACCATCTTCTGCATGTTTGTTCTGAAAGAACATTGTCACCGTACGTTTCTACTAATATTCTATGCGCATCAGCTGCTGTTGTTTTTAGGTGGAAGTAATGTAAAATAATTTCTCGGAAAACTGTTTTGTAGGCATGAACTCAGCCATTTTTTAAATTTCTGATAAAAACGTCTTTACACTCTGACCGTTTAATATGAATTCTGATATTTGCACCCAAAGGTTTTAGCTTTCAAGTAAAATTTATTTCAGTCCGATCAGATATATACCTGCCCAATTAGGAGTCTTAATAAAAAATGATCATTTTCAATGCATACTCCTGCATAATACTATTATAAATCTTAATTCAAAGCTACAATACGTGATTCGTTTTAGTAAAATATTCACGTAACAAGTAACAATAATACAAATATGGAAAAATTCATAGTAGTCTAGTTTAGTTCTTTAGGTTATCTTAAATAATTTACTGTAATAAAAAAAATACTTTTGACTTCTTATTTTCATAGTGTTCTATAAAGTCATTGCAATTGCACTATTAATTAATTAATTCGTTATATCACAATAAGGTCACTTACGCAAAGACAACGTTCAACAGTGAACAGACACTGGCATATGATTATAAATGAATAAGTAAAATAATTTAAAAAAATGATTTATTTCATCAATCCACCGGAACAAAATCTTATTTTAAGCAAAATTTCGCGGGCTTTTTAATTTTTGGCGCGTAATTGAAACGCCGCGAAAGTAAGAGGAGACATTACAACCGTAAGGATTATCGCGTCTTCGCACGAAATTTTTGGCAACAATGTCGTTAATAAATTTTAACGCACTTTATTATTAACGAGACGTGGAGGTCTTTGTCCGCAAGAGAGATTCTGGAGGCTTTACGGGTCCCGAGGGACTCGCAGGATATCTGCTTTCCCGAGGGCGTGGTGCCCATCGAACGGACCTTCAGACCTTTCCAGGCTGTCAGCGACACACGTGTTTGGGATGGGAATGATAACCCGCCCTATTTTTTGTGTTTTTCCTATTAAATATACATCTAAATGCGATTTACACTGAAATAAAATCAATATTGATTCATATAACAGCTGTAATTTTGTGTTATGTTGTACAATTTTAAGCTTTATTTTTTAATTATAACACTGAATAAAATAAACAGTATTTTAAATTGTGACATTTTTATACTGTTTATATTTGAAATATTAAATTAATATAATCTTGTGTAACGCTACGGTGTGACATATTCACAAAAAGTTGTTTTTAAATTTAAAATAATTTAAAATATATATATAATAGTTATAAACAAATTGTTATTATTTTATTTCTAATCATGTTTGACCACGAAGTTATTGCTTTTTATAAAAATATTTAATACAAGTTATAATAGGATACATAATTCATAAAATTTAAATACTAAAAATATTCACTTTTTTTTCACATGTATCCCGCTGATTAACTCCATTTTGACGTAGAATAATCAACCGCATCAGATATTGACCAAAAATTGCACAATTTAAATTTTCGCTGAAAATTCCCCACTCTGCTCCTAAGTAATTTGTGTAATGGAACGCAAAGTGTGAATTAATTGGATACGGTCAACCGCGTGGGGAAAACTAACCAAAATATTGTCACCGTGCTGGACCCGCGGTCACTGAGTAATTGCTAGAAGAGAGCGCCTAATATGGAAAGTTCCCATGAACAGCTGAAATGAAAGCTTTTCAGCAAACTGATAATTATTTATTCAATTTAACTATGATATTACTCGTATTTTATTTACCAAATTGATAATGGTCCCATAAAATGATTGCAATTTTATCGCTTAGTATGCGCTGCAATGCAAATGCTAACGATATTATCAATACAAAAGTAAAATACCGTTTATCCTATATTTTTGAATAACACATTGGCTTTAATTAAAGTGTGTCAACTAAAAATATATCATTGAGTTGTAATTTAAATTATAATAAATAAAAATTACTCTTAAAAGTGTGACATCTGTAAGATGAAACGCGTTCATTAGATTAAATAAATGAGAAATAAAACAAAATAATTTCAATTCAAATAGCGATATGATTATAATCAAGAAAGTATTCTTTTTTTGTGTATAATTTTTTATTTATTCAATTATGAAAAAGCTTTGAAATAATTAAAGAAAATAAAAAAATGAAATATTATTGCAGGAATATTATTTTAAAATTCAAATTATCAGACGTGTTATGAAACACAAATTTTGAATGACACGTGATATTACAGTTTTTTTGTGCATCTTGTTCCTTCCAAACTTTTAAATTCTACATATCCTCGTATAAACTAACGAGAATAGAATGCTTTTAAATTTATAATACATTATTACTTATGAGTATTGACGTCATTGCTTACCACAACTTCATTTTCGCTGTACAGTTGCTATGTCAAATTAAACGTTTTCGTCAAAGACACACAAATTAAATAAGAATTACAACTGTATCCAAGTAAGTTTTTATAACATTTAAATGTCATACAAATTAAACACATCGCCGCAGGCTCTTTTGTCGCTAGTCACAAGGCACAACATAAGCTTTGTCAACTCTCACGAAGAAAGGACCACCAGTCAAAGTACTAATTATTCAAATACTTAATTATTTCGTTTCAACCAAGTGAGAAGGAGCTTTTAAGTTGATAAAGCAATAAAGACGCATGTCGTACGTTGCGTGTTTTTTGTACTATATAAACGATGTACATTTGAATAATTCAAGTTTAAAGTGTAATTATTTTCACGTAATTAAGTTGATTTCATTTCACCTCGCGAATCACCTTTGTAGTGTTTTTTTTGCATAAATGTATGGTAATTACTCTCTCAGTTATTTGATAAAGCGTTTCCTTGAACGTCTAACAAAATATTATTTGATCTTGCACGAGACATTATGTAAGCTGTAGAAGCTTACACTCGTAAAACTTAATAAATGTTCTTTTGTGCTTTTACTATATTTATTTATTTTAATATATGTGAGTTGATTTTAGTACGGACAATTATTAAAATATACATTTTTCTCCTATACAAGTACCAAAATATATATTATTTATAAAATTTGAAAATTTATTCGATAACATTTATAACAATCAATAAAATTTGGAACTGTTGTTATTCTAAATATATCAAATTTTCTTATTATATTATTTTTTTTAAATAAATGCTGTATTATTTGATTGAAAATGAATATTTTTATTCATATATGGATACGGCTATATATGAGAAGTCAGTTAATAAACACAACATAGTGCAGCCAACTCGAAACAAATATGATCGTAGTTATATCATACTTTTCTAAGCAGTCGGTGTGGTAAAGACGTTTGTGGAGAAACAAGTTTGTGGTGACATTCAAGTTTTAAGCAAGTTTTACACACTTAAAAGTTTAGTAACCGCGGATAGGTGAACATTTGTGAGCTTGGGTTGAGTTGTTCTCTAAAATTAAAGTCAAATACTAAAGAAATATTGAGTTAATAATTTGAAGGATGCACTAAATTTGAATACTTATTTGAATAACTGTATAAGATATATTTTTTTTTTAACAAATATTAGATTCAATCTCAATTCGAATGATATAATCATAAACATAAGTTTGGTCTGTCGTATTCTCGGATGACGAAAACAAGAGCTTTGTGTACCAAACAGTTCAATTTTGTGTTCTTCTGCAGCATTTATCGTTTATTTAAATATTATTTTCGATAAACAAATAATACTGTCTATCAATTGTATAAAACAGATAATTTTAGTTTTTAAGAACACGACGTTCCAAATTTATATAATTATATTTCTTATATACTACGAGCATCGAGCGCTGAAATTTTAATAATTGTGATGTATAAAACGCAAAGCATGTTTCAGATTTAAATTTTACCCTGCCAAACGGAAACCTGATTAAAACACTAAAATTGTTTCATTTTATTCCTGAAAAGTAAGAATCACAATGGGGCAGTATAACAATTATAATTTTAATTGTCTTAGTACTGTATATTTAATATTCATAAAAGTGTTTTACGTTTAAAGGCTCCGAGGCCTGGGACTTGGCCTTTAGATGAATATTTTATGATTAGGTACTTAAAGTATCTAATTTACATATTTTAATATTTATACACTATAATGTATTGATTCGTGAAAATTAAATGACTCGGTTTTTCTTTGAAAATAAACAATCACACCGCGAGATTCTAGTAAGATTTATATAAAACCTAAATTATACGAGTGCGAGTGTAATATCCTTTTTATTTTACATACAAGTATATTCGTTTAAATACTAAGGAACATATTGAGCTTAACTAGAGTGCTATAAGTTGATTTGTCTATAATTTTGAAAAATCACACAGATACCAATTATTTGGTTGAACTAGCTGAGTTGCAGAGAGAAGGTTCTTAACAGTGATTAGATAATATTGATTTAAAAAAAAAAATTGTAAATAATAAAAACTAAATTATAATGGCAGAATCTCAAGAATTTCTTATCTGCATCAATACTTCAACGATAGTAAGTAGCTATTTGTGCTTGAAAATAATACAAGAAATACAAAAAGCAACATAAAAAATATGACTTTAACACTTTTATTTAATATATTAAACAGAAATGTGTTTCATCTGCAAGAAAGCCGTGTATTACAGCTATTGTATCATATTTGAAACATGGAACGATTTTTGTATATTGTTTTTTCTCGTATGTCCCGATTATTTTTCTCACATCCGCGCTCTCGCCCAAGATTGATTTACCGGACGGGTGTTGCTTTCACGTCCCGGAAAACTTTCAGGGAAAAAACTACGTCCCATTGCGGACGCGGTTTATTTGCGCCTTTCCGACGATGGCATTCTGCAGCACTACCGTATGGGACATATTGGTCATATAATCTTGAATTCCTATTGAATTGAATTCAAAATCCTTCATCATTCATACATACTTCAAACTATAGCGCGATTGAATGTACTACAATATAGTGGTATAAACTGCCATTATTTTTGCATTATCTCAGCTCGTGATGTTCCACCGCACAGAAACTATAAATAGATTATTATAATATGAATTGATTAAAAAATAATTCCTGAGTATTGAAAAAATAACAATTATATTATCTTAAACATATAAGTTTTTGTTAATAAGCATTTCTATCGTTTAATTAGTTCATCGTTCAATCTGCATTATCTGCATCCCATAGATGTATTAAAAACCAACTATTAGGTATACGAAAAGAAATTACATTTTATATTTTATATGGAAATAATATTAATTTCTTCAATTAAAACATATTTACCGTCGAAAAAAGTCATCAGTAACCGTATAAATAAAATATAATGTTATTTTTAGAGCTTATAAAGACACACAGTTATCTCGATGTGAGTAAACAATTATGGCAGTTAACAAATTATAAATATTTTGTTCTGAAAATACTGGAAAAAAAGCGGCTGATGCTTTACTATTACATACAAAAGCGGAGTAATAATAATAATAATTCGATTTATTGTATAGTTTGCGCGGTATAAACATATTGATTAGTCATGTTAATTGATTGTTGATGAACCACAGACACAAATTATTTGCACTAATCAAAACGGCAGAGCCGAGCTGTCCTAGATTATACCACAGCCTTATCACGTAGAGACAAACAAATCATTGCACCGAAGGCCTGGATGAATACTGGATGGTACAGATTACTCACTGAAACCGAAACATTATTAAACTGCTGATTGAAACGCGGATATGGTTGCGGACACGCCTCGAAGCAACGGACTGAATATTTTAACATATTAATCCTCGACATGTTTGTGAAATTCAAAAAATATTAAACGAGAATACAGCCTTAATTTAAACGAATGATACAGAGTATTGAAAATTTTTGTATTAATTATACGTACATTTTATTACTTGAGATTAACAACTTTATGAAGAAAAAAAACACTTAAAATAAATCCATTCAATATATTTTGAGAGTTTTTTAAAATTACCTTTTAAAATGGTCGTGATAAATAATTTACCTCAAATGCTTTAAGCATATTATTTGGAATATATTTCAATATTGTAAAACTTGATAGATAATTTAAAATAAAATGGATACACATACAAATTTACATCAAAACTCATCATTTATGATAATTCTCTCGTCAATATCGAAAAGAAAGAAACATCAGATGCTCTAGGATTTAAACTGTGAACTTTGCACATTTTTCTATTCACTTAGCCAATCACGCCTATCTACTAACTTGAGATTTAAGATGATTTGCGTAGTTTTGATAGGCATTATTGCTGATGGTGCTTGTTGCAAATAGCATGATTATTTTTAAAAAGATTAATTTTTTTATTCACATTTATTATTTATAACGAACTTATCTCAAATACTCGTATTAAATATATTATTTACCTATCTTTTTCATATTAGGGACATAAGATTATTTCTTGTTGTCTTTTTCAATGCCTTTTCCAAGATATCTTTGCATCCTACCTGGGAAAATTTACACGTATATTATAGTTCCCTACGTCCTTTAGAACAAGAACCTGATGACTTGAACAGACTTTTAGAGTATATAATGTGCAATGTACGTACGGTATAAATGCACGGTAAAATGACCATCCCAATATCAATGGATTTTTTACGTTTTAATAAACGAAACAAATTACAGCTTAAAAATACTATAAAGTATCTTATTTTCAAAGTTAAATTATTTCATAAATTTCAAATTTAAATTAGCAGCCTTTTAAGTCACATTTGCGAGACTTAAAAAAACAAAAACACGGTTTAAAATTATTGCGCCCAAATGCGCATCTAAACGTGGATTAGCAAAAGTTTAAATTGAATTCGGAAAAACTTAAGCATTTAAGAGTATGAAAGCGCGCATCTGTATTAAGACTAATGAAGCGGCCTGCAATAATAAATGCGACGCTTTTGAATAAATAGCGGACATAATGGCTAAAAGCTCGTTAATAAAGCTCACTAAAAGGCTCTAAGCCGTAAACTTTGATTACGTATTGCAGCTTTCGTTGTATCTCGATTGCAAAATGAAATAATAATGTGATTATTTTCAATGTGAGAAAAATATTGAAAATTATTATTAACAGTTTTATAATTTATATAAATAATAATTTTTTCTCAAACAAAATATTGTTATTTTGATAATGTTTCTAGGTGAAATTTTTCAATTTGTACGATTGCACTTTCACCTTATACAGGCTTTGGTTTGCAAAACCAAACGTGTGTGAAAAAGTTAAAGTTCAGACGTTAAAATTTGTACATTTAGCAAATAAGTCATATTTCCCGATTCGGCATATAATACGAGTATTTTAGCTTTAGTCACCACAAATTGCTACACATTTCTGCCAGTTGCCCAATCCATACCTCGTTCCAAGACATTTCTGCATCCGAAAGTTCACCTAAGAGCATACGGAGGAGACGGCAGCTGTAGTAAACGAGGCATAATTTTGGGTGATTTTTTAATCGGATTTTTTAAGAAGATTGAATGATAAGCCCGACGCTCCCGTTTCCTGGATCATTTGCTCTTAACGAACTGCTTAACCCGACTAGTGACACGTGTTTAATTTTAATTAAGTAATTTATTATATTTATAACCTATTATTAATTTAAAAATAAACATGTCTGAATTTATATCGCTATAAGTACATTGACGAATACAAAAATATATTTTTTGAAGTAAATACAGACACAGTAAAATTTGAATTTTAAATTAAATGAATATCATAAAAATTTAAGATTTTTCAATGATATATTAATTATTTAAATAATAAAATAATGTTAACATTATTTTTCTACTAATATATATATATTTGTTGCATAAATGAAGTACAATAAATAACAAACAATTAATACGTAAGGTACTTTATAAATATTACTGTGAGAAATATATATTCGAAAATATTTTTTATTTTAAATTCACGTAAAACAAATGAAGTAGTATAACCGACATGATGTTTCGGGAGTGCCAATAAATTCAGTTAGTATTTTTGATTTCAATAATTGGATTAAAAAAAAATGTATTTGTATAGTATAATTCTATATGAGTAAATAATTTTCAGTAGATGACCATAAAAGTGAATCACGTGTATTGTTTTAATGTGTCAATATCAACGATTCTGTTCTCTAGTGAGTAAAAAATAATTGTTAATATTTTTACATTAGAATATTATTTTTTATAAACTCTGCATCTACATCATTAGGGCATCTTTAGCACATTTGTAGTGTTGTTTTAAATGAAAAATAAAAATAAAACGGAAAATAAACAACTAAATATTATTATTAAAACATCTATCTTCTTTTGGTATCAATTTTGAAGATTGATTAGGAGCAACAACTAACTTGCATATAGTTCTTAACTGTGATTCACCGTCTGCAGCGCTCTTTAGCCAAGTGTATGTGATGCAGTCCATGTTCTCTTGTATCAATTACTCTCGTCTAGAGCGTTCTCTGTTATCCACCCCTTCAACCATCTCTTCTAATTATTGTATTATCTTCTCCAAGTACTAGTACAATAGACCCGGATAGTACAATGAAACGTGAATATTATGTTGCTTTACATAACGGCATATTATGAGGATATATAATATATAAGATAACTCAATTAGTGATGCATGGATGATACGATTGATTGTAATAAAATAGTATACATATGTATACATACTATTTAAATACAATGTCCTCTAGTCATCATGGGTCATTGAATCACCTAATATGTTATCCATTCTCTCAATGGTCTGTTATCATCACAATGTAGGTAAAGCATTATCAATATTGTGACATAGTTTTAGTCGACGTGTGTGACAAATAGCAAACTCTTATGTTAGTAGTGTCCGGGTTAGTCACCTAGTGAAGCTATAAGAAAAATGTAAATAAGCATAAATATTGACAGCAATACCATCATAGTTGTATAATATTTTTGTTATCAAATAATCAAACAAAAATAAAGTATGGTGAAGATTTTAACCGAATTCATTATGTATTCGCATTTCAAATATATTTATTAATCGTAATGGATTGTATATATGTGCTAAAATAGTACATATCTGGAAAATATTCTTACTGTATTACTAAAGTTTATTTATACTTAAATATATAAACATATCAATATTAATCATCTATTAAACTTATATTATATATATCTCTTAACTGAAAAGTGGTCTAAGACCTTTTTAAAGTGAGGCTTTAGGGCCTAAGCACGCCATAGATATTTTTAAGACAATATGTAAAGTCTGGGCTGAAGGCTTATTAAATAGTTGAAACAACACACTTTATATATTTAATAGCCATCCTTGAAATGTGAATTACGTAAAAGCGACAATATCTATTAGAAAGAAGAAAAACAAATAACCAAGCCATTGTAAGTAAATGAAAAATAATACATGAAATGATAAATTTTTTTTTTAGCAATGCAATTTTCAACCAATATCAATTAAGCTCCGATCTCTCATTAGGCCAAAGAAAATAAAATACCAAGTCGTTTAGGTCAGTCTCGTTCCCCATTACATTATTGCGTGCTGTAATTTGGTCTTATCCGCTGTTCGTACAATGGAGTCAGCCGGCACAAAGGGGAGCATTGTAAGTGGTAATGGCTCTGTCCGATGTGCCGCAGGTGCGATTACCACTTCTACTCACTGTACGGTTACCGGCAAGGTGTGAAAACCAACACACTCGTATTATACAGCAAATGTGACTATTTAAATGTGGGCAGTGGAAAATTGACCAGTTTGCTATAAATTGTCCCAAAATTATCTGTCATTCTTCATCCTTGAAATCACTGTTAAGTGTCCTTTTTAATAATAAGAATATCATCATTATTCGATTCCATCACTTTTGGATCATGCCAATCACCATATGTAAAATTGACTTTATAGTATATTTTCTTTAAATGCTATCTTATTAAATGCCGTATACTTATATTTGCTAGCATTTCTTCAACTGACATTGAAATTATCATCTTTTCCAGATTATGAGCTCCCGGTGTCGTGTATGTCAGCATCTTTTTTCTGAAGATACCTTTGATTTACGACAATATTTTGAAGTATGTAAACGAACGAAATATGTGTGTTTTCTAAGTGTTATAAACAACTACAGCATTGACTTCAGATGTCTAACGTCTTTGGTTCCCCGATTAAGAGTATCATCGAAGCAGAACTTCCAGCAAGGTTAGTCCACATGGTGGAAATTTATTTATGAAAAAGAAGATAGTACGTTTTTTTATTGTGTATTCCAGTTTATTTTAAGAGTATTTTAACAGAAAAACTAAGCAGCAACTTGTGAACCTTGCTTATAATATAATAACATCGTTCATAAAGAACGTTCCAGTCATCTTAATATATAATATATAATACAAATTTTCTTTTATATTAATAACAGTAGAAACAGTTGGGCTATATTTTCATAAAGTTAATTATATTTATAATGATTTTCTTGATCTAAGGCATAAGGTTTGTAATCCATGTCCAAACTTAGCTTCTCACATATGAAAATTTCACTGTAAGTTACCGTCGAGTTTTGAGGATGACAAGACCCTTAAATAAACAATAACCAAAATTCAATTTACACACCGAAAAAGCTCCATTATTTTAATATGATTTGTAGTATGAGCATAATATGCCTTCAGACTAGATGATTAATTCAACGACAGTATAACATACGAATAAGTAGTAAGAAAATGTTTGTATACCAATGAATAAAAATACAGAGATATTGTATTTACAGCTTTTCGCTATTTCATGGTATAAACTTTTTACATTGCAAAGAGCCGATGTAATCAATCGACCGAAAAAAATCTGCGCAAAACCAAAGCGAAGATCAACTGCCCGCGGAGCTTACACAAAGCTCTCATCCGTTAGAATCAGCTCGCCACGGAGAGAGTTTGCAACTAAGTTGTATCGTCATAATTAATCCTTCGTGTAATATCCACTCAATAGTTAATGCACTTCTTTCGAAGTGCTTAAGATCGATAATTATTAAAGCATTTTTTAAAGTTGAAAATTGTATTTAAAACACGAAGGAGAATAATGACAGACGGTGTTGGAGAAATCTAATCCATGTATTTCGTAACGTTTACTATATCATCAATCAGTTATTAAATTGTGCACTTAAACTTAACAAAAATGTGCTTTATTCAAATTAGAAAATAAATATAATTTATTTAATTACGGTTTGTCTTCGGATACGATACTGAGGCGAAGAGACAAAAATGTCTTTTAAGTTTTTTTTGTATCCAAGTGTGCAAAAGTAAGTGCACAAAATAAGTAAAATAAAATAAATTAAATCGGTTGCTTATTCTAAATAGAATCACAATATGTTTGAAAATATATGAGTTATTAATTTACATACTATAAGGTAAATAGAAATTACCATTCAAAAAAAATCTTAAATGTTTTACTGATTCGTTTATCTTATTAAAAAAAAGGATCAACTAACTAGCTTTAAAATAATCAATATATGATATTATTCGTAATCATAACGTGTTAAACAATATTTAACTGATATGTTTATAAATTAAGTATTTGAAATAACATACAAATTAACAAAAACACTTAGTTTAACTGATAAAAGAACTAAGTAATATAACATTGAAAAGGTATTTTTCTTACATTAAGTTCTGATTCCATAACGAATAATCTAATTTAAAATTCTTCAAAATCAAATTTGCATTGCATTCGTTCGGTGGAGCATATTCAACTTATTGGAAGTCACAAATATCGTCCAGCGTTTCTGGGTCCACCTGCATTCCTTCTCAGCTCGTCTTCTGTCTCCTCGTGGATGCAGAATTACTGGAGTGCAAAATTTTAGCGAGGATTGCGACGTCGGTGGCTGCTGTAGACGTTATCGAGGGTAAATTGGATTTCAATAGTCTGCACTTAGGCCAGGGAGATTCAAACTAGCATCTGTATAACAATCAAAAGTATTTCACTATGGCAAGTGAGATAGTTTTATTGCGCCAATTTGTGACGGAAATATGCTGAGACAAGTAAGGTGTTATGCAATAATATTTGTCTACATATATTTGATTAAAATTGTTTTTCTACTCGGAACGTGAGTGCTATAGCCTTTTAATCAAATTAATAGTAGACAAACAAGCTGACTCAGCTAGAAGAGAGGTAGTGCTTTAGGATATCCGTAGTATGAAATTGGCGTTGAATATTCCAAAAGTCTCGAGTGTGTGATTGATTCACATCTTTATAAGCTTGTATTGGACTGACCACCATGTTTAGATTATTAGTATATTGTTAGTAAAAAACAAGACGTCGTACATTAAATTTGATGTGAAATTTCATTGGGAATTCCTGACTTCGAAGAAGAGTTGCGGATATTCAGTTATCGAGTGCAAGAGGCGGGAGGAGAATGAATAGGATTACAATTTTATTCAATCGCTTCCATTGTACAAGACTTGAAGACTGGCGGTCGAAGAAAATATTGCATAACAGATGCAGCGGGGAAAAAAAATCCTTTCAATGTGAAGAGTATTATATACCCAATTACTATTAAATTTGAATGAAAAGTCTTTTTTCAAATCCATTACCTTTCCATCAGTATTGTCTATGCTTTATACACTGATGTAAGTAGTGTATTTTTATCAAAAAAATCTATCAGTTATTTAAGTCCGCAAGAAGTTGTTTTGCTTTGTTACATGTCAGCTTTAATCTTAAGTTTCGTTTCATACCGATACACTGTCTTGAAAATGTTCATTTGGTTTTTATTATAAATGTTATTTAATGTTATTTATGTTGTTATTGTTATTATGTGATATTGGTAACAACTAATAAACTTAAACATCGAATAATGTTTATATTTTAGGAACTGTTTTCATATAGCGTTTGTTAACAAATGAAATATGTTTTTAGAAGTTTTTTTTATTATCAAAAGCCTTGAAATTATGTTTAAACTTTTTACTAAAAAAAAAAAAAACATATTATATATTTTTTTAATTTGGCTGTTGTGCAGTAATTAAATTAATATGATAAAATTTGACCTAAGGTTAATTATAAAAAGCTTTTAGTTCAGATATAAATAAACATTCAGCAAAATACACATGATAAAAATTTGTCGTTACTGCTGAAAAAATGTTGACACAATGAGTAACTGAAAAAAAAACACTGAAAACAAATTGAGATTTATTGCCACTAGAGTAAATAAACAAAGTACTGTCAACATTTATGATAAAAAAAGACTGATTAATAATATAATCACTGAAAAATAAATACAAAATCAGAACTTTTGGACGCTTTAGAATTTAATCTACATTAAATGTTTTTTTTAAGAAATATTTGTACGTTTATTTACGCCATTAAATACATAAATAAATATCTGATTGCTTATCTTGCATTACCAAAATTGCCGCCTCAACTGTTATATGATGTAAGAGCTAGTAAATCTAATGGTTATTCAATTTCAAAAAAAAAATACATTTATAAAAAATAAAACTTAATACAATTTTACAGTTAAATTCCATACACAAGAGTAAATATATTCCCTATAATTTTTTTTTTTTTTATGTAACGACATACAGGAGAATACCGACAGATGGTGATAGTAATTTTAAATTAAAGGTATTTATTATATTATAATTAAAGGTATTTCATATCCTTTTCAACAGTGTATCATTAATAGCCTAACCCCATATCATCAAAAAATGAATGTGACTGCGGCGTGGAGCAGACGCTATCACACCTTCTGGAGTGTGCGCTGTGCCCGAGTGGCTGCACCCAGGAAGACCTGATGATGGCCAGAAGTAACGCCATCGACGTCGCCCACTTCTGGGCAGACAGGATCTGACCCTGTTGTTTCCGACACGATTATATATATATATATATATCAAAAAATAATGTTTCACCAAAAATATATACAATGAACCGATTTCTTAAATTATATGGTTAATATGTATTCAAGACAACGGAATCTGACAAGTCTAATATAATTTTTATTTTACATCCACTAACTAAGTTAGGGACACTGATTCCGAAAAAACCAATGCAGCCATATAATGGGTTTTAAGAAATGGCATCTGCATAGTACAATATATTAGGAGTACAATGGTTTCCATTCATGAAAAATGATGAGCTGAAGGCGTAAAATAAATAAAAAATAGATAATCTGGCTGGAATACTGTCTCTTAAAACAGAAAAATATCTGCTTTTTGTAGCTATATTTGTAGTCCATCGGGAATTATACATGTGTAAGCATGTATGAGACAAATCTCCGGAAAGAAGGCTAAGCATGTAATAAGGCAGAGGACTATGGCGTCTGACACAACCTTATAAAGAAAATGAGGACAACCTTAAGCTAAAATGTGAGGATACGGTGATGATTTGTAAAGTGATGATCTAATGGATATGGCGCCCAATCCATGCTTTAAATTTTTATCAAATAAACGATGATATTAAAATTATAAAATTAAAGCTTAACACGAAACTCGTCGATACTTAATCCTTTTGTGGAAAAACATTCAGCCGAAAACAATGCTATTCAATTTGCGGCATTAAATTGTTAGGAGCGGCTTTTTATAAATCCATTTTCAGCGAATGTAAAATCCGAAATGAGTTGATCGGTCAACCATTGTATTTGCGTTATTCATTAGGTTTGCACTAATTATCAATATTATTGGATAAAACACGCTAGTACTGATGGAGTGGAATACTTTGCAGAGTGCGAATTTCAATAAAATATGTGAAACAGGATAAAAATATGTTTGCGTATAATTTTGCCGATGGGTATAGAGTCAATGCAATTGATTGTCAAGCAAGAGGTCGCGGAATCAAATTCCACAAAACTTTAAAAAAAATTAACCTCAAATTTGACACATATTTTTAAAAAGATATTTTATAATTAGAACGAGAATCGAATAAGTAAGATACAACTGAACCAACGAATAGTACATAAAAAAAATAGTAATTGTTATGTGATTGCAGAGACCTTCAACCGCATTACATAAAATAGTGCCCCATATGCTTAACTAGCTGTTTCTTGCAAGGATTTATTTTGTACAATAGTGAAGCTTTTAACAGTCAGCTTGATAAATTTGTCAATAACACAAAAATCTGGTTGAGCCATCTCTTAAGGACTGACTTCTCTTCTTATCGGGATTGTCGGTCCAATTAACAGTTTTATTTGAAAATACCGATTTTCAAGAGGTTGTACTATATACACCAAGATGGGAGAAAACATGAACAATGACATAAATTTGTAGTGATAATTAGTGAAAAACCAGTATTTCAGCTTTGGAAGGGTTTTGAATTGACTTGAAGAAGAGATCATGAAATACCGTCTGAACTCTGAATAGGTAGTGCTTATGGGATGATATTAATCCGATACTGTTTTAAATTTACTGACGGGAACACCACTTATAAAATATGTGATTTTTCACCAAAAACGATTAGTTTTAGATAGACTTTATAATTTTTTTTAAGATAATTTAAAAATTACAACAACCTTAGAAAACCATCTCAAACATACATCATGCGAATTCAAATATTTTCAATATTAATACTAAGCCTCCATAGTGCACAGGACAACCTCGAGTGGTGGGGAATGCTTCGGCAGGGAGAGTCAGTATTGTGGAGACCTGCAGACCGTCTCACACCTAAGATCTTGCTCCATATGCCCAACAAGCTGAACATCTCATGACTTAATGCTGGGCAACACACGAGCTATTGATGTTGCCAGATACTGGGCAAAAAAAATTGACGTCGCTGACACGAAGAAGAATCATATTGAAAATCGAAAATTCTTTTTTCAAGTCAAGCACTCGTAATTCGAATACTAAAGACTGCCGTTTCGCTTTCAACGAAGGTTTCTTCATTTTTTCACATGTGAAAACGCATCCCTTTGAGATCCATTTCAAAATGAATACTTACATTATAAATAACACTTCATCGAATAAAGTTTATGGTTTTGATGCCTGGATGTATAGTGACGATCAATATTTGTTGGTACAGCATCATCCCCTTTCCCAAACAGAATCCAAGTTTAGTGTTATAATGCATCTGCGCTAGACCGCGGTCGCACGCGTGTGTTATTCCCCACAGCTGTGTAATCGTCACGTTACCGCCTGAGTGCCTTGCGACGTCCCCGTTTATGTTGACATTATATTCAGTCCGCTGCTACACCACTTGACTCTATAATATATAATATATTGCGCTCCTAGCAAACAATGTCACATGATAAAGCAGAATTTTATTTTTTAAGCGAAAAATTACTATATCTACGCTTTTATGTTGCGTTCACGTCATACGTTCATACTGGTATGCTTGTAGTAGCGGAGTCGGTACAAATACGTGGTAGAATCTTACCTGAAAAGCAAGAAAAATAAATGATCAATATTTTGTGCTTAAATTAAATAAATATAGTCTACAATCACTTAAAAATAAAACTTATTTTTTTAAATTTGTTATTAAATTTAAAATAAAATTTGTTTATGCTGTTTTAGTAAGAATAGTCAGTTCCTCATAATCATCATCATCAGCCTGTATCCGTCCACCGTTGAACGTAAGTCTCACGTATGAGTCTTCATCCTCTTCGATCTTCTGCCTTCCGCGTCCAGGCAACTCTCGTTATTCATCTTATGTCATCAGTCCATCTTGCAGGAGGTCGGCCAATGCTTCGTTTGCCAGTTCTTGGGTGCCACTCCAATACTTTTCTTCCCCATCGAACGTCATCTCTTCGACAGATATGTCCTGCCCATTGTCACTTGATTGTGCCTATTCGTTGGATAGCCTCCACTACTTGAATTTTTCTGCGGTTATCTTCGTTTCGGAATATATCTTTTAGCGATACTTCGAGCATGGAACTCTCCATAGCACACTGGTTGACCTTTATTTTGTGGGTAAGATTTTATGTTAGATTTCACGTCTCTGCGCCATAAGTCAATATAGGGAGGATACATAGGTTAAACGCTGTATTTTTAAGACGTTGCGGAATTTTCACTTTAAAAATATACTTTAGTTGTACAAATGCTGCCTATTCCAGTTGTATACAACTGGTATTGTCAGTTGATAACTTTAAATTTAATATTATGTTGCCATATTTTGTTTAAAATAATTGTTTTTCAAAAATAACTGTTTGAAATGTTGACATTTCAAATAAAATCAGATGTAATATATGAAGAATTTAAAATATATTTACAAATAGAATCATACATCCTCTCACCTATACATGCTAGGGAAGATTTTGGTTCTCAATGGAATCTATGATGGTAAAACCAGGTCAGCCGAACCTTGCGCGTGCGTGATGGTATTGACATCGATACTAATGGATATTGATGTTGTGGCTTATGGGTTGAGCCGTGTGTGGTGAACTTTTTTCAACCAATATTTCGACCGCCATTGCAGGGGTCTTCTTCAGGATTAATAATAATTAACAGTTTTATTTGAAAACTTGAATTGCCATGGAGATATTAATCAATAACGCTCACAAAAGAAATATATAATCTGAATAAACCAACTCAAAACTAAATAAATTATTAATCTTGAAGAAGACCCCTGCAATGGCGGTCGAAATATTGGTTGAAAAAAGTTCACCACACACGGTTCAACCAATAAGCCACAACATCAAATCTGTCCGTGAAAACCTAAGAAGTTATCTAATGGATATTGCAAAGAAGCCACATCACTAGGTAACTTTTATTTTAATGTATTGTAAAAATAAAATAAAATACAAGAATTCACTTAAAACTATAACATGCGTTTATTAAATATCTTTGAGGTTCTTTCGCGGGCAAGAAGGAGTCTAAGAGAATCACTATACGATTGACAGTTGGCGGTAACACTGCCAGAACGTTGGAAAACAATTGAACCTAACCGAAAAAAAAATATTGTCGTAAGTGTCGTAAGTGTCGTAATTCAAATTTTGTTCCAAATTTGAATAATATGTTGTATATTCTAGTAACTCAAAATTATTTTAATGGAAGCCTATACTAATATGTTGTAATATTTTTTTAACGCTATGATAATGAAATTTATTTAATAAGTTTTTCAAACCATCATTTTTTTTCTTTTCTCTTTCAATTGACGATGTTTATTATATATTTTTTTGTTTATTTCAATTAAAATGCAATAACTGTGATGATTTCTTTTATATAAGACGATAAAAGGAGTAAAAATAATTAAAAAAATAAATAATTAAAGAACATTATTGGTGCTAAACCTACGCAAATGTTTTTTTTTAATAAATTATTTTATTTCAAGTAATAGAACATTAAAAATAATGATTATTTTAAAATAATAACTTAAATTGCATAGAGGTGCATATCTGTGTTGGAGATATGAATACTAAAATATATTTTTTGCAGCATAAATATCCAAAATACCATCATAATGTTATAATATTAGACAAATTATTCGTTCTTCAGTATGTAGCGTTCAGCCTGAATATTTAGCTTTCGAGGGTAATTGGCTGCAGCGGAATTTAGTTAAAAGTCTGTTGTTGTATAGAAACAGACTGTGAAACTAAAAACGAATACATGTGGCTTACTGTCGACATTATGTCGTTGGCACGAGCAACAGTAATAAAGTCAAGTCATGCGCATACATTGACGGAACTAAAAATATTCCTCGAGGTACGAAAAGAAACTAATAGTTCATTTATAAAAATGAATGGATGAATATATTGTTTCTCATTAAAATATATTTATGCGTACATTATATATGTATGACATCATCACCCGTAACATCACGTGTAATCGACACAAACAGATAACAACTACATATTTATAACGCACGTTGCATATAATCGATTAGACTGAAGGTTATAAAATGTATTCTAGAATTTTCTGATACTTTTTGCATTATTATTTATTATATTCATAATGTTATAATATTTTTAAATTATTGATCATTCAAAAGCGCTTCTTTCAGCTCTGAGTAAAAAATTTGGGTCTTGAGGGTGCTTTGAAGGATGCCTCTGCTTTAGTTAAATGTCTTTCCGGTAGTAGTTCCAGGCCATTGGCGCAACTAAAAACGAAACATGATTGCCAAAGACCGTGACAGGACTACCTCCCGTCACGAGCAACAGCTTCTATTTGCTGTAGCCGATCTGAGTGTCTCTCCACGCGTGCTTGACTGAAGGCTTAATAAGTTCTGTCAGATAGCCCGGTGCAGTTCCGTTGAGTGCCTTGTAAGTTCATTTATAAAAAATTAATGGATGAATCTATTGTTTCTCAACCATTGCAGTCGGTGTAGTATTGGAGTAATGTGACAGAATTTGGGCGCGTTGTAACTATCGTGCCGCTGCGTTTTGTAACGACTGCAATCGATTTAATTGTTTGGCTGGCTGGCCTGCGTGCAGTGCGTTGCAGTGGTCCATTTTGGAGACTATAAACGCATTTATAAAACTCTTTGTAGCGTCTCTGGGTAAGCATCTTTTTACCGACCGTATCTGCCGCAGGTTAAAAAAATCAAAAAAACTTTGCCTCTTATTTGTGACAATATTTTACAAAATAATCATTGTTCGGAGTTGAAAAACGTTATAAAACGTAGAACAATAACTTCAACTGTCGATACAAGCAACGTCAGACCTCGTTTAAAAATGTCAAAATCAGGCCCCAATTTTTCATTTAATTAAATTTTTGCAAAAAATAAATTTTATTATTAATAAATTAATATTTTCTCAACGCCATTGTTCTCCTCTTCTTCTTCTCTGTTGTACTCTTGGCTTTATTACACTCCCGGCGCCTCACACAACAGGGGAATTCAAATAAAAAAGAAAGCCTAACCTCATTTTTTGCGTCACTCTTCAAGAAGCTTTTTCATTTACGTCCGCACATTTCTCAATAAGTGCAACCATTTACGTGACGTAAAAGTGACAGTACCCTTTTTGTTTCTTTAAAGAGCGACTATTTTCAATGATTTTACAACTCTGGCAGACTTTCTTGCTTTTTTATATCACTTTTTTGCAGAACGATGAAAATAAAATCAGCTTTATATATGAGTTTTATCGTAGTTGGCTCAACACATAATTGGACATTTTTACGCACGTTTCATGACTTCAATTTTACAACCGTAGTTTTTTATGTAACCACGGATAGGCGAAGATAAAGAGATATCATCAGTAGATTATATGTCGCTAACTGCTATATGTGAAGTGTTGTTTTGCAAACGAGATTATACTAAAAATCGTAATTCAAATATGATTCTTTTTTAATGGGACTCAATATGACAGAAATTTAGTTCATCTAGTAAAACTCACATGTTCATGAAATTATAAAAAAAAATTTTTTTTTTTGTTTATCTCTTCGTCAGCGATTAAGCTCATGATCTGATCATTGATCTCTTCGGATGAAATATTCAATTAACCAACACAGAAAGATAGCACATGCACAAATTATTGATCTTTTATCATTTTTTATAAATACTACTTTCACATGTTCTTTCAGAGTGCTCCAATATTATGTTTCAGTTTCAAGTCACTTTCTTCCTTCCTGGTTGTATGTTTTATGGAGAGATTTCCTCGGGTCCTTTTCGGTCCTTTTTAGGAGTCGAGAAGGGTTTGTAAGTATTTAATGGCGAAATAAATTATTGTGTGAGAAAACCCCACAAGTGTAGAGAATAATTCTATGAAGAGAAATTTGTGAAATTTATTTCCGGCTCTTTTGAAAAGGAAAAAAACAAATATTTTATGTTATGTTCGAATAAGAGCATATGTTTTGGTTGGTTCTTTAATATTTTCTCAGATTCAAAAAAAATTAAGTCAATGTGAATTCTGAATTCAAAAAACTGAACTGGTAAATGACCAGTGATAATATCACATTGTGAGCGTGGTTTTCATTAGAAAGTTTAGCTTCAGTAAAGGCGAAACGAAATTTGAATTTGTTAACGTCTATTGTTCAGCGTGTATTGTTATTTGGATTGAATCAACCCTAGGAAATAAATGGTCCAAACTCTGCTAGCGTTGTTGAATATATTATATAATAAAATTATGCCTTTGAATATTACAGTTGTCGCCTTATCAAGCCCATGAATTCAGCGCCTTAGATTATCTAAAAACTCCACCGTAGATATAAATTTATTCCTTGGTATTTTTTCAAATCAATTGTAGTCAGAATATATGAAGTATATTTTGGATATTAAAATAAGTGTGATACATATAAAGAAAACTTGTTTTAGTTTTGAATGAAGTATTTTTAAATGATAGTGAAATGCAAACAATTCATTAAATGTTTCTTAACTTAAATATAAAAACAGGGATTTTGTAAAATTAAAAAAAAACATCTACAGCTTAAACGCATAATTTTCCAATAACTATTTTCATCAATATAATGAATTGGTATATGTATTTATTTTATAATAAATTTTGTAATCGATCGTCATGAATAATAAACGATAATTAATGAACACTATAAACAATAGAATTTTAAAAGTTTAAGCGATTCTTGAGCACAAACAAAAACTGTCGCCGAATGACAGTGAAAAATTACCTTTAAAACTTTTCACTTTTTCAGGACACATCCGCGGGGTGCAAAAGTTTCAGCCGAAAGTGCTTGAAACGTTGGGCAGAGGGTCGCGACCTCCCCGGGGACTCCCTTCACCCAGAGGGACTCGAGACCTGCCACTCGAGGCATTATCATATTTGCACGACCTGAAATTTGCGTCTGGCATAAAAATTAGCCCAGCTCTCTGACAGTGCTCTTCGGGAAGAATTATTAGTCAGCTCAACGAAATTTTGGCGACCCAATTTTAGTATTTTTTCATTCATCTTTTTCCGACTAGCGGTTTTGTTACCAGTCAACATTACCAAAGAACGAAAATGTAGGCACAAGGTCTTTTGATAAATACTTTTGAAATGTTCACACTGAAGTAATCCTTGACAAAAGTGAGTGCTTAATATATGATTCATCATTTAAGCGAAATCTGTAAAGTATAGAAAGTTTTTTATTATAAAAAATATAATAAACTGAAAAGATCTATACAATTTACTTGGTACATAATCTAAATTATAACCATAGCTAAATCATGTTTTGTCTATTATCATGATCTACACTTTGTTTGAAACTGTCAAATCTAAACTCAAAACATCTGCTGAATAAATTAAATGGATAGATTTCGATGCCCTTTCAGAGTGAAAATATCCCGGGCTTTTGAATATGCAACGTCTCAAACTAAGATCAAGTTAATTATTTGATTGCTTTCCCTCACATATGTCCTCCATTTACAAGTTTTAAATAACAAAATATTTATCGACTTAATTAAATAAATTACTTTTAAGATAGACCAAATATCAATGGATGAAGCAAATTTTTATTTTTTGTTCAATTGAAAGAATAAAACGTTTTTTTATCTGGCTTCTTGACTAATCAAGAAGCCAGATAATATAAGTTAGATATAAACTCTAATATTTTTTTATTTCACGTTCACTAATGAACGTGGAATAAAAAAAAATTAGAGTTTAAAATATGCGCTACAACTTATTTGAGATATGAAGTAATGCAACAAATTTCGCTACTCTTCTACTATGGTGAGGAACTATTGCATTACATTCAATAATTTGTGCCATGTTTCTGACTTGGTTTTTCTATGATTTAATTTGTTGATACATTGTGAAGAATATTTTTTTATTGACCTTTTGATGAGACAAGGAAAAAAATTAAAAAAACATGCTTATTTTAACACAAAATTTAAATGTACATTTGTAGGTTAAAAAGTTAATAGCATATCATAAAAATAATTCTTATCGATGGTAGTGCTTTAAGCAGGCTCTAAATTTTGTAAATGTTGAATTTGACCAGATAGTGTTGAACATTCATCTATTTTTCATGACCCTTACTGAAATAAATTGAGGAGGATTTTCGTTAGAGCTTTTAATGTGACAGCCTAAGTATAGCTGGTGCTTCGTTAGGTTTTTTTTAAAATTACGTGAATCCGTTGATTAACGTATTTCTACAGTAATCGAAATTTAATGGGAAGTTGATTTGCATATTAGACAAACACACGTTTTGTTTTTATCTGTAAACACATAAAAAGTAATACGTTGATCAATATTAACATGAGTCTTCTGGTAAAAACTTTAATGCACACAAAGGATCAAATGATACTCATGAATGATCTCATAGAGAGCTTAGATGGTTACATAAGAGGATTAAATAAGACTTTATATTATTTATTGATTATTAAATTTATTAAATAAAAAACATTTATTATTTATTTATCCATTCACTGATTATCGTACTTATTCTACGTGAGTCTTATTATTTAATTTTATTTTAATTCTTCTGACATATACAGAAAGCCTTTTTTTTTTTTTCTAATGTTATTAGGCAGTTTATTGGAGTAAAGAAAAATACCGAAATAATTATGTGGAATTTTCGTACAAATATTTTGTATTTGTAATCACAAAATAAATCTGGTTATTTTTATTGAATAATATGACTTGTTATAACATTTATCATGCTAAGGAAATTTTGGTCGTGAAAATGGGACCAAAGTCTTGTGCGTTCTTAGCACTTTTTCTGGAAGTCAATCACCATCATTAATTATAATTTTTCGTTTGTAGAAAATTGTATCGTATACGAAATCAAGCTCTCATTTCATGATCTACATTAAAATGAGGTAAGATAAAATAACTGAATTCCGATTTGAAAAGGTTTTTTTTACGTAAGAACGTACAGGAGAATACCGACAGATGGTGATAGTTATTTTGAAGTATTATCTGTGGAATTATACGACGCTTAGCATAGTGCATATGGCTAAGCGCTACATGTGGAGTGTTGATCCGCAAACACTAGACTACAGCCCGAGATTTACGCATCATCCTTATTATTACAGGAATTTACTATGAATGTGTGGTCTTCACGGGATGATTTTCATTTACCAACAATTTTAATTAATAGGCTATGACTGGCATTTTACGGTCTAGGGTTCAAATTCACACAAGCTGGGGGTATTTATATAATTTTTGAGCTCAGAAATCGATTAAAAATCCTTTTTTGTTCAATCTCCGTCGGGGATAGAATCCACGACCTTTGGCTTGCAATCAGTTTCAGGTGATTGTTGATAATAATAATACATAAAACTAAACATAACAACAAATTGTGAACATCGTGTTATTTTAAAAAACATTTATCACTTATGAATTGTACAGATTTTTTTCAATAGAATATTAATTAAAACGAATAATGTCACACCTGTCAGTTACATTTGGAACGATTTGAATTAAAGCTGCTGAATGAGCAAAGGTATATTCCTGATTTTTACAATATTTTCAATATTCAGGAGATATTTTCCCTTTGGTAGGCAACTCGGCAATTTTTAAGAGATTGAATCCTGGCAGAATGGCAATAACACTTGTCTGTCAAAAATAGTGCTTTCGGTGCTGAAAACTGATGAAATTTTACAACCGTAATATTTTTTGTGTTCCATCAAATATTTTAAATTCTTCATTTTTATTCGAATTCAGTTGATACGATTGCTTTTTTATATCAATGAAAGTAGAAGTTTCTAAAACTAAATAATAAAAAAGCACAGTTGTAATTATACACAAATAAATTGGTTACAGACATGTTAATGGTATATTTTTACTGTTATATGTATAAATATCAGTTTATATTTAAAAACATTATAAATGTTCATATCTATTAAGTTAAACAGGTCAAATCATTATTAATTTGTACCGTAAAATCTATGTTTTGTTTCTTTAAAAATGTATTAAAAATAGTATCATTAACAAAAAATCAATCATTAATGTGAAGAATATTTTTAAAGTCACATGACAATTAATTCAGGGAAATTAATAAGCTTTTGCCTTCATAAAAATCATTAAATTTAAATGAATTTGAAAGATAAAATTTCATACAAATTAAGTTATTCTACTCGTATAAAAATTTTACAATTTTATATCTCAAAATACATTATCTTTAATGAAGCATTTGATACAGACGGATATTTCGTACGCGTTATTATTGACTTCGACGGATTCAAGATTTATGTCCCAATTGTCATAAATAATAAACCGCAACAGCAATAAAAGTCTTCTCTCTATCCGCATCCGGTTAGAGATCTGTACTTTTCAGGCCAACAGTTATAATATTTTCGTATCCATAATTTCAGGCGCATTGTGTTATGAAAACACTGTGGCAGCCGGTCCGCTTCCGCCCGGGTACTGAATAATTCATTAGAGTCATATGCCGAGGGGATATTTTCCCTCTATCTTCTCTGGAAAATGAATATGAAAAGACTGCTTTCACAATAGTTTTTCCTTTGTCGCGAACGGCCCGGGTGGCTGTAGCTTATGCCAATGATTTTGTATCAGTCGCTATTAACAGTTATGGATTTTTTCTGTCTTCTTCTCTCTTCTTCTCTCTTCATCAGTATCGTATATATGTTCTGAATATTACATAAGCAAAAGAAATGTTTTATGTGAAATCAATATATTGATAATGATTGTAAGGAAATGTACTTATTTATTTTCGGTGCACATAATATGTTGGATAGATATACTTAAAACCAACTACTTTAGAATACTGACTGCAAGATTTGGACTGTTTTTAAACGTCAGGTAAAGTATTCAATCTCCACGGAATAGCTTATATTAAATTTACTTTTACAACTTTGAGCTCATCTTGAAGGCTATTGAGAATTTTGCATAGTATATACGTATGTGATAGAATTTTGGAAGCAAAAATGACATGCGGTGTCAAACATAATAGCAGAACTATATGGTGGAAATTTATGGTGACTATATGTTCTCATGCTAAAACATAAATATTCAAAGAGATACGTTCCTATTAGGGCGCTCATATAGAAGAAATATAATACAACTAACTTGGATTCTCAAAGTTTTCGTAAAATATTCAGAATTTGTTTATGAGCAACCAATGTCTGGGTGTCAAAAGTTGTGTTATCTTGGAAAGTGGAACGTGGTATCAGAATGACAGTTGAGGATTCCTGACATTATCTTGATAATTCACAGCTCTTTTAATGCGGCAATGCTCATAATGACCTCAAAAAAGCCTTCGCATATAATACCATACACATAAAATGTCATTGCCTTCGGAGACAATTTTATATCTATGTAGTTTTTTAAGTGAAAACCAAAAACATTCATGCAACGAAAAGCAGGCTATAATTTTAAATTCATTTTAATTTAAAAAATTACAAATTCAAAATATTTAGTTTTGATTCACATTTATTTTAAACGATTACATGTTTCGGACATGATTAAATTAAAAAATGGCAGTGGCTTTTATAGGTATGTATAAGTATTAATTCATACGTAAAAATTATCCTTAAGTCTGAACTAGTTGATCTTAAGGCTAGTTAAACCTAAAAAAAATACGCGGTATGCAGTAGGGAGCTTACAAACTATGTTTTATATCACGCTCAATGTTTTTCGCTGAACGACCATCTGTCTATATATATTATTATATTATTATGAAAATTTAAAAAATGGGATACATTTTTCATATTGAAGATAAAAACACATTTTTGTTAAAGAAAAAACCTTGAAGCGTACGGAACACTGTCATTTAATTAAATAAAAAACCTGAGAAAAAATAAAAAAAACTACGTGTCAAGGATTAAGAAATTTAATTTAAATCTTTTCTTGAAAAAGTAGTTTACATGAAGTGAATTTCAGCCGAGTGACCTCAAGACTTATGACCTTGAATATCTTTCTGCTGAAGCACCTGTAAATGAAATACCGCAGATTTAAGAGTTGAATGGGATTTATTATGTATGTCTATCTAAAAATTTACTGCAAACTGAAAGTGTTTTTGGAATATGCTTGGTATTTTCACTTAAAGTAGAGTGTTTTTCTCAAAACTGAGTCTTTGACTATACACTGTCTTTTGATGTGGAAAACGCAGTCATGTGAGATTTTCTTTAGCGAAAGAATTCACCAAAAAACGACTTTGAAGGTTGTCTTTTCTAGTGTGTGTGTGTGAAAGAAAAAGCCACGATATTAAAAATGCTTAAACTGCTTATTTTTATCGGCATGTTCATAATTTTAACCTTTTGAAAAGTATACTGAAATATCACTGCTTTCATATTAAATTGTGCATAAACTTAATTTATTTTTTAATTCAATATGTTATTTGATATTTTGTAAAATATGTATCCTCTTCATGTAGTATATAGTGAAAATTTAAATCGTAGACACAACACAATTAAAAACACATATTAATTAATGTTTTTTTTTTCGCGGTACTGTTAGTGATAAATTGTTTACACCAGGAGTGAAAAATTGTTAAGTAAAAAATATCAGTTATAAGACGATAGGAAGAAACATACATATTTAAATTGTTTTTATTTTATGTTTCGATAATTGATACGAATTTTTAACATGTAGAGTAATTTAATTATAAATAACATTTTATTTAAGTTCGTATTTCGTAATTGTCATTATGAAAAAAATTGGGAATTTACATACATTTTCACGTACACCAAATGTAAACAACAGAGTTTTAAAAATAATAGTCTAGAAAAAATATATATAAATGATGCATAAATAAACATTACAATAAAAGTTTATTAAATTTCATGAAATGAGGTGTTCAAGTAGAAAATGATATTTAAATAGAAATGAACACCAATACCTCAATCACAGAAAAACGTTTGAAAGTACTGGGTAAATAAAAGAAGTTAAGTATGATGACGTCCGACGAAGAAATACAAAATAAATTTCAGCACTTTCTTTACGAAGATAAGATGTTTCCTTTTTAAGCTCGAGGGGAGAAAATTAAATACTTCCTATCGGACATTATTTCAGAGGGACCTCTCGTAATTGTGTTACGTAATATTATGAAAGTTAAGTGCTTTCGACGTGCACGTAAACTAAAGTTAGGTGACGTCATTGGGGAGCTTTTCTCTTTCGCTTTATGTAACATTAAGCCGATTAACAAAAGTATCGGAAATGTCGTGAAGAGTTGTGTAATTAGAGATTCTTGTCTTTTTATGACAACTGGCTATATATCTTTGTGTTTACTTTATTATACATAATAAACTAAATTTAATAATCAAATATAATAAAAACAATGCTATCTAAGACATAAAATATTGTGCGTCATTACAAAAGTCGTAAGTAGAATACGTCAAGGAAAGTGCTTAACACAATCGGGTATGCAGGCGTTATAGTTTATTTTTCGTTTGTCTTTTTCCATTGAATCTTAATATTTTGTATAAATAATTCTGTTTAGTCGAAAAAAAAATTCAGAGGTGGCATTAAATAAGTCTCTCTTTAAACATACCTAGTTTTAAAATATTAATTCAAACTAATTTATATAATATATTATTGTTTATCATCTAATATATAGCGTCGAGTGAAAAATGTTTATATGCTTATTTTTTTTAAAGCAAAAATGTTTTAATTTCAGGGAAATTTGTTGATTTTTTTTATTAAATGATTAAAAATTGTGAAAAATGATTTTTTTTTCATGTTTTCAGCATTCACTTAAGATACATTATAAATAATTTTTGTTTATTTATTTACCTTGTTTTTACATGGATAACGTTAGATATGGCCTTTATTTAGGAGACTGCATTTTCAAAAACTCTTGGTTAACTCTTGTAGGTGCAGTTGTTTTTTGACAATGATGGATTGAGGATGGCTACGAGTAAGTCGAAACTTCAGTTTCCTAATTAGGGGCCAAATCTAACGTGATCCATGTAAAAACAAGGTAAATTAATAAATATTATTTTTTTCAATGTTTTGAGCATTCACTTTGAGATCCATAATAAATTATAAATATTTATTTAACTACCTTGTTTTCACATAGACCACGTAACAAAAATTCTCTATTAGGAGACTGCACTTTCGACTAACTCGTAGCCTTTCTCAATCCTTCTCTAGTTAAGAGATAACTGAATGGGTTTGACCACTTATAAGTACAACGCAGCTCAGTTATCTCTTAACTAGAGATGGATTGAAAAAGGCTACGAGTTAGTCGAAACTGCAATCTCCTAATAGACAACTTTTGTTACGTGATCCATGTAAAAACAAGGTAAATAAATAAATGTTTATAAAATATTAATTTATTTTATTTTATCTTACTGACGAATTCAGTCAGCGTTTACCTTAAAAATAATTAAATCTGTTAAATAATTTTCTTCTATATTAATTAACACATAATATTTATTATTATTTATTATATATTTCACATACATAGTGTTCACTGTACATTTTTAGTTATACGAATTTATTATTATATATTTATTCCCAAAATTGTTGATATGGCCGTTATAGAAACAACACCAGAGAGTATACTTTATATAAGTCCATGATGTTAGATTTATGAAATCCATAAACGCAAAATTAAAAAAAAACTGGTTGCTTTTAAGTATTGCGCAGCAAATTATGTAATTTAAGCAAAATATTCATCAAAAATTCAAAGTCACAAGCGCCGAACCATCTATGGCGGTTCCTAAACTAGTGGGATATGACTAATTCAATTTCACACCGACGTGGCAGTGGCCTCACTTCGTTCGTGAAAGCCTCCAAGATGGAGGAACCTTCCTTCCCGGGCGGTAATCGCACCACTCTACGGAGCGCCGAAGCCTCACCAGGCCGGGTGATGAGCATTCACGGATGAGGAGAGCTTTTGTTCGATGCTCTACGGTCTATGGCTTAGAATCTGAGCCGTCGAAGCTACGATTTCGGCTTTGTTTAGCCTAAGATATTTTCTTTACAATACGATTACATGCTCATTATGCTTCCGATAATAATTAATTTAAAATCTTATGCTCACATTTTGTTCTATGAGTATTAAGATTTTAGCCTTACAAATGCCAATACTAATCCTTAAAGTGAAGTTACATTTATTATCTCAACTCCCAGATGCATATAAGCAATGCGCATATTTTTCATAAGTAGTTCCACTGAAAGGATATCTATAAATTATATTTTGTCACACGTGCAAATGTTAAAAATTACTCTTTAAGTCATCAACCCTGAAGAAGACCCCTGCAATGGCGGTCGAAATATCGGATAGAAGAAATTCTCCACACACGGCTAAACCCAAAAGCCACAATATCAATCTTTAAGATATATACAATAATAAAATAATGTTTTAATATAAATTAACTGCAGTAGCTTTAACTAATTGGACACTTCTCATATTTTAAGTGTATTTATTCTTCTTCGTAGTATCAATCCGGTGGATTGGTTTGCAGCAACAGAATCTTGCATCTCGATCTCCATTCCTCTCGGTCCTCCGCAACCCTTTTCAGCTCAGCATAAGCGCTACAGTTCATGTCCTCGAATACTTGCTGCAAATACTCCCGTCTAGGGCGCCGTTCTGCTGTAATGTTCGAACATTCCAGGTGGCATATCTTGTTGGCTGATGGTTTTTCTTATTTGTCTTGGTTGTTTTGTCTCGAGCAGTCCCCACCCGGAGATCCGATTGGGGGACTATTTTATCTCCGGAAAATTTTACTTGAGATGCAATCATTTTTTGCTGATACGTGGGATGTCTTTAAGACCTTTAATGTGGTATTTTCCCCTTTATTTCCACATCCTAATGCCGTTGACCATAAAGGTTCATCCGCCTTAGGAGGGCATTTACTACCTCCAGGACAATAGAGTGCCCTAACCAGCTTGACCTGATGAGGTATTTATTATATTATCATTATCAACTACTTAGAAAAATTCTATTTTATTTTTGAAAAGTTTATGACGATTCATTTTTCATTCAATCAAAATGAAAAAATGCTAAATTCGTATTATTCAAATACAGAAAAAAAATTATTACAAAAAAACAAAGGTTTGAAAATGTGTTATTCATTTTTTATATTTAAATATAAAAACGATAACAACAAGAATAAATGCTTATTATACCATCGAAAAAGTACATATTTCATTTTCTGGATCAAATTTTAAGAACTGAAGCAGTACGCCCACCTGTTACTTTGCAGAAAAAATATACAGCAATATTTCAAAACATATCTCAAAAAAATATTACTGGCGCTTCGAAAAAAGCTGCACTACCTTGCTGGGTTGAAGTACGAATATTTCGCGAGGAGATAATCCGCCAAAAGCTTCCGATGCGAGCTGAAGGTCCCTTGGGCGATGTGGAAGCTTTTTTTGCCTTCAGGCCGCGGGACACGGAGCCGTAAAGGTCTCCCGGAGGCTAATTGTTATTTATTGGGACCAATTTTTGGCTCGCGTTCGCGTATTACGTGGTGGGACGTAGACGCGCAACAAAGCCTTTTTCAGGGGCAACCTTGCTGTATGGAAAGTCCCTAAAGAATCGAATATGCTTACGCTGGTGTACTCCGCAGTGAATGTATGTGAAATGTATATTTTTGACAAAGTTTTTTAATTACTAAAATTAAACATCACGAAAATTGTGTGTCACTAGAACATTGTTTCATTTAAGTTACATATATGCAATTAAAAATGATAATACTCGTACAATAGATAATTCATTTATCATTTTAATCTTCCTGAACATGACTGTTGACAAGTAAAGATATTAGTAAGTAGTAATATTATTACTCTTAAATGTTTTATCGTTTAGTGTATGAAATAATATGATTATTGGTATCATACGTGGATGGGTATTATCAGGGATTTCGTTCAAAAAAGGCTTCATATTTCATTAAATCAGGATGTAACCTGTAACTAAAACTGAGCATCTTTTTCAAGAGATTTAAAGAGATTTAGTTTATGGAAACTATAAAACATATATATATCAATATAAAAAACAAAACTGAATTCTAGATACAACTTTATCTCAATTATGGGAAAATATGTTATAAAGTTCTTATTTAGTTAGCCAATCGCACTTTGTCACACAGCGATTTGATGCAAATAAGTTACTTCAATGTAAAAGTAATGTAAGGGCATGTGTATCTGTAGACAGCGATTTATATTTTGTTGATTGTTCTTTTTTGGTGGTTATTCTTCACAGTAATTAACTATTTTTGCCTTATAACTAACTATGCCAACTTACTCACAGTGTAAATATAACAAAGTATCTCATGATTTATCGTTTAAGTATCCTTTCCTATTTCCATGTTATCTCCACACTTTGAAACTCAGGATAAATCGCCATAAATCATTTTTTGTTTCAGATTTGCCGGCGGGTATGACTTACAGGTAAAACTCTTGCTTACCATACGACATAACCGTAAGACATTCGTTCAAATTCCGACCTAATTTTATAATGAATTAATAACATATTTAAATACCAGTCACTTTGCTTAAAAAAAATCTTTCGTATTATGACACCTAAAGCCTTTTCGTCAAAATCAGTTGAGACATTAAATCATCCAAAAAGAACGACATATTTATAGTGAGCCTACGTAAAAATTACCGATGCGTGAATTGTCAGTCTGTAGTGTTATAAAATAATAAGTTATCATTTAAATGGAAAGTTTCACATTTCACAGGTGAGATTATTATGAAGAGATCACAATAATCTGTAGGTATTCTCAGTGCAGTCGAGCTTTTATGTCATATTTCTGGTTGCTTGCTCGCGCGCGTGGCACGGCGTCACGTGGGGCGTGGCACGTGGGTCGCGTGACTGCGCCGGGGGACGTGTCTCGCTCCAGACCGCTGAGAGGGCACATCAAGTATTGTGGAAGCGAGCCAAGTAAGCCATGCGCGGCCATAATATTTTTGGTTCTCTTATTCACACGTGTCTGGTTCAACGTCAGATATCTTGGGTTGATAGCAAAGGCCACGTGGCGTGACGCAATATCTGTCAATTTTATTTTTGCAGATACACATATTGCAACTTTCAAACCAAAAGTTCTAACATATTTATTATTGTCTATAAAAAGTTTTCTCAAAATAAATGATTGGTGACTTCTCGTGCCATTTAATAGACAAAATATGTTATTATTTTTATCATCTTCATCAAATGAAGAAATCTTGATATTGTGGCTTTTGGGTTTAGCCGTTAAACCCAAGAGCTAACGTTACGGCTAAATCTGGCCGTGAAAACCTATGAAGTTATTGAAGAAATCTTCTTAACTGAAGCATATTTTCGGCACTCATTATCGCTAAAAAGACCAAGACAACTGACATTATTAGCTGTTTTAGTCTTCGCCTCATCTCAAGTCAGCTCTGCCTGCTGAAGTTCCACCAAGTATTTTAAACAGATTCAAATATGCTTAAATTTATTAAGAGCATAAGAAAGTATGTAAGAATCTCACGAAGGAATGATTATAGAAATGCAAATATAACTAAATAGGTAATTGATAGATAGAATTGTATGTTTCGAGAGTGCATAAAACGTAGCATTGTATTCATTCAGTGTAAGTACTTCGTAAAAACATTTATAAAAAATATAATATGACAATACATGACAAATAATTTACGAAATATTTTGGCAGTAAATATAATTATGATAAAAAATTGTCTTAAAATCAAGTATGGCAAAGTTCATATAAAATGAGCTCAAAAGTAATATTTTGTATCGCCGATACCATTGATTCTGTCAAATATTGAAATTCATTCATTGATTTTTCTCTCGACTTTCACCAGACATGCCCCAAATTTAAATTGCGAGCAAACCTTGGCTGCCTCCTGAAAGGGCCCCCAGTAATCATTCACTTCTATTTGTATTCGGTCTCGTTCTTTGCTTCCAATTACTTTTTTCCCTGCCTTTCACCCCTGGAATTTTCCCGCTCTTTATTAGGCCCATTCGGCTACAAGTATCCAACTTTTCATATTTCCCCCGTCAACTCATTCAAGTCCATATACATTTAAAAAAAAATGATCTTCATAACGTATGAAAAGCATTTAAAAATATTAAATATTAAAATAACTTTACAAAATAAATAAAAAATATTTATTTTTATTAGTATTTTTCTGTAATTATAAGAAGAAATCGCTAGACTGCAAAATATAATTCTTTATTATTATGATTGTACCCATTATGACCATGAGAAGAATCACTTATACAAATAATGTTGTCAGTTTTTTATTATTAAAATACTCATCGTCACTTGATGGTATTCACAAATGGACTTTAATCTACCATCAACTACCATCATCATGTCAGCGGAATAATCAATGATATAACTAAATTTTAATAAGGTTTTTGCACACTTGCATATGTAGAGTATCTTATATTTAGTAACTTTTTTTGATATCCTTAAAACAGATTTATTATTTTGTCATTCATTACATGAAAACTATACTCTTTAATAAATGTTGCTAATTTTTCTTTTTTAAAGTCTTAAATAAGTACATCTGTATAGATGTATTTATTTTAAGCATTTAAATGAATAAATTTTCTTTGAAAATGCATTGCTTATTACTTTATTAAGATTTAATTCAAATAAACTCGAATTTATATTTATTAAGTAAAATTATCCTATATATATAATCGTGTCGGAAACAACAGGGTAAAATCCTGTCTGCCCAGAAGTGGGCGACGTTGATGGCGTTACTTCTGGCCATCATCAGGTCTTCCTGGGTGCAGCTATTCGGGCACAGCGCACACTCCAGAAGGTGTGACAGAGTCTGCTCCACGCCGCAGTCACATTCAGTCGGTCCGTTGTAAAACTGCCAGGCCCTTATTTGTGTCCTCGTCTTGCATACTCCGGTCCGAAGTCTGTTAAGGGATTATCCTATTATTTAATATGTCTGAACGCGTTTCATCTCCTAAAGAAGACAATATCAACAGATTGTGTTAGTTTAAATCATTTTAAGATGGCATTAAGAGAAAATGGGTTTTATTACCGGCAGAAAAAATTTAAAAATCCTCTCGTTGTCTCCCCACCTTTCTATATTTATGCAACGTTCCTCTAAAACCAGCCAAAATTAAAAAAATATCTCTTTTATATTCGGGTCAAAGACGATTTCAATATGATTTTATTCAGCGCAGGTACCAGGCTATATGAAATAAGCCCGCCTCATATTAACGGATTCTTTTTTATTAATACAAAAGAATAATAACCATTCAAAGCAATTTCGTAGCGTATTTTTTTGCTTTCTTTCGTCCGTTAAATTGTAAAAAAAATATCAAAGACTGACAGATTTTATTAAAACAACAGATCGTTCAACGTGAAATAAACATATATAAAATGAATAAAGTCTTATATTTCACAATACCATTTATGATTAAATGAAAAACAATATTCTTTCTGTTATATTAATAACGTTTGTGGAAACGAAAGAAGAAAAAGGGAAGAAGAAGAGGAAAAAAAGAAGAGGGAAAGAAGAAGAGGGAAAGAAGTAGAAGAAGAAAATAAGAACATAACAACTTGTTACTGATTGATGAAAAATGATTTACTTATTTCACAAATTTTTTTTCATCTACGAGAATTTATTTATAACCCTATAAATATTTCTTAAATTAAATATATTCAAATAAAAAAATAAACTATAAACATGAGAAACTAAGAAACATTTTTTATTGCAGTCTATTAGGAGAAGAAAAATTAATCCTGGCTGAGACGATACTTCGAATGCCGCAGAAAAGCATAACTTAAAGCCCTCGGGTTCTCGATTTTGTGAAAGACCATCGAAAATTATACATGTAGAATTATGCACTTGTTGGTGCTTCAAAAGGCAGTGCTGATATGAGATGATTGTAGGACCATGACAGCTGATAGAGCTATGCAGCGGAAGTTTGTGATGATCGTGTGCTCCAGTTAGGGGAGCGGATAAAAGTGATATTTTGAAATATATTGTGTTTTTGTAAGCATCTTAATGAATTTACTTTCCCATTAATTTTTTTCAGTCAGTTTGTGATGTATTTTACATTTTTATTTTTGACATTCCACTTTTTTATGTCGCTCTCGTTAAAAGAGCTGAACAAAGACGAAAAAGCTTGCAGCGCGTGAAGCTCTGCGGAAGTTCGCCTCTTAAAAGTTCCAAAGCTCTCGCAGCACAGCACAAATAATAATAAAGAAATCCACTGCAAAGTGAGATAATATTCAATTCTCTATTCCTCTGCTTCCGCTTCCTTTTCGCAGCCTTCTGGCACCATGTGTCACCAAACACTGCCGAGTCAATGGTGTGTTGGCAAAGCCTTAAATGTTATATTAGTGGTACTTAAGCTTTCATTAACAAGATTTTATTTATTTATTGATTTTATTTTCAACAATTATCTAAATTCATTACTTTTGGTTTAAGAAATAATTTTATTAAGGTTATAATTATTATAAATACGTTTGTTTTAAAACTGACAGTCTTAAATTTATTTATTTTTGTAGTAAAAATTAATTTAAAATTTTAAGCGTATTTTTTATACATATAAACATCAGTCAGTAAAGAGTTTCATTTTCTCACTTATTTTACACATACATTTTCTCACAATAATTCAGCTCGACTGAACAAAAAGTTACATTGGTTGGATATGTGTAGCTGATAAGAGGCTTTATGGTTTTATGTGTATCTTAAATAATAATTTGAGTCGAAAATGTGATACTTGTAGAAATTAAAAAAATTCAATAAATCCTTACAAATCGAAATATGATATTATATTGCTTGTGACAGGTGTTGTAAATACAATAGAAACATGATTTTTTACAAAATGCTGTAAAAAAATAATATTTCGATTTGAGCTGCAATTCATACTTTATAAGCCCCTGCCTCAAATGGGAAACCTTTCTTATTCGCATAGTGATATATGAATAATAACTAAAAGGAAACGTAATAAATTCAAAAGACACCTTTTATACGTCAACTCTTTTTTTTAGTACTCGCATTCTCGGTGTTTGTTCGACTATGAAGGAGATATTATATGAAATGCAGAGTATTTTTTCATATGCGGCGTAGTTCCATTTCGTACGGAAAACACTGAGTTGACATGACTTGACAGTCGTGTCAATTTTGTCAAAGTGATATGAAGACGTTACAAAGAAAGATTTCATTTGATTTGTTGTATTTATATGTTGTATTCATGTTTTTTGTGAGATTTACATTGCTTATAAAGTATAGAAACTACTTTAAAAATGTATCTCAAACTTATCCGGTAAGGTTTGGTATATTCTCTCTGGTATACTTGAATGTGCTTCTCCTTTCATACAATATAAATGTTTTCACGTAAAATATTATTGTGCACATATTATAATATTTACAACTCACATTTCAGATTCTTTTCACAAACAGTATTGTCCAGCAATTATCGTTGAACGTCATGAAATATACTAGTGACTAGTCTATTTGGTAATAATTTTTAATTTTAAAAACTTAATTTGTGAGTTTGTAGAGCCGTAAGTAGTATATTATTATTTGTTTGTTTTAATTTTTTTATTGTTTTAAATTAACATTAAAATAATGAAGCAGTTATATTATAAAGAAGCTTTACTTAAATAAAAGTAAAGTAGATGCTTAAATTAAATAAAATGAAAAAAAAATGCGTTTTTACTACATTTCGCTTACTACCTGATTATATATTTGTAGAGAAACTGTATAAATTTAGCGGATATTTAATTTCCACCATTAAACTTAAAAGTTGAAAATCCTCTATCCGAGCAAAAAAATATATTTCTTATTAGTTCAAGCTCCCCTGCGCTAATTACTCCATGTTTGATGACCATGTTTATATTATATTAAACGTGTAAAAACGTATTACGTTGAATAAAATAAGTTTATTTATTTTAGTTAATTAATAAACACACATTGTCTAACAACGATATATCTACATCGTAGTAAAGTACGTAGACACACGATGTTTTAGACATATTCTGATTGAAGGTTTTCCTCTACTTTGTCAAGCTGATCCCTCCCGCAGTGTCTACGTTTTCAGGAGTATGTACTTATATGAAACGATGTTCGTCTGACCGCGTTCTGACCTCCATAAAGTAGACGCTGATCGAAAAACGTAGTATTTTATTCTTTAAGCCAACCACCTTTATATTTCTACGTATATACGCGAGATACAACGTAAACGTATGTTTACGTTGTATATACGTAAGAATATGTTTTTTTATTCTTTGCGTTTATCTATTTCATATCAATAGTATTAAGGTCACAGGTCCGATGAAAGGAAAATCCTGATCTATTTCCTTCTCGTGGTGGGGGGTGAGCGACATCAGTCGGCCAATATAGACAGGGACCGAATGTTGGCCGGAATAAGCTAACACCCAGCTAACCTCATCAGGTCAAGCTGGTTAGGGCACTCTATTGTCCTGGAGGTAGTAAATGCCCTCCTAAGGCGGATGAACCTTTATGGTCAACGGCATTAGGATGTGGAAATAAAGGGAAAATACCACATTAAAGGTCTTAAAGACATCCCATGTACCAGCAAAAAAAAAAAAAAAAAAATGATTGCATCTCAAGTAAAATTTTCCGGAGATAAAATAGTCCCCCAATCGGATCTCCGGGTGGGGACTGCTCGAGACAAAACAACCAAGACAAAAAAGGAAAACCTTCAGCCAACAAGATATGCCACCTGGAATGTTCGAACATTGCTGCAGAACAGCAAACTAGATAACCTAAAATTAGAAATGCAGAAAATGAAACTGAACATTCTAGGGATAGCAGAAATGAGATGGCCAAATTGCGGAGACTTTTGGAGTGGAGAATATAGGATAATACACACAGGATGTATTGAAAACAAACCTGGCCAAGGCGGAGTAGGTATTGCACTGTACAAGGAATGGGGAAAGCGTGTGAAGGGATATGTGCAATATAATGGAAGAATTATTTTAGTCAAACTTGAAACAAAACCTGTTGATACTGTGCTACTCCAAGTATACATGCCCACCTCAAGCCACGATGACCAGGAAGTGGAAGACGTGTACACGATACTAGACAAACTACTGATAGATGTTAAGGCTGGAGAAAACCTGATTATATTAGGAGATTGGAACGCTGTATTGGGAGAAGGACGGGAGGGAACATGTGTTGGACCTTTCGGGCTAGGTACAAGAAATATGAGAGGCGACCGACTGACAGAATTCTGTGCCAAACATAAGCTTATAGTCGCAAACACCTGCTTTGAACACCATCCAAGGCAAAGATACACATGGAAGGCTCCAGGAGACCGACTCAGACTTCAGATCGACTATATAATTGTAAGAGAGCGATTTAAGAATCAAATTAAAGATTGCAGAAGCTACTCCAGCCCAGATATCGACAGTGACCATAATATAGTTATTGCTAAAAGTTCTCTGAAACTAAAAAAAAATAAAATATAAAAGTAACTATAAATGGAACACTAAAGCTTTAAAAAACAAAGATGTCAAAGAAGAATACACGAAAAAACACAAGATTGCGCCACAAAAAATTTGACAAATGTTAATGAAATATGGGAGGAAATAAAAAAAAAAATTAAAGATGTAGCAGAAGAAGTCATTGGCAAAGATAAGCCTAAGGCAAGGAAAGAATGGATAACAGAGGAAATCGTTAACATGATAGAAAAAAGGAGACTACTCAAAAATAACCCCAATGACAAGGCCCAGAGTGAATATAGAGCACTGAGAAACAGAATAAACAGAGAGTCACGAATCGCTAAGGAAGCATTCTTACAGAGAAAATGCAAAGAAATCAATGACAACATGAAAAAAGGAAATATTGAAACTGCATATGCGTCAGTAAAGGATTTCTTTGGCATGAAAATTGGAAAAGGCAAAGCGATAGAAGCAGAGAACGGGAAAATACTGTTTGAGGATACACAAATAGGGGAGAGATGGAAACAGTACCTGGAAACACTATACAACGGAAGTAATGATACCAGCTTTGAGAGTGTGATAGAAAACGAAACTGATGTGGACGCCGATGATTTGGGAGACCCAATTATCCGAGAGGAATTTGACTTCGCATTAAAAAGCTCAAAGATGGAAAAACACCAGGGATTGATGACCTACCAGCTGAACTAATAAAGTCGGCAGGAACTGGAACTCTAGATGCTCTGTTCACAATGACTCAGATGATTTATAATACAGGAATAGCGCCAGAAGACTTCAAAAAGTGTCTAATTGTAACTCTGCCAAAGAAGCCCGGAACAACAAAATGTGAACAACACCGAACACTCAGTATTCTATCCCATGCATCCAAAATACTGACCAACATTATCCTACATAGAATTGAACCAAAAATAGAAAATAGTCTCACTAGCGATCAATTTGGATTCAGAAAAAGAATGGGAACCAGAGAAGCAATCTTATCCCTGCGTATGATCTTGGAAAAGAGGATAAAAGTAGACCAAGATACATATATTGCCTTCGTGGACATTGAAAAAGCCTTTGATAAAGTAGATTGGGAGAAGCTCTTCAATATTATGAAAGAAATTGGAGTCAAATACAAAGAACGAAGACTCATATTTTCACTTTACAAAGAAGAAGCTGCCATAATATCACTTGGAAATGTCCAAAAGGAAGCAAAAATACGTCAAGGGGTGAGACAAGGATGCTCTCTGTCGCCTGTACTCTTCAACGTATACATACAAAATGCAATCAATAACATCAGGGAAAAAATGGGCCATAGAGAGGGGGTTAAAATACATGGCCAAAAGATTGATATGATAAGGTTTGCTGACGACATTGCTCTGATTGCTGAAACTGAAGATGAACTCACTGAAGCGCTGACATCCATGGAAAACATATTTAATTCCAACTACAATATGAAGATAAACAGCACAAAAACCAAAGTCATGAGAGTAAGCCGCAATGAGCAGCAGAAAATTAACATATCAATGCTAGGAGTACCCCTAAAAGATGCAAAAGAATTTGTATACCTTGGAAGTACGATTACCTGGGATGCCAGAACAAAAGAGAAGTCAACAGTCGAATACATCAAGCAAGGCTAGCTTTCAATAAAAAAAGCCAAAATTCTTGAGTCAAAGAATATTACTTTAGGGCTCCGCAAGCAACTTGCCAAAACACTTGTTTGGAGCATCTTAATGTACGGCTGTGAGACATGGTGCTTATCTGAAAGTGATAAAAAAAGACTAGAGGCCTTTGAGATGTGGTCGTACAGAAGAATTCTCGGAATTTCCTGGAGAGACCACGTCACGAACAATGAGGTTCTCAGGATAATCAAGGAAGATAGGCACCTAATAAGAACCATCTCAGAGAGGCGAGCCCGATGGATTGGTCACATCATGCGCCACGATGGTCTTCTCCACGATATTGTGGAGGGGATGGTTGAGGGTAGAAACTGTAGAGGGCGCCCTAGACGGGAGTATTTACAGCAAGTATTCGAGGACATGAATTGTAGCGCTTATGCTGAGCTGAAAAGGGTTGCGGAGGACCGAGAGGAATGGAGATCGAGATGCAAGATTTTGTTGCTGCAAACCAATCCACCGGATTGATACTACGAATGAAGTATTAAGGTTTCAATGTGAGTACGTATAAATATAATTGAAAACGATCCATTCAATTTCAAATATGTATCCAATCTAGAATATACTCGTATGTACGAGAAAAATGTGTTTTTGGTATAAATGCGGTTTTCATAAATGTAATTCACATGAATAAAACGAAAAATTCGATTTCAAATAAATTCAATGAATATAAAATGCGAAGGAAATAAAAATTTAATGAAATATTATTTCAATTCAAAATCAATAATATTTTGTTTAAGTGCAAAGTCTTTTTATTTCAATAATACAGGTTCAAAGGTTTCATTAAATAAATGAAATATTCTGTCAAGCTTCATCGAAATTTAGTTTACATCATTCCATCACACTATCAATCTTAATTTACTAACTTTAAATGGTTAATATTAAGTTTTTTTTTCGATCGATATTTCTTGGTGGAATTCCATAATATCTCTTCTTTCTTAATTCTCACATAAATTGACGTAATTTCAATCCCGAGGATAATTTTAAAATCTTACACGCAGAGAACAAAGGCACTGAACTCACAAATTTAGAAATCCTTGAGATCTAAAAGCAAAATCTGACACAACTATAAATCTTATTAATGACCAAATTATATTTGCTTCTTCCCCTCTTTTGTACCCTATGAAACGTTGATACTGCTTTACAGTTTTGTTTCAGCTTAAATTTAACCGGACTTTATAACGCCTTCATCAGTATCATCAATTAATTATATTCTTACCTACAATTGTATAGCTTCCCCATCTACTTTTGGATTATCCACCAAAAGATTTTTTGCTAAAATTATCTAGAATTCTTACTTAAGTGCATTTTGATGTAAATGTTTATTGTTTTTTAATGGCCTTTGTAATTATATATATTATTTTGTTATGACATCAATGAATTCCCTTATACATTAATGATTTCCTAAAACCAAATATACCCATCACACAATTCATATACACCTTTTCGCTCACTCTTTTGCTTTATATAGAGCCAACAAAAAATTAACTAATTGACTTGAAAATGGCCATCCGACCTGGCTGAAATATGTCGTCAAAAAAAAATGTGGAATAAATTCTAAAGAATCTTTTATTTTATATCTCATATTAAATGGTTAGTTGTTAGTTGTACCAAAAAAATTGCTGAGGTGCCTCTATTATGTTTGTAATTATCTTCAAACCTTTTATGTCTTGCTTTTTTAGAGCGTCGTAATTTCATTTCTACTTAAAACAATCCTTATTTTGCCAAAAATGATTTTGTTTTGTTAAATTATTATGACTAATTTTAAATAAGATTAAAGAAATCTTATTCTTCTTAGAAGTTAGTTTAAAGCAATCTTCTTCTTCTTAGAAGTTAGTATATGTTGCTTATTTTTTTTTTGTTTACGCAGACAGTGTTTAATCCGTACGCATAAACTATTGTTTGACGGCTTTTGAATTATATGATTGTTATTAATGGGTATTTTCCTGATTACATATTCAAATACCAGATTAGAAAGTGAAGGATTCAAGTAATCACATTGGTTTCACCCAATGGTACCACACATTTATTGGTAATCTCGAAACAATTTTTTATCTCGAATTTTGTACCGTTCGTTGTTAAGATCTCACCAAACTCAAGAGTTTTATTGCTTAGCAATCTTCATAAAAAATATATTGTTGAAATACTAACCATTCACATAGTATTAGGAATACAACCTACCATAAAAGGCATGCGTGAATAGTAGTTTTCAGTAATCTATCTTCCCGGTGCTGAATTATAATTCATTGGACGATGTTATTGTGGTTTTGAAGGAGAAATCCTGAAATTCCTCTTAGACTTGACCCTCGGGATCCTACTCGGAAAACCTTTGTCACCAGCAGTTCATAAATCTTGCACCAAATGGATGAGTACCCACCTGAAAGCTTATCCTTTATTTACGTAGCCAGAAGATTCTATACACGAATTGAGAAATTAAATCAAAATTATAGTTTTTCGAATATTATCGTCGAGAAAAGAGTGGATATATTTATATCATAAATATAAGATACGTGTGTTCTGAATAGTTTCTTAATATAAATGTTCAAAGTTATTTTACTTTATAAATATATCTCTTCATTATATACTTTTTTTTTACGGTAATGATTTTTATTTAAGTTCAATTAAAGGAATTGTAATAAATCATCAGTCTAATAAACAAAGTGAACATTTTTTATAACAAATAGTAGATTGTATCAAAATAATATCTTAAATAACATAAAAGACTTCTTAGGTTTTCATGACAAGGTTTGGTATTGTTACATTTGGGCTTAACCATTTGTGGCGAATTGTTTCGATCAAATATTTCAACCACCATTGCAGAAGACCCCTGCAATTTCGGTCGAAATATGAAATCGAAACAATTCGCCACACACGGCTAAATCCAGAAGCCATAATACCGATCATACAAAATTAAAATATATTTAAAATCAGTAATTATTTGAACATTCATGCGTATGTTTAAAAATGTACATAAAAAAATTACGACTACATACATGAGTATTTTATAATTTAGTCTTATTTCTGTAAGGTTAATCAGCTACTTAATAATAAGAATGTCGTTCAAGTATCATTGTAGAATATTTTTAATTAATTGTGGAAAATTTGAGGGTGAATGACTTAAAACTTCACGTGCAAAATTAATTCAAAAATTTTGTGGATACATTTCAACTTTTGATATTAAAGACAGATTTGTCTAGAAAGTTTGTCTGGACCCCAACCAGTGTAGATCATAATATGAACTGAACAAGTAGAATCTACAGGTTCACTGAAAATCACTCAAATTTCAGGAGATTTTATTTTACAAGTTGCGAAAAGTTTTTCATTAATTATAAAATTCCATTTTTTTAAATACCATATAATTTAATCAAAAAATAAAATGATTTTATTTATGAAGTGATTGTTTACAAGTAACTAAGTTATGAAATGTGCGAGCTAGAGACCTTGAAATAATGGTCTCATTTATGTGATTAACAGTCATTTGACGTGATTAATGTAACATAAAAAAGTTTTATATATTTTACATTTAAAATCGATGCAACGATTACTATATATTTGTGCCTCAATTAATTATTTTCACTATTAACTTAATTGAAAATTTATGGTCTAGCAGCAAATTTTTGACTTATTTATTAAATACACCGATAAATTATTACTTAAATATACATATAATATCCATAAAATTATTTTTTCAACGCGTCAATCCAAGCACAAAAATAACCTGCAGAAGCGGGATGCGAATCGCGGACCTTCTAAACCAACTATGCCCAGGTATTCATACCGCTCGGCGAACTGAGCCATTGCTATACCTAGACCGACTCGCGTTGAAACTAGTATTTATATCATTGTTATCATCGTACGATAGATGTCGCTATAGTATATATTCAAAGTATGTATATTTTTATTATTATTCAATCAGTCTTCATTTATTCACAAAAATAAATAGACTGTCGGAAAGTAATAATATTAAGCTTGTGAATAAATGAAGACTGATTGAATAATAATAATAATATACATACTTTGAATATATACTATAGCGACATCTATCGTACGATGATAACAATGATATAAATACTAGTTTCAACGCGAGTCGGTCTAGGCATAGCAATGGCTCAGTTCGCCGAGCGGTATGAATACCTGGGCATAGTTGGTTTCCAAGGTCCGCGGTTCGCATCCCGCTTCTGCCGTTATTTTTGTGCTTGGATTGACGCGTTGAAAAAAGAATTTTATGTATAGTATATGTATATTTAAGTAATAATAATATTGTAATATAGTCAATGATCTATAAAAGTAGATTAGAATATTGAAATAATAAAATAATATTCTAATAAAAATTAAAAAATTCATACACCGATAAATGTTTATTTGTAGTTTAAGCGACAAAGAAAAATATATCAATTGATTACGGTTTTTTTTTCAATTTTCAAAGCATTACAAATTTGATTTATGTTTTCACTGGATATAATTATATTATGCCTCGAAAAAAACCAAAAAAGTGGAATCTGGTTTGAGTAATAAATCAGCGTAAGCAAGATTTTTAACTGAAAATGAAGCAGGAAAATGAGAACTGCACATAAACTATTATAAATATTCTGTTTTATGCAAGAAAAGTGTAAGATTAAAATACATCGGGTATTACATTTTCAAAAAATGTAACAGCTACTTTATTTAAAAGTATTATATATTATTGTATGTAAATATAGTTTTTTCAATGTTTTGAGCATTCACTTTGAGATCCATAATAAATTATAAATATTTATTTATTTATTTACCTTGTTTTCACATGGATCACGTAACAAAAGTTCTCTATTATTTTTCTGAATTCGCAAACCACCTTATAGAAAATAATCATTCGTACAACTTAGAAAAAGTATTAAACATATTACACGTAGAAAATAAAACCGTTAAATTAAATAATTTAGAATACTTAGAAATTTATAAAGCCATTAATAAGAAAGAAGATATAATTAATAACCAACTAAATACCTTAAGTAATTCACCAATTTTAAAATTGTTTCCGTTAAATAAATAAATAAATATAAAAATTATATATACGACATATAAGAATAATATTAATAATAATTAAAAAAAAAAAAAAAAAAAAAAAAAAAAAAAAAAAATATATATATATATATATATATGTACCTAAACCACTTTTATGTATTTATCTCTTCCTTCATCCTTGCAACACTACCTATCTCCCTCTCCTTTCCTGATAGACAAACCCCCACCCCCTCCCCCTACAAAAAATGTGTTACACCACTTATAAGTACAACGCAGCTCAGTTATCTCTTAACTAGAGAAGGATTGAGAAAGACTACGAGTTAGTCGAAGCTGCAGTCTCCTAATAGAGAACTTTTGTTACGTGATCCATGTGAAAACAAGGTAAATAAATAAATAAATATTTATAATAGTTTTTTGTTTCAAAAAGTCTGTAGGTTAATGTTACTTTAAGCTCCGGAGTTATTTACTACTACTCTTTCGAAATACCGTTCGACCAATTTATTGATAAGTTTCATAACATAAATATATTTTTAAATTTATTCCTAGAAAACCCATTTATCTCGAATTTTAATGATAAATAATCATTAAAACGACATGTTGTAATGTTTTTTTCCACAAATTCATTTAAAATTACATGGTCCGGCGAGAAATCTTTACAAATAATAAAGTCAATATTATTAATACTGTGCCATGTACACCAAGTTCTTGTATTCTATAAACATTGATTGAATATATTCGTATGCTAATCTACAGAATTGTTGAATGGTATCATCCGATTGAATCAATATCCAATCTGAATATATTACTGAGTGCTCAATTATCAGGTAGCCTATCTACGATTAGACAAATTACAGACACCGTGACAGCCTCAACTGTCTCTATCTACTTCTACAGATCTATGGTTTACTTCAGTGAAATGTATATTCAAGAGTTAGAACACTCGACTGTCATACGAGCAGTAGCGGATTCCAATACCACAAAAACATATATATATATATATTTATTTATAACCTTCACACATCACATTTGAAAGACGTACCACTGAAGTCCTATTGCATTGAAATTATCTCAAGTAAATGTTTTTTTTTTAACGTAATACAGTAAGACCCCGCTTAACGCCCTTTCGTTAAGCGCTGTTTCGGTTTTCGGAGATTCCCCGAAATTGTGCGTAGCGCCAGATTTTAAGTAAGAGTGAAGACATTGGACACTTTGTCCATATGACGAAATAGTGGAAGAAATAGTGGAATTATCGAAACGAACCGTTTTAGATGAGGTAAATGTGGAAGACGTCGAAGAAATAGTTCAAGAAACAGTAGCTTATCTTTCTAATGATAAGCTCAAGGATTTAACTGAGTAAGAAATAAACAAAAATATTGATAGTAGTGATTTCGAAGAAGAACAATAATAACTTTCGATGGCGTTTGTAAAAAGTTGTTTGACCACTATAACTGATATTATGGACCAATTTGTTGAAAATGATCCAAATTTTGACTGAAGTTCAAAAGCAAGACGGGGTGTTATAGATGCTTTATCCAATAATCAACAACTTCCAACAGAACGCAAAAGGAAATCGCAAGCGACATTAGATGCCTTCTTGACAAAAAGGCAGAAAATTGGAAACACAGAATAGACTGACTGACTTAGAATTTTATTTGTTTTTATAAAAATTATAAGTAAATCCGTTTAAATTGTTTTTATTTTTGTAAGAAATAAATTTTTGGTTTTATTTTTATTAAAAAACATAATTATTAAATTTAATACCTTACCAATTTTCTATCCATCTTCCCCTAACGCTATTATTTATATGTTGAGATTTATATGAGAGAGCCTCGTTAAGCGCTGTTTTGCATTACGCTCTACTTTGATGGAACGTATCCCCCGCGTTAAGCGGGGTATTACTGTACAATATATTTTTGGTGCGGTTGTTACTGTTTAACTACCATGTTTATTCTTTTGGAGCTTTCTTCGGTTAATATATCACATTATCAAATTTTCTACATTTAATAATACCTTAAATTTACCTCTTTGTTTGTCATAGTTCCAAAAAATCCAGATAAATACTTAAGTATACAGTGTAAAGTAACCAATAAAAGGTCACCCACAAATACATTAAGTTTCATATGTTGTAAATTTTTTGAAAATTATCAGTGGTATATGACCCGTGACGTTCTGGATCGTAAGCTCTTGCGTAACCACTAAGCCGCGCTCGTAAGTAATCTGTGGAATTGTGAACTGTCTTAATCCATTACGTGAGAAGCAGGTTCCACTTTCCTGTGAAACACACGCGCCTAAGAGATAATGGCTGCCTTAACCCTTTCACGCATGACGTATATTTAAAGTAGCGCTGCCATTTAATTTTATACATTACACTTGTACTACCATTTTACATATTCTTCAATATACACAGAAAAACAAAAGCAAATGGTCACACAAAACTACTGCGTAGAACCTTTGTTTAGCAGCCATGGCTTATAGGACCATGGACATATTACGTCATAGTTATATACCCTCATTTACTTGAGATAATTTCAATGCAATAGGACTTCAGTGGTACGTCATAGTTATATAGTGTATGTAAGTATATGCACAGTTATTTACAACCCAAAAGAACTGGCACATATAAAAGCCTTGAGAATTTATTTCATAGAGTTAAGACAAGGTATTGAATACTGTTTGACGAAAAATATTTGGAATGATTATTTGATTAATTTTACATTTTTACTTTAAAAAATATTATGTATTGTCTTTATTATGATATTTTTCTACTTCTTGTAGGGTGTTGGTACAAAAAAATGTTGAATAAATGATAAAAGTAAATATATGTTGATACAGTTTTTATTAAAATTCAATTGCGTATTTATCATACTTTTTAATAGATTTGTGTAGAAAAATACTTGATCACAAAAACTTGACTTTTTTTTCTACGAAGCTTTTTTTGTAAACCTGATATGAAAGGGTTAAAGTGAGTGCCTGAAAATAGAAGCGAGAATGCTTTTATTCAGCTGAAACAACGCGACGCGGGTGTTTCAACTGAAACGCCTGAAAGAGGGGTTAATACGCATCCATTTCAGGAAAAAGAGAGACCCGTTGTAAGATGTAGGGACTGTTATTTACCGACTGTTTCAATCAGTGTTTATTCTTGTGTTTATCAAAATAGAATATGTTATGAATATTTTTAACATTTATAACATGATGATTAATAAAATATTTATTTTCTTAAGTATTAATTGAAAGTTTTTGTTTTTTAAAGAGAAGCCATTGTTGTAAAATATGCATGTCAATTATTGTAACTACAGTTAAAAAAACTTCATTTTAACCCTCGCCTTACTATGTTAAAAACTTCCGCGCGTCCCGATGGTGTGTACTCGTTACACATTCTGATTTAAAGTGAATAAAATGAGTAGAAATTCGAAAAAATGAAAATATTCAAAGATATCGCTTAATTTTACAATAGTTGATGTCAATAAGCAGTAATAATTGACATTTAATAGCTAAAAACATAAAAACATCAGACGAAGACCTCAAACGGCCAGACGCACCTTCTCGTGTGAAATTCCGAGAGATACTAACATTACTTAGCCTGTCGATATATCCATGTGCCAACCCGCATAGATATAATTTCGAACTAGGCAACCAACTGAGGTTTTCCATCTCGCTCACTCATATTAGTACGTCAGCGAGAGTGAGGAGTATAGATGCCGCCGCATCTGTGTATTTTTTAATTTTATTTTCGCACACGCTTCCGGCAGGTCCAATGATTCATGACAGTTGACGCGTCTTGATTGTAGTGGTGAATTTATTCCGGATTTTAGAAAAATATTTCCTGCTCCCGATGAGTACCTATTATTATAAATATTTTATTTTTTTCAATACGTAAATGTATTAAGGAGGAATACCTAAAATCTGAACCCTGTGTGTATTATATTTACAGAGATATTTAAGTTATTACAAGCAATGTGTAGTCGATAGACATCACCGGGGAGGAGAGGTTAAGGCAAAACAAAAGAATAATATTTTCATCCATAAATAATAATATTCAAAGATGGATTTTAATGTTATAATAAAAACGCCTTTTATGCTTCAATGAATCTATTCAGAAAAGTTTTTCTGTATCTGAACATTTATTTATCATATTCTTAAATGTAACATTACTTATTTGTAAATGATAACCCTTATTTAATGTTTTGTCCATTGTTATATTTGCACCCAAAAAATATTCCAAGTCTATATATTTATATAAATAGTTCCCGATTAAGTATAAATCCCATATATAATAGTTGTTTATCGATCATCATTTTTAGGAGATCAGATGATAAGTCAAACGCTTCAGAGACTTCATACTTTGCTTATTTCAGATTACAATATATAAGACATGTATGATAGTGTTGCTTTTGGGCTTAGCCGTGTGTTGCGAATTTATTTTAATCAATATTTCGACCGCCATTGCAGGGGTCTTCTTCAGGATTGATGATTTAGATGTCAGTTGGTGTCAGGTTATCTTATATCACGTACACGATTCTCCGGACCAATGAAAATTTAGTATGTAGTTACCATGGAAATAATAATAATAATAAACAATTACACTCGTGATATAAGATAACCTGACACCAACTCACATCTAAATCATCAATCCCGAAAATAGACCCCTGCAATGGCGATCGAAATATTGGTTAAAATAAATTCGCCACACACGGCTAAACCCAAAAGCCACAATATCAAATCTGGCTGTCAAAACCTAAAAAGTTATATACATGTTTGTATATTAGTATTGAAAATTTATCAAGCATTTATCTTGTAAGCAAAGAAATAAATTATGACTCGTAAATATAGATATCTTGCCGATGAAATATAACGAGTATTGATTAACCGTTAAAAATATTCACTTACCGGTTACGTTGTCCCTAGAAAGCAGTTTTATTTGGTGATTCAATGAGATACTTAGCCAAAAGACCCGGAGTTTGTTAGTAATTGATAGTGAGATCATGCTACCGCGTCTGTATTAATGTTCTCTTGCAGACAAAAACCAGTTTACGCCAAGTGTTGTTTTTTCGGACTAGATTCGAAAGAATTAAGGGATTTTGTTAACAAATAAACAAGGCAGTGTAAAGTGTGTACTTATGTACTGCTTAACGAAATACAGAGATACATATACTTTTTTTCTGTATATTGTTCTTTTAATTAGATAAAGTACTAGAGGCGCATTATTTTAAGTGTTGAAGTGTTATAGTACTGAAAAAAGAACATTAATTTATGTAATTAATTTAGTTGTTTGTATAAACTTGAAAAGCAACATTCTTTAATACTTTAAAATTTAAATGTTTTTTTAAATTTTATGATAGTTTTTTCTTTGTAATTTATATTTTTGACATAAACCGAAAAACTGTATGTTAGTACCAACACACGCATAATTATATTTGAATTTCTTTGTTAACATTTAATAATGTTATAATATTGATAACACGATATTGAATTATAAACATATTGGCAACCATTTAATAACTAAAATTTACTTCAATGAACTAATTAAACTAAAAGCTACTACAATTGGTAATAAATTGTCATTTTATCTGTTTTTGGACTCTATCTACTAATGGTCAGGATGGTAACCCAATATATTTTTAAATTATGATTAACTAATCACGCAAAATAAACAGAGAATACTAGAGCTGTAGTATTTTCAAGTACCTTTGCTCCCACAATAAAGTTATATGTTTTTTATTGTAACTTAAAGTGTATATTACAAATGGGATAACAAGGAATGAGAGAACATAGTTGTAGAAATTTTTGTTGACCAAGTGCTCCGGATATAGTTAGAATATTGATATATTTTATTATTAGTAAATTATCTGAGTTTAAAATCGGCATTTTCTCTACTCCTCACATAACCGCAAATTTCAATTCCGTTCATAATGAATTAAATATAATCTATCGAGCAATTAAATTTCAACAGGCATTCAGAGAGGCCCGAATTAGATTTCCTTTGTAGACTGCAACGGTGCGGTCCTGCCCTAACTACCTACTACTCACAGTTCGCAACTATCGGGCTGTGAGTGTTCCTATCACTGCAGTGGTCGAAAACGCGGTGTAGGATAATATTTATCATTTTTTGTACTCGTAAAATAGATAATTTTATTATTTAAATACATGGTTTAGAGATATGAAAAATACAATTATATTAAAAAAACCAAAACAAATAAGGACTTTCGTTATTTTCAGGCTTAGAAGTAAAACGCGACTAGAGTCTCTTATTCTTAGACGCAAAACTGTACCAAAAATGGTAAAATCCACACGTTGGTGCACTTTTCAATTCAGAAGGTAAATACTAAATAAAAAAGAAAAATTTCTGTTAAACTTGTTCTATACACTTTAACGATAGCCAGCAAGAGTAAATTCTGCCAGAGAAGCACAGTAAGAAGCATGAACTTACGGTGGTTACAGTTCTTCTTCGTAGTATCTATCCAGTGGATTAGTTTGCAAAAACAAAATCTCGATCTCCTCTTATCTCAACCTTAACGGTGATGAAAAGAGTTCTTACTACATTTTTTTATTTTAAATAAACTGTCAAAAATTGACTTTGTACCACATGAATCTCAGTTATATAAAAATGTGATACAGTTTTCCCGTACAAAAAAATACTATTAATATTGAAAATACCTTTAATACAATCTTCAAGAGTATCGTCTTGGAAGTAATTGGGAAGTATACATAGTATTAATTGACATTTTTGCTGGTGAAAACAATATTCAGGATAAAGTAGAATAATAGCGACGGATGTGTATGGCTGAAATTCATGGCAATCATATATTCTAGCTTGGAGGATGGTAGTTAAAAAATATAAATACAAATCAAACGTGTATCAAACATAAATTAAAGTTTTAAACATATCCTCGGTAGGGTTGAACCACTCCTTAAAGTTGATGACTGATTATTTTGAATATGTATAAGGTTACGTATCCCTGCACCACCGTACTCTACGAGATTCAATCAAGCCAGCTGTGGGGTGACTCGTCAAAGCTTCTGCCTCCACCCATCAATTATATCTTATTGGTCAGGGGACTTCATCCCAGGAAGAGAGGGCGACAACTGAGGCAGCGCCGCAGAGCAGAGAGAGGCCTAATTAACGAAGTGCTAATTGTCCTTGCCGGTTAATGATTTGACCGATACGACTGTAATAATGTCCTCCTATATCACAAAGTGACCCATTAATTGCCTCCGGAACGAGATAATTTGAAGTTGTTAAAAATAGATTAGCATTTCTAGCCTTAATGACACTATTTATCGGAAAAGGTTGAGTGCTTTGCGAAGAAAAAGTTCGCCTTTTATTGTATTCGGCTTCTGGATATAACGATGTTAAGTATTTTCGGATTGTTTTCATCTCAGGATTATTGGAAAATTAATAGTGTATAATTAATTATACTTATTTTCGGTAAGCAATCTTATTACAGTTTTCTACGACAATTTTATGTAAAAAACAAAAATATTTTTTTTCAGTATTATTATACAACAGTTAAGCCTAACGGTAATGAAAATATCGTGATATAAAGTATATATATAAAGTGTATAAAAAATAATTTTAGTAATAAGTGCATTGCTGAAAGATAGTCAATATGTGGGTAATGTTATACCCACATATTGTTTATCTCCCAAGAATAATCTATGTTCCCGTTGGGACCTCCGGGTATACAGGCGTTCTGGGACAAGACATAGATAATCCTAGCTTACAGAACTGTGAATCGACAATTTTTGGTGTCCATGTGCTCCAAAATGGAGTTGATATTGTAATTTCGATAACAATATTAATTATAATACTAATAAAAATTGCAATCAAATTACAAATTCTGCTATTTTAGCCTTTTCTAATTTTTATTTTGCCTAATTATACGAGTATTATGGAAATAAGATGCGTAGACTAAGCAGTCTAATATTTCCAAAGTGTCAATTTATATTCAGATTTAACCTCGGTGCCAGACGATTTTCTTGGAAGTATTATCATTTTGCATGCAATTAACTTTCCCATAAGATAAGGCCAAACGTTTTGAAGTGTAATTATAAAGTAAAAAGAGAATTCTCAATTTTTCTATACAATTTAAAAAAAATGCGCTCGAAATATCTTTCATTTTTTTTGCTCTGCATATGTTTACCTGTCATAGTTTTTCTGATTTAAGTTTAATCAGCTCAAACATATCTTGTCACTGGCTTACATATTAAAAGCTCACTTTATTATTGGTAATCGTAAAGCCTCACGTCTATTAGAAAGCACTGAGATTTTTACTTGTGGAACAATTTAATGAATTCAATTTTTGCAGTGCAGCGTGCGCTGCAAACATAATATCTTCAGAAAGATAATTTAGCTTATGACTTTCACCGTGTTTTAACATGGATCTCGTCGAACATATCTTAATAACATTGAAGAATTTTGCATTCACTGAAAACGCTATCAGATCTTTGTTTACGAACAGTTTTACTTTAGATATACTTTGAGAGACATTGCGAGATGAAAAATTAAATGTGACTATCAATAGATGGCTTGACAATAGTTGATAATAAGCATATGTCACATCTATTTAGTGGATATAGTTTGCGATCTAAATAAGCGGATATGGAAATAGTATACAGGAATGAGTTCTTGGAAGCTTGTCTTCAGCGTCGTAAAAATGATGTTACTCGTATTTCAGAAGACCTTCGTGTTCTGAAACATAGTTTTCAGCAAAAGGCTGTATGTAGCACGTAATAAAATATTTATGCGCGCTAAGTTTCATTTACATAAAAGGGTTTGGAGCAAGACCGTTTCGGCAAACATATACACAACAAACTTTAGAGAGTAACTTGTAATATACTGTTTGAGAATCGAGTTTCATGCAAATAAATTATAATTAGAACACATGAAAAATTAAAGAATTAATATTTAATCAATTCGACATGTTATACAATAAACACTTTATTACAATAACCTAGTATTAATTTTCACAATAACAAATATTACAATTCTTCATCGTCATCATTTTCAATTTATGACACCAATTTGTGCTAATTTTTAAATAAAATATTACCTATTTGAAGGGTGAGTTGCATCACTAGCAGTTGTCAAATGTCATTTTAACGACGAGCGTCGGAATAAATGTTTCTTCGTTAAAAAATATCCGACTTAGCTTATTAGCAACATGACTTTTCACTTAATATAACAACTCTTGTTAAATTAAATATATAAATAAATGATAATCCGTTAGTTAAACTCAATCGAATGTTAATTTAAACAACCTATATTTACAAGTAGAATGCTTTGTATATATCATTTAATGCATTAAATCTCTTTGTATCCGTTAAACTGGGGTTTTGAACCATTAAACTCTTGAAAAAAATATTATTTATAATATATACAAATCAACATCCATAAAAATTCAACTTTTTGTTGTTGTTGTTATATGTGAATTTTACAGGAATAAAATTGCAGCCTCGCGTTTTCACTCACCATATTCCTTGGTATACGATAAAAAAAACACGTGTTATGAGGACTCCACAGCAAAATTATAACTCTAGGCTGACGACGAGTTGCCTGTTATATAAGACTAAGCATGTTATGCTTTGTAATTTATTTACATCATGTTATACGCAACGCGTGACGTTAATTATCCCTTTTATGAGTGAAAGATACACCCGACTGCGGTATTTTTCTATTTAACATAACGTGAGAGGATAATTCTCGGGATTTGACCAAAATTAAAGCGCTGTCATACAAGTAAAAGTGAGTTTGGTTCCCATCGAGATCTAAAATTAAAATATTTTTATTTGATCATATAAATTCGCTCTCATATCCTCCTGTATATAAAGTGTGAATTTTTCATTCAAGTTAATACAAATTTTCGAAAGTGTTTTTTTTTAACAACTTCAGCAACGTTTTTAAATGAAAGACATTATTTTATTAAATAAATACCGCACATAATTGTTTTTTTATAAAATAAGTTTTATTTAAAACGATTTTAATGTATGAAAGATTTATAAAATACTTATTTTAACAATTATTATTTAAGAATTTTCATACCTTATACAAAAAGTTAACTACAAACATAAATTTTAAGATCTATCTGATTAATGCCAGGAATCTGTATGAGAGTAGAAAAAAATTAGGAAATGAAAATAAGATATATATGACCCTTATTAAGGTACATAAATAAAAAAACACATTGATAAATTCCAGTTGCTTGTAAGCAAATTAAAGCTTATCTACCTGAAAATATGTCAATCATTGTAAATCCAACAGTTTAAACCTCTAAATCACCTTGTGATGGTATTCTCCTGTGTGTATTTACAAAAAATACCTCACTCGGGCGCTCGAGAGGAGGAGGTAGAGAAAATTTATTCAACGCATTAGCGCAAACATATTGTTAATGAACGCAGTAAATTATATGCTGGTATTTTCAGCTGATGAGAAAAGTTTCAGGCTCTGGACCAGTTTCAGGAAGCCGCTGTAACCGAAGGTCCGAGTCTGTAAAATTAATTGCAATAATTACCTCAAAGCAAAACTGTTTTGATTGTTATCATAAAACAGCAAACTACGTTCAATTAAGTAGTTGAATTGAATTATGCACTTTAATTAGTATCAATTTTAAAATTGTTCCACGTGCATAATTTCATGTAAGAAAATATTATTTATTCTTTGCAGAGTACTTCATGAAAATTCAAAAATAATAATTTAATTTCACGTTTTTTCTGTCAATAGTATGAAAAACAACGGAAAGTGGTATTTTAATTTAAGCATTTTGGTTTGTTTTAAAAATTGTACTCCTAAAGCGCTTTTATTCTATGCCGCTAATTTATACTGGATTATTAGATTTTACAATGTTTTTTATTTCAGTTGAAAGATATATTTAAGACGACCATAAGTAATAAACATTTTAGATTTATCCATTATTCTGCAAAGCATTCAATGTCTCTATTCTTTAGGAATCTTCAGGAATATAAAATGCGCTGTTGTAATAGCGACGTTGTAAAAACGTAAATGATTACATTGCCTTCATTCAAAATGGCAATTGCAGTGTATTTTGCAACAGTGTATCATTTAACCTCTCGCAGGAATGCATAAATCTTACAGATGGGTTTATACTGAGCTGTACAAGACCAGAAAATTTGTTTTCGTCGTGAAATTTTCGTACCTTTTAAGAAAATTACCATCACCGGCTGCATCTTAAAGTTGATAGTCAGGACTTTGTTTAAAAAAATATCTTGACGTGCTACTTGTGACCGAGTATGTTTATTCGTTGCCTATTATTTTATTTAAGATCTTTTCAAAAAGTATGTTCTCGCCTTCCAAATATTTACGCAACGCAGTTATCAGTAAGTTACATTTTATCAATTTGTACTTGCTTTGCTCTGAATAAAAACTTAGATATTTTTCCAAATATTTTATGCAACCGTAAAACATAAAACCAGATTTTTTTGAAGATTAACTCGATTAGTTTGTCAAACTGTATACTTATGATTAAATAATGGATCTTTGTTTGTCTTAAATTAAAATAATAAATAATTCCATTATAACTGAAAATTTGTATAGTTTCCATGAAGTATTATTTTTGCATAAATAAAAATATTGTAGAATTCAGTTGAAAATCCGTCAATAATAATTTTAATATGTATTATCTTTTTTAAATGATAAAATTCATTTTCTATAAGAAGTTATATAAGTCACCATAAATATACGCCATAAATTTAATTCAGCCAACTCTTTAATAACTGTTGTACTTTTCATAAAATCAATGCTTGCAGACATGGTGAAAATAATAAAAGTATTATTTTATTTATTGGTAGTATAACAGAATTGTCTAACAAGTTTTCTTGTTCTGCCGATTTATGTCAACTTTATTTAAATAAACAGAGCGCCGATTCGTCCGCCGAAATCTGATCAAAATAAATATTATCCGAGGCAACCCTTTCCTCCACATACGAAAATATCTCCTATAAAACGGCCCACGGATTCTTTGTTCTATTTATTCCACGATCGATAGGATCCCGGGTATTTATAAGCCAGCGAATACCTGGATATTGAGTAAGACACGTCTCGTAAAATATTCATCAACCTAGATACATTAATAAGTTGTGCGAGTGTGACAGCCCTACTTCTCAACGCTTCAGAAAATTATTTTATAATTATATATGAGAACACCGATTTTGTTTTATTATTAACGGCATTTATTATAATTAACAGCACTGTTACGTCTGATTTCCAATACATGAATTACTGAATTTCTACGTGTTTTGCTGGCATACATGTGAACTCTAAGTATTATATGTGCCCATGATTATGAAAGTGGTGTAAGCCATATGTCATTCGTTCTGAGATATTTAAAGGTTTGTGTTTTGATGTTGGTTGAAAACCAATGAAACTCGTTTATATGAGTTAAGGCGAGGTTATCATAATGCTCAATAAAGAGAACAGATACCGAAGAAATTAATGGTATTTTATTGAGGTTAACAAAAAAGCACCTTAAATAACCTGGTTGCAATAATTTTTTGCGACTATATAAGCTTACTAGAGAGTGAATATGGAAGAATCATATATAATCAGTATTTTTTAAGACTAAGATCTTGCCTCATGTGTCCAAATATCTTATTTTTATAGAACCTTGTATTAAGTAACAGAGTTCTCAATATTTTAATTATAAATATAATGTATTTGAATTTGCTAACACATAAAAGTTTTATTTATTTTTTATTATTTGAATATTTTTTTAGAATATTTCAGAGACTGCCGAGAAATATCTGCAACCAAAAACAAATAATTTCGCCGGAGTAAAACAAATGATAAATTAATTAAATACAGTCGATTCCGCTTAATTGGGACAGATCGGGACTTGGTCATTTTGTCCCAATTAAGCGGACGTCCTAATTAAGCGAATTTCACAAAAAAAAAATGGATTTGGCAACTAAGGCCATTAACCAATAATACACACATAAAATTAAGGAATGCATATTTTTTTCGATAATTTTATTTTATGAGCTCTTGGAAACTGTAAATTACATATAGGTAATATAATTGATCATATAAATTACGAATATGTAATATAAACTATTAAGAAAAAAAAATTCTAATTAAAATAATAAATGTGTAGGTACAAACAATTTAATTCAATGCAAAAATAAGTCAAGTGTAGTCTGTATTTTGTTTTTGTAACATTTCACTTCTACAAAATCAGCACAGATATTCAGTGCGGATGTAGGGCTCCCTTCATTTCCTTTCTGCATAAAATAACGCTGTAACACTAACTTACATTTTTTTGCCTCCTGTTTAGTCACAGGCACAGATGACTCATCATCATCATCGTCATCTTCGTCTAATTTTTCATATTTTGATTTAATACCTTCTACAACTGAATCCTCACAGTCGTCATTATCATCATAACATGGTAAATTGTTATCTATTCTTAAAAATTCTTCATAGTTAATAATAGGAACTTGAATTTACTGTCCCAATTAAGCGGAATGTTGTCCCAAACATATAAATTTACTATTGGTTGGTTTCTGTTCTTTGAGATTTGTCCCAAATATGCGGCTGTCCCAATTAAGTGGTGTCCCAATTAAGCGGAATCGACTGTACATGGATTTTTAAGCTATTAAGAAATATTTCATTAATTGTATACTGGCATATAAAAGGTTGAATCGACCTTTTCAGTTATGTAAAAAAATTCCCTTCAATTTTTTTCGTAAAGGTTCTTGCATACTTAATGGCAGTAAAAAAAGTAATGGATCACCATGTATGGGCATATAGAAATAAAATAACATATGTGGAAAAACGATAAAAGCTCAGAATCCCTAATTTTGCGTTTTTTCCTCAAAGAATTGAAGATAAAATACAAAAAATGTATATTTGACTAATGCCTTTAAGTTGGAAGAATGTGACTAGAATTTTATTTCACACATTTTCACGCTCTTCAGTATAGTTTCTGAAGGAAGCACGATACGATCAAACGATGTTCCTTACAGTGTTACTGAAAAACGTGAAAGACGTACTGAATTTTCCCAAGATGTTTTCCTAGTAAGAGAGTATGCTATATCCTGAAAACTTTTATTTAACGAGTCTTCAATTGAGTTTTTTCAGTTGTGTTCCGCCAAATCGCAAGAGAGCTTAAGATTTTGAAAAGAAAGAATCTAGGGTCTTTTGGTGTTCTCTCCGTATTCTTGCTTATTGTTTGCTCAGCTACAAATCTAAGCTCAAAGAGATTTATGAAGCCATTACGATCATTAAGGGTTCCTACGTTGGAGGCTCCAGAAAGGATATAAACTTTAAGTGGTTCGTATAAAAGAAAAATAAATGGAAATCGGTCGAACTCTGCTTACGTGACTTGCAAATTATTTGGGAACAAAAGTGCATGAAATAATGCTTGAGAAATGTAAAAGTGTGTGTGTGTCAGTTGGGCGTAAATAGTGGATATAAAGTTCTATATATAGTTGAACAATATCACTTATTCCAAGCAGATATATTTATTCATCGCTTATGTATATAACACTTTTATTGTTTATTCATTTTTATTATTAAAGTATTTTTAATGGTTCCCGCATTTCTAGAAATATTAATACAAATGATAAAATTTGAATTTCTAATCTTTAAGCAATCATATTATAAAAAACTATTATCAGTATCGTGATAAGATAGTGTTGTTATTTTGAAATTTATTTTATTACCTATTATATACCATTAAGAAACTACTTATTTATAAATAACTTGTGATATCGGCTTGATGTAGCTCTTTTAGGCTGATGCCAAAAAGCCTCGAAAAATGATCTTTTGTCTCTTATTTTTGTTCGCTCACCTGACATGCACATCTAATAATGTTAGTTTTAATTATATCAAATTACACGGCGTTTGCATGTGCCAGTTTGCTTGTTATGACAGTTACTCCATTTCATGTTGGTGCAACTGTCATATTTAATTTGCTTTTTGCCGTGATTATCTTGGCGGCGCTGGATGAAACAGTGTTCCGGCAGCTGCCAGTTAACTCTTGTCCGGCTGGCGAAACGCCATACCGGTCGGACGAGGAAATCAAGTCTTTATTAAAAATAAATGCGAATTGTGCTTCAATAACAAGTTCTTTGTGTTGTTAATCTGCCCCTGCAACCTTCCTCCACACGGCCACGTGACCAACCCGCGACTTGTCGTTTATTTTAAAGACGGGGGATTTCACTTGTTTCATTTTCAGTGACAATATTTATATGGAATTAAGCTGAATTGCTTAGATGTATTCATTTATTTCATCTTAATATTTTTAATGCATATAATAAATAAATGTGAATATTTACTTTGTTAAATTCGAAACGAAAACTACATATTTTATCATATTGAAATAAAGTGTCAAATATTTAAAAAAGTTAACATTTCTAACTATAAGATACAATAATTTATTTCCCCCAAAATTTAATTCCGAACAAAACGAGCCATCGCTATTTCCATAACCTACCTAAGGTTGGTGCGTTTTTTTTTAAATTTAAGAATACAACTTTTTTTAAAATACGTGTATAATATTTTTAAATTTAATTAAAAAGTTATTTACTCCTTATGTTTATCTTATGTTCTGGCAGAGAAAACTGGAGCAACATTTTATATTTATGACAAAGGCTCTGTTAGAAAATTGCGAAACATTTCTTTTTATCTTCAGTAAGCTAAGAATGTTTTTGAAATGTTTATTATTTCTGCTTAATTTATTTTAATCACGTACGTTAATAAATGATCAAAAAGATTTGAGAAAAATAGCTGACACTAATTGTAGATTCATTCTTTTATTCATTTTATGATAATACTCGCAATAAAAAGAGAAATCTGCTTAACAACATTGAATAGTACAAATATCAGCAAAAAACAGCTGTCGTGTACTGTATTCATTCAGTGTCAAGTAATATATTTCAATATTGTGATACATCCGCTCATGTTTCCATAGAAAAATATTGAATTGACTGCATTGGAAATCAGTCAGATTTGTCTTTCAGAAGTAAACATGTCGCTTTCTGGTGTCGCCAGTTGCAAAAGATGTCTGATTATAAAAAACAAATTATGATATTAATTTATATTGATAAAAAAAAATTAAAATAAATTTAAATTACTGAAAAATTTCTTGGTTCTATTTAAAGGATTTAATGAAAAAGCTTATTTTATTACAAAATAACATCAAGATTATTTTTAATTAAATTATTTTGAAGGCTATTCTAACAAAAGGTAAAAATACGAATCTAGGTTAAAACTATTGAAAGCTTTACGACTATACTGCAATTAGAATAATTAGTGTGGCAGTTAAGTGGGTCTCCTTTATAATGATTGTGTAAGTTTTGGCGTCGTAAAAAACGCTTCCACGTCCGCACCGTCTCCGTATTGTACAAAGCACGGTGGATCACAAGACTTGCTTCGGTATGCAAGTAGATTGATTTGGTATACAAGTAGGTTGATTCGTTAAGCAAGTAGGTTGATTTGGTTTAGAAGTAGGGTCAACTGTGTTGAGTGAGGCTACCAAATTGTTTTTGTAGATGTTTTATGCAGGTGTTTTAAATTAATATGTCTTTTTAAAAGACATATAACAATGAAAGTGTTGGATTGGTTTTGAAGAGTGATACATAAAGATACCTTTAATATGACTTGATTTATTATTATTAAGCATCTGTTAAAGCCAATATAGTTGTATATTATATAGATTATTACCTTCAAAGCAGATGACTGTGAGAATACTTGGGTGTAAACTGATTAAATTTTGTAAAGAACGATGAGGTTAGGGAGTGAACAAGGCAACCTTTCATAAAGCAGTTAGTCAAATAGTAATGGTAGTTGTAGTTAAAACATATGCTTCGAATGCCGTAAGAGAGCATAAACTTTATTACTATCTTCTAGAGATCAACATATGAGGCACAGTTCATGTCCTAGAATACATGTTTTAAATAATTTGAAAAGTGGCACCATCTGGTATCAAAAACATAAGAATCTTCTTTTTGTAATAATTTAAAAGACACAAAATGTGCATTAAATGTTTTATTCATTGAGTCAGATGTAATAATGCATCTATCGTATGCTACTAGAATTCATCATGTATTAGGTTAGTGTCACTTCGGATAGCTCTAGTATTGGGATCATATAAAATTGCTTATCAAGCCCTATGAAAGGGCTTCTCAAACTTCTAAAAGGTCTTGCGGAAGAGGTCGCGGGCCGCACTTTGCAAGCCCCCTGGCGGTTGGCGAAAGTTCTTCGCTTTCACCCGAACTTTCTTAAGTGACTATAAAGTGTTCTTATGCGGCCGGGTCGAGCCGCGGACAAAATGTTTTTATCTTCCGTTTTGTATATAAACTGAGCCTCACTGTACTCATTCAAGTACTGGTCGTAAACCGTATTTTTGAGTCTATTATATGCGATGTACTGTAAAGTAACGTGCGCTTAAAGTTAAGTATTTATATTTTTTAGCAACAAGCACGTTCATCATCATAAAATATTGGTACATACTTTGTACAAAGACACAAATCCCTACCACCTCTCCTATTGAACATAAATGGGTTCGACCATTTACAAAATATTATGTAGCTCAGTTGTCTCTTGACAGTGATGGATTGAGGAAGGATACGAGTAAGTTGAAACTGCAGTCTCCTAAACATAGGCTATATCTAACGTGATCCATGTAAAGACAAGGTAGATAAAATATATTTTCTCTTAAATAATATACGCGTATAATACATCGTAGTGCGTCGAATAATATATCATTAGAGGTTAACTTTGAGGTCATGTTCTTGCTATCTTTAAAGACCAGATCCGTTGAGACAAGTAATTTTTTGGGTAAACTTATACAGGAGAATATCAACACATGGTGATAGTGATGCTGAAGTCTCATCGCTGGATTCTTAAACACTTATCATGTTACATATGGTTATGCAATGCATGTGGAGTGTTGATCCGCCAACGTCATAGACTACAGCCCGACATTTACGCACCATCCTTATCATTATAAGAAATTATTTGGAAAGCCCATGGAAAGTATTTGGTTTGAGTTTGTTTTGAGAATGTACCACTTTAGGAATACTTTGAAAAATATTCTTAACTATCTGCTGTTTATAATGGTTAAGAAAAAGACATGTTACTTTAATAATGTCATTAATTTTTACTTTTCCATCGATCTCACTAATTATGTTTACGAGTATATGGGAAAAAATATATTTATTTAATATATTTTAACGAAATAATTATTAATTAGTTCATTGTTTTATTTTATTGCAGTATTAAGACGTTTTTATTTGTTAAATTAATAGAGTCTACAAGATTTACTAAACATTACTATTAAAGTAATTGCAATTTTATTGATAGGGAATAAATAATTAATACAAGCCACTTTAGTAATGAAGTGGAATTATATTCAATTGAATCAAAGTAAAGATAAAAAAGGCTAATAAAAATGACACCTTAAAAAATGTTACTGACACAAATTAAAAAAACAAAGGTTACTTAAAAGGTTGAAATAAAAAATAACTACACCAATAACTTTATACTGCACAATGACAATTTGAAAAGTTCTTTTTGAGACACTGTAAACTCGAAACTTAAAACTGGCCCACTCTAAGTACATGGAGTGCTGTGTAGAAGGCACTCGAATAAGATATCTAACGGTCGTAAGAGTTTTCACTTTCTCCCCAAAAGTTACTTAGTAAATTTTATAACATCTTTCCTGAGACAGAAAATTAGTTCAAATAGCGGGATATTATGTTATACAATTGGCGCTAAGAGAATTTGTGAAAAGTGCGTAAAATTTGCTTAATTCATGATTTAAGTGTAGCATTAAGTACTTAAAAACGTATTTTTTATGAAAAGATAGCGCAAAAGTATTTTTTAAATAGAAATAATCAGTATTTAAGCAGTTATGAATTTAAATACAAAATATTAATCATTTGATTTATCTTTAATTTGCACTAGTCAATCTTAGTTTTATTTAAATTTATTTAAATCTAAAATAAAAAACAATAAGTTTCCTGAAAAAAATCTGGTGATCGTATTAATGTTTCTAATGGATATTATGAAAAATGTCTGATGAGTATTATACAGATGCGGAACTTCTTACATATTAATTAAAAAATTATTAATATAAGAACTTCATTTTAATTATTGTTCAATTACAATAATGCTTTACAAAATAACGCAATTTAATTCTCTTCCAAAGTTGCCTCTTAATTTACGTATTTTAAATATTCTTTTCATTATATTTATATTTAATTTTATTTTTAGATCATTTATCGAAGCAAAGTTTTCTTTCAACAGTTTAGTTATGTGGAATTACTTTTATATTTTTTCTTTTAGAAACACGACATTAATATGCGTTGTATGAAAATATGATAAGTTTAAAAAAAAAACACTTAATTTTGGCTTTACTTAAGATACTTACATGTATTTTACGTACATGTATTCTGTGTATCTATTTATTACTATTTCATCGTTAAATTCCAGGTACATGAACAATATTCAAATACACACTTTTATGTGCGTCTGTAAAAATTACATATTTAATTCAGCAGCTGAATTTATATGATATGCTAAATTTCAGGCGATAAAAAGATAAATGATTCTCTATTTACTCACATAATAGACCTAACAGAGGAGAGGGGAAAGCTCACGTGCAGAATAATTGCTTTGTATTGTTTTATTCCCGGCTTCACCTGCGAACACGACCTGAAAACTGCTGAATTAATCATGTAAGCCTTCTGCACAAGCTCTCGCGTTTCAGCCTGAAAAAGTTTCACGACTCCACGCAAAGTAATTTTTAGTGCTCATCTATAATGCCAACTGCATTTTTCAACTACATTTTGTAACCGTTCACATTAATTTAAATACATATTTTGAGATTTTTAGGACATTCAAAAAAAAAGTTTTTTTCACATACTCTTTTCCGTTCAGACTTAGCCGGACTCTTTTCCGTCCAGTATTGATATCTTGATGAGACACATCAAAAAAGACGCTCACAAAAAAGCAGCAAATATTTTGTGAGTGAATGAAGGCTTTCTCGTGACTTAAATGCACCACAGCAACAAACTGACCCCAGACTAGTTCAAGCGAAAACAATATTTCAATACAGCCACATTTTATAAACTCTTATCACTCTAAAAAGTCATTGGGATGTGATTCGAAACAAAGCAATAAAAAAAACTACCGAGTTAACTTCAAACATTTGTTTTTTCTATATATGGTCTAGTTTTAAAGTAAATATTCGTGATATTTATATGATTACGGTATTTAAATCATCGAAGTAATGAAATTAAAACTTAATCAGTATGCTTAAATTTTTGTATAGCTTATTTAAGTAAGCTTGTAAGAGCTGAATTATGTTTTTTTTCAAATATTTAATATTTTAATTATAAATAATGATACTTGTATATATATTTTATTAAAAACTTAGAAAGTACATGTAGTAAAGAGTAGCTAACGTTTAAGACGTTTCTATTTTATATTCATGCTTCAAGACTTAGGCAAAATTTTAAGGGATGCAAGATCATTAAAACTTTCTACCCGACTAGTTTGTTTGAAAGTTAAGATGAAAGGTTTATATTGCACTTAATTTATAACTTTTGCCAAAACTTTATTAAATAACATTTAAGAGAAAGTTTTATACGAAAATCTTTTAAAATAATAGTTATAAAATGATATGAGAAAGCAGTTGAAAATGAACCAAATAATTTACTTATTCACAAAAAGCAAAGTATTTGGTCACAAATCATTCCTACGAGGTTAGTTGTAAATTACTGAAAAATCGACGAAATCATAACCTTTTTTAAAAGCGATAATAATTTTTCCTTCGCCACCCGACAGGAAAATGAAACGAGCTGAAATATATTCTTTATTGAGTGATTTATGACGTCACAATTTTATGTGAAAGCCTCCGGAGCTTGTACGGTATTGGACCAGGGCGCGTAATTTAAAAGGCTCTATTTTTCCTGTCATAAAATACGAAACAATTAGTTTCAACGTCAATTTATAAAATGCCCAATAAATAACCAATACTTTGTGGTGATTGGAAAATTTAGGTGCGTGAAAAATAACGCATCATTTTTATTAAACTAAGAAGCTTCTTTTTTCATAAATAATATTCCTAATTGTCTGTATAAAATTAAATATCGAGCACAAAGATGTTCACGTTAAAACGCTTCTAAAATACTATAAAAAATAGTGATCATGTCAAAGAAAGTATATGGTCAAAAGTTGCACTTACATAATCATGAGTACAGTTACATGATCAAAAAACGTATAAATTTTATTTTGATTGACTAACTTTAACATTAATAATTTAAAAAAAAATTGTAACATTTTTTCAAACTTATTTGACTTGAAAAAGTTTTATGTTATTGTGATATTATTAATTAAATGCTTTGATATGTTTCATGACTTTTTTATGGATATATATTTTTAAATTACCTCGAATTACTTATACTTCAATTCGAGAGTAATTATTCACTTTATAAATTATTTGATTGAAATTTTTCATGAAGTCGTCAACGAAAATAATTGAATTACTGTCTCTACAATGTGAAGTTGTATTACAAATATTTTCATCGTAAAAATAAACGAGAACACCTTTACAACTTTTTAACCTTTACACTTTAAAATCATAAATACTTTTTAATTAATTAATTTGTTTTGTAAGGATAACATGACTCGTTATATTTATACGAGTCTTAAATGTAAGTAAACAGAAACAATAAAGGAATGTTTTTTCTTCTTAGGCTGTAAACTAAGAAAATAATCAATATTAACACTTTGGGCTCATAGAACTTCAAGTTTGATTAAAAGTAACGAGAATGAAATTAATGTTCTTTTTTAAATAATGATTTTTCTTTTTCAAAATCGACAATCTTTGACAAAATCGTCCGGCAAGGAAATGGACCCATCTTATATATCTTCTTTGGATACCAACATAACTCACATCTGTGTGGATAAACGATGAATAGTTTAATAGACTGGATACGTACTAATAAACCAATGTGCTTAGAAGTCAGCTAAGCGATGAGCAAATTTATATGGGGCATAAGACTACTTTTAAATAACTGCAAATATTACTATCATAACACATACATTTTTGAAGCTTACTCACTACCCTAAGAAGTCATAAAATTTATAGTGTAGATACTTATAAAGGAAGCGTCAAATACAATAAAAGGCATTTCACGACAACAAATATTATTTTCACAGTATAAAACCAAAGACGTTTTTCATTCATTGAATTTTTTTTTTTTTCATTATATCATCGTATTATAGAAATAAAATAAAAAATCCTCACTTATGATAAAATGCAAGCGCTATGCATTTCAAATTTGTTTATATAAACCAAAATTATTCATTCTCTCTACTTTACTGTTGCGTCTCCTACGATCCGTAAGGAAATTAATTGAACATTTCTTCTTCTACGCGCGGTTCATTTCTTTTAGCTGAAATGCGATCTACGCAATACAACGTTCAGCATCTTCCCGCTATAGTCTTCTCACAACAACCTTCTTCGGAGCCACCATGAGCGAGGCCGGAATCTTAATTGAAAGGGGAGCCCTATCTGGGCTTACCATACGTCCTTAATCTGTACAGAATTTTGAAAGGATATCCACAAGGTAAGTAAACATATAATATATTTTTTCTAAATGATGATAAATTCAAATTAATAGTGATACAGTTAAAATAAAATTATGCCACTGTCATACTTTTTATCAGACGGTAACATTTTTTTTCAATATGTAAGATTTAAAAAGAAACAATATTTTCACCCATTAAATCAATATAATATCATAATGACTTAATGAGAGTCTAACAATTATTTTTTATAGACATATTCTATAAGAATATCGAAAAATGGTGATGTAAAAATGTCATACTTTGATTCTAAGATGATTGCCATTTTAAGAATAGCTAAGCGCCATGCGAGGAATTATGATCCGCAAGATTTATAAGGGAACAATTTGGAATCAACTCATCATTCATTTTTACAGTGAATCTATGAACGGACGTTAATGGAACCACTTTTTTATATTAATTTTGATTAATAGGCTATACATTTTATTTAATGCGCAAATGATAATTTTACACGAACTGAGAGTATTTATTGATCTTATAAATTTATATAAAAAATATATTGTCAGCTTAGCCCGGGATCGATCATAATTTCTGGTTTGTATGCAACCGTTTTACATTTATAACATACACGTCAAAATAATTGTTTTATTTTAATAAATAATACCTTATAAATGAGCAAATTATTAATAAGCGAAACTTTTCTTCTGATTCAGTTTTTTTTCATGTAGTATCATAAGAATAACGTTTTCAAATACACTTTTTTATGCATCCTTTAAGTAATGGTGACCCTGTACGTTCAGACGCTATAACAGGAAGGAAGCGTTTCATCATGTGGGTCTTAAGGCTTTAATATCGTAAGGCTTTTAAGCGTCACGTGACCGCCCGGCCTTGTCTCTACACCGTTCTTTTTATCTCGCCACTTGTTATCTCCGCTTGATTAGCGAAAGGGAAATTTCGGGTGCTTTTTCACCGACGTAGTTTTCATGAATGCCCTTCACGGAGCTTTTGTGATCCCCCCTCCCGCAACCACAGCCCCAAGCGTCAGTCTTCGATGGGTGGAGGGGGTGATTGATCACCTTGAGATTGTTGGTAATTTATGTCACAGATAATATGACGTTAATGTCACGAGAAACTTTGACATTATAACTTTATGTTATTTATCGTATTAGACACTTTTTTCACTCATTATTCGATGTCATAATTTTTTTTTATCTGCTGTGCCTTTTCGGCGAATTTGATTATTGATGTTAAAGCAATATATTTTGTTAAATATTTGCTAGTGAAACTATGTTTGACTCGAACGTTATACATTTTATATTCGATTATACGAGTGTTTTTTATTAACATGATTTTAAACATGAAAACGGTAGAGTTAATATGAAAAATGAGTCAAGGATATCCCTGTAAAACTTGTGATTGATGTATTATATGTGGTGTACGTGGTGAATGGATTAAAGATTCTAAAATAAGTAACGTTATTATTATATTATAATTTTGTGGTTTAGAATATTTATAATCCAGTTCATTAGTTCTTAAAAATATAAATATTGTGGCTTTGTAACATAGAGGTATAACTTTTCCCAAATCAGAAGTCGTAAGTAAGCTTGACCCATGACAAAATATATAGTTATTGATTTTACCACAATATAAATCTTATAAAAACCCTACAACTGCTGTGTAATTGACCATTCAACCATTGGTAGAAAATTCAATGAAATCATTCTATGAATGCAACCCATTAATATTGGATAGTAAATATAAACAACGTCTCTGTCTAACGATAATATAACGGGTCCGCCATCTAACGTTTTTTTTTCAACTAGTGCTTATTTCGTGAATTTTAACACTTAGCTCATGTCTGATTTGACAGATAATTAGTTTTATCCTTCCGCTAAACGAATATGGTTGTGTATACGCTTGAACAACGCTGGGAAATATTGCGACATTACTTTGAAAATCAGGCCATTTTTCTTCGAAAATGAGCAAGGAGTGGCCGTCACAGTCAATGGCGATCGTTGTCGGGCCATTTTTGTTCTCAAAAATTAAAGAAAAGGATATTGGCAACATTTAGTTTCAACAGGACGGCGCTACGTGCCACACAGCCGAAGCTACACTCGATGTTTTGCGCCCCATTTTCAAAAAAAAAAGTTATTTGGCGGACCCTTTATTTCAATATTATATATACAGTGGATAGCTATCCTTAATTTTCCAGTACCAATAAAAATATGATATAAGCGTTATCCATCTCAACTACACTCCATACAAATAATGTTTTCCATGATGTTTTATAATAATAAAATGTATGTAGTTTCTTAGTTGTATCGAAAGTGATAATCTCGTGTATATAAATAAAGGTACGAATATCTTTGCTTCGCTATATTTGCATGTCTTATCATTATTAAGCATGTAAATTTAATAAATAAAAATATTATTATTAAACCAACCTACACACTTATAATTTGCGAGTATGTATTTATTGATTAATGTTTTGTTTGCTTTTATAAATACATTCTTTGTTTCGGAAAATTTTAAATATCCATGACATCAGGTGCGCATTGGCTTTACAAATATTTCTGCCACTTTTAAATACATTTTATGAGTTATTTGTTATGAAATTTGAAAATATATAGAATTTAAATAACAATGAAATTTGAAAACTTGTACAATTATGTTGGATTTAAAATCGAAACTTTATTACAATTTCGCATTCACATGGAAACGTAACGTAAAAATATTATAATAATGGGAAATATATTAAAGAACATAACAATATGAAATATTTCTGAAGGCACTTGCGAAATTCACAACATTCGTTGTCACATAAATAGTAAATGATATTTAACTTTGTTGTAACATGCATCACGTTCAGAAACTGTTTTTCACTTACATTAGACCGCGGTTTCGTGTACTCTGTTCACATCTTCAGAAATTTACTATAAAGAACTCAGTGATTGTCACCTGCTATTGTATTTACCTGACATTCTATGGTTTCATCGAATACATAGTTGTAATATCAGTGATTCTCTAAGCCCTTTGGCAACGTCTGGTGTAATAAGAAGCTGTAGATTTAGCTTTCTTGTACCACATACATACTATTTGGAGCGTATGGTCTACACACAATAATACTCGTATATTAAGTCTAAATTTATTTAATTGTGTTTGGAAGAAAATATATATAATTTCTAAATACGCCAAGTCATTAACCTGTCACTCCTAATTACTATTAAAAAAATATTACTGCACTTCTTTGTGGTTCAAAAACATCATTGCAGGCTCCATGAGGTCTGCTTTTAGGGATGTTTTTTTTTTTTATGTAAACACATGCAGGAGAATACCGACAGATGGTGATATTAATTTCTGAAATTTCATCTTTGGAATTCTATGACGCTTACCATGGTGTATATGGCTAAACGCTGCATGTGGAGTGTTGACCCGCCAACGTCATAGACTACAGCCCGAGATTCACGCATCATCCTTTATTATTACAGGAATATACTATGAATGGGTGGTCTTCATGGGACGACTTTCATCTAAGACCAATTTTGATTAATAGGCTATGACTGATATTTTACGGGTAATGGATCAAATTCACACCACCCGGGTTCATTTTTTAGAGCTCATAATTCGATTAAAAATCTTTTTATTTTAAATCTCCGTCGGGGATCGTACCCACGACCTTTGGCTTAGAAAGCAAATATTTTGACCATTGAGATATGACCATCGGAAAAAAGTTAAGTATTGCAAGTGAAGAGTATCAAGCCGCTGATATAGAAAACAGTGTACTATTCACACATCGTTATGAGGCTTCACTGCGGTGGCGTTTAGGTTGTGTTTATGAGACAAATATTCAGTTAGTTCTAATTTTGATTAATAGGTGATGTTTCGAATTTTTGGAGTAAAGGACCAAAGCTTATAAATTAACTGAAAATCTGAGTTATTATTAACTTTTGTCGGGGAACGAACCCGCAACTTCTGGCGTGGTTAGCAAGCAGTTTATCTCTCAGCTAAACCCGTTGGAAAAAATTTATTTTAAAAGTTGTAACAAAAAAAAATAAGGCGCATGAATGATATTGCGATTATTTTGTATGAGCAGGAACCAAATATCAAGATAATGCGATAAAGTATTAAAGCAAACTAGCTATAAAGGAAAATTCGTGATAATGCCTTTTAAATGAGTTGGTCATTGAGCTTTGAAAACGATTTTAAAAATACGGGCAAATAATGTTTCAATTAAAATGTTTTGTTAACATGTTTATGGGAAAACCTTTTCTATCACTACGGAGTGAACTACAAATCATGTTTTTAATGATATTTTAGTGATACCAACTCGATAAAGCCATTTCAGACTGGTGACGAAAAACCTCGATTAGCGTTATTTTGTCTCTTATTTTTGTTCGCTCGTCTGACACGCAAATAGAATTTTTTTGTTTAAGTTTTAAATTGTAGTAGTTGAAGCTCTTATATATATTACTTAAAGTTCTGTGGTTCTGTGGCTAGTTCCATTGATGACCACTTTGTTAATTTTGGCGCAGTGACGTAAACACCATTTTTTTGTGTCCCGAGCAGAGAGCCGAATTTTGTCTTTCTTCAAACCCAAAAAAAAATTCAATGTACTTTTTGACGAGTCTTCAACTTCAGCGACCTTCTCCTCGCTGCTAGTCGCTTTATTGATGTCATAAGGATGTGGAACTGAAAAACAGAAAACTAAATAACGTGCCAAATAATATTTTCGTTTAAATAGTTCATGATGACAATGTCTTCAAAATATAGAGAAAAAATATAGTTGAGATACGTTATAATTGTTATTCGTGCAAGCAACTTTTCCTACCACGAACCGATTCAAAAAGAATTTCGATCGATTTGTGTTTGTAGTATGAGTCCCTGAAAGTCTCTCATATTTTGATAAATCCGCTAAAGGTGAATAATATTATCCGTAAGATGGCGTCCAAAGTTAATTGAAATTTTCAAACTTGCTCTGCGCAAATATTTGAAGCCGGCTAAATTAATTTCATTTGATGTTCCTGAAGTCTCCCGAAATCTTGTAATTAATATTTCTTTAATTAATTTGACTATTTTATTTTCATCTAACAAACAAAATATTTTTCAACAATTGTACTGGTGTTTTTAAATCATTTTCGAATGAAATATTTCAATATTTTTCTGCGATCTATTTATAAGATAAATGTCATATAAGCTAATTTTTGGTGTGAATTTGTGTTTTTTAGATTTTTAATATTTCATTATATTATTAATAGTAACCAGTTGTCATTTTATTGGAATAAAACACAACATGTGTTAATACCACATATAATAATGTCTCCTTGAGAGAATATCAAGAAGGTAAAATTATTCAACAGTAACACAGGTAAATGATTGGTTATAAAGTCCGGTCTGACCTATAAGTAGTCGTTTCTCATCCATTGAGTCTATAGTTTGGTTCGAGACCCGAGTGGTACTTACTAAAATAAATAGACTGTCAGAAAGTAATAATATTAAGCTTGTGAATAAATGATGACTGATTGAATAATAAAAAATTAAAATATACATACTTTGAATATATACTATAGCGACATCTGGCATACGATGATAACAATGACATAAATACTAGTTTCAACGTGAGTCGGTCCAGGCATAGCAATAGCCCAGTTGGCTGAGCGGTATGAATACCTGTGCATAGTTGGTTTCCAAGGTCCGCGGTTCGCATCCCGCTTCTGCCGTTATTTTTCTGCTTGAATTGACGCGTTGAAAAGAATTTTATGTATAGTATATGAATATTTAATTAATAATAGTTATAATGTAGTTATTTAATGAATGTATTTCTAGTTCTGAGCCAACTCTGAGTATCGTTAATTGGGTGAAAGCATGTCATGATTTGAATTTATTCTATTTAGTTTTCATTGATCAGTGTTTTTAATTCAAAACATTGAAACAAAAATGGAAAAAATATATATTTTAAATTGGCACTTAAGCGCTTTTTTGTTAGTCGTATTCGTAATATTTGATGTATGTTCAAACTGAAAATGACAAATGGGGTGTATTATTCGGGAATAAAGAATTTATCGCTATGCTTAATGTAACTTTGCTAAATAATATGTGTCACATGTTCAACAACGTAATATGTCAAAAATAGTACGTCTGGCAAAGCACGATTAATGAAAATGCGAGGGATGAATGTCTAACTCATTAATATTATTGTCTTAAGCAATGTGTTTTATTTGCAGAATAATGCCAAATTATATTATGACACGTAACTTATTTTATTTTTGTTGATGATTTGTATTTATTTTATATTTTATATCATATAATTTGCTTTTTTTCGGCCAATTGTCTATCGGACAAATGTCTGTCTGACGAATTTTTTTTAGTCAATCTATCTTAATTGCCCATTAATCGTGTCGAACTCATTGTTACTCCAGCATGCTTAAATAAATATTACTTTAATACTGCTGTTTATTTATGTTTTTAACAGAACCGTAGTTCCAAGGTACATATGATAATAAAGAATATAGTTGTATACATAAACATACATATAAGAAAAATCATTAAAAAATAAGAAGGTGACACGTGTCAAAGATCATAGAGAACAATAAGAACAATACCATCGACAAAGAGGAAAAGGATGTAAGAAAAGGATCGAGGTGTGCTGGTAGGCCATTTAGTAGCGCCATTGCCGTTGTACTAAATTGAGTGCTCGAAATTCTACAAGTATCAAGTGTGTTTGAGAGTAGCAATTTTCCAACGAGACTAACAAATGGAAAGAAAGCATCCTTTTAGGGTCAATTTCGTATGCCTGTTTTTTTGTCGTAAATAATAGTATCTTCTTATATTACACATTGTTTGTTATCAAGGGTAAACAAATACCTTAACACAATTAAATTTGAATTCGTTTGTATATATGGAAATTGAGATCTGCAAGCTGAATTGCTTCTCAAGCACTCAATCATTGTGAGATCAAGTTAAGTTCATTGTTTGGCGCATCCGCAGTGCAGCTGAAAGCAAATAATGTTTGCTTTGAGTGAATCGATGAGTACGTAGGCTTGCTCTACAGTCTACAAGATGAGTTTGCCGGGCTTGAGTACGAGCAAACAGAATTAGAACAGATAAATTGGAGAAAAACAACAGCCAAGAGAAACTAGTAACACTAAAACTCATATTTCTGTGTCTTGCATTAAAACATATAATACTTATTAAAGAAAAGATTTTTTATGTTTCTACTTTTTAAATAAATTACCTATAAGTAAATAGATTGTCAAATATAGGGAGCAGCAAAAAAAGCTGACGGTTTTAAATCAAAACAACGACGAAAACTTTCAGATTTTTTTGCCGCTCCTTTACTAAGCGTCATTCAAGCTAAAGTTAGATTAAAATATTTTCTTAATTATTATATTGTCTTTTCAATTCAACCACACAATCGTTACACATATTTACTACACATAGCGCTAAGCCAATCCCGATGAACTTCAAAGACTATGTTCAGACTATTGCAAAGTAAAATGATCCTTTTTTTACACTCCTGCGTTTATTTATATAAGAATAAAGATCATTGTATATATAACCTTTATATATTATCACTAATTACAAACGTAGGTGGTTTATTATTTAATTTTCTGTAGAATTCGCCTTATTATTGGAGCAATTAAATTACAAATTCATTATATTATAATTGTCTCAGATAAAAGTTCACGTACTAAAATAATAATTGCTTCTCTCAGTATTCCTCCCACACTTAGCGTTAAAACGAATGTTGGGCTTAAAACATTACTCAGTTAATAAATTCATCCCACGCAGGATAATAAGCAATTAATCTTATTTAATTTTTACTGCAGTAAACTTGTATGTTACGTTTACTTTTAACTAATATTACAATATATATTTATTTTAAATCGTCATAATGTCACAATATTTTTACAAATGTTCATTTACCGTGTTTTCACTAGAAGCTATAAAAAATACATGTTAAGAGCCTTTTATAATAGAGTGCTTGTGAAAATATAATTTTAATAGTTATAAATAAAGATGAAAAATTTTAGAGGCTTCATCAGTCTGAAAAATATGTCGAGTTTTTTAACTATAATAGAAAATGTATTGAAAATATAGATTTTTTACTCTATATTGAGAGGAAAGACGTTGAAAACGACATTATAAATACTTGTAATCTTATACCATTATCCCATATCTGAAACAAATTCGTATGGCCACCGTAAATTGACGCCATTAGGACATATTTGCACTTGAAGGTCTACTTGGAAACAAACTTGGTTGCCGAAAACCTCCAAACCAGAAGACCAAGTAGTTGAAGATGGGGTAGAATCAGAGACGTTTTTGAGCTAATTTTTTTATTTTGTATTTTCGAAAGAAATTTGTTGATTATAGTCCATCCAAAATAGGAAGAACCCTATGACACATTTATTGCCCCTTGTAAAAGGGATGGGGCAAAAATATTTATTTCGATTAGGTCGATTTTTTTCTCTTCTTCTTCGAAAAAAAATCGAATTTGAATTCGAAGTGAATCGTATATAAACATCTCTATTTCCGCATGGCGGCTTCATGGCGGATCAGTACAAATGTTTGACTTTCAGTAGCGCGTTGTTCTTCGATCGATTCGTGTTTTTTGTTGTTGTAATTATTATATTTATTGTTAGTATTGTTACAGTTGTTTAATTGAATCATATTTTTGTGTTTTTACAATGCCGAAGAGACAGAAAAAAACTGTTCTCAGGAGTGAATCACGTGAATTTGTCGTACGCTTGCGAGATTATTTTCATCAAGAAAAACAAAATGGTGGACCATTGCTGTCTGTTAAAAACATTCGAGATCGGGTCGCGGATTCCCTAGGAATCAGTAAATCTACAGTGTCTCGGATCACAGAGGAGAAATACGGTGAATCTTCATTAGAAGAGAAAAAATTATTAACACCAAATAAGAAACGACAGAAGAAATGCTCAATAACAAAACCCGATAGCTTTGATTTGGCAGCAATTAGGAATCACGTGTATGCATACTATGACCGCAACGAAATACCAACACTTCTTAAACTGGTAGGTTCTCTAAAGTCAGTTGGATTATATCAAGGCAGTGCGACGTCTCTTAGTAAGGTATTGAAAAACATTGGCTTCAAATATAAAAAATGTGAAAAAAGAAAGTTTATAATGGAGCGCACGGATATTTCCCTGAAAAGATGCGATTTTTTGAGGCAAATGAAGAGCATTAGGAATTGGGAGAAAGTCGTTTTTCTCGACGAAACTTGGCTCAATGCTAATCATACTGTTGGTAAAATATGGACCGACGACACGGCTAAATCCAGGACGAAAACTCCTGAACGAAAAGGCCAGCGCCTCATTATTTGTCGTGCCGGAACGTCAAAAGGTTTTGTGCCCAATTGTCTTCTGGCGTTTAAGTCAGTTAAAACGACAGAATATCACGAAGAGATGAATTTTGATAATTTCAGACAATGGTTTATGACCTTATTGTCAAATTTACATGAGCCTCATGCCATAGTAATGGACAACGCTTCGTACCATTCTGTCCAAATCAACAAAGTTCCTACTACGGCAAACAATAAAAATGAAATTATAAGTTGGCTTCGTGACAAAGGAGTGCCAAGTAATGAGGCAATGTTAAAAAATGAGCTGCTCCGATTGGTTAATTTGTATAAACCTCCAACACCAACATATGTATTGGACGAACTGGCCAAAACAAAAGGCCACACGGTAATCAGATTACCGCCATACCATTGCCAATATAATGCTATTGAAATGATATGGGCTCAAATAAAAGGTATATTAATATAATTTATCACTTCTACCTCACGCCATTTTAATCATTATTTATGTAATAAATATCCTTTTTTACATTTAGGTTATGCGGCTAGAAATAACACGTCTCCACCATTCACAGCGAACAAGATGTTGACTCTATTGAACGAGGCATGTGACAATGTCACGGCAGAAGATTGGAAAAAAGTGGTGGACAAAACAAAAAGAGAATATTATGCAGATTGGGATCGCGATGTACGCTTTGACAATTTAAGTGAACAGAACCTGATTATAAATGTGTGTGAAAGTTGTAGTTCTGATTCCGATAGTGACGAAGACAATTTAGAATGTACTGCTTTATCGGATTCCGACTAAAATATGTGTTTTTAAGGTTATGTGCTAATATTTATCTCTACACTTGCTTTTCTTCATAATTTTCATATTACTAATATTATTATTTATAGTTTGTTTTACATGTCTCTTAAAACCTGTTAATATTCACTTATAATTGATAATAATTCTAATATTTAATTTTAGTAGGTATTTACAAAGACAATCGAAAATACGATTATTTATACCCCAACACTGGTTTTCGCAGTAATGTGACATGGCCTTCTACGTGCGTCAGATATTATAGTATTATAGTTACAAATTGCCGTATTTTTTCTAATTTGTAACAATATGCATATATTTTTTATTATTTTGTTTTTATTGTGATATATTTACCTAAATAACTTATTATATATAAGAAGAGAGGCTTTTGTTTATGTTGATAAAATTAGTATAGGTAGCGAACGTTTTTACAACGTTATATCGGACGATATTTAGCACAGGGCAATAAATGTGTCATAGGGTTCTTCCTATTTTGGATGGACTATAGAATGATGCTCTTGAAGTCTGAACCATTTATTCCTACAGAGCGGCTGAACCCAAATACTTGTAATTGGTTTGATCAAACTATCTGTTTATGAGTATAGTAGAGTCATTTACATTTTGATTTTTGAGATGATGTATAACTAAATATTCTAGATCAGTAGTCATATGCTGCAAATATAGATTATAAATTTAAAAAAAGATATAATCACTCTAATATTTAATCAGTCAAGTTGCAATTAGTCAAGAATTAAATGTAGATCTTCCTGAGACATGTATTTGGAATGCCGCTAGAGAACATAAACTTCAGCAGCCTGTCTTTTAGTTTGCCAGGCTCTAGCCATATTAAAAGGCCGCTGGAAAGCATAAACAAAATGTATTATATAGAGAAGCCTTGGAAGGCAGCCTTGATGTGCAGACAATGGTTACAAATAGCAATTTGCTACAAACATATGTTCCAACTAGGAAGCGGACATAGAAACAAAAGTATCGTGAAAGTAGCCTAAAGAAAGCTATGAATCACGATTAATATACATTTCAAATTATTCAGTAAGCAACGTTTCTTTTATAAGATAACTCGTTTTTCTCATTTTTACCAAGCGTTTTCCTTAAGAACACAAAAAAACTTTCCAATACTTCTTTATGAAGTTCTTTTCATAAACACTATAAAATTGATTGCATTTATTTTCTCTTCTCGTGTAGTAGTTTCAACAATAACAACGTATTGTTGGAAGATAATATTAAATAAAAAGACAAGCACCATCTTGAAGACATTGCAGAGTTTGATCACACTCGCGTTCGAATCGTTTGAATCGTTCGAAGAGCCATCGTTTTTTAAAACCGGTTCTGAAATTTTTTACTCTAAGTATTTTCAGTCACGTATGACGTAACTGAAGGATTTTTTGTACTCTCGTTCTTCATACTGTCACTATAGAAAATCTTTTTAAAAACTATGCAGATATGATTGTTACATTTACACTAAGAACAGAACGATAAAAAAAGGACACGGCTTAGAAATAAAATTTAAATTGAAAAAATCATTTATATTTTACGTTTTTTAGTACATTTTGTAAATAATCTAATAACTAAATATCCGAAAAGATAATTATTTTTATTAAATTAATAATAAATTATCATAATTAATTATATATAATTATATAAAATATATATATATATATCATTTAAACACAAAGGTTGTTTCAAGGAGACACTAAATCTATAAAATGTAATAAAATACTTGTATTTTAAGTATAAGGGAAAAATGTATATTATACTTTTTAGTCTATAGAAGCATTAAAAATTATAAAAAAAAATGTGCAAAAGATTGGATATTTATCTTATCTTTATCAAGGATTATGAACCCATACTACTATCTTTCTCAGGAAACTTTTCATGTTTATTTCAATAAAATTTCCTTTTTATTTTTACAATCGTAAATATTTTATCTTCTTGGTGAAAAGCCTCGAAACAATACACTACTAATAAATGAAACTCAAAAAAGAACGCAACGTTGTTGTGGATATTGCTTTATAATTCAATAAGAAGTTCAAAGTAGAACGCCAGCTGGCGCACATATATTTGGATGACAATACTTGAGACGCGTGGAAAACGTGTATGTGATAAGATCTCTGAAGACTGTCTGCAATACTTGGTGTGTATTGACTAAGTACCAATTGAGTAATGATATCTATGTTTATATACGATTATTTTCGATGTATTTAAAAGGCATAAATAAAACTCCAGTAAATAAATTTGTATAGTTGATAAATAAATTCCTTGAATTCTTTGAGGCATTGAATTTTCATGTATGAAAAATCTACGTCTATCTTTCTTTCTATGGCTCTGAAATATCCAATATGAGATGAAATACTGAGCTTTGTCTCTTGAGAATACATTTTTCAATGCCCATAGAAATATAAATGCACTCTGCATTCTGCGTAGGAGAATTTTCAATAAAAATTCTCAACATGTCCCGCAATATTATTAATGTTGAGTTTATATTAAAAGATGAATTAAATAAAATGCTCTCACATATCATTTTATTTTGTTGTGCGTAAATAAAAAGCAAACGCAATTAGATTCCACGTAAAAAGTAGCAATAACTTATCATTTTTATAAAAAGATTTAATATCTTCGATTGTAAAGTAATCTTCAAGCATTCTTCAATATTAGTTCCACTACTCAAATACTCCTGTAAAATGGTTATTGCATTGTAATACAAAAATATAGCATATTCGTTAAAAATCGTTTTTCTATTCCAGAAAGTCATCGACTAGATAATAAACTGTCGAATTTCAATTATGAAACCATATTCCGTAGTAGGAAAAATATACTTCTTTAGACTAACGATGATGTTTTGGTGGATGTTACGAGTACATACTTCATATTGAGAGCGAATATCAGTTTAAGATTGTTCATATAAATGATAGCAGCTTATGTATCATTTTTAATTTGTTGTTTTTTAATCCATAAGAAGCAGAAAGATAAATATCTGTCAAGTTTCTTTGTCCCATCGTTTGTAAAAAAAAATGCGAATAAATGATAATTAATATGAATTTAAATATATTAAATAATTTTGTAAAAAAATGACAAAAACCATATCAAATACAGTTACTCAAGAAAATAATGAATTCATTGATACAAAATAGTTGTATATCCTGGTTTTTGGCATTTTTGTGGCTTATCATACAAAACGAATAAAATAATTTAAAAAATGGAGACATTTAACCAAAGACTGCCATATTGTCTAATTATAAAAATCAATGATATTATTTTAATCCGTTATGTTTTAAAACATGTTTTCATTGGAAAAGTAGCTGATCTAAAAGATTCAAATAAACTCATATATTATGAATAGAATTGGGTCTTAAGAGATTATAGAATAAGTAAATAATTGTGTTATATAAAAAAAATCTCTTACGTATTTATGTTCATATATAATAAAAATTATCTCTTGCAAATGATAAATCGTGAAATTTCACTATGCCTGAAAAATTAAATAAATAGAATTCTCCAGAGCGAAAATAAGTGATTATTTATTTTGCTCTCCATTATATTGGCTCGGCTTACCTTTCAGTAGGCAGTATCAAATCTTTGTTGATACTCAAGATAATACCGTCACGCTACAGTCGAGTAAATATTGCTGAAAAAAAAGAAAACACCGCAGGGCTCATAACAATATAAACAAATATTTATCCACAACGCAGATGTGAGAAAATTACTTACGTGTTTTTCTGAAAGAGGCTGGAAGGTTCGGATTTCCCAGATGGGGCCTTTAATGGAAAGCCTCGTGAGCTAGTTTAGTTTTTCGCGAGAGTGACTGTTGTGGTAAGAGAGCGAAAAGTCTGAATTAGCTAGATTTTCTTCTCTTTTCAACCATTAGCTCGGTTTTCATTTGTCACAGTCAGATTGTTTACTCGGGGATAGACAGACAGACACTTTTTTCAGTTGTTTCAGGACACTCCAGACGCTTTTAACACGTTAACACCTCAACAAGCTATTAATGTTGAACACAACGTAAACATGCATGAAGCATATTGTAAATAAACCAAAGACGAAAATGATTGACACTACAAATATATTTAAGAAAAAAATAACTAACGTATGTTTTTAGCTTATATTTTTTACTTGCACGGTTAAAAATAACTTTTCAATTGGTTTATTACTTAAACACCTTAAGTATTTAATGAAATAAAAATATAAAACATATAATTTGTTTTAAAAGTTTTTAAAATTTTGAATTTCACTTAAATAATTATTAACCAAAAAATACTATTTAATTTAAAAAATGTTAAACACAGTAGTTGACAGGTATTTACGTTTATCAGTTGTATTCGTTGATGAAACGTGTACGATTTTCGCTACGTCGATTCGTAGCTCAGGCTTTCGGGTCTACGCTGAGGTGCTGCCCGGACGGCAGCCAGCGATACACTGGAGAGAGGGACGTCCATAGTCTGTGCCCTTCCCCGAAGCCTTTAATTTGAGGCGCTACGCTTTAAAGGGTTTCTCTTGGTCCCCAACTTGCGTACAATCTAGCGTAGAGACTCCGTCATAGAGCTCTCTTATTCTCTGGGTTGTCGAATTTAACGAATCGAATAAAACTGTAAAAATTGTCACAGTCAATCAAATGTGATTTCGGGAAGAAGTATTTGCTATTCTTGATGTCTTTAATTATGTAATATAAAATATAAACTTTTTACTACAGTTTTTATAAGTAGAATTTCAGATATTTAACCTGATCATTATGTTAGATTGTTTTAATTACTTAAAAAGTAAGCCAATTGTAATTTCACTAACTACGAGTATTAACACACTGAATATTTAATGAAATAAACCTTAAAATTAAGTGTTACATACTAAAATACATTTCTTTATATTAGTGTTGCTCTGATTAAAGTTTGGTAACCTTTCTTATTTATTAATATTAACGATATGAGAATTACGTAATGTAACCTACTGATAACACGATTACGTTGTATTTTAACAATTATTTTAAGCCGTTAGTCCCTATCGCGACTAATGCAATCTGTAAATAAACACACGCCCATTTACCTTGTAATTAGGTTGCGGCAATTTTTCCATAAACATAATTGTTTATTTTTGTTATACTGTGCCAATATGAAAAAAAAAACATTATTTTCTATACAACTACTTATTTAAGTAAAACAAACAATATGAAATATACTTTATTTTTACATCGATATCAATTGTATGTGATGTAGTTATTATTGGAATATATTATCATTTATTTACATATTTTACTACGTCATCTATAAGTAAATAAGTTAATTTGTATCACATGTTTTATAATAAAAGTTTAATTTAATTACTATATCTTAAAATAGAAATATAAATTGTTTCTCATTGTTGTATGTATGTATGAGTCTTTTGGATGATATATATGATATCAATTACATATATTATTTACTTATTATCAGATATAAAATAAGAGTTCTTTAGAATTTATTCCACATATATATTTTTTGACAACATGTTTCAGCCAGGTCGGATGGCCATTTTCAAGTCAATCTGGCCATCCGACCTGGCTGAAACATGTCGCCTAAAAAAAATGTTGAATAAATTCTAAAGAATCTTTTATTTTATATCTGATATAACGGAATTCCACCAAGAAATATCTAACGAAAAAATCTAAATAATTTACTTATTATATCATATTATACGTAAATATAAAGAAGGGAATTAGCAGAAAGCCTAGGTTTTCAACGGACTTCATGATAACTGGGTTGCTTGGAAACTGCGTGTAGGACGAAAGTGTAGTGGTTGGTTACGCGCAATTATTCATAAAATTCTTGGGTTAATAATTTGCTCTTTGAGAAGATATTTTTTTAATATTGATTTACACAATAAAATAAGTTTTTAATCTTTAAAATGAGCGATTATTTTCTTTTTACTAAATCTTGTAAAAAAAGTCCTCTGATTGATTACTCCCAAAGCCACTATTAAAACGGTTGTTTTATTTTAAAAATCTTAATAAATATACAAAAAATGTAAGATTTCGGCCGGGAAAACATACCAAGTCGATAAAATATTACCTAATTTTAATAACTCTGTATTAAAAATGTCTCTAGGTGACAAACGTATTCGATGTAGATTTGTTTTTGTATAAACTGTTAGATTATTTAAGTTTGATAGCAATCTTAATTTTGAGTTTTCTTCAACAATATTAATTTTCACTTCCAAAAAATGCAAGTTCATACTTATCCATAAATGTTATTGCTTACAGTTTGTGACGCAAGACGTCGTGAAGAGCTTTGTATTTAAGGGGGCATTGCAGGCCGATTACTATTTTTAATACAATGGGGCAATGAAAAAAGGTATCACGCTTACTTTTTTTAATACGTGTTATATAGTTTTAAAATTGTACACATACGACTTTGAATAAAACGAAATATTTGTAATGACAAGACACTTTTGAATTACTTAGAATATTCAAATATTCATCACAAGGCCGAGGGTCAAATGCATTTAGCAGACACACCTCTATAGGACAAGCCCAACTTTCCAAACTAAAGACACACGATGGGAAGATAACAACAAATCTTAATGATATACTGAAGGAAATAGAACATTTCTACGGGTTATTGTATTCATCTACGATGCCAGGTCCTAATGACAGATCTGCGGACGACAAGAGGTCTACTCTCACAAAGCACTGGTCTGAAGACATCCCAGATATAAGTATATTCTAAATTAAATCGGCCCTAAAACAACTTAAGAACAACAAAGCCCCTGGAGAAGACGGAATTACATCTGAGCTTCTGAAAGTAGGAGGAACCCCTCTGTTGAAAGAGCTTAAAAAACTATTCAACAAGGTAATAGAACATGGAGAAACCCCGGCGACATGGAGTACGAGTATTGTGATGTTGTTCCACAAAAAAGGGGATAAATCACTGCTCAAAAACTACCGACCCATTTCCCTTCTTTCCCATGTGTATAAAGTATTCTCCAGAATTTTAACAAACAGGCTGACGGGTCGATTTGACGAATTCCAACCTCGAGAGCAAGCTGGGTTTAGAAAAGGCTTTAGTACAATTGATCATATTCACACGCTAAGACAAATCATTCAAAAAACCGAAGAATATAATCAGCCACTCTGCCTCGCCTTTGTAGACTGTGAAAAGGCATTTGACTCAATCGAGACTTGGGCAGTGCTAGATTCACTACAACGCTGCAAAATAGACTATCGGTATATAGAGATAATAAAATCTCTTTACAAATCTGCAACAATGATGGTCCAGCTCCATGATAGAACTAACAATATTTCTATAAACAAAGGTGTTAGACAAGGAGATGTTATATCTCCAAAACTCTTCACAAACGCCCTAGAAGATATTTTTTAACTGCTATCCTGGACAAAATGTGGAATAAATATTAACGGAGAGTACATTTCTCACCTCCGATTTGCAGATGACATAGTGCTACTAGCCGAATCACCTAACAAGCTCCAAGACATGCTCTATGACCTCAATAAAGCGTCGAACAAAATTGGTCTGAAAATAAACATGGTTAAAACAAAAGCCATGATTAATAGTCATATTTCACAGACCTTTGATCCTATTTCCATTGGAGGAAGAGAAATACAGGTTGTAAACGACTATACTTATCTGGGACAAGAAATACAACTAGGGCGAAATAACTTCTCAAAAGAAATCGACAGGCGCATACAACTGGGATGGGCAGCATTTGGAAAACTAAAGTACATTTTTAAAGCGAAAATTCCGCAATGCCTTAAAACTAAGGCGTTTAACCAATGCGTCCTCCCTGTATTAACTTATGGCGTAGAGACGTGGAATCTGACAGCAAGTCTTACCCATAAAATAAAAGTCACCCAGCGTGCTATGGAGAGATCCATGCTCGGAGTGTCGCTAAAAGATAGTATCCGAAACGAGGAAATACGCAGAAGAACTCAAGTAGTGGATGCTACCCAATGAATAGGCACACTCAAGTGACAATGGGCAGGACATATCTGTCGAAGAGACGACGGTTGATGGGGAAGAAAAGTATTGGAATGGCGCCCAAGAACTGGCAAACGAAGCATTGGCCGACCCCCTGCAAGATGGACTGACGACATAAGAAGAATAGCGGGAGTGACCTGGATGCGGAAGGCCGAGGATCGAAGAGGATGGAGACTCATGCGGGAGGCCTACGTTCAACAGTCGACGGACACAGGCTGATGATGATGATGATTCAAATATTAATTTAAATTCAATTGTTTTTTTTTCATCCATGGCGCGAGTATCAATTACAAAACAGCTACAGAATTTAAACAAGGTCAACCCAATAATAGATATTTTTGGTTAAGGTATTTAATGGTTATATTCTCCAACATGAAAGCTGTGACGTGAGAGAAAATATTTTTCATTACATTGAATAATATTTAAATTTATTTTTGTGAAAAAACTGTCAATTAAAAAAAACAATTCACCCTAACCTTCAGAAGACAATTCATGATAAGTTTTTTTCTTGAAGGTCGTTCTTCATTGCATATTGTTCTCCGATTCAATACCATTTAGTGTTATTCATTCATTGTTTACGATATTGAATTAACTTCAAAGTTAAGGCTTATTTGTTGATAGACAAAGCAAGTATATAAACAAAGTTATTTATGATGTAGCTGATATGTTCCAACCCTGAAATAAACTTCATGTTCATTAATTATGTAATAAAATAACCTTTCCTCGTACATCTACGCTTGTGTGACAGAAGCCTTATCTATGTATAAACACAGTAAACATCCATATAAAGCTCTTTTATGTGTACCAACAAATGTAATCTAATAAAATGTTTGGCGTCATCATAATAGATAAGATCATAAATGGAACTATTTGAGAGATAATAACGTAAAGAATGAATTGAAGAATTAATGTATAGCAAATAATTTAAAAAGGGTGTTTTATATAAGAATAAAAAGAATAAATGCCTAAAATAAATGATGGTACAAAATTGCATCATAAAAAAAATAGTTAAAATGGTCCTTGATTTATTTAAAAACTTTGCATTTCAAAGTTCCATAAAAAGGATAATAAATTTTCTCAAAAGTTATAAAATAAAATCACGTTCCAGGTTCACCTATAGCTCAATTGTAAGTAAGATAGCTTCCAGGTATGTTCCCTTAGATCATTGTTCATAAAGGATTCAAATCAATATAGGCTTGCCATTTTAGATAGGGAAGTGTTATTTGAATCTCCCATGAAGCTGTACTGGCTCTTTGTTTGTATCCAAAATTTACAGCTATTCAAAAAAGGGGCGAAAAGCATTAATTTAAAAAATGGCTTTAGAAAATACTGTGTGCCTAATTAAGCCTCAGGCGTAATACAATATTGAATATTTGTGCCAAAGTTTCATTATTACCTTCCTGAAAAAGTTTCGTTTTTATTCCGAAATTGATCCGCCTTAATTGCTTGAAATTAATTACATTCTCACCCTTATTGAAAACCCTCCCCAGGTTTTCCCATCTCCGTTTTCTGTTCTCTATCTCTTTAAAGCTCGGTAAACATAACCGAGATGTGCAAAATTAAATAAAAGTCTGTATATACAAATATACAAATATTATACAAATACAAATAAATTAATACAAAATAAACATTGTGTACGAAATCTATAAACTGTTGTATCCGAGATGCAAGCAATGTTAATATGTCAAATAACTACATGAAGTCAATGCAATACAGATCTATGTATGATAGTTCATCTTTTATAAAAGAATTTCGTTTTGTATTTCGGTATTTTAGTGATAACTAAGAAATTTACATAAGTTTACTCACAAATTAACAAAGTATTAATAATATTGGAAGTATTAATGTCAATTTTTTCAATATTTTCAGCATTCACTTTGTGATCCATTATAAATTATAAATATTTGTTTTTTATCTTGTTTTTACATGGATCACGTAAGATAAACTATCTTTTAGGAGACTGCAGTTTTCACTAACTCATAGCCTTTCACAATCCTTCACTTGTTAAAATATAACTGAGCTGCGATAATACTTAGCAAGTGGTCTAACCCATTTTATGTAGGAAAGGGATCGCAGCTCAGTTATCTCTTAACTTGGAGAACTTATCTCACGTGATCCATGTAAAAACAAGGTAAATAAATAATATTTATAAATTATATAAATTGTTTATATTTTATGGCTACTGATATGTATCTAAGCATTCACTAATCCTAACGTTTTAGTCGCATCACTTAATTTTTAATAGGTATTTATTTTACAAATACGTTTTTATGCAGTTATAACATGAGAATTGTTAAGACTGTCACGTCGGGTTACCTGTACTAATAACTTGTTGTAAGTAAAAATATATATAATGTGATCCAAAATGTGTTCGGCTACCGCAATAAAACAACCTGCGGAGCTTGCCAACACGAACTGCATATAACTTCTGGCAGCTGATAAAGCTCTATGGCGGTGGATTGAAGTAAATTTTTATTTTAAACAAACATATCATAAAGATATATATATTTATATATATTAAATTTATGTTTTTTTTAATCTGCTTAAACATGAATGTAAAAGAAACAAACAAAACATTACGATTCAGAGAATAAACTGTCTTCGTATAAATCATGATAGTAAAACTGTATTTTAATTTTAATTTAAATGTCTTGATAGTCGACAATATTTATGACAATTTATAACTTTCAATACCTTTTAATTCTTTCAATACGCAATAAAAATATATTTGTTAATTTAATTATTACGAACAATTGGAATGCGAAAAATAATTGTACGAAATACGAAAATTTGAATTATAGTTAAAGTATGAATGATGTATAAATAGTTTCATTTTATTTTGTATAAAACGAAACAATGACATTTTTTATTTTACAAAACATGCTTCCTAGATTGATACTATACTAATTTAATATCATGCTTTAATATCAATATTAATTTATCAATCAATTTATCATTATCAATATTTAATATCAATATCATCCTTTAACATAATATATATTCGTAATATTAAAAAAGTAAAACATCATGCTTATTACATTTTTTGTAAGGCACTTTGTTTATAAATTATCCAAATGAAAGTATTTGCGTATAGTGTTTATTTTAAGCTTAAAAGTTTTTTTTTGTAGCCTAGTAGAGATAAGATAACTACCGATCCAAACCTGTAACAAAAAACGACTCTTGCATATTGCATCAGAATTTAAAATTCTCTTGAAAAATTTAGTAATAATTTAATTACCTTCATTAATTTATTAATTTTTCCTCTTACATTTCTATAAGAGGAAAAAGAATTAATAAATTAATGTTTCCATTACAAATTTGAACAACTCAATTCGTTTCTGAAGTACAATAGAAATTAATAATAAAATAAAATAAATATATAGTCCTATAGTATAAGTACTAAAAAAAAGAATTAAGACAAGCAACAAAAGGTCCCAATGCTCATCAAAAAGATGACGCCAACAAATTATTCCTCCAAAGAAACTCGTGGAGTTCATGTCTGAATTGGGCCTCCCTTACGTGAAATATATCAACATTCGAGGCGATTTGGTTAAGCAGTCTGATCCCTCTCCCAAGAGGCATAGTCTTTGGCAGGTTAGTGTTACTTTTTGGGAGAGCGAACAATCTATGCCTCCTAACATAGTATCTAACTTGGTACAATGTTTAAAGAAACTATATCATTACTTCTAGTTTCCCAAGCATGTCCTCTCCACATGCGGCATAAAATCTTTCTGAATATTTATTAGAACATATATTAATATTACTACAACCTAACATTTTTTTTTTAATGTTTGTATGTTTTTCAGTTACAGTACGTGATTTGTTAAAAATAGATAAATAAAAAAAATATATTTGGATGGTGCTTAATAAGTGCGTAAATTTTCCCTTTCAAAAGCTCCGCCGACCGCCGCGTGAATTTATGTTTTAATTTCCATAACGACTTTTTTTTAACTATCCTGAATAGTCGTCTGTTGATAACCGGCGCCTAAAAATACCCCATGAAAAAACCATAATAATGCCCTCTCTCTCTCTGTCTCGACCCCGGAGAAGAAACGAAAGCGTGGAGTGTTGATACCACAGATTCACAAACATTCCGGAACCTGAAACCATTTATTTTTATTCAAAGAATATACAGTCTATTAAATCATGATAAAGCAAAGCCAATTTCATAAAAGGTTAGGTTCGTGGTAGTTGATACGGGTATTTTGTAAGCGTCTTTCGCCATAAATTTGGAAAGCGAACACGGAAGAAAAAAAAATTATAAATCCAGTCTATAGCCTGTGCGTATGCAACTCAAAATTTCCACTACAGAATTTTATCAGCTGCTTTATTATTTTTTGTCTCAAGTCATTTTTGTATCTGAACTTCTACGTGGGTAATTAATAAACAAGTATTCTTAAAGACTTGAAGGCAAAATCCAATGGCAAATTTTAGCCTTTTTAAATCAGTATTCTTTATTTGTTAGGTTCCCCGTTGCTCTAGTAACTTGGATCAAATATTCAAGCACCTCAACTTAATAAATCTTGCTACATGTGCCCAACAAGCTGCACATCTCAAGACCTAATGCTGGGCAACACACGGGCTATCGATATTGCCAGATACTGGGCAATTGTTTTCACATGTGTATTAATTATCGAACATTTCTATCAATTCTCATGAGTTTATTATTGCAAAAAAATATGTAATATTGTGCAAGACGCACTTTAAAATCAAATGTTCCAGTATGGAGAGCGTCGATCTAATTACCCATAAAAATTCTGATTACCTAATCTTCCTTTATATGTCTCGAATACTACAACTGCAGTTTCATAAGTTCTTTGACTTACAGATTATTGGGTACCATTTAATTTATATTCCAGATTATACATATGTATGTGGATATCATTGAACAAAGCATATAGGCTGTGGCAATATTTTTTGTCTCGGTGAAAACTATCCCTGTTCCGTCCTGTTTTTGGAGAGCCAGAAAGGGACCCATTACTGGACGCACGCAAAAAGCTAATTTTTAAAGAGTGGCTGAAAGTTTTCTCGTGATTCCAAGTCCATTAGTTGTGTCTATCATATTTTTCATAAATGGTAAGAAAATGAAATAAATTTAATAGTATTTCCTTTATATTTTGAGAGGTGCTGGTCTAGTCTACGCCTCCCGGTGCGTTGAGAGGAAGTTGCGGTTGTCATGGCGACGCTCCGCGCACGCAGGTCCCGCCCAGCCTCCTCTATATCGGATTTATTAATACAATCAGACGGCGATTCCCGCCGTTATGTCTGATTATATTATTGCTATTTCTATAGGGGTGATAATGGGTGACAAAGTTCACAAACTGTGCAAGGTATATTCAGTAGCAAATGGCACTACAGTAATTAATTTAAATTTTGGTTCGTTTGTTCTCTTATACTATACGTCTAGTCTTGTACTGAAAACGTTGCCTAAAAGTGTGAAGAAAAATATTGTTACGTAGAAGCTTCACCTGGAAATAAAATATAGTGCACGCGTGTAGGTATTGAAAAGATTGCATGTGTGTTATTGCAAATCTGATTATATATGACAGGAAAATATATATTGGCAGAGCATTCCGAAGTCTGACTTTGTAGTTCAAGAAAAAGCTATAGAAGGTTTTTGCCGCAAATATAAAAATATTAAATGAAGAAACTTGAGTATTATATGTCTGTACATCAAGAAAAGTCTTGTTTAGTTAAGAATGTTTCTCAGTTAAGCTCACTGCAAAGTTAATTGATGATATTTGTAATATTATCTTATTTGATGAAATTTGGATAGTAAAAACACTCACAAATAGTAAAATGTATGAAATAAATCAATTATGCGATATACAAGTATAATATACTTGAAAAAATATTTTTAAGCTTTGTACAAATAATTGCCTTTTATTGATGGAAAAAAATAGTTCACACACGGCTCAACCAAAAGCCATGATTTTCGTTTAATAAAATTTGTTTAAGAAAAAACGTAGAAAATTTTTAGTGCCTCGTTTCATGTTTCATGTCGTTCCGTATTGTTATTCTTTTACAATTTCAACACTTATATGACAACGAATTTTAAAAAAGTAACATTTTTACTAACATTTTTTTTTATAAATCGTTACATATGTATATCGTTACATACATAATACAAATCGTTTTTGTTTAAAAAGTTCACTGTTGGTAGAAATTTATTTTCTCGAAAATTAACGTAATAAATGTAATTTCATTGAACACTTTCAAAAGAAAACACTTTTGAGAGGTTTTTTTTTACGAGTGCGAGAGAGTGTGAGAAACCAATTTCAATAACAGTAATGTCAAATGATAAAAAAATGTGAAAGTATTCATTAGCGGCAAAAAGCTCCAGCGCAAGAGCTTTCGTCAAAAAAATATATCAATCAACGCAAATGAAAGAAAATGCGGGCGCCCGAAATGGCTGAAATTCTCTTCTATGGTATGATGTGAGTGGTATGACCTAAAGTTAAAACGCATAACTATCATTCAAATAATCTTGACTTCGGTCTACGCTAAGGCTTATTTTTAAGTAAATGTTAGCAGAAGATTATCACCATAACCTCATTTTCCTTAAGTACATTTTAAGGCGCTCAACCAATCCGTCTAAATGTAACGTCAACAAGAATGTTAGTTGAGTATAGGAAATTTGATGTATTTTTTAATATGAGAAAAATTTATATAGTTTTGAAGAGTTCATTTTGAGTTTAGTTTTAAATATTAAATATATTTATTTTTACTTTGGTTTAATATGAATCATGTGGAGCACCCTTTATTCACATAATTAAAGACCACGGTTAAGCATTGAATTTGAGCTTTTTCAATTTTTTTGTCTAAATACGTTTATAAATTTGACGCTTTCATTGAAAGCAAAACTGTGGTTTTCTATATAAGGGTATGTAAGTACACAATGCTTAACGTGATACATATCAAAAGAAAGTAAAAATTATTAATATATATTCAATAAATTATCATTTTTCTTAGCAATTAGCCTTATTGGTTTTTGTGATATAAAAATTATATCGAAGAAGAAAATATATTCGTTATTGAAGAAATTTATACCTTACTGATAGTGCTTAATAATTTCTTTGTATATTTAAATTAAACAATACAATATTTTTTGAAATGAATTTGTTCAAATCATGAAATGCTTACAAAATATTTTTAGAATAATTTTAATTTAAAAAATATTTTTATTTTCAATTTGATTCACATTTATTTTGAGCGATTACATGTTTCGGCCTCCCTGGAGACCATCTTCAATAATGGTTCAATTATACGCTGGCAGTGGCTTATATAGGTATCAATAAGTATTAGTTCCTACGTCAGTACACACAGGAGTCAAATTATACAGGTATGTATATTTAGGTATACCTGTTATTATGCAGTTTAACCAAGTATTGTCAGTTGATATCCTAATATTTTAATAACAATTAAAATATTTTTAATTCACCGGTAGCAGTGAGTATGAGATTCATCCATCAAACATTGAAATGCGTTTCTTAAAATTCAATGCCATTTGGTGCACAAAAGAGGGCTTATTTACAGTGAGTTCTTAAAAAACAGCGTACCAGACTGCAGTCTCATGATGTTTGTCTATCAATACTACATACTGTGCTTAATCATGTACAAATATAAGGTCCAATGCGTTCATAAAATTCAAAGTTGTGATTTTCATTTCGCCGTATAGCGGTATACTCCTTTATGTGTTACAATAAAAAAACGATCTCTTGGTGATTTTTCGTCGGGCACGGGCCGCTTGCTTGCGCCCGTAAATTCAGAGCAGGATATTTTCCCTAGAGGGTTTACTACCCGATTAACGGTACCATCCGCCAAGGCGCTGGAGTGTCGTTAAAGGGAAACGTAATAAAGGGTGGGAACAAAAAAAACGAGGACCATAAAGAAGTTTTCCGAAAAGTTAAACTACAATTATCATTATTTATATTTAAAATATGCTACATCTATATGTGTCAGATGCCATAAACTGCGAGTAGAATAAGTTATTCTAATTGCGATCAACATAATATTTTGTGAAATTTTTAATGTAAATGTCGCAGGAAACTATACGATTAATTTATAATTTTTACTTGAGCTACTTAAGTTATTCAGTAAAAAATAAATATTTGTTCATATATTTTAGTTTAAAACTGATTTTAATCAAGGCAATTTGTATGCCAATAAGATTTTTTTGTTGTAATTTGCGATATTTATATGTTCAATGTTGATAATTATAATATATATTTACTATCGTGCGGTATAAATTCTTAAGAGATCTAACGAGCTTCTCAGTTTAATGAAAAAAGGCACCTTATAAAAACATCTTAAAAAATCGTGACCAAAATATCAAACACATGCTCCATGACAAAAATATTTTGTATAATAAAAAAAATTGTCTTATTTTCTTGTCGCAACTTTACAAAAAACTTTTTACTTTAAGATTTATGAACTCGTATATATCATACTTGATTTCACATAGAATTTTATTTAAATACCATCTTTCATGATATTTAAAAAAATATTGAGAAAAAATAAACAACAACTCTGTCGCATATGCAGAATTAAAGTATAATGTTTAGATGGTAGAGCGTAGTACAGAATGAGAGAAAAAAAATTCGCATGACGATCCAAAAAAAATTATCATTCTTCTTTAGCAACACATTATGATTTTTTTATCTCTGCTATGGTTAATACTGAATACCATATTAAATAGATATTATTTTGTCTATAAATGTTTAATTTCGTCCATTCATATCGCCTCCTTAACTTAAACAAACAGAAGCTATAAGTAGCCACCACACTGTTTTATCAAGCTTCATTATACATGCATTGTTCAGAATCATCTCTAGACGGTTTCTTTGCTGCAAACCAATCTTGAGGATTGATACTGTGAAAAAAATGCACAAAAATGGACTTGACTACTTGTTTTTACAATAACAAATAAATAAATTCACGATCAATATTCATTTGTTTATATAAAACAACTATTTAGTTAATCCTCTTTCAGCCACGTAGACGTCTGCGTGGTTCCTTTCAGAGCTTTCGTTCCCAAGGCGTCGGCTGGGAGCTTTCGAAAGGTCTGTCATTAATTTTTTGTCCGGCGGATTTTTGTCCGACTACGACGCACAAAATTGAGAGACGAAAAACTTGAACCATCAATTCCGGGGCTCGCAGCCAACTTAATAACTTATAATCCTTGAGGGTTTCATTAGGTATTTTTAATGTATAGCTTTTTCCTCATAGTTGTATTGTGTCTGAAAAGAAGAAAAATTAACGACTTTGGAAAAGGTCAGAAGCTTATCATTTTATTAAAAATAAAATAACAGAGCATCGGAGTAATACAAAAATTTAAAATAAATTTTAATTGTAGTGTAAAATATTGATTAATTATTTTCTTCTATTAACGGCTTCACGGAATATTTTAAAATACATACTTCTAAATTGTAAGACGTAGTTACGAGTATTATCCATATTAATTTAAAAAGTTACAGATAACAGCAAATAAAAATTGTTTTTTTTGACAAGTATTATAAATATATAACATTAGAAGTTTTGAATTCATCAATAATAACAATAAACAACAATCATATAACAACAATAGATAACAATCATAAAAATATATAAAAATTAATTGGATTAGATTTTTTGGTACTTGCTTGTCTGCCTAACTGGATTCATTTTATTATAGTTTCTGACTAGGCTTCACGTACTACAAGTATAATTAGCAACTGTAGTGTTTAAATGATATATACTTTGGATGTCGCAGGAGAGCATAAATAACAGCTGTTTCTTCTTCAGACCCCCATAGAATGTACTCAGCAGAGCTGATACGAAATCAAGCGAATACATTGGCAGCTGAAAGAGTTTTATAATGGCAGTACATGACAATGTGATTCAGTTAAAAAATGGCTATGGAAATTGAGTTTTTGAGGTTTGCTTGAAGGAATTTTATTATGCACTTAAAGAAAGATCGGATGTTTATCCTGACAATCTCGAGACCTGGATAATTTGTCCATTAAGAGTTACTCAACATTATATCAAGATATTGAAGTAACTCGCTTGAATATGATAATTCTATTAACATAAAATATGTCCATCAATTGAATGTAAAAGAAATGGTGGTTTCAAATTGCTTGACAAATTATCTCCTTTGTGGGGTGGAATATATTTAACCCAGACGCTGTGAAAGCCGATACAGCGATGTGTCCACTTGACCCCGGGAGTTGAGGATGGAACAGCCACCGTACTTTCAAGTGGATAAACACTTTTGCATAATGAAAAATTACGGAGGCGGACCCAGTAAAGGGGGCGCCACTCAATTATCAGTACTGTCGGCGGTAGCGAGATTGTATTTTAACGAGGCGAGACATATAAAAAATATACGATTTTTAATATTAACTTTATAAATAAATTATTATTCTTGACCGTGTTAAGCAAATTAATTTAACTGACCTTCCACCTGTGACCTGATATATTAGTAAGCTAGTAAGTAATGTCTATTTAAACAACAACAAAAATGTGTATTTTTTAACCTAGTTTCAAATGATAACAAACGGTTGAATTCGATTAATTTATTCCTGCAGTAATCACATGATTTATTCTAATCCAATTTATTTGTCAATTGGCTTGAGTGGGTTATTGAAGTGCTTATATTCACATAAAAAAACATGCTTATGGCTTTCAATAAAATATTTATAAACATAGAATAGTATCTGGGTATATGAGAATACCCCTTAAAGGTAATGGAGAGTTCTTGTTTAATTTTTATTTCACAAAAGCGTTCATTTATAATATATATATATAAATATATCTTTATAACTATCAGAAAATGTAAGAATACAGTTATTGTCACACATTTCCTATTTCTACGGAGACTCATTGTAAATGAGTAAGCTCTTAGTATCCAATTATGCTTATATATAATGTGTGAGCGATCAGACTGTCTACTACTGGGTTATCTGTATATTTTCGTGAAAAATTGATAACTATGATTTTGTGTATGAATTATTAAAATAATGATAGTTTTAAGATTCGCTAAGGAACTAATTCACGACTTTTGCATTACAATTGAACGTTTTGACTCTTAACTACACCTTTTGAATAGTATTAAGAATTTTTTCATTAATTAATTTTATCGTTTATTCTTCAATGTAAACGTGATCTAAATACGCTTATGATAATGCTTAAGAAATAACATTCTAGAATATTCATCATACATATTTCGGTTGCTTGTTTGCATCGCGAAATTATCTATGAGAATTAATTAATTAATCCAGCGATCCGTTTTACTATTCGAATCGTTCAGAAATCGCAAACTATTGTTATCGAAATCTGAAATTAATCACTTTAACAATAGTATTCCCGCCGGTTTCTTCCACCTTGCGGTTCACGGATCGCCTATCCATTAGCCGCCAAAGCCATCAATAACAATCTGCGCCTCCGATGATAATTCATTCTGATTCAGAGACAAACTGTGAGGCTTTTCGGCAGATATGAGATTGGTACGCCGCAAACACCGCAGACGTTGTATAGAGCTCGGGTACGCTGGGAAAACAGACCAAATCAAAACTAGCTACATATAAATATCTTGCACACAATATTTCATCATTGCAAACATATTGACCATACAAATAAACAAAAATAAAAAATAACATTGTGTAACAACTGATACTCGCATTTTTTTTTTGGGGCCTTAGCCCCCTGGGCCGGTCGCCTTGTACCTGCGCTCCTTGGGAGCACTTACCAAGGCATTGTTTTCAGAGTACATTCTCGTTATACAAGTAACGGGTTTTTGTGAGCAACAAACACCACACATGGGTGTAAAAGTTAGTAGTTCAGACGTTAAAATTTGGACTTTTAGACTTCTTCGCCGAAGGTCGCCGCGAATACAGAAAATGCATGGTAGTTGGGCTCCGTAGATATGAGATCGATATATCCAACCGGTCCAGACTTCTGTTGGATTACGCTAAGGAGCCTTTGCCCCCTAAATCTAATATTGGACAATGCCACAGAACGTGTTCAGCTCTGCAAGGGGCAACTAATTGCATATAAACTCCTAGCAAACATCATTTTATATGACATTTCTCTCATCAACAAATCAGAGAAAAATAAACGGAAAACGATGGAATTCGAACCGTAACCCTTGGCAATTATTGTGAATTCTGTACTCAGGCCCCACGGCTACTATATACCAATAATATTAAAGCCATAGTATAATAACGTCTGCGTATTGAAACCAGCTTTATTTGCCGGCGGGCATAGCTCAATGGTAAAGCATTTGCTTTGCAAGCCAAAGGTCGTGGGTTCGATCCCCGACGGAGATTAAAAAAAGGACTTTTAATCGATTTCTGAGCTCTAAAATACCCCGGATGGTGTGAATTTGATCCATCACCCGTTAAATGTCAGTCATAGCCTATTTATTAAAATTGGTGGTCGATGAAAGTCATCCCGTCAAGACCACCCATTCATAGTAAAATTCCTGTAATAATAAAGGATGATGCGTGAATCTCGGGCTGTACGTCTATGACGTTGGCGGTTCAACAATCCATATGCAGCGCTTAGCCATATACACCATGGTAAGCGTCATAGAATTCCACAGATGAGACTTCAGAATTACTATCACCATCTGTCGGTATTCTCCTGTATGTGTTTACATAAAAAAAAACCTTCAGCCTGGTGCCTAAAATCCTCGTATGCGATCTTTCGTATCTTATTTTTGTTCACTCGTCTGAAAGGTACATATAAAAATGTAAGTCAAAGTTTTATGTTTATGTAGTTATAAGACGCGACGATGCGCGCGCAATTTTGTTTGATTTGACAAGTCACTACCTGTCATGTGGAGCGCCATAGTTCGCCAAGTATACGTATAATAAACGCCAATGTATTTTTCGATGAATTTTGTTTTGCTTTTACGTCGACTTGCTTTTCGATGAGTTCTTTCCATCCACGCATCCAGATAACGAACAACTGGTGGAGCGGAGTCGCTTTATTAGACGGAGGATGTCATTTTAATTACTCTACATAATGCGTTTAGCCATCCACAAAAATGGCATGCTCATAAAATTTATATGCTTATTACCTTTGTTGTTTTTCGATAATTTTCATATTTGAGCTAGGCTATTGTTCCTAAGGCTGATTAAACGTATCACTTGGCATTTGATATGTGCGTAGAACTCCTGGATGGAACGTGCTATGGTTCAAAAGCATGGCTACGGGCTTCTCTAGGTTAACATGCAAAGTGGAAGGCTAGCCAAATATACGGCATTAATTCATACGACGCCAAAACAGATTATCCTAGAAGTTTACATACATCGTTATGATCTTACAAACTTAATCTTCTTTTCCTTCATAACTGTTTTATTACTAAGTAACCCGTATCACTGATTTGAACCAATAAGAAGATTCATAAACAAATCTTATTTTAAGAAAAAAACTTCATAAGCTGCTGCTTACGATCTTTTTCATGTTATAGATTATACGTTTGCTTGTTAATGGTTTTCTGAATAAATGCTATGTATCATAAGTTAATGTTGCTAAAAACGATAATTAATTTAATATAATATTATGAATAGTAGTAGTGTTTACCAGTGCGCATTTCTACGAGTCTCTAATTATATTTATTATTAAATATATCCTCTTTAATAATCCATTTACAAGACAGATCATTATGTTTTACAGTCCCTTTAAAACATTGCGGAATTCTTAAGCTTATAGTAAGAAGGGATATCTGAAATATAAAAATATACAATTGAATAATATTCATTTCTGGATGTTAGTGTTGTTTTATAAAAATGACTTCATTGAATTGCAGTAAGAAATACTTATTTATTTTACAAGCAAAACATTTCATACATATTCTTTTCGGTAAAAACACAAAATGTATCGAATACGGCTTCAATTTCCTACTTAAAAACTCTTCGAGAAAACTTTGGTCCTTTAAGCTGAAATAAAAGCATTGAGTTAAACTACTCAAGTCAACGTCAGGCTTAAAATACGTTTAGACGTTTTTAAGTTGCCGAAGGAGGCTTTCCGAGACTTGAAGGCTGTATGAAAAGTTCATTTGGGCCCAAGACTGGAAGGCTGTATGTGAAAGTTAGGCGTGACACTTCTCAAAGTATTTTCTGTTGATTATTTCAAAAATGGTAGAAAATTTAAAGCTTTTTAAATAAGTAATTTGATTGTCAGCTAATTAATTAAATAACGATTACGTGTGCATGAAAAATAAATATCACGTATTTTATAACCACATATTTTATGGCAGTTGTTATTTAAAATATGGCGAAACGCTGTAAATGTATTAATTGATCCATTAATTTAATAAGATTACAGCTCACCATGAATGTATAAACCCCTTCCATTTTTAGTTTGAACTCACAGTGAATTTAGTAATTACACTTGTGGTGTAGATATAATATCTACAATGGAAATAATTAATTATTTAGTATATCATTATATTATTGTTTTTCGATGTTATTGAGTAATCTTTTTTCTTTATTTTATTTTATATTTACGATTGTAATTAAATTTAAAAAGTTCAGATACGATTTTATCATCTTTAATGTAGACTTCACTGTGCTAAAAAAAATTCTCAGTAGAAATTTCTTAAGGTGATTTGTTTTATGTACATACTATATTATCTTATGATTTTTTCTTATATCTTCAACGAAGTCAAAACGTCTCCCTGGAAATAAGAACTTCAGAATTAACAATAAGTGAGACGGAGTCATATCATATGCATTCAGTTTTAAGACGATGAAATTATATTTTGCCTCAATACTCTTTCAGCATGATGATTCATGCGAAGGTTCGATATTCTTGAATTTAATTGATATTTAATGAAAATATTTTTTTGTACATTTTTCGGTAAATATTCTCTCTGTGAAAGAATTATGCAGTTCAAATCACTGCGGGAATTAAAGAAAACTGAATACGGTTGCTGTTACATGTAGCATTAAGTTATGTAGATGCTAGACTAAAAATCAATGTATGTGTATCTCACTAACTCGTGTGAATAGTGTTTACAGTATAAGATCGTTATTTAGTTTAACGTTTGTTAATGATGTCCCGGTGGGGTTCAAGGGGTTGGTTTGATGATGGGAATAGTCTATGGCTCACGTAATAAATTGTTAGGATGTCGCTTTTCCCAGTGGCATTGTTGGCGAGGTGAACTGACCCGTGAAATGCAAAGCAACTAGAAATTGTTTTCCGCCAACATAATAGAGTTTGATAATACAAGTACTTAGTTAGTTTGAGACTCCATACAAACTTTCTTACCTTCCAAGAAATTACATTGTTTGGTTCATGTCTAAGAGCAGGTATTAAATAGCTATAATACTTGACAATTAAATGTTTAAATTGTTTCATATATTATTTATATAATAACCACAATCATAAACTTTTACTGTCACTTCTATCGAATAACAAAAAAATGAACTATAAAATTTCTCCAAACAGTATAAAGTACGATCGACAAATTTTTTATTTAATGAGAATTATAATTGCTTACTTATAAGACAGTTCTTAGTGGTAAAAATACTTTTATTTAATACTTTATACATTTTGTCATTTTCTTAAAAAAAAATTAAGCGCCAATGGTATATTTGAAATACTTCTCAACATTTTAGTTTTTCCTTATACAAATATTAAATATGTAGATCAACAAAATTATAAGAAGTATGCAGATACTGAATTGGAGGCATTACTTGATAAAAATGCACATGACAAATATGCAAAAACATTGGGAGTCGATCAATCCACAGTTTATATGCGCTTGGAACAACTGGGAACGATTGAAAAGCAAGGAATAATAAAACAATCTGTTACTGGTCTCTTAAATACTTTAACGTAAGCATTTGAATATAGAAAAATATTATCAAATGTAAATCGTTCTGTTTTATAACATGTTATCAAGATATATAAAGTAATGAATCATAATAATTCGATCAAAATAATCTCAAACTTCGGCCGATTTCAGTATTTTCAGCAGATGCGCTTTTCATAAACTGCTTTCAAAGGGAAGAGAAAGGCCTGAGCGATTTCACCGTTCGGAAGATTCACGGCGTCCTTCTGTAAGATTTTCAGTATTTTTAATTCAACTCGTGGACGAAAACCTGCCAAGAGAAAATGTTAAAGTTAACTGGCATTATAATTCGCCCGAGGGTTTCTTCGCAAAGGGTTCTCGTTTCGGGGTATATAAATTGTCGCACGCCGGCAGAAATAATTCTATCATAATTTAAGGAAGGGCATAAAACGAATTTTCTGAAACAATGCGGATAAAGTGGAATATAAAAGCGTTTAGCGAATATTGAAATAATAAATCTTGACGCAGGGAAATTTCCCATTATATAATTTAAAAAATGCGTATAATTTATCATTTTATTTATTGATGACTATAAAAAATCGGAACCACAAAACACTTTTGCTGTTATTGTTTAGTTTTTTAGTTTGAAACTTAGGGGTTGAATGCTCATGTCGCCTTCGATGACTTTTATTTTGTGATTATGATACGGTATTATATAATCTTTATTTGCTAGTTAGTGCTGTTAATGCCTTAGCTAAGCTTATTATTTGAATATACTTATTATTTACAAAAACTAATGATTACTTATTCACAATAAAAATATATAACACCCATATGATATTCATTTTATCAATTTATCACAGAAAAAAGTAAGATTTAAACAGCAAATATATTTATACTCCAACATCCATATTTGTATCATATCTTGTTGATATACCTTTAACATTTATTAGTTCAAAATAATTTTTATTAAAATTAAAATTTATTTAAAATACGATTTTTCTTCTAATACATAATTTATGTAATATCCAGTAAGTTAATAAATATTATATTTTCAAATAAATATCATAAACCATTGTATTTACTACAGATTCGTATATGTGCGATATTTTTTATGTTTTGCAGAACGACGTATGTTATTTTGCAATTATAAAACAAAATTTTGCAAAATAAATATGATCTTAAGATACTTGTAAATGAATAAATTTAAGCAAAGCCTTCAATCCCATGTCCTTGATTCAACTTTGTTACGTAACCGAGCCAAAGTCGATAAAAATAAAGTTTAAGCGCGTGCTTAAAAATATTCCCCTCTCTGCTCTTAAAGAGCTCCGAAAAAGTTTTAAGCCCGTCTTCAAAAAAGACAAATAATATCCCGGGGCTCTAATATTTCACAACGATCTCAACAAACACGTTTTTGAGCTCACTGCGAATTCACTCGTCCGAGAAATCTAACATTTATCTTCAGATTAAAGTAAGCTTAGCAGTCGCCTCTCTTAATAAAGATAAGGTTTCTTAGGTTCGTCTACGGAGCGTCCTCAGGTCATCTCTCCTCGCTGGATATCCTTTGAAGCCTCCTTTTAGAGCATCAGTTATATTAGCGTATACTTTGCGTTAATGTGTTGGCCCTAATGTTCCCTTAAGATGGATTTAGGCGGGACGTAGATTAAAGCGGCTCCTTGTAGCTTCAGACCAAAAATATACGAGTAGTGAGTAGAGAGTTAAGAAGTTTACACAAATTGCTATAATATTATCGTTTTTTTTTATATTACTCAAGTAAACATACAAATAACTATTAACGTTTTCAAACTTATCACAAAATGTATTTAAATAAAGTAAAAATTACTTAGATATTTTTTTAAGTGATGACATGTTTCGACTACGTCAAGTCACTATTATGGAGTGAATTCATAAGGTGTTAAATAATGAATTTCAATTATTTATTTGAAAAGAATGAAAAAAATAGCATTACAAGGACCATAAAAAGTAATATACGTTAATAAATGTGAAATCAAAACAAAATATATTAAATTTGTTATTTTTTTAAATTGTATTTAATATTAAATTATAAATACGAAATTTCTCCAAATAATGTCAGTTGTTAACCTTAAGGTTCTTAAAAATGCGTTAAAACATAATCATAAAAGTATAACAGAAGTAAATGTTTTTTTTTTGAATATATAAAATCGTTCTTTATATTTAACTTCGGCAAAATTGACTAACCTATTAACGTTACTTTATTGTGAATACCTTCTTAGGTTTTCACGGCCAGATTTGATATTGTGGCTTTTGGGTTTAGCCGTACGTGGCGAATTTCTTCTATCCGATATTTCGACCGCCATCGCAGGGGTCTTCTTCAGGGTTGATGACTTTGTAGACAACAAAGTCGTTACTTTATTGTGTTAAAAAGAACTGTCCGTTTAGAGTAAAAAATATGATTTAAATTTCGAGATAATAATGAGCTTATTTGAGTCGTGTGATAAGGCTAATTGTAATTTAACCGAGTCCATTGCAAACATATAAATATGTTTATTAATTTAGATGACGTGCAAGTGAAATCACTAAATTAATTCAGTGCACGAGCAACTAGCGCTCCAACGATCTGAATTTCAAATGATTTGATTTACAGGTTTTAACGGACGAATTGTTGGTTCAATACGAGCCATAATGTTGGCCTATCTGCGATGCCAGTCAGTCTGTTCAACCATTTAGTTCGTATTTACCTGGCGGGCGTATGCTAATTTATTCAGTATAACAGAGAATTACCAAATCAAACGACTAGTTTTACAAAGCAAAACAATGCGACATTAAGCCAGAAGATGTATGATTTATATCTCAGAAACATGGGATAATCTGAGTGTAAATATTGTAAGCAGGCGATGTATAAAATAACCTCATCTTAACCGAGCGCTCAAAATACATTAAATATTTAATTTTTTTCACTAGGCTCGCTACGAAGAAGGCAGTACTGAAATATATTTAAAGTATCTTTCAGTTGATATCAAAATTGTTGTATAATTATGCTGGTTTTTTATTTCATATTATTTACTCACAAAAATATTTTACAATAGTTACAACTAATTACACGTTGAAAAATAATGAACGACACGTCTTGGACTATAAGTCCAAAAACTTACCTCGCCAAATAAAAACTTACTTTATCTGTGTTGCGAGGTACTATATCGTAATACATTCACAAATACAAAACTACAAATTTTTTAAATGGAAGTCCAGACAATAATTACGTAAATATAAATTTAAATGCAATAAAACGATAAACATTCATGTTGACCAACATATTTTAATACAAAAATATACACAATTAATGAAAACATTTGACAACGACATAGATTTTTTTCCTTATCCGCTCCTTTGATGTAAAATATGGTGGTCATACTTTTTTACTATAGATACCTGTTAACTATCTCAATCTAAGCCTTTTTCAGGTTTTTTTTTATGTAAAGACATACAGGAGAATACCGACAGATGGTGATAGTAATTCTGATGTCTCATTGTGGAATTCTGTGACGCTGACCATGATGCATATGACTGAGTGCTGCATGTGGAGTGTTGATCCGCCAACCTCATAGACTACAGCCCGAGATTCGCGCATCATCCTTATTATTACAAGAATTTACTATGAACGGGTGGTCTTCACGGGACGAATTTCGTCTACCACCAATTTTATTTGTCGGATTTTCATCCTCAAGCTTTGCCAAGTATGTTACATATATAGTTTCTTACATTCTTCCAGGGAAATCGATATTTTTAATATTCGATTTTGCGTAATTTTTTAATTTTGCGTTTTTTAAATTATTATTTTCATTTTACTTTTCGTTTTCCTCCAACACTGTGTTGAAAGTATTGAAAAATGCGTTAGTTAAAAATATATAAATAAAACATGCAATCGATCAGTTTTTAGGAAAAAAACATCTGTGAACTCAAAATACCACATGACACAGTCTTACACTTTAACCCATCTGCCGTACCTGTGTCAGGTCTGTGTCATTTAATTTATTAAAAATACAAATCTTTCCGAGATGAGACAGCGCGTTGTGAACTTTATAATTTTTGTTATTATTCAATATTCGGATTTAAATATGCATGAAAATGTAACGTTCTAATATCAACTTTTGAAGACACACTGCGCGGAAAGTCCGCGAGGGAGTCAAAAAATATTCCGTGCATATTCATGAGATTTTAATTTTAGGCGTTAAAATTACCTTTGAATATTCTCATTTGAAATTCAAATTTCCCTCAAGTGAGGGTATTATTCACCGACAGAGGAAATTTTCATTATTCAGGAGCGAGTATTTTATTGGGAAATTTTTCGTCGTTTCTCCCGAAATTTTTAGGCTTCCAGATGATATTTATTGCATCGAAGGAGCTACCCGCGATCAATTACAAGGAAACGAATTACTACTAATTTAATTTGTGATATAGTTTTTCGATAGAAAAAAATATTTCTGTGTACAAAGACAAATATTTTTTAGTAGGAACACTTTTTATGCAAATATTTATTACATAATGAAAATAAGAAAAATATAACATAACGAATGTATACTTTTTTTTTTAAATACACATTTAAAATGCGAATATCGATACATCAACGAAGTTAAGCAACATTTGACATGAACTAAAATTTGGAAAGGTTACCGAGTGTAGTTTACCATATCGTTAGTGATTTTGAACAGTTCTTCAGAGCCAATTGATCAAGACCCCATTAAAAATATCTACAAGTTAGATTTGAACAAGTGACTTTTCCCTTAAGAATATGCATTTTTAGGATACACTAATAAGAAGACTTTATAGCGCCAGGGTTCAAACAGGATTACCAACCTTGCTGATATTTATTCGGTATGATAATCGCTTAACTAAATTGATTCTCAATGTTCTAAGACGAGTATTATACTAGTTTCAATAGGGTTACTAGTATAGTTACTTGGGATTTACTAACCATTATATTTACCCTTGAAGCTAAGAATTTTTTTGCAGTGATCCGATCCGAAATATTTGAAAAAAATAGTTTTTCAGCTGAGGAAAATATTAACGATCGGACATAGAAATCATTGAGCAAAATTAAGACTAGAGTTAGGAGCACACTAGACAAACTTAGCTGATGTTATGATGATGAAATGCTAAAACAGATTAAATCCTGCAATCAATGGAATACAGGTGTTAGTTTGTTTTTTGTCGCCTTGTACCTCCGGCCCTTGGGAGCACTTACCAAGGCATTGTTTTCAGAGTACTTTCTTGTTCTACAAGTAACGGGCTTTGGTGAGCAACACCAAACGTGGGTGTAAAAGTCAGTAGTTCAGACGTTAAAGTTTGAAGGTGTAAGATTGGTTTACACCTGCCGAACATCCATACACGACTAATGTGTGTCTTTCAAAAACTGGCAGTTTCCAAAGTTCCTTCCTTAATGCCACCGGTAAGCTTTGGAATCAAGCAGCGTCAACGTTTCCTCCTTCGTACAATCTGGATCTCTTTAAGATACATATAAATATACACTTGCAATCTCCCCAACCCACACACAAACACGAACACAACACACGTTGCCCGCATGCAGCGTCCAGCCTCTCTGGCTGAGCGTCATAGAGCGCACTGATCTTGACCGGCTGTGCTCTCCTGCATGCGACTGAAAGCTTAAAACAGATCGTGCCTTATATCAAATAAGCTTCTTCCTTCACTATTATATGGTGAGCATAATAAAATAACAGTGATTTTCCTAGATAATCGGTAGATTTTATTTGATGTTGCTACCGTAAATATGTATAGAGTTCTTAAATTGTGAATCAAAACTAAATATTTTAATTTATTATTTTTTTAATTAAAAAAAATCTTAAAATATTGAATAGAGTTCCTCAAAATTTTCTCAAATTGTATTTTTCTTTGATACCGTCTGTCTATCCGATCCTGGTATACATTGGGGTAAATTATGCCTCTAGCTTATAAGGCACTCAACGGAACTGCACCGGGCTATCTGACAGAACTTATTAAGCCTTCAGAAATAAGCACGCGTGGAGAGATACTCAGATCGGCTAGAGCAAATAGAAGCACCCTGCAGCTGACGGGAGGTAGTCCTAGCATGGTCTTTGGCAATCGGGCTTTCAGCTACGCTGCGCCAATGGCCTGGAACTCACTACCGGAAAGCATAAGAGAGCTTAAAGCAGAGGCATCCTTCAGAAGCAGACTCAAGACCCACCTTTTTACTCAGAGAGGCAAAGAAGCGCTTTTGGAATGATCATTCGGTCATAAAAGAGCGCTATACAAATACTAATATAATAATAATAATAATAATAATTTAAATGTAAAAGTGTATGATAAAAAAATTGGCGTCTTCTAACAGCAACACTGTTTGTCTAATTCTTGGCATAAATTTATCTAATTAACTATTTATTACGGTGTAAATATATGATTTCACATAAATAATAAAAAAAATGTTTCTGAATGGTTGATACTCGTACAACTATGTGTTTTGCCCTGATCCATTGTATCAAATACATAATGCCCTGTATCAATATACTCGCAATTACTTCTGACCTCGCATCGGTAGTGTCGGTGATGTATTGTTCATTAATAATACGATTTTAGATTAATTAACTTCTGATCAAACGTGACGATGGAGCGGAGCGCATGCGAGTAATGATGGCCATATTTTGCGTGACCGAAAGTTTGTCAATCTCGTAATTAAATATATGTCACTGTGCTTCTAAAAAAAAGATGATTTGCTCATCTGCTCCTCATTCCTCCACTACGCGTTCTTATAATGATCCTGGCGACGTAAAGTCATCTTTCCTTAAGTAAAGGAGTTGTTAAAGTTATATATAAATATATGTGTTATTGGTAATTTAAGACCAGGGAACAAAATCTGTACATTTGTACAAGTCATCAAAATAAAATTTTAGAAAAACATTTTTCTATGCCCGTTTTGTATTTGGAAGACAAGGTCACTTCTTATTGATGCTTATTAATTACTTCAATTGCCACTGTTAATGCTTTGTCCCAAGACTCCTCTGTACTCAACCAAGAGCCTAGGAACTCAAAGAGACATATTTCGCGTGATTTTTTAACCGATTTTGTAAGGAGTTCCGATGATTAGCCTGTCACTACCTCCCCCTGTAAAATTTTATACATAAGAAACGGCTCAACCCAAGTAAAAATATGCGGTAACCAATAGGCGGTAACGCATACAAATTTTTTTCCGAGTCCAATGTAGCTTAACTTCGGTGATCTGACAAGAACTGCGTTTAAAATGTCTGTCATTTATGGATTCTTCGGGTTAGCTTATAAATATTTGTAATATTTTTTCGCACCTTAGTCAGTTAAATTGTATTTATCAACTAGACAGTACTTTCTTTTAAATAATCGATTTTGTAACCTAAATTCATAGTATAACGGAATCAGCGACATTTTATAGTAGAATTTATCGATTTTCGCCAAACACTTTGTGGTTCAATATACACGTTATATTAGTACTTAACCTCTTGGGAACAGAGTGCGGAGGATGAAAACGAAGACCCTATCCACAAGGGCACATCCAAAAAATACGCAATTTCACGACCAGTACGCTATTTCACTCTAACAAATAAAGATTTTCATAGTGCTTTCACTGTCTTTTGCTAAAACTATTTGAGTTATACGTACGTTACCAATGTTTGACCAAAAAATAAGTATTGAAGTCGCCTTATGTAACTTCATCTAAGATACAAAAAATACATTAAAAACCATGTTTATTTATAATTATTTTTGTGCCTGAATGTGAAAATTCTAGTCATAATTATTTTGTGTAAATATTTATAGATTTTATAGATCATTACAAAATAACAATCATTAATTCACGCATTTCAACTTGTATCGTCAAATAAATGACTAAAGAGCTGGAGAACGTTAAATATTTAAATAGACTTCAAAATTTCCCTTGTTGTCACCATAAATGGACATTATTCAAAGTGGCTGCTGTAGAGCCAACAAATCATTCTCAATACCGATTGTATTACACTTAAATGTACTTGAAGGAGATACCCGGAATGCAGATCTGACTTGAAATGAAAATCATTGCAACTACAACCGGTATCTTATGACTACAAACATTTTTAAAAAATCTATAAATTGATGGGAAAAAAACATTTAATAGCTCATACTTCGATATCCATACCTTTCGGATGTACCCTTTTCGTGAGTTTCAAGGAGGGAAGAAAAGGAGAGGAAATAAGGGTTTCCCCCGCACCCCTCATACCTCGAAGGCTCTCGAGACCCTCTCCCCGCTACGCCAATGCCTTGTCAGCGGAAATTATAGCTTTCAAACAGCTCAAACACTTGAGCCTCTCTCTGGCTAACCGCGCCCCGCAGTGCAACTCCCCCGCTTTAGAATCGGCTACGCCCATGGACCGTTTGAATATCTCAAACCGCTTTAATTAATAGCAAACTCAAGTAATTTCATATTGGAAATTAAAATAAGAGATCTTGAATTTATTTTATATCCGAAATAAGAAAGGCATTGAATGCAAAATGGCTCAGTACGAAGTAAAAAGTCTGGTTCGCTGACTCCCACGGATGAAATTGACATGTGCTCGGACATAAGAGTAGTTAAGACGTTTTTTTATTTAATACCTTACAATATGATTTAAAAGAGGATTTGTATCGATGTAGGTATGTCATTTATATTTATTAATTCGGAGTTTTTAGAATGAATTTTTAAATAAAAACTAATGCTAACGAACACAAAAGATGATTATTACCACAAAGAGACATTAAAACGTCTATGACGTTCAACATAGATGGCATTTTTCATTAGGGAGGTGATGATAAATGACTGTGAATGGTTGGTATTTACGGAATGGCTGTCGTCTTCTATTTAGTTCGATCTAAGTAATTGTTGGTATTTTTAAATAACATATAAAGCTTCTTATTCAACCCTTCCGCATCGGTTGTCGGCATATGCCGTCATAAGATTCTCCGACCATTGACATTGGTTGACGTGATATACCGTTTTGCTACTTTCTTATAATAGTTTTTTATGCATTATCTGATAGCTAAAGGATACAAAAACCAATGTTATATATGAAAATAGACCAGATAAATACATTCACGCTTCAAATACTAGTTTGATTGACAGTATAAATTGTTTTGTAAGCCGAACCGTAATGAAAGGGTTAAGAGTAGATCGATAATACCTCAGGAAGAAATTTTTTTATCTTAAATCAAATAAACCATTATAGGGATAAAGTTATTTTTCTATTTATACTAAGCTATTTAATAAAAATATATGAATTTATAAAGAGCTTAATATTATTTACAAAATATATTTTTCAAAGGGGTCGTTACGCCTGCTTAGTTACGCCTATGAACCCATTTTAATGAATACCCATCTCAAGAAATTTAATCATTCGTTTCCATTTTCTAAGTATTCTTACAGGACTAAAATGTTCGTTGGAATTGGTAATTAAAAATTGCAGCGTTTTTCATTAATTGAGGAATTCTTTATTGAATCAAATCGACGGCTATGAAATAAAAATAAATTGTAGCGAGTACGTTTTATTTAAGTTTGTTTTTTTTTATAAACATAAATACAAAATATGTACATGATTATAAAATAAATTATGAATTATTGAGAATGGCTATGGTTTTTTTATATATTGTAATGTAACATAATAAATTAATCCTCCTCTTCCATTTAGGACATTGATTAACTGGATGAAGGATAAACAACTTGTTTCTGTTTGATACATGAGGGCCGCCTGAGGGATAAAATAAATTATGAATTCAATGGAGAATGGCATTATGGATTTTTATATATTATAATGCTTAAGGCTTTGATAAATTAATTAATAGTAAGGAACAGTCAGGGAGCGGTGTGAGCGGTCGCCAATTGAGAATTTACAAAAAAAAAGTTGTATTCAAATTTATATATAAGGTCTAATTGACTAATTCATACCATAAATCAGCTATAATATATTTATAATATAAAATATAATATACATAAAAAATCATTGTAGACCAAATTCATTATACTCGTAAAAAAATACGCTTATTCTTGGAAGGCGTTGGGAGGCTTTCGTAGAATGTACTTAGCGGTGCTCCGGGATGCAGAGCTAATTTGGGATGAATCAAGGACGATGCGTACTGACAGTTTTGTAGCGGCAGATTTTGACAACCAGTCAAAGAAATGGAGTGAGAAATAAATATATAAATATTAAAGTAATCAAGTTATCAGTCTGCTTATTAGAACATCACCTCATCAAATGCATAGACATTTTAATAAACACTATATTATCCACAAAAAAGATCTTTCTTTGGCTGTTTAACAATATTTTGATTTATTTGATTGTATAAAAAATATCAAAGCGATCATATTTTTAAAGCTTCAAATAAATCTGTATCTGAGGAATGAGAATAGCGGCAAAAACATTGCAATAAATGTGTGAATAAAATGATTCACGTGCAACGAGTGATGGGGGGTAAGCCGTGGTAAAAAGTCTGTACGCTTCGGTCATACTTTTTATAGCATTTGTTGTCTTTACAGCTGATAAAATAAAATAAAATAAAATCTTAAGGCTTTATGAAAGCAGAGAGGAATCGGGTTTTATTGTTGAAGTCAGTGGACCGAAATACTTGGTAGTATTTCGGTCCACTATAATACTATAAATATTTTTGACATATTTTAAAATAGTGTACAAAAGCGACGTCAACATGAATTTTTTTTTTTTTATGTAAACACATACAGGAGAATACCGACAGATGGTGATGGTAATTTTTTGAAGTCTCATATGTGGAATTCTATGACGCTTACCATGGTGTATATGGCTAAACGCTGCATGTGGAGTGTTGATCCGCCAACGTCATAGACTACAGCCCGAGATTCACGCATCATCCTTTATTATTACAGGAATCTACTATCTTCACGGGACGACTTTCGTCTACCACCAGTTTTAATTGATAGGCTAAGACTGACATTTTACGGGTGATGGATCAAATTCACACCAACCGGGGTATTTTAGAGCTCAGAAATCGATTAAAAATCCTTTATTTTTTTTAATCTCCGTCGGGATCGAACACACGACCTTTGGCTTGCAAAGCAAACGCTTTACCATTGAGCTATGACCGCCGGCAGCAGTTTGCCAGTTCTTGGGCGCTATTCCAATACTTCCCCATCGAACGTCGTCTCTTCGATAGATATGTCCTGCCTATTGCCACTTGAGTGTGCCTATTAGTTGGGTAGTGTCCACAACATGAGTTCTTCTGCGTATTTCCTCGTTTTGGATTTTATCTTTTAGCGACACTCCGAGCATGGATCTCTCCATTGCACGCTGGGTGACCTTTATTTTATAGGTAAGACTTTTTTTAAGATTCCACGTCTCTGCAATTTAACTTAAAAGAGGGAGAATGCATTGGTTAAACACCTTAGTTTTAAGACATTGTGGAATTTTTTAAATTTTTTTTTTTATTTAATCAAATATAATAGGATACATTTAAGATTTTATTGACAGTAAAACATTCATTTTTTTATTGTTTATTTTTTGGAAATTCATTTTCCACAATTTTTGTTCAAAGGTAGATCTTGTGTGATGAAGATGTACTTTAGTTTTCCAAATGCTGCCCATCCCAGTTGTATACGCCTGTCGATTTCTTTTGAGAAATAACTTTATCTTAGTTGTATTACTTGTCCCAAACAGGTTAAGTCGTTCACAACCTAAATTTATGTTGTGAACATGGCAAGAAGATTCAAAAAACTGCCGGGCTTTCGTTTGTGTCCTCGTTTTGCATGAAATGAAATACTCTAAATGTGTTTGTTGATTATAAGTATGTGGAAATTGAACGACAAGAATGTTTTTCAGTGTTCACTTTCAGCTGGTGATGCATCGTAACGCTACGTTTTAATTATTTCAGAGTGTTTTATATACTCTATTGAAATCTGGTGACTTTCAGTATTTAAAATAGAGTCGATGGAACCAAAGAACAGCGGCGTATATTGACAGAAAATACATCAATTATTTAATACTTATTACATCTAACCGTATGCGGGCTAACAATATAAAAAATCCTCACAATGTTAGGTAATTATTGTGTAAGTGTATCTTCTAAAAAATGACCATAAAAACCATATTTAAATATTTTTTTAACGTTTTTTTACTTCAGTTAGAGCTGGAAAACATTTGTTTAAAAGCTTAAGCTACATTGGTAAATTCAGTTAATAAATTCATACATGATATGAGAAATTTTAATAATTAAAAATAATTTCTGATGTTGCTAAAATATGGTTTTATATTGTTATTTTATTCTCAATATTTTTTATTTTACAGGTTTATACTTATAGTATATACAATAAAAAATTGACAGGTATTTTAAGAGTGCTACATTTTTTTTCGCTATCCTCGCCAATTAAGAAAGATTTTTTTACTTAAAAATTTTTAAGTGTAAGACGCAAAATAAGTAATTAATTAACCCATTTACGAACAAACGGAAAGTACAGTGGCAAATATTTTTAGGGTTATTTATTACAAGACACTAGCTTAGAAACGTATTTCCAAGATCTTTTTTTTAAATATGTATAACTTTGAAAATACAGGGGTGTATTTAGCTGTTTATAAGGGGTGGAATAAGGGTGATACTGTCCAAAATAAGGTCAGTCTCCCGCATATTGTTTCCGTGGAAGACTAGAAAGGACAGCCACCAGCGACATGCGTTAACATTAATATTACCATAACTCTTATGTCGATTTTTGTCTTCCGAACTAAACACTTTTTTTTGTTATCGAGTTCAAAACATCGCAGTTAAAGAATTTTTGGCATTTTGGCTATAAGGTAAATTTTGAGTCAATATATAAGTGAGTAATAATTAGGACTAAGATTATAGAGACTTTTATCTAGAATTTCACCTGTCAAGTGCCTATTATATACGCTTTTTTACAGGAAATAAAATATAACCCAGCACGCTGTAGTTAAAAAAAATATCATTCTTAATAGAACATCACAATTAAGTCTTCTCGTAGTATCAATCCGGTGGATTGGTTTGTAGCAACAGAATCTTGCATCTCGATCTCCATTCCTCTCGGTCCTCCGCAACCCTTTTCAGCTCAGCATAAGCACTACAATTCATGTCCTCGAATACTTGCTGCAAATACTCCCGTCTAGGGCGCCCTCCACAGTTTCTACCCTCAACCATCCCCTCCACAATATCGTGAAGAAGACTATCGTGGCGCATGACGTGACCAATCCATCGGGCTCGCCTCTCTGAGATGGTTCTTATCAGGTGCCTATCTTCCTTGATTATCCTGAGAACCTCATTGTTCGTGACGTGGTCTCTCCAGGAAAACGTTTAAGTAGAGTCTATATATATATATATACATAATCATAATAAAAAGTTTAAATATGAAAATTATTTTTTAAAATAAAATGTCGTACCTAAGTTATCGTGTTCCAAATCGATATTTTTGATGATTAACCAATGACATTTATCTTCGCATTATTGCCAATTATTTTTCATAGTTCACTACATTCATATAGTTTCGAAATATGCAATTACTTTCATAATATTCACAGAAATAAAATTTCAAATAAGAAATTGAACAGGTGTACACAAGCTTGTACGGCGGGCGGTAATGGGTTAATATCATTTCATTTCTCATGATTGTAAAATTATCAAATTTATTATATGTGTTTTGTATTTAAAGGTGTATTTGAAGACAACGTAAGTTTCCAAAATTGTAATTTCTAGAATAATGGATGCGTACTAACGTTAAGAAGTGTCAAACTGGTTGCAACGGATAACTGTTTGATTTGGTGGCAAAAGCTGGTAGAGGGTAACGTTTGATATGAGCTGTAGTACAATCAATGAAGAATAATAATAGAATAAGAAGAAGGAAAGAAGATAGCGCTCATTACGATGCATAATTTAAAATTATTTAATATTAGATGATTGCATCGTTGTTTCTGTTACGCCTTTTGCATGAGTCGATAGTTTTTTGTACCAATCTTTTTCCATGCTAGCGTTCACGTTCGAACAAATCAGGGCCGGAGTTGTGTTTGCTCGCGTCGCTTAATTCCTGAAACAAAGCGCTGAAAAATCTGCTGCTGCGAATGAAAATTTTCAGCATAATACGGCCATATTGAAGCTTAATGTTTGACTGGGTTATTTTAATTGGAATACGTACAAATATCATATAAAACTATATTAAAAAAACTATTTATTCATTTAATATTCTTTTAATTGATCAAAAAGTGAATGCTTCCTTCCTTTTTGAAAATAAATAAAAATATTTTTAATAACCTTTAAAATATAGATGAACAAAGCTTCTATTTATAAACCACATAATATAATTCACTTTTCGAAGTAAAAAATGACCAAATAGTTTTTACTATATAAAAGGAGACAAATAACATAAAAATTAGTTAGAAACCAATACAAATTTATATATAACCACGTCTACGAGATCACTAAAATAAGGGTATTACCATCATGTAAGCTCTATGAGTATAACCAAAAATAGCTTGAGGGAGAAAGATGAAAAGATTAAATAAAAAATTAAATATGAAATCGTACATATTGTTCTGAAATGATTAGGAAGTTTAAAGTTTATTTCCTCGTAATGGTTATTGCTTAAAGCAATCCAGATAGAATAAAAAAATTTTTTTTTCAAAGGTATCCTTTGTGTAGAAGGAGGTTTTTTTCTTATTGATCGAGATATACCTTAGTACATTAGGTATATTTGTAAATATTAAAAGGAATGTTAATTTGTTTTATATGGATATAAAATTATTTTTTCTTCTTAAAAGCCCTTCTAAATATATAAATATTTGATTTAAGCATATGAAATAGAGGCTGTTGGCTAAAAGTTCTTGGTGAAATTCATAATTCATATGAAATTATAAATTACAAAAACATATTTTTTTATTTTATCGATATTTTAAATTTATTTTCATTTCATTCCATGACTCTCATGAAAAAATTAGTATTAAGTACTCATTTTTAAAAATCTCTCTGCCTTTTTATTCTGGAAGAAACCCTCAGGCACTATCAAAAGTACTATGTAACTATTTTCGATGAAAGAAAAATCGTGGTATCTCTCGGAACTGTATGGCAGTAAAATGTGGCGACCATTTTCTATAGCTAGGAAGTAAATATGGAAAAAAAGACATGGGAAATTTTAATACAACTCAATAATAATATTCGATGCGTAAAATAATCACATCTATTATACTCACCATATATTATACTTGGTTGTAATCACCGTCTATATTCTAAGACAAAGTACGAGACTTGACGCTTCGGATATGAGAATAGTTTCAGCTGTAAGCTACCCTGCCTAAGTGGAGTGATATTAAATTGATGGGTGCAATATCTCGTTAAAATTATGCGCTATTATTAAGGTGTTATATAGGATGGGTCTCTAGTAATAGGCCGTAATGCTGGAAGACCAACTGCCCTTAGCGAAGGATTTGATGACCAAAGGCTAAGTTAACAAACAGTTAAGGTCACACCTTTACAAACTTGTTAATCTAAAAAAGTATGTTAATGACGTGGATTTATGATCTTATCGCATCATCAATGTTGTGAAATTAAGCAATATATTTCGCCAAATCAAAGAACACTTGGCCAAATCATACACACTTAACTATAAAATTTTATGAATTATGAACAATCTCAGAGAGGCGAGCCTGATGGATCGGTCACATCATGCGCCACGATGGTCTTCTTCACGACATTGTGGAAGAGATGGTTGAGGGTAGAAACTCCAGAGGGTGCCCTAGACGGGAGTATTTGCAGCAAGTGTTCGAAGAAATGAGTTGTAGTTCTTATGCTGAGCTGAAGAAGATTGCAGAGGATCGAAAGGAGTGGAGATTTTGTTGCTAAAAACCAATCCACCGTATTAATACTACGAGTATGAACTATAAAAAAAATATCTATCAAAATTATGCGTGCACAGCTGCTGTAGTATCAAAGAGATTTTCAGTAATTTTTTAATCGGTATTTTGTTTAAAGAAGTGGTTTTAAATAAAAAATTCTTAAGACAGACAATAAAGCGTCTTATTTTTTATGCATTTATGTTAATACAAACACAGCAGTTTTTACATCGAAGATAAGCTTTTAAGTTTACAAATTTTTTAATGTTTTTACTGAGTTAACAAAAATCGAGTGTATAATTTTTCAGTTAAAATACATCTGGCAAACATCACATAACACAGGTAATGCAAACAGCAATACAAGACACGTTACATTGGTTAGATAATAATTAAAGAGGAATTAATGACCCGGAATGAAATTGATTATAACGAGTAAAATGGGAGCGATAATGTTGACCAACGATTTGCAGACAGACGAGTGATTCCTTTACCTAGAACTTGATGAAGAACATCGGTTGAACATATTTCCAGCTCAAAATAGGACATATATTTTACTAAAATTTTTAAATTCTATTGTTTTGATCAAATATTTATTTTATTAATCTCTTAAGATACATGATTAATATACGCCCAAATATGATTCGGTAATAAATGTGGCTTTTCATTCTAGCCCTTTGAATCTTGGTTTGAATGACCATCGGGAATATTAAATGACATTATACAAAACTATACTACTCTGAGTTTTCTAAGCAGATATACTTGGCAAGTATGATGTCAGCTGACAAGACATTTTAGCGAAATTTTGTGATAATCATGTGCTCCAATTATGCGGATAAAGAAAAATATAAATTTGACGGAAGAAAACGATCGTTTTTATTAAAAAAAAGATATGTTTTGCTATGCCAAAACTATGGTATTTCATCACGGGAAAAGTACTTAAAACTCCTTTTTAAAACGAGAATTATTTCAACTTAATTATTGTATTTAAAACACGGCCCAGTCCATTTACTGCTTTACTAATGGCATAAAACTTCTTTATAATTGCATCCAAAATATCAAACGATAAGGATTTGTAAATACTTCTTAAATTTTTTATAACCTTACTAAGGTAACCTAACTTCAAAAGAAATTTTATATCTTGTTCATTCTCGTAGATAGCGCACGAGCAAGATGTCGCGCCACAAAGATGTTGGCAATGCTAACCTTAGTGTATGCCGTTAATATAATCCATATAAAACGCCTTTCATCATTTTTACTAGCCTTAATATTCATTAAAAATAGCTGCTTATAAAGCAAATAATATCAGATATTCAACTTGAATTTAATAATGAAATATTTATTAAGCTGGCCAGTATAGGTTTTTTTTTTCCTTTTAAATAAGTATGGTATGAAAATAAAAATTTAAAAGTACAAACGAGAAATATATACAGAATGAAGGAGAAGCGTGAATTGAAATTTTGATTAAATTTTCATACTGATGTTTGGCAATATCTCTTTTATTATGATTCAAAGAAATTGACTGATGAAGATTACATCCTTTTTAATAAAACCAACAAATGTGCAATAACGAAATAATGAAATTTTTAGGATTAAATCATTTTCATGTGTTATATGATAACAGTTAATAAATATTTGACGAAAAAAAATACAGGGAAATAGCAAAATGATTTTTAGTTATCTTTAAATGCTAAATAGCTCAGTTAAAAAATATATAATAAATGTACGAGTATATACATACTCGTATATTTATGGCATTAGAAGAAAAAAATCCTTGTGTCAATTGATGTCAAAAGTAAAAAAAATGAATTTAACTACATTCTAATTTGATTCAGATTGCTGTGTATGATGTGGATTGATTTACATGAATCAGATGCTTAATTAGATAGACCACTATATATAAGACTTTTATAATGCTAAGAAAGTACTTGAGTTAAATCATGTCTACTAATAAATTACTAAGAGTCTTAAAATGAAATGAAAAGCATAATAAACAAAATCTTATCATAAATTTTAATTGAAAAAAACATTATATGCTAACAACTAATTATTTATTAGTAAAATCCTTACACGTTTGAAAATCATTTTTTCCAATTCCTATTTTACACAAGAAAATATTATTTTTTGGAAGATTTTTCCATCGTCTATGTTTTTTTCCTCACAAAATGATCTTTTGTTAAGAATCATATGAAGAAATACTTTGAATTAATTTAATCTTTACAAGTATATAACCTCCGTATTTACACTATTTCAACACTTTCAGTCTGCTTAAGTACAAAACCCTCTTCTGTTGAGCTACTGCGAATGTTTGCAAGCTTTTGACTACGCGTGTTTTTTGCAAATTTCTTAGCTAGGAATGCCGAGTTAACTAGGACGGTAGTGGAACAAGTGGTTGAAGAGCGCGACAAAATAACGCCAGGGTTCCGAGGCGAGGGACGCCTGGCCTTAACGTGGCGCCAGGCGAGGCTCTATTATTAGAACCTGACGGGCTTTTGCCTCATATGTAATTATTGCGAACTTTAACCATTAGCATTTTTGGCGCGCTTGAAAAAATAATGCTGTGCATTTTTGAATGAGAAACTTTCGAATGAAATGTTGAAAACGTTTGTTACTTTTTTAATAGTAATACATTAAGAAAATGACGAAAATAGTGCAGGTCAAAGATAAAAATGTGTATTATATGACGATTGACGCGAAAAAAAATATTCAGTTCTGTTTGGTATGATTAAACGGTACTTTTAAGGGTAAGGATTTTATTTAAATCGAAAATAAGCAAGAAATAATAAGAAAGTTATAAATCATGATTTTTCATATTATTTGTTATTAAATAACTTATTATTATTATAACATTAATTATAACCTATATTTTTTTTATTTAAATTACTGAAATTTATTTTCTTTAAAATATTTGAAAAAAAAAAATAATTGTAAAACAAGAGCCGAAAGTCCATGAGATATTTAAGAAAAGTAAAATTTAAAAAAATGAGCATCGTCCTTACTGTAATAAAAAAAATATCATCTTTATTTAAGCTAACAAATTTATGAGCTTTGCATAAAAATTATGAAAAAAAAGTACATCATCTCGGATATATATATTTCTGAGAAATTATTCATAAAAAATAAGGTTTATTGTCATCAGAAGGTACAAAAAAAAATTTGTTCTATAATGCAAAAAAAATGTCTTGAATAATATTTTGAAATATACTGAAAACATGATTCAATGGGCAGGTATTAAATATTTTAAATGTTTATTTAGTATTTACTAAATATAACGAAATTAGTACGTGCTTAATGTTTTCTTAATGTGTAATGGGTAATTTATTGTTAACATTTAGACTATTTCCGTTGATTCCCTTGAACTACGATAATGCTGAAATGCAGTTTTATAAGTTATGACCTCTTTAACCGTACTGCAAGCCTGGTGCAAGGTTAGGTGAACAGTGCATTGGCTGCAGCCTTGCATAAATGCTTTGTGCACTTTATTGACTTCAGTTTCGTAACACTTAGAACAATTATTGTGAATAACTAATGATAATGCAATTACGCACTGAATACAAGTTATCAATATAATTGTTTTATATTATTCGATACATTAAATACAGTCCGATTATAAGAGAAAAATATTCAGGTTAAATAAGAAGACTTCATTAGTCCGAATGTAACTCTCACCCATGTTAAATCATTGACAGGAAAATGTGGAATCATTGCAAAAGTAGAGGAACATGGTTGGTGAAACGACACTACTTGAATCGCTGGAAAATTCTACAACAGAAAGAATAACTGTGGTGTGTGACTGCGAAAATCATCAGGCTGCGTTTCATCTGAGATCTTATCGCATATACTCATACATAACTATCTTTTTCTCTTATTTAAGGCACTTACTGACTTAGGCATGGATGTAAATAGAAATTGTGTTAAATGTATATGGCGTTGCTGACACGAAGCAGAAAACTATGGACATTTAATAAGGTTCTTTCCAAAATAATATACTTTGTAATATATTTTGCCGTAATTAAATCTTAAAGTGATACAAAATATAAATGAGTGAATAAATTTAACCACTGTTATACAAACTATGAATGCATTAAATATTTCGATGAAATTAGACTTAATATCCGCTTGATCAAGAGTTAAAGTACCTTTTTTTCGTATACAAAATAAATTAAATTTTAAAAGTGCATAAGAAAATTGATTAACCTATGATAGCATAGCATCAGGCTAATCATGTCTCGTTCTCATTAAATTCAACATCACAGAAAATCGGAACCGGCTAGTGAAGTCCATAAAGCTCCAGTTGTGCGAGCGGACAAGGAGAAATGAATGAATGATACCTTATTATCTTTATGAATGTATTTTTTATTCTCTTATAAACCTAAACGCTTTTAAATGTAAGTTACAATAACTTTATCAATAAATAATTAAATTTAATTAATTTAAGACCTGATATAGCAATTGAAAAACAAACTTAGATCTCAAAACATTTTGAAAAAGTTTGTTTACTAAAATGCGTATGTAACTATGATTTAACTCATCACAGTAAACAATCTTAGGATTCGCTTTAGTTTTTTTCTCTCAAAATAGTCTGTTTATTCCGGTCGGAAAAGTTTCTACTGAAGAAAATGGGAAATTCCTTTGATCAATCAATCACACGCGGATGATTAGTGTCAAGTTGTTTTTGTTTGCTCGCGTGAGGCAACAGCGGCGGGAGCGTGGCTTAGGAAGATAAGCAAAAGGCTCTATTGACTATAGAAGGTTTAAATGGAATGTCGAACCGATTTCAATGTGCAATATCAAATAAAGGATAATTTTTAAAACTATTTTCAGTAGAATACGGTCAGTTATCTAATTTTCCTATTGGCTGACTATAAAATAAAACACGCATGGATTTTTGAGTGGTTGGTACGATTTAAATTTGTCTTGCAGCGTCAATGGAGTAATTAGGTTAGTATTTACAGTGACTAAAGTAAAGTTCATATAGTTTATATCATCAAAATAAACATGTATAATTAATGCTTGCGCGAGGGCTAAGATTTTATCTTTTAATTTTTCTTTAGAATAGTTTACGACTGCATAAACAGTACTGGCAGATACAGTGGTAAAGTGTTAGCTTACCATACCGAGGATCGCAGGCTTGATCACTAACAGTGATTTAAAATAAAATTGTTTTCAAATCGGTCTCTAATCTCTTGAAATATTCTTGGCTGGTGCTAATTTGATCTCTCACCCATAAAATCGATAGTCGCTTCTTAATTAATATTGGTATAGATTAAAGTCTTCCGGAAAACACCACAAGTTCGTAGTGAGTCCACGTAAAAATGGAGTAATAACGTTGTTGGATCAAAAATCCACACGTAAAGTGATATAAAATCCACAGATAAAGACGATTTTAGTATTACCATATTTGAGTATTTGCTTGTATGTTAGGATATTTCAAAAAATGTTTCAATTAGAGACCAACACAAACAATACCTAATACAGTGTTTCTCCTCCGCGCACTTCCAGAGGTTGATCACCAATCTATTACTGTGTTTCATCTACACATATATGACATATATAAATTCCAAACTTCTATTCATTAAACGCTTTATATATGATACTGAATTATTGTTTCATGAAATTGACTAACATCTAATAGAAACCTCAATTAATTTCATACATTCAGCCCTAATCCTAATTGGCAATTTAAATCATCCTTGCTTCCCTACTAATAATTATTTGTGTGTTCATTTTCGATTCTCGATAGTGAACATTTAAGCCTTGCATTGCAATACGGCTATCTATCACACAGCAATTCGGTTGCTATAACTGATATTTTTAAAAAGTTAAATTACCGAAATATACTTTTTTTTAAATTACAAAAACAAACAACTGTTCTATTTGATTTATACATACTACAAAAAGTTGAAGGTGTGGTACGGATTGCGCATAAAAACTTAATCCCATACATTAGAGAGGTAATTTTGTTTTATATATTTCGGATGAATCAATTATACTCTCCAATATATAAATAAAGGTGATTGCATGACGTAGTGTTTTACGTAATAATATATAAAGTGTATACGTTTATGCTTAAACTATAGAAAAATCAGGTGGAAAAAATATTTCCGAGAATGGATGAAGTAAACATGAACAAATAATTTAAGGTATTTAAATGAATTGTTTTATATTTACTTAAACGATATAAATTAGAGTATTGCAATCAAATATAAAATAACTTTTATTTTACATATGGGATTCAAATTTTATAAATAATTTCGGTAGATGAAACTCATTTGTTTTATTTCTTAAGAATGTTTTATTTAAATATTTTAGTGTAACAAATCACTATATTTAAGTTTTTTTTTAAAAAGAAGATCCTTAAAAGTATAAGAAAAAAATCTTTATTGTGCTACAATATTGTATTCTGCCATACAAGACTGGAAAACTGGTTTCACAAAAAAGTGTTAAGTTGTTTCGCATTGTTTGTTCATTTCAGCTTTCGTAAAAGATTCTTAGCTTTTTCAGCGCGATCCCGAAGTGATCTTCTCTAGAGAGACAAGTAGCACCACTCGCATACAAAGGTATTTTTTTAATGAAAACACATACGAAAAAATACCTCCTAACATTGATAAACTATCTCATCGAAGAACTTTATATTTTGACGGTTGTTAAATGGTAAATACAGATTTATTTTCCAACTTATAATATAGAAATTTCAGTCAGTTGAAGTTAATATATGAACAAGTACGGCATTCACGCACGTGGTTTTGATAAGACTCTATGTACATAAGCAATAAATATAAGTGGTTTTTGTGTGTAAGCGATTTCGATTCAATTTTTAAAACATTTTCACATATAGGGAATCGATCTTACGTTATTTATTACACAAATTTATATGCGAATAATAAATAGTTGTAAAATTGATAACAAAATGTTTTAAACCTGCAATTCTTTAGATGACATTTGATCACTTTAAGCTCTCAGCTTTACTAATTAAGTTTGTACACTGTTTCCGATGTATTTAGTCGAATGGATCGACATGTGTTTTTTGTGCAATGGTCCGAACGGAATAGCAAAGAGTCTACCGGAACTGGCGCTGCGCCAACTGGCATCTGATCTCGCAACTAACGCGGTACCGTGCAATTGCAATTTATTGCAGTTTAATGAAGGCTTTTCAGGAGACATGGTACAAGTCCACTGGAGTCGGGCTTAACGTCATAAATTGCGAAACTTAAACAATAAAAGTGAAATAACGAAAGCAATATGACGTATTAGCAACTAAGCCCCTGAACTAATCATGATGAAATTATGCCCATGTAAGCAAAGGTTTGTGAGAAAATTGGTATCTTATGAATTTTATCGATTCTTATGAAAAAAAAATATTATTAAATAAAAACGGTAACCGGTGATTTTTCAAAAAAGGAAAAGAAAATATGTTTCATAGTTTAATTAATATTTAATGATTGAAGGGTACGTGGTGGAAAAATAAATATTATTTAAGAGATTCTGTATGATTAACCCGACGCTACAATATACTCTTAAACTAAAGTTCACAGTAGAGTAAAAGCAAATAAATAACTCAATGTTCTGCTAACTTTAATTTATTACAGAAGCAACGTTCAAGAAAATTTATAATTTAATATTATCAGGTCCTAAGGTCATAACTCTTCGTAAATAATTGAAAATTAATATAACCTTTGTAAGGAGATTTCGTTAATATTTGCATAATAATCATTACTCTTGGAAAAGTATTCGATAAATATTGCTTATTTTACATTTTCATCTCACCCGACTTCTGCTTTATCAAGTTATGGCTGTTTAGAAAAATAATTTTGGCGTAAGATAAATTATTTTTCAAAACCTATTTGTTAAAGAAACTTAGTCTAATTGATAATTTGGTCTTTTGAGCGCACATACAAATGAAAAAAAACTTAATCATTTACAAACTTAATGGAACCTTTGGAGATATCTCATTTATGGTGGTATACTCTTTAACGCGTATACTTGAATACAAATCCAAAAAGCAATCGGAATTATTTAACTCTTGAATAAAATTACTAAAAATATTCAGTTTAAATTTAATAAATTATGACTGAAGCGACGGTTTTTGTTGCGTTTTTTTTTATTCGGAATCGCGAGGTGAAAATATTATTCGCAAGGATGGGCAGAATGAAAAAATGTGAAAATCTATAATTACCTATTCACTTCAGTGATACATATTTTCAGTTGAGAATTTGCATAAAATTGTCGTTTCTATTCGAGGTACGAAAAACAATTTTGACCCAAACTGCGAAAATATGCAAAGTCGTCGAGGCTCTATGATTCGCGACAAAACTTATGAATTTATTGTTATTGAAAACGAACCTGGAGACAAATCCTTACACTTTTTCGGTTAAGCGATTTTTAATCATTTTTTAAAAGCATGGTGACTATGACACATTTTGAGAATTTGATTGCCTAATAGGTAAAATATCTTTAAATGTAATATTTTTAAATACTGCAAGTATTATTACTACTACTACATTGTATTTAACTATGACACGTTTTTATTTTTCTTACCAGACTACTCTATATTCTGAATTTCGATTGAACATAAATTACGTATATTATTCTCTATAATCAGATTTAATCATCTCCTTGATAGTTCAAAAGGAGATTTTTATTATCAAGTCAAATGCCTAAATTATAACCTGTTTTTATACTGCATTTATATTTATAAATTTAAACTTACTTTTGTATGCACAATTAATATTTTATAATTTGTTGCATACCACTATATATTTATTCAAAAGAGAACTGTCTTGATAGCATGGTATATTTTTACACATCAAAAAATCTTCTATAGGAGATTTATTATATTATATGTTTTAAATTTGTCGAACATTATATTAATATTTTAATGGCTTTTTTTTAATTTAAGTTTGTAGAACTGTAAGTTGTGTTTTCACCAAAAATTTTATACGCTGAAAAAACTGGGTTAAATTTTTAGGAAGACAAATCATTTGCTGACTTGCGTTCGAAATTATTCGTTCTGAAATTCTCTGACAGAACCTCAATGAACCGGATGTGATTTATCTAAAGAGTCTCCTCAAGGCGCGGAAACCAGCTCCGAGGTGTTTGGAATAAATGGACCGATAGTGAATGACAATGTCAGCTATGGCACCAATCAATATGAATCTTGTTTCAGAAATTTCAGGCCTTAAATACAGTGAACATCTCTCTCATCGTTTTGTGTCATTTTCGCTTTCAAGAATATCTTTGTATTGCATCTACTCTCATTCGAAAAATGTGCCAATCAAACCCAAACAATAACCCATAAGCCTTTAAATCTTTCACCTATATTGCACTAGCATTCTATAAAATATGATTGTTTAAAGCACAATATCTGATGAAAACAGCATACATATTTTATTCATATAATATAAACAATATTTTCATCAATTACTTTACGCACTGTAAATAAAAAAAAGTATAAATTTCTTACAATGAATTTAGTTAGTTTTGATACACGTAATTTATCACATGTCATATACACGTGAAAAAAATCTACAAATATATTGAATATTAAAAATAAATATTAAGTTCATCATTGTGTTATCGACCTTTTTTGTGATTTTTCGTCTCAGTTACAAATATATTCCGTTAGTGTACAAGTGAAAAAGAAAGTTTGATCATTCAAAATATATCTGTTTGAAAAAGTTGTTTGTCTTATGTTATTTTTAGAGAAAATCTTTCCATTTGGAGTTGTTTTCTGAAAAGGACACGAAAATATATGTTTATTTATACGTTCTATTTAAAGATTTCTTGGATAAAATGGACTTAAAAGATATTTCTTATATACTTTTTTCACATCTTCAATGTAAAGATGATAATTTTATAATAAATCAATGTGTGTTTGAAATATGATATAACTTGAAATAAGGTTTTCAATAATGATAGGGTTTTTTGTTGTCAGTTTTTGATGAAGTTACAAAATTATAGTTTAACATTAAACTTAAAATTAAAACGTACCATTCTTTATTGGTTAATTGAAAAATTGTATTCATATTTCAAATTAAAATATAAAGTTTTTTGATGAATTTATAAGCTATTTATTTATATTCAGATTCGAAATTCCAATTTTTTTTACAAATATTTAGAAACATAGAGTATACATAAATATACAATAAATAGAGAAAATAATAAAAAATAAAAATAACGCTAAAGAATAAGAAGATGACACGTGTCAAAGATCACAGAGATCAAGTAGAACAATACCATCGACAAAAGAGGAAAAGGATGTAAGAAAAGGATCGAGGTGTGCTGGTAGGCCATTTAGGAGCGACATTGCCGTTGTACCAAATTGAGAGCTTGAAGCTCCACAAGCATCGACTGGGATCAAAAACAATGATGAGTAATTAAAAACCAAAAACATTAAAAAAATTATTTCACTCTGTTTAGGAAAAAAACAATAAAATTACATATGTAATCACAGTAATAATTCTACTAGTTAATCAATTTATTTTGTAAATACTGTAAATGTTAACACGAAATCAATTTTCTTTATAGATTAACTAAGAATAAGTATACAATTTCTACAACATCCGCTTATAAAGTAGGCATAAAAAAACTGTGATTAGTGGAAATAACTTCTTCCGCAATACGATATTACCATGAACATTATTATACCATATCATGAAAAATTATTAGATTGAGAGAATTATTTTGCATCAAATGTTGCTGCAATTGTAATCGTGACTACAGAGATTGCTCTCCTAGTCTCAAAGTAGGTTTATTATTCAAGAAACATTTCTCAAAACAAACTGAGGGCATACACATCAAATTGGATTCAAAGTTGTGCCTGAGTAGAAGCAGCTTCCCCCACTGTACCGGGAACGCAAACACTGGAACTAAAAGTGAGTGCCGGCTCGGTATGGCAGACGGTTATTAGCATCTCAGATGGAAGAAGAGTTAACTGTTGGAATTGGAAATCAACGAAAGTGCTGAAAACTAAAACATTACAGACCCTTATTTACAAAAAAACCACATCAACTTTCTTGTTGGAGCACGTGGTAGTTAAGAACTACTGCAACAATTTCCTTCTGGATGTTATAACCCACGCCTCATCCAATGTTAGTAAAAAATTCACCAAAAATCTTTTAAATTTTTGTGCACTTTGCTTTATATTAAGCAGCCTATTTTAACTCAGAATACTGGACTCAATTTAAAACTTAACTCAGTATATGCCATCAAACAAATTCAAGTGAAAAATACTCGTTCTCTCGTCTAAGAAAACCTTTGATTTTTATCCATTCAACAATTCCTTAAACTGTGTCGTAAAGGTGACCATACCACATAATATGATCAATTTATTAAGTTAATCTCTCTGTGAATGTTTTTATTAGGTGTATCCCTCTTTTAATTCTACTAAGAATATCCTATCTCAATGACTTTAAGTCCTTTTTGTTACTATATATTAAACACCATGTATTTCAGTAATTTTTCAATGTATTCAAACATATATACGAGTATGAAGATATGAAATTCTACAAATCAAAATATTATAGTTTGAAAGTGTTACAAAATGACAATTGTGTTTTGCCTCGGAACTGTTGTAATAAGTCAACTCCTCAACTCTTGCATTGCTAAGAGATGGCGATGAGGACTAAGTTGCAACCCGATTATCACGAAGAAGATTATTCCATCCTTGCTCTAAAACCAAATCACTTCTTGCGCCATCTCTTAATCTCAAAACCCAATTATGATATTGTACTTCCTGTCTTGTTTAGACTTCCAAATTGGATATCTCGACCATAATATAAAACAACCGTAAAAGAGCAAAAATCGACAGCCATGTTATATACACTCGTACTTGTAATACTTTTCAATAATAATACACCTTTCCAACACTTCGGTATGGGAAAAAACATCCAAAATTCTTGAGAGTAAGAATTGGAAAACAGAACATGATTTCAACTGTTCATTGGATCGCTTTGAACTTTCATTAGCGATTCAAGTCGAAGAAGAACAATGAGGTACATATTATATAAAATAATTATTTCGTCACCTATTCTCCGTATTTTCATACTTATTTTTATATTTGTTTGAGTGGAGTTTTGAAAATGAAAATAAACTCACATCACGTCATACTCTTGAGCTAGTATTGCTGGAATATTCATCATACACACTTCTTGTCATTCAATCGAAATGAAATTCAGCACATCAACTTAATATCAATAAAAACGAATACTTATGTAGTGTATCCGTTCATTAAATATATACACAATTAACTGACGAGCAAAAAAAAGGAATGTGGATGAAAATGTAAAAATATTTGATATTATTTTCAAAACAAATATCATTTATGCTACTGTAAGAACCCGTTATTAAAATACACTTTTTAAATCGACTCAATATTATTCCAAAAATCTTCGTAACTACGAGTAATAACTTAAAGTCTCATTTTGCGAAACTAATTTGGCCCAATTTGTGTGTGACTGAAGAGCGAAAAATTCAGAAACTTCTTCAATTTTTCACTAACAAGACTTATTCCGCGACACAATATCGCTTCAAAGGGTTATAGGGTAAAGCACTGAATGATAGAATTGATATTTTTTTTAACATTTTCCAAAATTACATTTGATTTTAGCAATCTTAAAACCAAATGGTCAAACCTTAAGATAATATTTTTATTTTTAGATAAACACATACAGGAGAATACCAATAGATGGTGATAGTAATTCTGAAGTCTCATTTGTTGAGTTCTATGACGCTTACCATGGTGCATATAGCTAAGCGCTGCATGTGGAATGTTGATCCGCCATCGTCAAAGACTACAGCTCGAGATTCACGCATCATCCTTATTATTACAGGAATTTACTATGAATGGGTGGTCTTCACGGAACGACTTTCATCTACCATCAATTTTTATTAATAGGCTATTACTGGAATTTTATGGCTGAGGAATCAAATTCACACCAACCGGAGGTATTTTAGAGCTCAGAAATCGTTAAAAAAATCCTTTTTTTTAAATCTCCGTTGGGGATTAAGCCCACGACCTTTGGCTAGCAAGGCAAACGCTTAGACCATTGAGCTGTACCCGTAAATTGATAATTAACATAAATTATTAAATCCTAAATACTGTTTAATGTATGCATGTTAAATACTCGGCGGAACTTTAAGTGTAAAGTTGAGTAGGAATATAATCGTAAAAGCAGCTTACAAAATTAAATAGTGGCAGTTTTCAGTGGTAACTTAACTTAAGAACAGAATATTAAGAATAAAAAACAAACCACCACGCAACATGAAACATCACAAAATGTATTTATTTGCTGATAGTTCTTAAGATTCAAGTGTTTTTAATGTGATTGATCACGTAATGAAACTGTATCCAAATGTTGTCGTGTTTGGTTATCTAAGAAACGCAAGCAACAAATTAATTAATGATTATTATATAATTATCTTTTTTCGTTACACTTTTTTAGATATTCTTATAATTGCATAAATTATCTTCATAGAAAAGGCTATTATGGCGAGTCCAAAATCGATTAACGCATACGGTTTAATACAAATTAAATAAACGCATAATGCACTCACAAGAAGAATATAAACTCCAGCTACTTTTTCTTGCACTGCAACTCACATGGTCCTGGAAATTGGGAAATGTATTGATTTCCTCCTCTCTTTAAAAAGGTAGTTATTCAGTCGCGTGGTGACAGGATGAAGAATAGATCAACAACACAAAGACTTTTTCTGAAGCACATTGACATATATTTTTGATAAAAACTTGGTTTTCCCCGATCGATCGTAACATGGCGTTACTTTCGCCTCGATCGATTGGGACTTAACAATGCGATCTCACCGACGTCGCCACACGACTGAGCGCGCTCGTGATGGGCTGTCGCACAGCGCAACAAGTGACGATCTACGTTACTATTCCAAAATGCCAATATGGCGACACATACATGTACGACAAGCGAAAATAAATAAGAGATGAAAGATTTTATATCGAGGATTTCGGTACCAGTCAGCAATGACTATATCATGCTGATGTCAGTATATAAAATGTACTCGGTAGAGCTGCAGGAGGGAGAGCTGTCATGGGATGAGGCGAGGGCCATGGCAGCTGACTGAGCTTTGTGCCGGCAGTTCGTGACAACCATATGCTCCATTTAAGGAAGCGGACATGGTAATGATCGTCATGAATCCGATCACCATTCGATTGCATTTATCTGCATAAAAATGCAGCAACTTGTACATTTACCCTTAGTAAATTTGAATATTTTGCGTCGCAACTTTTCCAATATGGGGAAAGAATTATTCTTTTGATGTCTGAGCGTTGACAGTGAAAGTCAAACTCATATTTTGCCGACGCGACATGTGACAAGTCCAAGTCTAGCTTTACTACGATATTATTGCATCTATTTACATTCGTTTATTTGCTTTTACGTGCTTTTACGTGTGTTTACGTGCTTTTTTGTGCTTTCCCAGCCGATGTTTATCATCTTTTATCAAGTTTAATCTACGAATTTAGAATAAAATATATGAAATAGGAATATTATGGTATTATTCGTATTATCAGTATCATAAATTTTATAGCCATTTTTTATATGATTTAGGTAATATTTCATGGTATTATTATAAATGTGATCATGGTAAATTAGAATATTTTGTGATCTATTCAAATAAACAGTTTTATTTAAAAAAAAAACATTATTTCAATTTACATTAAAAAATGTAAAAGGGAAATATATTATACTAGGGTATACGCGTTTCATTAATACAAAGATACCAGAAGAATTAAGGTAAGAAGATCACGGAAACATACACCTAGTAGTATATCATCTAGTTATTTCATATAATAACTAGGTGAAGGAAGTGCGATGGTACTATCAAACTCAGGAGCAATTCTGAATTCAATAACATCTCAGAATCGATGGATTTCATCTACAAGACTAGCAACATTGGCAGCCTCTTTTCTCGTGGTTAAGGAATAGAAAGATAATTTTAAAAAGACACTCTGTATTGGCAATGTTTGCATCATAGTATAGAGCGAACCCGGGCTGGACTATGCTTTTTCTTAAAGTCTCCGAGTTTGCACTTGGAATGTCGTCAAAAAAATACAAAAATATACATAGAGTGTAGCTGCGGGAGGTAGAGTTTATATGGGATAAGGTGAGGACCATGGAGGTAGTTTGTGATAACCTGTTTCAGTTAGGGAAGCAGATATTATGATGATGTTGATGAAATTTATTTCATTTTATTATTTTAAAAAATGTAAAAATGACGATTTGTCACGTAGCTCAGGTAGCAAAATTATTTTTGAATGTATTAGAAAGATATAATTTTTTGTGTTGTAGTATTATATTCTGGAATAATTTAGTTCCTACTTGATTTCTAGTTTCCAAAAAAACAGTTCAAAACATGTGTTTAATATTTTTTAATATGAATAATTAAGAAATATATTTGTCTATTAAATCATTCTAAAACACTCAAAATTTCAAAACGTGAAAATACAATTTAATCACAGAACAATCAATTTTGAAATACATTTTTTTTTTATGTAAACGCATGCAGGAGAGCACAACCGATCAAGAACAGTGCACTCTATGACGCTCAGCCAGGGAGGCTGGACGCTGCATGCGGGAAACGTGAATACAAACAAATACATTATTATAGGAAATGTTGAAACCATCCTTTTTGCAAACTTTTTAAGTACCTAGTCTAATTTATTCTAATCACAAGCATTGCAGTTGCAGAGTTCTGCGTATGTTGTCTCAGTGCAGCATAAATTGGCAATTCGCCTCTTAGTGCCGGTTCTAATGTCTGCAGTATGGCGCGAGAGCCTCCATCCGGTGTTTTGTTTGCTCGGAGACACGCCCGCCCCTAACGACCTCTGTCGAAAGCTCCCCGAGTGTATACTGCAAAATATATACGAACATGTACAGAGTCCATGAAATAAATTTTGTCTGGTATTATTGATAAAAATCTAACCTAGCATCAATGGTAAAAAGCTCATCCAAATTTTCTCGTGTTTTTTATACGAGTATGTTGCAGAAAAAAAAAATATTTTTGCTGAAAAATCTCTTAGGTTGATGATCTATCTACAATTAAATATTTTAAACTTAAAACAAATAATCTCAGTAATTAAATGAACATTTAATAATTTATAATTTATGCTAAGGCTATATTTATGTGCTTGGAAATTTACTCGTTTACATATATTTTTTATTTTTTTATTTTTTATTTAATCAAATATAAAATAAAAAAATAAATAAAAATGGATCATATACATACAATTACTACTTAGTACCTAGCTTGAATCTTATACAGAGAGGTTTACATTAGTATCATTTTAATAATAGTAACATTATAATGTAATAAAAAAATTATATATATATCACTTATTTCTCATTTTTGTACAATTACGTCAGATCTGATTTTTTATTTTTGAAGAACCGTTTTACCCTTTTATTCATTATTTTCATGTCACTGATCGCTTTTATTTCCGGAGGAAGATTGTTGAAATTCACTATTCCGTTGTATTTGTAACCATTCTTTGCATGTTGTGTGTTAAATTTTGGTATTAGTAGATTATGTATATACCTAGCAGAGTGATGAGTGTTCCAGTTTTCAATTCTCCTTTCTTTTTATTGTCTGTAGAACAGTGTATTTTTTGGTATAATGAATCTACCGTTGGCACTTTAAATTCATTGAATAGGCTTTCTGTTGGGTATGTGGGAGGTTTTTTAATATGATTTTGATGATAAGTTTTTGTACAGTTCTAATGGGGTTGGTGATATTTAGGTATGTTCTTCCCCAGCCAACAATGCCATATTGCAGTTGAGATTGGACAATGGAGTAGTAAACCATTTTTAAATCTGCTCTAGATAGGATGTTTCTGAGTCTAATGAATATGTAGATGCATTTGCGTATATGTTTCACTAGTTCGGCTGTGTGCATGTTCCATTTTAAGTTACTGTCAATTAATATACCCAGTTATTTTATTTTTTCTGTGGATTTGATCATTGAGCAGGTTTTATCACAGTTAGAATTATTACATCCAGGGCAATGTATAAATAATTTAGTAATAGGTGTTTTTATTTTATTTTTGTTTATGGAGAATGGTATTAGATATGTCTTTTCTGCATTTAATGTAAGTAGATTAATGTCAAACCACCTTTTGAGACAGTTAATGTCATCGTTGGCTAATTTTATTGCTTCCTTCCAGTTATTACTCTCAATTATTATTGCTGTGTCGTCAGCATATGATATTATTTTACCGTTAATATTCAGTTTGAAAATATCATTAACATAGATAATAAATAGTAGTGGTCCCAATACCGTTCCTTGCGGTATTCCAAATTCACTAGTTTCTTTTTGACTCGATATATACAAGTATAGTTCTATGTTGGTTGTTCAGTAGAGGTTTTATATATTTTTGGAAACAAACATTTGAAATAGAAGTGTTAAATACTTGTATTTAGTGTTGGTGGAAAAAAAAATATGTGCGAAAATAAATTCTTCAAAAATAACTATAAGGTAATTTTAAGAAAAAATATACGATGATTCAGAATACAGTAAAAAATATTGCACTTTTCTACTAAGGCAGTTAGTATAATAAGTGCTTAAAATAATTTAATTAAATAAATCATAAATGCAGCTCTAGTCTAATGCACTTTAATGAATAACCCATTCTTCAGTTAAGCATCCTCCAGATGCGCGTGCCGTTAAGAAAGTTCAACCAATGGGTTGTTTTTTCTCGTAAAAAATGCGCGACTTCGGTCGCGTTTTCAATCCGCTTCTCTTCCAATCAGCATAGCTTTTAATAAAAATGTAAATTTTTTCTTTCCCTTAAGCGAAACACAGAGGTTGTCATTAGAATTTTGTAATTGAAAAAGGCCACAACTGCTTTGCTTTAAGAACACAATATACTGTTTTTTTCTACACCAGTTCTGCATCAATAAAATTATCACAATTAAAGCGCGGTTCTCGTCAGAAAACCTATGTTTAAATTTAAGCGAACCTAAATTAGGATAGATTTTCTACATGTTGCTTATTGCATATCATTGGTTGGGTTGAGCCGTATTTTATGACCGAATGAACCACGCTTTGGGAGCGTCAACAATTCAACCAAACTGGCGTCGGAAATTTTCAAGATCACACGATAGCTCCGACGATGTCGTCATCAAGAGCTCAATTACTCATTTATACAACAGCAGGCTTTTATTTGAGCCACCATTTTGACTGGATTGTTTCATTTCAAGTCTCATTTATGCAGCTGATTTGTCGAAAACTATACAAAGATATTTTACTTGGAGGAGATTCTTGATGAGAAGAAGATCTAGAACAAACGTTTAAAAAAAAAGTATCATATATATTCTTTAAGAATAATAGCCTTAAAATTAACGAAATAATAAAAAAAACTACATTTTTAAAATGATCTAAGATCACATCATAAGTTTAAAATGATACGAGAACTATGTTGCTACTAGAATATTATTGTGCGATTTTGTTGCGACCACGTGTAGATGAAAAAAGTCATAAACGAGTATATCTTCTTCGTAGTATCAATCCGGTGGATTGGTTTGCAGCAACAGAATCTTGCATCTCAATCTCCATTCCTCTCGGTCCTCCGCAACCCTCTTTAGCTCAGCATAAGAGCTACAACTCATGTCCTCGAACACTTGCTGCAAATACTCCCGTCAAGGGCACCCTCTACAGTTTCTAGCCTCAACCATCCCCTCCACAATGTCATGAAGAAGACCATCGTGGCGCATGATGTGACCGATCCATCGGGCTCGCCACTCTGATATGGTTCTTATTAGGTGCCTATCTTCCTTGATTATCCTGAGAACCTGATTGTTCGTGACGTGTTTCTTCAGGAAATTCCGAGAATTCTTCTGTATGACCACATCTCAAAGGCCTCTAATATTTTTAAATGTGTGTACATTAGTGAAATGTCTTAAGTATATATAAAAATAGTAAAAATATATTTTTAGCACTTGTACCCTTTTTGGTTCACGTATTCATTTGTCACTTTCGCGTTTCAACGCGAGTGTATTTTTTTATTTATTTAGAAGTCGGATTTCCTAGAAAACGTTCACAATGCTCGTTGCAGAATTTAAAAAATATTTATTCTCTAAATTAAATATCAACAAAGACATAAAATGCTTTAATGCATTTGTGAAATTCGAAACTTGCTGCTTTTCCAACATTAAATAAAGTAGAATCATGGATGTTAGCCTTTTTCATATATATAATACCTTATTGTAGAAATTTTGAAAGTTTTTTAAACGTGAGAGAGCACCTATATTATTAAAAGAAATTAGCCTAACAATTGTTGATTTATTCAACTGTTCTGAAATGAATACCACAGCAAATACCATCCTATTACACGGAACCGCAAAAATAAAAATTGGACGTTGACCTCTGTGTTATTTCCCTACCTCATTGGGTCGAAAAATGAATACATATTATTTGATTGTAATACACTAAAGATGAAAGTTTTCAATATATAACATGTGTATATAATATTCAATATAGTATACATAATTCTTTTTTTTGTGTATAATTTGTTGAATGTTGAAAACTAAGTTGAATGATTTCTGATACGAATGCACTCACTTTGTATGTAAACTGTAGAAATTCCACTTCAGCAAAGTCGAGCGTTCAAGCTTGATCCTTTCTTATTAGGATTTAATAACTTGTTAAGTACGGGGTTACAAGAAAAGCTCCAACTCGTTAAGGAATATGTACACTCGTATTAGGATGGAAAAGCACTGTGAGAGCTTTTATTACCCTGATTTATCCCGTCGATAGCCAAGTAGTCAATAAATACATTTGCTAAGTAAGGACTTTAGACCAAGATAATACTAAGAAGTGAGCGAATTTAATTTATATATTTAAATAACAAACAAAACATAAAAAACCATCAGAGTGTGACAGATGATACTTAAAAAAATATGACACTTGATGATTATTTGTGTGCTTGCAAGAGATTCTTTCCACCTACGGAAAAGAGGTTACGTTAAACGGAAACAAAAAATATATAATATAAATACTTTGTTCATATGCAAAGTTCTCCAAAAGTAACCGAATGCAAAATAATCGCAACAACTAACAGGCCAGTCTTGAGAGCGCTTTTGCAAGTCCGTCTGCAAGAGTGCAGACGGACGTGCAGACGTGCAGACGCAAGTGACTTCGCAAATGACTTCTAACTGATGTCTGCCATTCTGCAAAATCCATTTTCCAAACTTAACATTTCCTTATCCATTCCCACGTATTTCGTGGTTAGCAACGTGTTACCAAAGAAGGCAATTCGAGGCTCACTGTAGTATACTAACTTCGCAGCCTTAAGCTGAGGTCTATTTGACATCAAACTGATGCATTAAGAATCACGGGAAGGCCTTCAGTCACTCTGTAACAAGTAGCTTTTTGCGTGCGTCCAGTAACGGGTCCCCGTCTGGGTCTCTAAAAACAGGACGGGACAGGGTTTTTACCAAGCATGGGCTAGTATTGTATTAGAATGGTTCACGTTTCTTTTGAAACTAATCCATACTTCTTAGCATATGATCGCAAAAATGAGGAGATCAAATTCTTAACTACCCCAAAGTGTCAGAGTCTTACATGGTAAAAAAAAAAATATTGCGTGGAGTAAACAATATAAAATGGTTAAGAAAATAATCCTACTCAAATTATGTAATTAATTTATATAAAATACATGTACGACTTAACTCTCTCACGTCCACGGTATCTTTTTTTGCTTAAAAAATGATATTTATTTTATAAGTGTAAAATCTAATTCAATTTTAAATGTAATTATATTTAAATAAAGAAAGTTTATTAGTTGAAATAATTTTTGTTGTGTGTTTGTTATTTTTCGAAGTATAAATTTAATAAATGATAATATATTATCAACTCGTAACTTACTTCATTGAAATTCCAACAACAGTCAGTGATACACTACATAAATGATGGTTTTAGTAATTTTTATAAAAGTATAATGTATCCGTATCTAATCTTAATTTGAGCACATCATTTTCGTCATAATCATGACCATGTCCGCCCCTTAACTGGAGCATAAGGCATTCACGAACCGCCGCTACAAAGTTTTCAGCCTCCACAGTCCTCACCTCATTTTATGGCAACTCAGTCTCCCACAGTTCCGCCGAACACATTATATGAATAGTTCATGACAGATTTTCAAGACTGCGCAAGCCTTGTAGAAAACATTGTTACCTCTTCTTGACACCATAAAATGCAACCTTGTAACCCTATCTTTCTACCTCTCTTATCATTCCTTAATAGGCACACCCCTACCCCCTCTCCTACATAAAACGGGTTTGGCCACATAAAGTACTATGGCAGCTCAGATATCTCTTAACAAGTGATGGATTGAGAAAGGCTATGAGTTACTTGAAACTGCAGTCTCCTAAACAGAGAATTTATCTTATGTGATCCATGTAAAAACAAGGCAAATAAATAAATATTCATTATTTAAAATGGATCTCAAAATTATTGCTGAAAACATTGGAAAAAAAACATACAATGCTGGCGAAAAACTCTTTCTTTCGTTCTGTCTCTGAAAAAGTGTTGTCATAATATATAACTGAGCATCGTTTGGTATGTTCTTAATTTTAAAGTCATTCAAAATAATGTCATACAAAAGTTTTTATCCGTAATTTGGAAAATCTGGAAAAAACGTCGCAAAAGATTGATGGCACTAAAACTGCTGTAGTAGAGAAATTAATCATTTATAGAAAGCTTTGTTGTTTATCCAGTAGTGTAAATACACATCCCAGAATAATTAAACTCAAGAGTTTTTCGATATATTTATTATATTGAAATTAAGAATATGACCGAACAATTACGTCGTTCGTTAATAATTATTTCAAATCACCGGATCATATTCGTCCATGTTTTTTAATATTATTATTATAATCAATTCGCAAAACCACTTTTTTAGGTCGATGGTGATAACATTAAAGTCTCTTACTTCTTGTTTCTCATCACTGGTTTTCTAGGAGTTTCTAGGGCAAAACATTCAAACGGTTTTCCTAGTACACGTAGAGGGCGCATCAAATATTAATTTACTTGCTGAGAGCGAACAAAAGAAAACTAACCGTTTTCCATCGAGTTTGTTAACTGGAAATTTAATAGGAGGCTCCGGGGGCGAACGTTAAGGCTTTTATTCTTCTTTTGTAATGAGCAACTGCGATGCACAGCTACACTATGTGATGGATACAGAAGTTATTTTTTAAAAATATTGGAATAATGAAGACTTTAAGAAGCACTAAATTATCTCCTTAATTATTATTGATACGTAAATCTATGTAGATGAAATGTACAGAATAAGGCCAATATTATTTATATGAGATTTTATAAAACCAGCAATCTTTATATCTTAGTGAAATTTCCTACAGTCGACAACGGACCTGGTGATACCTGGGGCTACACTGCGGCTGAGCATGTGGAGAGACGCAACTGAGGGGAATGCTTGGATTGCCCCGAAAGAGGACCTAGCCCCTGGGAACAACCAGAGATGGAATATATGGAAGTCTCTTAACAGACTTCGGACTGGAGTATGCAAGACGAGGACACAAATGAAAGCCCGGAAGTTTTACAGTGGACCAACTGAATGTGACTGCGGCGTGGAGCAGACCCTGTCACACCTGGAGTGTTCGCTGTGTCCGAGTAGCTGCACCCAGGAAGACCTAATGACGGCCGAGAGTAACGCCATCGACTTCGCCCACTTCTGGGCAAACAGGATCTGACCCTGTTGTTTCCGACACGATTATATGTATAGTATTCTTTTTTCCCCGCTAACTCATCTTAGCATATACCTATATGATGGTTTTGGTCTGCACTATACAAGTGTAAAAAAGTGATTTCGCTTTTTTATTTCACGGGTTAAATATTTTGATGCGTTTCTTTTTTATCACATAGTTATTGATCTATCAATGGAAAGTATTGAAATCTTAGATTTTAATATTTTTTTGAAGTTGACATGTCACCGATTAAATAAATTAATTTAATGAGTTATCGTGCGTAATATCATAACATTTTTGGTTGTCAGAAAGACTAAGTTCCATATAAAATATTTTTGTCACTTATACGGACATAAAGCTGAAATGTAAGGTTTCTAGATTGACCTACTAATTTCAGAAATTTTCAGCATCCTGTAAACAGCAAGTAGTAACCCACTACGCTAAGGGTAATAAACTGTACGTGAGGACCTTAACTGGACCGTTTTCAGAGGATTTGTGGCTTTGTGGCTAGAGCTTTGTTCTTATCTCCGCATATAAATCTTTGACGTTTAAGGAGCTCTGTGACGTCAGTATTTCAGTTTTCAGGATTCCTTCATTTGGGAAGATGCCGTTGTACAAATTGGGGTCAGACTTGGTGCAACGTAAGTAAAACGATTGACTTAAACTTCAAAAATTCTTCATTCAAATTATGAATAATAATAACAAATAACTAAAGTTTCAAATTTGTAATATTTTGTTATTACTGTTTTTTAATATGATATTTAATTTCATTCAATAAATTAAAATACTTCATTTTTTTATTACACCTAAAAGTCTTGCTCCGAAAACGTAAAAAAATGTCTCAAATTTAATGAAAATAAGTATGTTATTTAGTTATTTTAAGTATTTTTTAAAAATATCCACGTTCTTAATTTTAAGCTCTTTAAATAAATATATTGATTTAAACTGACTAACAAAACGAAGAATTTTAATTTATGCTTACAACGCTTTTTAGTTCGAATCTCAAAAATACGAATAATAATAAATAATGAAACTTCAGAATCATACGGACAGCTTACAAGTAAAGCCCTGCAAAAAAAAGCAGTGTCGATAACAAGTTATATTCGCATATCGTAAGAAAGTCTAAACCTCAGATTAAAGGCAAAAGCTCACATTAAAGGCGAAAGCTCAGGCATATGGAAGCTGATAGGGGCGCTGAAACTTTTTGCGGAAAATCAGATGGAGCTTCACAGTGATGGAAAAGCCGCTTACCGAGTTTTCCATACGGCGAAAAGTCAGCGTTGTAAAACGGATTGAAAAGTTTTCTGGAGGAATTATTTTACTTCTTCGGTTTATATTTCAGGAAAATATAGAGTATTAATCACATTTTTCACATCTTTTTGACATGTTTAATATTTTATGTTACATTTGGAGTTTTTTTATTAAATGATGGACAATTTTGTCACCACAATCTATGGCACATAAACATTTTGTACTTAAATATAAACTTTCAATATTGAAAATATTGATCTTTTGAATACAAAGTCATTCAAATCAAAATCGTAGAATCATATTTGGTAATCCTTACTTCATAACATACTGTGATAAACATCTGCACCAGCTTCAAAGTAATACGACAGAAATATTTTTGAATTTTTTTATAGCATCTGTGCTTTTACTTACATAAATATATATCTTAAAAAAATAACAATCATAAACATTTGCAGTAATCTCAATACTTAAATGTACATAATTAAAACATATTTACCTAACACTGGGTCCAGCCAACTCCCTCATAGAGTCCGTGAAGGTTCAAATTTTTCTACTTAGTATTCTCCTATGTATATTTATATACACTTGTGATCTATTTAAACCTTGCATGCACAAAACCGCCATATATCTTGAGTTTATGTAATACACAGCCAACCTGTTACCTTAATAAGAACTCCACTAAATGTCATAAAATAGTATCTGGCAACAACGACTACCATCTGTTTCCAGGATAGTTGCCTTCATAGTTCAGGTGCGAATTCGTGGTTTATACTCATATGTATCCATGCGGTATACTGGGCATATCTCTCGTCCTATCGCTCGCCTACCAAAGCCGCAGAGCCGGACTGGGCGTCCATGTCACATGCCGCCCACGGCTGTCATCGGCTGCCGATAAATTGCGCGCGAAACCGCCGCCCCCGTGAGATTTTCGCGCCACAAATCTCGCGCCAAAATCAGCTGACGTGATACAAAATACAGTTCATGCGCAAAACACGTTAAACTATTAATCTATTATTATTAAACTAAGTTTTTTATATTAAATTTGAAGTCTTCTTCCTATATATACTGACTAAATAGATTCAAACTGGTATTTGACAACGGCGGTGGCCTACCAGTAACTCAACATAACTTCAATACGGTAACTATCCCTTCAATTCATTCAATTACGAATATTACCCAACTAAATTTCTTCTAGGGATGCTTTCTTTCCATTCGTTAGAGTCCCGGAGGAAAATTGCTGCTCTCAAAAATTCATTTCTTCTTCTTCGCGGTGTAATTCACAACCCTGGGATTCGTGAATGTTTTAATTTTACGTTCCAGATAAGTACACCCGTGCTCGTAGCCATCCATTGTTTATGATCCCAGTTGATACTCGTGGAGCCTCGAGCACTCAGAAGACTGTCTGTCTCTATTCTGTATTATATTGCTTCTTATTTTATCTTATATTTGTAATGTATCTTTATTAGTTTGTGTAATATATGTATTACTTGGAACTCAATTCCGTTAATAAATAAATAAATAAGTTTTGGGAGGTAAAGTTTGTCAGACACATTTCATATTATAGGGTCGGATTTTAAATGTGATTTTTATGAATACTTGTACGAAGCAAAAGCTTTCGCTTAATACTATCAAATATTCAATGCAACATAGGATTTTGCGTTAGTATATATAAAAAAAATCCTTCTTTGTCATTTACTTTTTTTACATCTCTTTTCTCTAGCTGAAGTATCTTAAGAAGTTCTAGGCTTGCTCCAAGCTACTTCTAAGTCCCGAAGCTACGCAGAGAGTGAAGTTCTTTATAAATATAATTATTTGGATATTGGTTAATCAATAATGGTACGAATACTAATCATTAATGCTTCTAATCCTACTGCCAAAGTGGTGATGGTAATTCTTAATTGAAAAAAAAAACATTTTCTTTGTGTAACATCTAAAAACATCACTTCGAATATACCTGTATTATAAATATTAATAAATTACAATGTTGCATTGTAATATTATTCGGAGTAGAAATTAGTATAGACGTATACTGATTATTACGGAGTCTACTTGATGGTTAAAATTCTCTGCTGGTGTCTTAATTTATTTCATCATCATCAGCCTGTGTCCGTCCACTGTTGAACGTAGGCCGCCCGAATGAGTCTTCATCCTCTTCGATCCTCCGCCTTCCGCATCCAGGTCACTCCCGCTATTCTTCTTATATCGTCAGTCCATCTTGTAGGGGGTCGGCCATTGCTTCGTTTGCCAGTTCTTGGGCGCCATTCCAATACTTTTCTTCCCCATCGACCGTCGTCTCTTCGACAGATATTAATTAATTAATTTAATTAATTTGAAATATGCAAGCTGTTTCGTGATTATTGATTTTAAAACTTAATAAATTAATTTTCCCTTTCAGCATTTATGTAGATATATAGAATTTCCTTTTGTTGTACTCATAAATGTCAAATATATTACAGATTTTATAAATTGAACTACTCAATTGATATAAGTTATTACGATAGTTATCAATTGATTTTTAATAAATGTTAAAATATACAGAAATTTACCTAGTTTCAGTCAGTTCTGTCAAATTTTCGCGCCGCAATGTTCGCGGGCTGTCAATGCCACGTGGGGCCTGACGTTTTGGCGCGTCAATCCAACATGAAAGGCCAACGATGTTGGGTCATTTTTATGCGTCAAAGAGTGACAAAAGAGGACAGCTTTTTGTGAAAGGATACAATAGGCTGTTGTTGGACAATTTGTGTGGCAAATTCTGTTGATATTTTCGTAGCGGATGATTACATCTTTGGTTTATTATGGGAAGCGTGAGCGAAAATTGTGGCCGTCACAGTGCCAAACTGTGATTTACTGCGATTTACTTAACAGTAGATGTGCTATAAATAAAATTAAAAATCAACACATATATTGATCAGTTACATTCTAACATGAAAATGTTAAACTGAACTGTATATATGAACGTTATCTTACTCCCCTTCTCGTGGTTCATTATTCATAGGAAAGGCAGAATTCGGGTAGAATATCGAATTTGTAAACTGAATAGTATTATTGAAACTTCATAATTATATATCATATTTTAGCATTCAAAAAGTGAATGCTTTTTATTTCTTTATGTCAACACATACAGGAGAATACCGACAGACTTACTATGATGCATATGGCTAAGCGCTGCATGTGGAGTGTTAATCCGCCAGCGTCATAGACTGCAGCCCGAGACTCACGCATCATCCATATTATTACAGGAATTTACTTTGAATTGGTGGTCTTCACGGGAAGACTTTCGTCTACTAGAAATTTTAATTAATAGGCTACGACTGGCATTTTATGGGTGAGGGATCAAATTCACACCAACCAAGGGGGTATTTTAGAGCTCAGAAATCGATTAAAAATCTTTTAATTTTTTTAATCTCTGTCGGAGATCGAACCCATGACCTTCGGCTTGCAAAGCAAACGCTTTGACCATTGAGCTACACCCGCCGAAATCTAACTAAAGTAGTAAAAAAAACTCAAAAAAAATCTTGATCAGGGTGAAACACGTACAGTATTTTAAAATACGTTAAAATGTGATTTATTTGTATAAATATTGATTACATATTGAAATCGCACGGCCACTAATTTATTTTTCAGAGCTTATTACGATATAATGGTTCGTCTAAGCCTAAAGCTAAGCTAAATTTATTCATGTTTCTGTGTGGTGTTGGCTCTCGGACACATCAATTTTATCATTCTGCATAAATAATTTCTCGTAACAATGACACTATACACTTGATCCAATCTCGCTCTCTGACCCACATTCAGTCCACCATTATGAATACACGGTATTACTATTAACCCAGTGCGGCCCTTCCTTCACGCTCCGCGGCCTCGATAAATAACAAAGTAAACCGCTGTCGACATAATTATTGTGAGTGATTCATCGCCAGTGCCGCATCAAGTAAATCATAATACACCAAAGTCATAAATTACAGCTCTGTTTTAAAACAAAGCAGTTTTATGCATTTTTTAGGCAAAGTAAATCAAAACTGGTTGAAACCAGACGACTAAGCGCAACATGCGGGATGTTTCTTGAATAAATCCTTTTTGGAAATGCAAATGGGAGATGAGTTTGTCGGTTTTTGGGCGGATGCAGCAAGAAATAATTAATAATTTCGGATGAGCATCAGTTATAGTAATGACTCAAGTAGTGGATGCTACCCAACGAATAGGCACACTCAAGTGGCAATGGGCAGTACATATCTGTCAGAGAGACGACGGTCGATGGGGAAGAAAAGTATTGGAATGGCGCCCAAGAACTGACAAACGAAGCATTGGCTGACCCCCTGCAAGATGGACTGACGACATAAGAAGAATAGCAGGAGTCATCTGGATGCGGAAGGCGGAGGATCGAAGAGGATGGAGACTCATGTGGGAGGCTTACGTTCAACAGTGGACGGAGACAGGCTGATGATGATGATGATGATGACATTTGCATTCCAAGGATTGGAGGTAAGATATAAGAATGCCATTTTTATGGATTATTGTCATAATCGTGATGAAACTGTATTTTTTTAAATAATTTATAAATGTATAAAATTTAATTATTATTAATTTATAAATTTTTAACACGTCCAAATTATTAAAAAAACTTCACAAAGAGCAAAAACACAATTAGTTATAAAAATACAATATGTTTGTATAGCTATGTATTGTCTATTTATTAGGATGGAACAAGTATTTTTCAAATATTTTATTTTAGCTGCAGTTGATAAATATTTAAGTAAAAACATTCAGTTAGTATTTTTACAATGGTGGAGGTTGAAAGTCTCATTCTGGTATGGTTATTATTATAACTTTCTAATTCAACACACAGATGGACACTACTTTTAAATGTATTATATTTTTGAGATTTTTTTTTAAATTTCTGTTAGAAAAAATACATACATAAAATATGATTATAAATATTGAAAAAAAAATAAACGATCTTAAAATAAAATAAAAAGCAAATTAAAGCAATGGCTCGTGAGGGATTCGAACCCCCAGCCTCCAGTCGAATATAGTCTGGCGCTCTTTCCTATTGAGCTAACGAGCCTATTGAACGCCGTGCGCAAATATATTGTATTTAAAGTAGCATTTTTATACATAACAAATTTAAGCATTCAACAAAATTTTATGTTTGTTTTGACATGTAACCTTTATTATTAATTAAACAGCCTAAGATGCATTATTTTTTTAAAAAAGTTTTTTTATTTAATCAAATATAAAAAGATACATTTCTTACACAGTAATTTACATTCCAATAAATTTTTTTTTTCCTTTTTTTTTTATATATTCGCTTACCACACCACTTAAAGATAAGATCTTGTGTGTGGCATGGGATTCATCTATGTTATTTTCAGTTTTATATAATTATACAGAATTTTACATATACACATTTATACACTTACATGATTTTGATATAATACTAACATTATATAAATAAAAATTTAAGACACTATATATAGAATTAAACCTAAAGTATATATAAATTAATAATACATTTTTATTACATTTCATTATTTCAATTTGTTATGCAGTGACGTCGGTTCTGTTCGTTAATCTTTTAAAGTACTGTTTAACCTTTTATTTACTATTATACTCGTATTGCGATAAAAATATTTTGTGTAACATTTGCATCTTAAATATATATTATTTTTCTAGAAGCTATTATAAATATCTAATAATACTTTCACCTTTAATATATCTATCCAAATTTACTTCTATATATTAACATTTTTTTCAATATTTTTTTATCTTCTTCTTCGTGTCAGCGACGTCAAATTATTTTTTCCCAATATCTGGCAACATCGATAGCTCGTGTGTTGCCCAGCATTAGGTCCTGAGATTTTTTATCTAAAAGCCATCCATAAAAATTGACTTCAGTTTTGTTACAGGCTAAAAATAGTTACATAATATATCATATTTAGTAATTAGAAATCATGTTTTGGATTTCAAAATAAATTCTTCCTAAAAAGACTCATTCCCACATACTTTTACCGACCTATTCCCATCTAATATTTTAATATTTCATAATACTTATATATAATAACAAATGTGAAAATCCAAAAACAACAATATCATACAAATATCGAATTGGTAGTTCTTCACTTACAAACCACAAAATGACGCATGTAACATGCTCCATGCACATCTGGTCACGTCATTCCTCGTTACATGCACCGTTATTGCTGCCCATGGTGACTGTTCCGCCCATATCCCCTCCCCTCGATGACGTCTCCTCACGTCCTCTCTTTATTCATGAATCTCTCTCTCTCTCTATATCTCTCTACTGTATACAGTAATCATCGATCTCTTTGTCATAAATGGTCGAGCTTGTTGGCTGACGTGAATTAGTATTCAAACGAAAATTGTAACTCCATAAAATTTAAAACGTCATAATCCAATTATTTTAGAATAAATATTTAGAAAAATTCCGCCAGATACTAATGATTTAAATCTTTTATGAGGACGATTTTATGACTTTTTTTAAATTTATTTTAGTGTTGCTTATATTTGGTGAACGAACAAAAACAGATGTGACATTAAACATAGTCCGTTTTACTGATATTTATTATTCATAGTTATTTATTATTCAGTTGTATACAAAATAATTACTCAAGTCAAATATAAAGATCTTATACAACTATGTATATGTTCAAAATTATTATACTCGTATCTGAAAACTTTTAAGTTTGATGGTTATGTTTGTTCACTTGAAGGCTTTCGCGCATCGCTGAAGCCGCCTACCCGAGGCGCGCTCTGATTGGCCGCCGGTGTGCATAATGTAATATTAACCTGGGCCACTTATCCACCACACGAGGAGCATCACAACGTTAATGTTCTAACGTCGTTACTTGACGTACCTGCCGATTAATTAAATCACCGATGATTTCACAAGATTTCAGCACCTGAAATTTTCAGCGAGAGTAATTTTCAACGTACAGAGTAACCAAAAAGCAACCTTATAAATAAAACATCTAGATACGTAAATTAAAAAATCTTGTCTATAAATCATATGACGATCAACGCTTGACTTTAGTCGTTTGTAGTTGAGAGAAACAACCTTCAGATTATGTGTTTTCATTTATATTTCATTCCGTAGCATACGGACACCTTAAATTGTAACGCAACTGTCACTATCCTATCCATGCCCCAATAATTGTCATGATCTACAACTTGACTGCCCTTCAAAACAGAGACTAGGTTCTTAGAAAATTATATCTATAAATGCCTCAGTATAATTGGATGTTTACTAATCAGATATTAAAAAATAATGTTAAAATACAGAGTATCCAGTTAAAATACAGAACAGACCCTGTCACACCTTCTGGAGTGTGTGCTGTGTCCGAGTTGCTGCACCCAGCAAGACCTGATGATGGCCGGTAGTAACGCCATCGACGTCATCCACTTCTGGGCAGACAGGATTTGACCCTGTTGATTCCGACACGATTATATAAATACCACAAATTGTCACCATATAATTCTTCTAGCAAACTAATAGCCGTTGGATACTTTTCATAGATGATTTCAGACAAGATTAGGATATTAGCAGCCCTTATGTTATGATAAAAAGGGAATGTTCAGAGTCATAAACTCTTAAATGCTTAGGTTTGTCTTAACTGGAAAATGTGATGACGTCAGCCCTTATCTCGTTACATTCGTAATAATAATATAATGCAAGGAATTTTGAATAGCCCCTGTAATGTGAACTGACGCCTGAAAGCACCGAAAATTAATTAAACGGTTGAAGAATAAGAAGAGATAATGTTTCGCTGGACGGGAAATAATAACTCATATTTTACTTTTCAGGAACTAAATACTCGTGGTGAGGCGAGGCGATTCGTATTAAGATGAAAAAATTAGTGAATAAATTTAATGTATGCTAAAATTCAGAGTTAATAGAAATTGTTGGCGGGTAAATTTAAAGAATAATCGAGAGTGACTTTTGATTGAATTGTTTTCAGATTGAAATTATGATTATTATAATATTAAACCACTTAAACCTTTATTGTGACATACCTTATAAACGAGCTTAAAACTAAATTAAATTCTTAAAAGTACAACAAAAATGAACGTTGTATTATCTTTTAAAAGGTCAGATGCAGCCATTGCTTCTAGAAATCTCACCTCAGATAAACCATATGCTAAAGCTTAAGTGACTGAGATATAAAAAATATTGAAAAAATTAAATTGCGGTTAAAATTTGGATTCCGTTTCACCACAGTGACACAATATTCAGGCTCCCCTCTTCCTTGAGCAGTGCTTTTAATTGAATGTGTTCTCCGTCGCTTGCAGATAAATGCTTTACGTGGTAAGGAAACTGCAGCCTCCAGTCATATAGGAGAATGGGTCGTGACGTGACACTGCATCCTCAATGTTGTTCAACAAACACATCAATGTATGCCGCAACTAACTCTTCTCTGTAGCTTTCAGGATAAGTAAATGGTTAACTAAAACTGAAAATGTATAGTACTCGCATTAATTATCTTATTTAATAAATAACTTCGTAGGATTTTACGTCCATATTTGGAACATTGGAGTAAGGTTGAGACGTGCATGGCAAATTTCTTCTTACCGATATTTTGACAGCCATTAAGGAAGTTATCCTCAGAATTGACCACTACAATGGCACAACTGAATGGAGGTCCCAAAAGCTACAATTTAATCTTATTTAATATTTATTATTTATTATTAGAACACGTCTCACACCAGATAAATGAAACACAGGCAATGTGTTAGTTCAATTAGTAATTTACACCGCTAGTATCATGGTCGCTGCTGTTCCAAACGATTTCATTTCTCCTGCACTTATTCACAACTTAATCGTTCGTCTCACACTTGCTGAACACTCATATACAGCTAATAACGTTGACAAAGTTCAAAACATTTACTAATTCTCATAAATGCCGTCAGATTTTATATTACTTTCGTATCAGTGAAGCCAAAAAATATACATTCCGCTGGAATATAAACAGCTGAAAATCCACGTTAAAATAATAAGCTTCGAGTAATAAAAAGTCGAGGTCAGAAGATGAAATTGAATATACTCGTATATTTATCATTATATTATTCCAAAATTCTCATCAATATTTATATTGATTACAAAATTATTGAATTTAAGGTAAGAATGTCTTTCCCATAGTGAGCCGCTTGAGTTTACTTCGGAAGGCTTCCGCAAGCACTACAGGTGATTAATTAATAAGTCGGTTATCAGTCTCAAGTGCCCGGGGTGAGGTGGAGTGGGGGTACAGGTGAATCCGTAATTTATTTGAGAGCTTAATTGAAAACCGGAAAATTAGCACAATCAACGTTTCATGATACAATTTGTATTCATTTACCACTTATTTTCTGTAAATCACAAAGTTCACGCACTTTATTATATATTTTAGAGGTACTACTTATTTTAACAATTACAAATAAATATATATGCGTCTGTAAATAAAAACATTGGTTCAATAAGTTCCTAAAAAATATTCATTCTTGTGACTACATAGCTTGCGAATAAACTTTAACTTCTAGTATTTTTCAAATATTATACTCGTATTCGTACTTCTAGTATAGGAATAAACAGTGCTCAACGTAATCCATATTAACAACATGTGAAAAGAATCACTTATTTTTAAATTTTATTTTTATTACTTACGAATAATATATATATATATATATATATATAATAACCTGAAGCAAAGCTTAGATGCTTAAGTAAATTTTCGAGATATTTCATGAATATAAGTGTAGATAAATATGTAAATATAAGTTATTAATGCACTCCGTTAATTGACCCAGATAGCTTGTATTCAGTTCAAATCTGTCACATATGTCTCGTTCGTTTCGGACACGTGACGTCACAGCAGATGAGACTTCCGTCGTCATGGAGATGTCACGATTCTGGCGTGTCAACACGCCTCACCCCTTCTTGCAACACACAACAAAAGCTCCAGGCAGAGCTTTCCTCTCCCGACGAAAGCTCCTCGCCGGGGTTAACGACCTGTTAATTGCCGGGCACCTGAAGAGCGAGGGTGGGGGCGTGGCCGGCAGCAAGAGTTTCCCGGGACGACCCGACCTGACAAACAAATTAATTTATTTGTTGGTGCGATAATTAGTTTCAGGTGTGAACTCAATGTTAATTTGCGAGGAAGACCCTCGTGAAGTATGTTATCATTTCTGGAAAGTATAGTTTGATATGGTTTAATAATTCATGGATGATTCGCAGTCATAAATGGGTTTTGATTTTCTTTATTAATTGTTTATTTGTTTATTATATTAGACATGTTTACATAAATGAAGGGTAATACACAACTTATATTACTAGAATAATTTCTTATTAATTAATGCATTTTAAATAATAAAAGATACTTTTTTGTAGCTGAACATACTTGGAAATAACAATAATTAATAATTTTAAGTACAATTTTCAAAAATCTATTACATTATAAGTAGAATATTAATAACTAAAAAAACAATGTAATAAGTTTTTTGGTATGTATTTAGTCTAGCGTAACTATGTCTTAAGGTACATTTGTATTAAAAAGTATAATGATAGGTATGTGCAATAAACAAAACACACTACTTAAAGAAAGACAGAAAGTTTGAAAAGTAATTTTCAATGCAGTTTAATAAAAGTGAATCGTTTTTATATAGTCTGTCTAAGAAAAATTTGGAGAAGGCTTGGCCAACGACGAGTAGATAAATTCACTCCAAAGAAAACAGTTTATTTATGTCATATTTTATTCAAATAAATGATAAGATTGAATACTGTCATAAGCATTAAATCCAATTCAAGCAATGCTATGGATGCCGTATCAAAATATCTACTTAAAGGCAGGAGATATCAAAGGCATGTTGAAACGGTAATAATATGTTAAAATTACTTAGGGACTTCTACAGTACGTGGCTTGGTACGGTGAGGTTTAGGCCGATTTGTTAGATTATTTTCAGCAAAAATTATTAATAACTTGACAACTTAGCCTAATTATCCTTTAAGCGCTCAGTGGTTTCCTTACGGGGCCGGAGATTTGCGTCGTTCATTGCCTTACGATTCCATACAGGAGTGCTTTTGGTTAATTTTAGAATCGAATAACATTAATTTGTAATAATAGCATTAAAGTAAGTTCATGGAAGAATCTATTGTGCAACGAAACATTACAAACATTGGCCTGCTAAGGCATCGAACTACGCATATTTGCGGACCCGTATGGGACCACTGGGCGTTTAAAGGTTATACAGAAACAAATCCATAATATTTTCAATTAAATAAATTTTAAAAAATGCAATTAAAAATTCTAACTAATTAAGGCGCTAATGAAAAATCATTCATAACTTCAGATGAAGCGTTTATTATTTGTATTTTGATATTTTTCTTCATTTATTTTGTATTTTTCCTATATGGTTACATATCAAGAGCCATGTCGCCCGTACAAAAGTAACTTTTATTAATGTGTTCGTATGATAACTGTTCTACGAAGAATATATAATATTACAACGAAATATGAGAAAATATCTTGAAAGTGATCTGAATCCATGATCTTAATATTACTCTAGTGGGGCAGATTATTTTAAGGCCAGGTTATTAATCCAACGCTTCAAATAATATTTTACGCTAGAATATTAATTTAAATACAAGGTTTAAGGCTCCATGAATGAATTTCAGATTATGGTTTTGTAGACCATCAAGTTCATACCCCGTTTTGTGTTAATAAAATAAAAAAAAAATGAAAAAACTTGATTAACTTTCATATAATTACTGAAAAAATATGTGTTCATTTTAACTTATTATATACAAAATACTCGTATATCATAATTGTATCTATCCGATTCTGGACGAAGACCTTTTGAATTATTTACTGAATTTATCTTGTTAGCACATTGACAATTGCTGACGTTTATATTCATCGTGAATTTTAGATATCATAGTTTTATAGTACTGCTGTAAAATTCAATTTAACAGTACTTTTATAAGTAAAGTAGCACAAGATCACAGTAGTATAGTACTGGTAATACTCACAATTAGTTTTTCCTAAAATCGATTAACTAACTCACCAAAAATATTTAATAAAAAAACGATCATTGGCAGAGCCAAGTCATCCTGTTCCGGTTCTTGCGAGCAACTTAGCTGCTTAACGAAGGAAAACCGATAACGCATAACTCAATTCTAGAATGGGGCTCGCAGAAAGGGGCTGTGCGTTTGATGTAAGGGGCCCATTCAGACGTTCCTAGTAACGGAAGGGTTGTGATATATGGGAATCGTACGTGATGCCACAAGCTGTGTGTCATAAGTACATCAATACTCCCTCTTTATAACGAAAAAAATATGTGCGTGAGAACATTTTCTTTTTCAATTTTAATATGTCTGATCAACCATTTTTCATTCCAAAACGCTCATTTGCTTAAATAATAAAAGCAAAGGTTAGCACGAGCTGTCGAATAAGAAATCCTTATTACGCGTATGTTTAGTTATCACTTCGGTTTTGAGGTCTCGAAGCAATACCTTTATTCACAAAATCCCAGATACGGTTGCATTGATGAGATCCAAAGATTTGTAGCTGTATCAAATAATAGGATTAGTTAATACAGGCGCTGTAACACAACAAGAAAAACACATTGTTTTGATCAATTTTTCAATCCATAGCGTTGCTTGAAAAAAAAATGCATAGAGTTGACGCCAGCATTCACAAAACGTAAAGGAAGTTCATTCTGCAGACTGCAGCTTTCAGTGAGGTGTATGCCAAAAATTCTGAAATATTAATAATTTATTTAAATTTTGAGAAAAATTCGAGAAGACTTTATGCAATGTATTTGACGTAACTTTAAGATATTCGTACCAAACAGACTTTGGTAAAAGTAAAGAATATTCATATCGTGTAACAAATACGGTTAAGAAAAAATCACATTAGTTCATTGAAAAAGAATTCTTACCTTAATGTTTCGTAAAGTATAAAAAACACACATATAAAAAATGCGTTTTCCTCCGCAGCCAGGTTAAATGGTCTGATACGCGACGATGCTTCGCTGCAAATGTGACCTGTTTCCACTCCATTAGACGACGTTGTCCATTCATGCAGACATTTACCTTCCACGTTCCGTGACTTCTTGACACCACTCTCTCATTCGTTTACCTTTTCTTTTCGTTTCCGGTAGTGAGGTGGAATCTTTACAGTCAATCTCCAGCTTATATTATTTTTACATAAATAATATTTATTTTAAAACAATTTCATTCCTAAGCACTTACGATACGTTCTAGGGTGGTCTGCGTTTATTCCCATATAAAATTAAATCTCTCTAAGATACACGCAAAAAAAACAACTATTAATCTTTTCATATCCTACATGTGTACAAACATAAAAAATATTTGAATAAAAAAATAATATTGATATTGTTTACTCTCCAGTCTTAAAAGACTTTTTTTAACGAGATTTCGTCAGTGTGATCTATATTAAACAATGCGAAACGTTTTCCAACAAAGTTTGGACTAATGTGATTTGACATTAATTTATTTAATTGAAATTTATTTATTTTTTACTAAAAAATTATACCATTTTTGATATTTTATGATATTTAATATGTTAAAATCACTACGCTTTAACAAGAGAATAGATATCATTGGAAAACATAAATTTAAGTTGCTTTTAAAGGACCATTAAATATTATATAAGTTAATGAAATTATATTTATGTATTTAATATAAAATATATGTAAGATTTACAGGTGTTTAATGAAAAAACAAAACGTTGTTATGTTAATATGTCCAATTCTTCAATTAATAAAAATAATACTTACATTTTGTATAAATCTCGCTTTACGACAAACTCGAAGATAATCACCACATAATACAGTGCACGCTTCCACCTGTGACTGAAGTTTCAGTCTGTCGGCTTTACCTGAAAATACTACAAAAATTCAGAAGAATAGGGTCGTGTTTTTTTCTCTCTTTTTTAACAGTAACTGTCAGCATCCCTCCAATAGTCGTACGATTGGATAGTTTACGAGGACGTTGGAAAATCGTTCAGAAGAGTCTCTTCGACGATTGAGGAAAATTGCAAGTCTTCGAGGTTCTTCTCAGTGTATCGATTCTTGTGGATTTTTTTTGTGTTTTAAAACTTGCAGGAAAATACTGCTAATATATAAGAGATTTTGTGATTTTTTCCGTTGTAAGCACGTAGCGTATTGTTATGTCAATACTATCAGCTGTAAATGGGTAGTAATTTTTAAATATATAATAATTTTAAATCTTATAAAAGTTTTTTTTCAAATAAAAGGCTAAGACAGGCATTTTATAAAAGACGAATCGTTTCAGTAACCGCGGGTAAAAATCGAGTTTTGTGTGCAATGTACTTGCAGATGATGTACATGGATTAAAATACATATTTTTTTTACCTCGTCAATAATTGAACCGGAGACGTCTCGCATGACAGTCGGCATCCTTTATTATCAATCATATATTTCGGTAAAAGTTGCGAAAACATAGACTCGACTAATAATATGCGTAAAATTATGGGCCGCTCGTTGTAGTTGAATAACTTCGAGGGAATTGAATGTCTGTTAGTGAAACGTCGAAAACATACAAAACAAGGAAAGATATCGTTATATTTATTTATTGAATTTTTACAAAATCATGTATGTATTGACGCGTCCTGTCATTCACTCGTTGATATTTACTTTTATTTATCACGGTACATTTCATATTAACTAAAACGATGCTTAGATTTTCTTTATTGGGCATCAAGGTAATTATTTGGCTATCTTTAGAAAATAATGATTTTGTGTCACTCTGAACCCATTCGAGATTCGTTTTATAATTTATGTAGACCGTATTCTAGCGAAAAAGTATTTGCTGTAGGAGAATAATAAACAAATCTTCGTTTCTTTTATTTTTTAAGCCTTCATTTCACTAACTCTTCTATTATGTCTTTATTGGGGTTGATAACATTCCAAGTAATATGTTTCGTAAAATTTTGGGAAACGGAGTTGAATTTGGATAAAAGTTTATTTAATTAGGTTAAAACATGGTATTAAAGACTATTTCTAAAGTCTGTCGTAAAGATAATGTATTTATTTAATAAATGATATTTGTGTTGAAAACCATCGCTAAAAATTAATATGAACCTATCGTTTTCTTACATTTTATCATTCGTTAATTTTAAAAAGTGGTACAAATTTTGGATCTTATGGTCAGCACAATCTGAAGTCAATCACCTGCTAGTTGCTGGATTTTTCAAGTCATTCCTGAATATCTTTGCATTCCAAATAGCCTAATGAGGTTCACGAAAACATGACTTCAATGCCTGAAAAATAGAAAATAAAATTATATAATTTATCTGTTTGACATTAGTAATGTGTTTTGTTGGGCAAGGTGAAATGTTTATAGAATTTTAATTCGTTAAATAGTAAATCTAATAATTAAAAACGTTTTTAAGAACAATTATTTCTTCAAATAATAATTACAATATTGCTTTATGGCTTACAGACAAAAGGCGAAATTCTTGAATCTTCTGTTTACACGTATTCACCATTTTTATGTTTATTGTAGACGACAGCTTCCAGTTCCGCTGACGATCCGCTCTACGGGCGTGTATCGGTTTTCCGCTCTTCACTAGATCATCTTCTCCCAGTTACTTGTAAGGTAACTAGTTACGCCATCAATCTGAAGTGGGCGGACAGCCTCATTTCTCCAGATTTCAGGCAGCCGGCGCGGCTTCAGGAGGGTGGGAGGTAGAAATGAAACGCAAGAGATTCAAGTCTAAACTGATTTATTTAACGTTCAAGTCGGTGCTTTTATACATTAATTTTCTGGTACCTACTTTTGCGGCCGTGGGAATAGTTTCGGTCGCACGGGTCTGTATTCCTTTCTTAGGGTTTTATTACTATACGAAACGTTCCTGGAGATAGGTAATCCCAGCCATAAACATCGGTTTATGTTTTTATGGCTAAAACTGAAACGTATCCCAGGTCCGTTCGCACGCTTTACTAAACAAAGGAACACTTTCTGAATATTTAATATTTATGACATCTTCCCGAGAATAGACGCATCTCACGCTGGCCAACAAAGGGCGACGTTTTTGGCTTATTTAATATTTATGGCATCTTCCCGAGAATAGACGCATCTCACGCTGGCCAACAAAGGGCGACGTTTTTGGCTTATTTAATATTTATGGCCCCCTTTCTAACAATCGGTCGGGGCTCACGGACTGTTTCTTTATTGAAGGTCCGCCCGATAATACTCGTGGGATGCAAAGTATAATAAACCATCGAATTCCTATATCATTACAAATAACACATTTACAAATAACACATAACTATCAACAGCTGTCGTTTTCAGCGTGAGACGTACGTAACATTTATGTAAAGTGAATTTTAACATATTAAGCAAATCATATATGTACTTGTATTTAATAAAAAACAATATATTGCAATAATTGGTATGAAAAATATAGGTACAGTTGATTTATTACTATAATGATTTAGTTTTCAGAATCAGGTATTTTTTCAGCATTTTCACTTAAGATACTAAAAATAAACTGCTACTAGAAGGCTGAAAGTTAAAAGAGAACAAACTGATTTTTCCTTCGCGATAAAAACCTCAGGCAAAGTATTTTTCCAATAAAGGTTTAATGGGTGAATTCTTGAGATCCCCGAGGAAGAAAAAAATGTATAAACGGACGAAATATTACTGAAAAAAAGTAATACGCCCTGCCTAGAAATGTGTATGAAGTTAAATTTGTTTTATAGTTTTATTGGATGGAAAGTTTTCACATAAATTTCATTCTTTTTGTTTCACTTTTGTTTTGTTTATCTCGTTCTCTGTGTAACCATTTTTAACATCGCTGTATAAAATAACACTCAAATATTTAAATTCTTTATGGTCCGTATTAAATCGCCAGACAAGAGACAAAGGTAGAACTGATATGGAAATGGTAGACGAGATGGTTTTGTGACCTAATTTATTAACAGGTATGATAAGGTACACTTTAAAACATTATTTTTACATTAATATTTATTTATTTTTAACTTAGATTTTACATACAATCTGATTGAATTTCACTTCGAAATTCTTCATTTTTATAAATTTCAGTAAATCTTTGTAGTAAAATAGATTAATAAACGTTTCAAAATACTTTTTTTATTAAATTGTTTTCTTAATATTCACAGTATTTTACATTACAAGTACCTATGCGATGTAATATAAATACATCGCATAAAAAGTAGCTCACGAAAAACAAAATTTCAAATATAAAAGCAACTTCCTTCTAACCACAAAAGGTAAGTTTCCTTCTTATCAGGAGGCAAGGAGAGCTCCGTTGCTATTGGGATGTTCTCAAACTTTTAAAAGACATTACAAGGAGATCTTTTCGATACAAAGATTCTTGTTTCTTCTCTGTGTTTTGTTCTCAAACTATAATTAACCCTATTATTAAAGACTTAAGCCCAAACTGTATTAGTAGTGTGATGAAAATATTTAGGCATTATGTATCTTGTTAACAATTTCAATACATAAATGATAATAATTTTCATTTATTTCGACTGTTGATATGTCTTAAATTTATTATCTAATATGGAATAATTTGTAATAAAATGTTACATAAAATCCGTTATTTAGTAATTGATTACCATAAAATTCAAATATATGCATACTTTTAAAAAAAAAAAGCGTTATCAGTAATTTATATTTTTAAATATAATATTTATGTATAGTAACGTTAAAATAAAAATTAAACGTAACATTTTATTTCTTTTTACGAACAATTCTTAAAAATGAATTTGTCTGTCAATTTATTTATTATGTTTTAATTTAAATTGAATTTCAAACAAAGCAATCAAAAATACGTCAACAAATTACTGTTGAAATTAATATTACTCGAAGAGCGACGACAAAATCTCTCCAAAACTCCTTGAAATGGTTTGGTTAAAAATACATAGAATTTAAATTTTCCGAGGAATCATGGTAGAAAATATTTTTTTAATTTACATATTCTATAATATTACTAAATATGTCACTAGGGACTATCAGCATTGTGTTAGTGCCGTTAGAATGCCTTCAAATGTGAGATAAATATTTGAATTTATGACGCGAAATCCCTTACTAAAATCTTTGAAGTCAGTGTATTACCATTAACTGACCATAAACTGCCATTATGCCACAATTATAGGCATCATATTTTGAAAGAACTTATTTAATCAGTTGTTAGAGGCTGCTGCGGTACTTTATCTGCATTGTCAAATAAAGGAAATAAGAAGAGTAAAGGTTTTTATTTATTATTATAGAAAAAAAATTACACAGGAAAATAATAACAAACCATGATTGAGAAATCTCATTATGAATTCTATGATGCTTGTCATTATTGTAAAAAAAAATCGGGCGAGCTATCAATTTTACAACTGAGGTTACTTTATCGAGCTGAAGAAATCATTGAATAATATTTTTATTTAATGTTGAATTAGGCAACTTGGAACATAAGATTGGCGTTTTACTCCTATGCCAAATCTTTTGACAACAAGTCAAACGATTTGAATATAAATCAGAATTCTATAGTTTAAAGAAAGACCATCCGTTCATTTACTTCAGATTTTTCTCTGGTTCTATGACAAGTTACGTATAAGAAAATAAAATATATTTAAAGATGGTTTATACTGTACAGTTCTTTTAACATGAAAAGCCGTTAAATCTCATAATAGAATAGAGTGTCAGTACATACTTCTTGGCTTATTGTAGTAAAATGTAAATTGCGGTATTTTATATATAGGATACTAGCTGACCCGGTGAACTTTGTTTCACCCGAAAGGCAATAAATGAGCAGATTTTGGATTTTATTAAGTTGAATTTTTCGGTACATATGATATCATATATTTGGTCTGGTTGAATTATATTGCAGTAATCGACGAAACTTCAGCAAGTAGTTGTCAGCATTTCGACGAATCAACAAACGATATGCTTTATAATTCATCGAGCTTAGATTCTTGGTAGTTTCTTCACCTGAAATTAAGACAATAGATTTGTAATTTTGTATGTAAAGCTAACATCCATATTTGTAGCATAATTATAAAGGGGTGAAGATAAATGATTTTAAATCGTTTGCCGGTTATTTGTCCAATTTTCTCTAAAAAACATCTTAATCTTTAAGTCTGTTATTTTCCTGGTAATAAGCAGTGTAATTGGTCTTTTATTGGAAGCATAAAGCAAAACCAAGCACTTTAAAATGTATGTCATGACGGAATCAAAACTATGATATTGATTATATATATATTGATTACTCACCATTCAATGGATTTTTCATTTTGATATTGAAATAATATCCATCTTATCCTTGCCAAAACATCAGTGGATATTGCAACGTGTCATATGAACGACGTGTTTCAGATATCTGTTGTAGTTGCCCAGTATCACGACGTGTGTACCAGATGGTCGTTTATCCGCTCTGATCACGACTTTGTAGACGTCGATCAAGTTCTTCCTCCATATTGTCATTGAAGTATATTTGTACAAATTTATGCTTTGCATCTTCGAGAGGTTGGAATGATCCGATTCGATGGTGAATCTGTCGTTGTATCTACAGAATCAAAAGCAAAGACAATATTACTGATTTATAAACACTTTTTTTTAGAATTAGCATACATAATTCAAAGTAATAAGTGTAGTATGTTATTCTGTTAATTATTTTGTGTGTTAGTACATAAAATAAATAAATAAATACCTTGAATGTCAGATTAAATCCTCGTTCTTCGATACGTCCAGGTGCAATTGTTCTTCTTCAGTCCTTTAATTTGCAATGATTTGAATCCTAGTATTTTAATGATTCTTTATTGGCCATGTATTTTTGTGCATGGGTTGCACTCTTCAGTGAAGCATCTTGTGATAGACGACATTTTTTGTTTTATTATCAGGCGCAAGAACAAATAACGCAGATTGTCTTCCAACCCGTGAACATGCCACATATAATTGACCATGGGAAAAACATGGATTTTCAAGATTCAGACCACAAACTTTCAAGGATTGGCCTTGTGATTTGATAATGGTCATGGCGATTGCAAGACGGACCGGAAATTGAAGTCGCTTAAACTCAAACGGCATATCGGTTGGGATCATCGGGATCCTCGGAATGAGGACTTCTTCACCTTCGAATTTTCCTTTGAGTATCGTCGCGTAAATCACATTGTTCATCAATTTACTTATCACCAAACGCGTCCCATTGCACAGTTTTGGTTGGTTTATGTTTCGAAGCATGATTACTACGGAGCCAACTTTTAGTCTTAAATTGTGCGGTGGTAAGCCAGGCACATCCAATGAGTTTAAAAATTCAATTGGATAGTTAGTGGCTTCGTCTTCATTCGTTACACAGTCAATAGATTTGTATGAATGCAGTGTACCAATGATATCATTCTGAATTATGTAGTTAAGGTCGTCTACATCTTTATTCTTAGCCGCTAAAATTGCTCGCTCACTCAACCATTCATTATTTTTGTGGTTAGTAATGATGTTTGGGAATACTTTGTTGATGAGTTCGTCTTTCGATGAGACAAAGATACAGAAATTCTGAGGAAATGAAATCAATCCATTCGATATGTCGACGACAGGTACTCGACCATTACCGATAGTCAGCAATTGCTCAGAGAAATCTTCAGCAGATGTATCATTCATCAATGCAACTCTCAAGTTTGTTGTCAGTTGAAGCTTCTTTACATAGCGCCATAGATTCGACGATTTGAGGCAAACGTTAATTTCGTTGGCAGCAGTTGATCTTGGAATTACTGGCAGTGTTTGACGTAAATCGCCAGACAGTAAAATCATTGCGCCTCCAAAACATCTCGAGTCATTGCGTAAATCTTTCAATGATCGGTTAAGTGCTTCCAATGCACGTTTATGCGCCATTGTGCATTTGTCCCAGATGATGATTTTCGATTCTGATAAAACTTTGGCCATTGCGGAGTGTTTTGAAATATTACATGTAGGTTCTTTAATAGTTTGAAGATTTAACGGCAATTTTAATGCTGAATGAGCCGTACGGCATCCTTCTAACAATGTGGCTGCTATTCCAGAAGAAGCAACTGCAACCGCAATGTTGGATCTCGCACGGACAGTGGCTAAAACTACTGACATGAGGAATGTCTTACCAGTTCCACCAGGGGCATCCAGGAAATATAAACCACCATTTCCATCATTAATGCCTTCGTTAATGTTGTATAAACTTCCTTTTGTTGAGGATTCAACAGCGGTACATTCGTTTGAACTACTAAATCTAATTCATGGTGATCATATTCACGTTCCCGTTCCAATTCTCGATTAAATGGGTCATTCATTTCACGATTTGGTGCTGGCATTCCTAACCTGACTAATAAACTACCGCACATGAGGTTAACACATGTCTTCGATTAAGAGCAAAGCCCGATTATGTATTTCCTCATTCATCTTAAGATCAGGATTTCTTGAACTAACACGAATTTGATGTAAAATATCTTCTGAAATATTATTCTTGTATTTGCGCCATAGGTTAGATGGGTTTGATGGATTGTTCACGCGAGATTTTGTGCTCTTCGTCAGTCCTTTCATTGACAATTTTTCGATTCCTTGTTGCGTGACGGCTTTGTTGTGAAAGATTCGAACGTTTTGGTGTCGGCATTATGAATAATCAATAATAAAATTAGCAGAATGCTTTCGAAACAAAACGTCAACCGATAGACAAAATATCTATCAAACCATAGACAAAAAAAACTTAGATGGCACATCTATATATTTATTTATTTATTTATATACGGAATCGAAATTTCATTTTTTTTTACAAATATTTAGAAACATAGAGTATACATAAATATACAATAAATAGAGAAAATAATAAAAAATAAAAATAACACAATAGAATAAGAAGATGCCTTTCCATTTGCTTTTTGTTATAACATTTTTAACAAATAAAAGATTAAACTGATATTTTGACTAATATTTATTTTGTTTTTGTCTTTTTTTTCCTGTCTTTTTTTTTTATTGTTTCAAAATATTCCGTACCTTACGTAGGTACCTACTTACAATACCTACGTTTGCGTCATTTTTAGTTATGTTGCTGGCTATGGCAACACTTTCTCAACTGACAGCTGTCAAGTTACAATAGTCTTGTTTGAAAACATGTTTACGTAAATGTTCAATATTTTTTCTTAATCGAATCAATTTTGAGTATCCTATGGACATTTTTGGGTTCAAAGCTACCTTTCCACCAATTTTCAGCCAAGTCGGTTAGGCCGTTCTTGAGTTATAAAAACAGTTATAACCCGACTTTCTTTTATATATATAGATATGAATTTATATTACAAAGGAAGAAAATTAAAGCCATCTTTTATCCTTTTCAGTTAATCAAACTTTGTCTTTAATTGTTGCGACGTTCCACCCGTTTCAGGAGCTTATCAAATTTCAGCTGAAGAATTCCAACAAACGCCCGGCTCTTCAATTTATTTTGGGGTATATTAACAGTAAATATAGAAATGTAAAATTACAAATTTAATCACAAAAATGTCTGTCACTTATTTCTTCTTAAACATGACCTTGGACTTACTTGTAATTGAGAAGGTTAATTCAATAGTATTACAGATTTTGCCAAATAAATTTATATTTTTTTTAATTAAAAAGACATTTGAATTTTAATTAAACTCATGAAAAAAAAACAATAGCAGTTCCAGTTAATTACAGTCTTCATGATTCATTATAGAATATAATGTTTATATCCAAGTGTTGTTAGGTATCTTTCGTTCCGTTCAGCAAGAAGTTAGAATTTTGTAGTATTTGTTAACAATTATGTAAAGAAACTTAATAAAAAAAAAAACTTAAACGCGGAGAGTACCCGTAAAGGGTTTTGCAACACAACCATTTTAAAGAGGTTGGTTATTTAGTTTTCGGTAGACTTATTAATCTGGGTAATCCATCTTACATTGTTTTTTTTACACAACATTTTTTTAACATGGAATGCATACATATATTAATATATTTTTCACATTTTTTTTCACTAACAGCATTGAAATATATAAATGAATACATATTTATATATTTAATGGTAAAATGTGGTCTTTGATTAAGACCCATCGATCTGTTTATACACGGGCACAAAGACACAAATGGAAGCAAGTTATAAAGCCTAGTTATTGCAACCGTGCAACTTTATTATCTTTATAAATTATCTTATTTTTTATTATCATGTACAACCGCAACTCGTACCACATAATTTGTATCACTTTTGTTGACAACTCTTAACCTTTCCCCTGCCAGACCAATTGTGCAAGAAAGACCCCCATAGGCCAGCCGTTTTCAATGTCAGAAAAGTCATTCAAGAAAATCAACAAGTGCTTAATATAATGTTATTTCATGTAAACTTACCAAATTTGGATGTTTTTCCCCTTTTCCATTAGAATAGACACATTTAATTGATAAATAATGTTGTGATAATTTATACGAACAGGGTTGTCACAAATTGTGTAGTTTAATAATGATCTGGCGAGTTAACTCGTCCGTGGCCTGGCGGGACCTAACGAGTTTGGCGAGTTAACTCGTCCGTGGCAGGGAAAGGGTTAATAAGTTTTCGTCATTGTTTTGATTTAAAACCGTCAGCTTTTTTGCCGCTCCTGTATAATTGCGTATTTCATTTATAAAAATTATAACGAAAAACAACAATTCAAGGTTAAGTATATTTTTCTGTAATCTTTAAAAATTGTTCTCCCCGACATATTTTTATTAATGGAGTGGTGAAAATGTGTTTTTTGCTTTTAGGATTACAACAAAAAAATGTACAAAAAAACTCACGAGCACCGGACGTTCTCTTTTCTACCGTTATTTCGTACGGAGGGTTGCAAAACGCTAGAAATAATAACCTCAAGCTTTGGAGAAAATTATCTCGCAGGCGTGTCGGCGATTATTTGATAGATAAAAGCTACGTGGGACCTATAAAATAAAATACATTTTTATCGCATTTACCCGAAGCCATGTTTTTCTCTGTATTATGTAATTCCGTGTGTCCCGGTCTGCAATTCTGCTCGGTAAATATTTTTGTGGCACAACGTGATTGGAATAAGTGAGCGTGTTTTTAATACAAAATGTTTTTTACGTAAAAAATATATTTCTAAATAATATTATGTTTTTAATACCGACATCTGTGGTTCGAAATAAGTATACCTAGAGTGTGTTCATACCAGGGTTTCGATACCTTCTCACTTAAATAGTATTAATATGAAACGTCCGTAACAGATGTCGCACATAAAAATATGTTCTTGTTTTAAAATTAAATAATATTTATATGAAGTATTTACATCGAATGCAATAAATTTTTCTTATTTTATTTTTACTCTATTCAACTACAATTATTCAACTACGCAAAATTCACTTTATGTTACATAAAACAGTGTACCAATAAAATTTTATGAATTACTTGAAAACATTATAAATTATGATACTATTAATATTATCATTCAACAGATAATAAGAATATTTTACAGATTGTAAATATATAAAAAATCAATGTAAATGTCGCTTACAAAATAATTGCACTAGTTAAACAATAGTATATAAATAGTATAAGAGTAAGCTTGTCTAGAAGGGTTATTGCAGTTGAATAGAATTGTGCAAACGAAATGCCACATGCACAGGAATAAAACTTATTAGGATAAAACTTGTGTGCTGATCATCCGCTCCTGGATTATAATTACGTTACGCTACTGCTTTGCTCTATTTAAATGCCAAAGACATTTACATGAAACTGTTCACGCACTTCTCAGGCCATTACATATGTGACCTCAGGGGATAACCAAGCATTGGTAAAGAATAAAAGGAAAGGCCATCCTCGTGATGTCAAAATTACGCAGCACCGCAAGAACAAAAATAGGCGTAGCTTATTGCTATTGGATGATCGTTAGGAGTTTTTCCGAAGCACATAGGTAAACAAGCTTAATGTCGCTCACTCTATGAAAAAAATCAAAGTCAGAATGGTTTCCGGTGTAATTTATTTTTTGCTTATATCTCTAAGATCATTTGTCTTACAGGAAAATACTTACGTGCACATACAATCTGAGATTATTACTATTATATTAACTAGTATAAAAATACTGTATCAAGATAAACTGTATCAAGATGATATCAGTACATTAGACATTTTTAAAACCTTCTTTTTATGTATTTACTAAATTGTTAATTTATAATAAAAATTGAATTATAAGTAGCTTCATTCCAATTCATGGAAAAAATAATTATAACTATTACTATAAAAGATGAATTTTTTACACATTAGTTATTTAAAATTTATGACCAAAGTCGTAAATTTTCATGATTTTTATTTTTTTTGCCAAGAGGAGTAAGCTGCGACTAATTCCACACCACCGAAAAAGAAAATGAATCCTTCAATAAACTGTTTGGGGGGATTCTCGTTTGGTAGTATGTGAATGTGTCTGTGTAAATCAATAGCAAATTATCTAATGAGAGTCCGTGATAATACCGTTACTGCACTGATATGTACATAGTGCAGACGTTTACCGTCGAAGCCTTCGATCCCTCTCGCGCGGATTATTACCGCTACAGCCTCCGGCCACGAAGCCGCATTGGCCGGGGCCGGCAGGACATGAGCCGAGGTCTCGCGGGTTGGTTCAGTCCGCGAGCTTTGAAATCTGAGACCGCCCCCGGAGCTTTTGTCAGCTACCGAAATGGACCTTAAACCAAGTAGGCAGCTGCGAAGTACTCATCTAGATAACTTCTGACTCCAATTCATCATCTTCGATCTCTAACTGATGTAATTTATTGAACTCTTACCGCCCGCGCTCGCATTACACCGGATAATAAATTCACACGATGATGAGTATCCTTAAATATTGTTCACTTTACAACCAATAAAAGTCCCTAATGAACAATTTTAGTTGCAACGTAGGTGTGCAAAAAAAGAGAATAAACTCATAAAAGAGATAGAATCGCAGTCATAGAAATGGAGTAGGACGACAGTTTTTCTCGCCGAAAAAACGAACGTAATTTATTAAAAGACTGAATATTTATGGAATTGTTTGTCAGCTACCATGATATTTTCATTGTTTTAAGCCATATTTGCACCTGAAGCTTCGCTGAGTATATTATGTGTTCCCAATGGCCTTCTAGAATGATAGTCAGAGGCGTTAAATATGTTTTAAGCAGATGATAAGCCCCATACTCTTGGGTAGTAAATTTACAAAAGAACATAACAACCAGAAATATCTAAAATAAATATATTTAAAAAAATACTTTACAAAAAAGAAAATAATTACCCCATAAAAAATACTTCTATGCTTCTAAGACTGTCTGTCCTTCTAAGGGCCCTTTCCCACGGACGTCCAGTTTTACAGGATCACGTTTAGTAGCACGTATATTAGTAAACGTGATCCTGCAAAACTGGAAGTCCGTGGGAAAGGGCCCTAAGACTACATGTGCAGTAAAGATGATGTTTTATTATCAGCTCTAAACGCAAGTTCAACTCTAGCAAGTTATAACAAGTTATATTATTTTTTGTTCCAAACTTTTCATCTTTATTTTTTACATTATAATACATCGATATGTATTATAATATATAGAATAAAGATATAATTATTTGACGCTTCAACTAAAATACATCCCGAATTTACATAAACTGTGGTCCATTCTATGCCCTGGTATTGGCCAAACGGGCATTCGAACCCGGCCCACTCTTTCGCCAATCATCGGAGAATGCCGCGACCACTCGTCCACGACCGGTTCGGCAGATATCGCTCGCAAAACTCATTATATCATTTGCGGCCTCCATTATTATAATAATAAATAATAACATCTCTGCGGACATTATTGCACGCGGCCGATGGCGCGGCTATCGGCGACCATTTTGTGGTTTTTTGCTTATTAGCGAGACCCGTAACAAGTTGCGATGTAATGATGTGCAAAACGACACATACTTGAGATTATCATAAGACGATAAGCGTAACGACCTGTCGAACGATATGTAGATTGGATCTAAGATACAAGGTGTGTTCAAAAATTATCGAGCTAAGATCAACTTGATTTTATAACCTGCCATAGACTATGCCTCTTGGGAGAGTGATCAGACTGTTCAAGTAGATTTTTACCGTACAATTGTCCGCAAACCATATAAATTATAAGGCCATCACATAAATAGCACCAGAAACTTCAGCTCAAATTTTATGCTACTACCCACCGTCTGCATCAAAAAGCTTCATCTAATATGTCAGCAATTTTTAACTAAAATTTTCATATCTCTCACAATAGTCCAAATTCAATTAATGCAATAAAAGCAATAATACTATCAGATGCTGTAGTTTATTTCAAATTAAATTTAGAAAAACTTTAGAAAAAAAAATTTAGAAAAACTAAAATTAAATTGGCTTAAGTAATTATTCTTCTCCGTGTCAGCGACGTCAAATTATTTCTACCCAGTATCTGGCAACATCGATAGCCCGTGTGTTGCCTAGCATTAGGCCTTAAGGTGTTCAGCTTGTTGGGCACATGGAACAGGATCTTAGGTGTGAGGTGGTCTGTAGGTCTCCGCAGTCACAAAATAATGACTCTCCCTGCCGAAGCATTCCCCACCGCTCGAGGGCATCTTTTATTCTACAAACTCCGGTTTTTAATCTGTTCATGGATTTCCAGGTCCGCTAGGCAAGGTTCTTGCCACTTGGGAGGTCTTCCTTTCGAGTAATGAAATCCTCTGATGCGACTTGTTGCCAGAGCTGTAGTCTCTCATTTTTAGGGCCGGATGTGAGAGGTTGTGTGGATCTCAGAAAGCTGCTTCGCGACTTCAGTCTGGATGTTGGGGGTATCTGATTATATAAACAGTGGGACGGTTGGTTGGTTGCCTTATGCATTTCTTCGTCCCATACGACTTTGGGTCTTATATTTGGTGGTGAGATACCAACCAAGGGGTATAGTTTTGGTTTTTGTAATGAATTCTCGCAATGATTAATGAAATCGTAACGTGCACTCGTAGTATGTCGATAAAATAATGAAAATAATCAATTACATGCCTTTCATTATTTTTAATTAAGCAAAGATTTTAAAAATATATCGATAGTTAAACCCTTTTAAAGGCATTCCCTGCAAGCGAATGCTTTGAAAAAAATCTCAAACATTGATGGAATAATTAATGGAAGAATTTATTGCCGTTTTTTGCTGTTGAGGTTCAGCAAATTTGACCGCAGAGTAAAAATGGACAGTCAGCATTCTTTACGTGCGGAAATGTGGCCGAATCATCGTTTTTTATGTAGCAAATAACAAACATGTCAGTTAATAGTCTACAACTATACAAGGCGACTTATTCAAAATAAACATATGTAGAAGAATACTATCAGCTTGTGATGGAAGATGTTATTTCGGTGCCATGGAGATCATTTTTGAGGATGGCTTAGTTTATGCAGAGTGGCAATCCGACCACGTCATTATCGTTTTTTATGTAGTAAATAATGTTATTTATACATGTAAGTTAATAATCTACAACTATACAAGGAGACTATTTTAAAATAAACACATGTAGAAGAATACTATCAGTTCGTGATGGAGAGATGTTTTTTCGGTGACATGAAGATCATTTTTGAGGATTGCTTAGTTCATGCAGAGTGGTAATCCACACACGTCATGCATGTTCCCGAAATGAATAATATTATTTTTCCATGAATGGGTTGTGTTCACAATACAACATAATTTTCTTCCAGTTGTTGATACACAGGGATATGAAAAGATATTTTGAAAAAAATATTAATTTATTGATTAAAAATTGACAAGCTAAGGGAGCGGACACGGCAGCCTTCCATCTCAAAGTTGGTTGAGATTAAATATGGACCGGACTGTATGGTTTTTTTTCGGAAAGCACTACAGCTGCTCTTTCATAAGCCCCTCGTATTCTCAATGTCCTGAAATACCATCGAGAACTATACATAAAATTTACTAATCGCAGCTTCAAGAGGCATATCTTACAGCATATATATTTTTTTGTTCAGCATAATTTACAGCTAGGTAGAGGATATGTCATAATATTAGGATTCCAAATTATTTTCTAATAATTATTACTGAGTATACGTGTGTCGTATAGGGTGCGTATTTATTGAAACTCAATATTTTATTAAAAAAACAAGTATTTTTTATTACTAATATTGAAATTATTTTGATTTATTTTGTAATAATTTATTTCCAACATTTTTAGTACAACAAATCATAATCAAATAAAAATCTTTGTTTGAAATAAAATTAGTCGTTTTATATTCATCAAAAAAAAACAAAATATTTAATACGTGTTTCATATGATGTTCGTTTTCACAAATCGCTTTTGAAATATGATTTTACAAAACAACTACGCCAACAGCAATCAAACCAAATAAAACTCAAACGCTTTAATCACACAATTCATAACCCATTACAATACACGAAAATGAATAACGATTATATAAATCAAAGCAACAAGAAATTTCAGCTAACTTTTTCGTATTTTATTGTTATACGAGCACTTTGAGATCAATAATTTCGCGGTTCACGGTCAGACTTTTTTTTTCACAAAAAATAACAAATCGTTTCAAAAAATAAAATAAACCTTTTTCTTATTTTGATATAATTTTTTTTAATTATAGCTTTACAACTATTCTTGAAGTCTACACGAAGAAAGAAAGGCGGAACTTATATGAAAGATAATATGCTGTCGTGTGGTGATGCATAAAACTTTAACTAGTAATTAGAACAAGGAGGAAAGAGTAACTTATATTCAAATAAAACAAAGACATAAAATCTAAGTTATTATACTAGGAACATAATGAATAAAGTTTTTCTTCTGTCCTGTAATATTATAATTATGTGGGCCTTTTACCTAAATTCCATGGATGTGGTTCAAGTTATATTTTAAATATCTACTTATAACTAAAAAATCGTTAGTATTGAGGGTTTTTTATTATTCGTAGTACGTTGAAATTGTGTTAATTGAAAATAATTACAAATCAATAACTTTTTGAAAGACCATATATTTTTGAGTTTATCGTGTTTCTAAAACATTGTACAGTCTAAAATCAAGTCAAGTTAATAATATTTGTTTTAAAAATTATATAAATCTAGGATAATAAATAAATTTTATTTAGCACCGCACTCACAACTTAATCTTTGCAAAAACACGTACAATTGGATCACTCAGCTATTTAGTGTTACTAATCACCACGTCCTTTACTGTTTTGAACACTTGAAATGAATCCATTTTACACCCACAATTTCAATTACTAAAATCACCTACCCAAAACAGACAGACATATCACTCACTTGCTGAATATCCATTAGTCAATGTGATAACCAAAAACAGTTATTTAAAATAAATCTTCTCGTACGATATTGTTGAGATTTGAAAAGATTAGTATCTAATCATTCTAGTTGAATGCCATAGAACCTCCCATACGATCAAAACTACGTTTTGTGCACTCATTTTATAAAACATTCATTAAAAACGTAAAAGCATTAATCGCTTTACGTGTTTTAGGAATTCATAAATTAATTTAAAATATAATATAGATTTAAAGTATTTGATTGTATATTCACTAGTTTCACATTAGACAATTTATATATTAAATCTCAATTATTTAAGGAATTTATTTTAATATTAAATTTAAGTGACCATTGTTATTGTAAATTATTAGCAAGAATTGATATTTAATAATATTAACGTTATTAAATGTCATGTATTAATATGATTGTTAATGTCTTGTATCATTTTGATGCATCATATGTTCTGTTTATTTGTTAAGTCTATAAAATTCTTAGTGCAAAATAAGTTATTAATGATTTTCACTAGTTAGCATGTAATGGTATGAAATGTTTAAGGGATTTACTTTATAACGATAGCTTTTATTTATTTCGAAACAGTGTTAAACTTTTATAATATGTCAGACGATGATGTCTTTGCAAAGAAATTGCTCTTCGAAATGCTTCATCGGTGGTGGAAATCGAGGTTTTTATACCAAGACCAGAGGTTCGATTCCTGGTACAGATCCCTCAATGGTGGATGGGCCGATTCTTCGGAAGACGACAGTCTACTAGGAAACAAGCTTTAGTAATTTTTAATACAATCTCAGGAGCGAGCAATGTGCACAGTGTCTTCATCCACAAGTGTTGTAAGTTCTAGGAAGAAGAGCTTTTGTTAATGCTGCTTATGAAAAATAATAAGCCAGGAGTGCTTGAGATGCGGGATGGTTCACCTGTCACAATCTGATAAGCTATCAAGACTCGAACAAAGCAATCAAGAGTATGGACACAAGAGTACACTAGAACTTGATGCAATCAAAAAGTAATATATGTTGTAAGTGTTGAAACCGTTGACTTTAAAAATATATTATATATTTGAAATAGTTTACTTTAAAACTATATGCAGTATATGCAGTTGCAGATGAATTGCCTATAAAATTGGTTATGTTGAAATCTACCTTATCTCTATAAAATCTATCTTTCACTGAAAACTACATTAAATAAATTTAAATTATGAGGTTTTTAATATATTTTTTGAGCGGTATATATAATGAAGATGAAAGAATATATATGATTATACGAAGGTAAACAAATGGTTTATGTAATGTTGAAAGGTATATTGGATACTTTGCTAGAGCCGACGGGTGTTGTTCAGTGTATGTAGCAAATAAATTATGAAATATAACATTTCAATTTGATGACATTGGATGAAGTAGTGTGTTTTGTGAGTATTAAGGGAAAAGTCTCATTAACTCTATTAATTTTAAGTACAAAAATACGTATCTTTCATCACAAAATTAGAAACGATGTTTAGATAAACACCATAAATTATCCACGTTTATAGGTTTGCCAAAGATCGGGGTTCAATTCTCGATAAAGATTAAAATTTAAAATACGTAAAATGATTATTGCACTAAGGACGTTGAGGGATTTGAGCTACACATATAGTCATCCTTAAAAATCTCAAGTTAAAAATATAATCTACATATGATATTCATTACTCGCCATCTGTCGATATTCTTCTATATGTGTGCAAAAAATATATACATATGACCTATGTTGAATATTTGATATTACAAATTAAATATTTTTTTGAGTTATTGTTATTATAGTTTTGTCCCATTTGAAATATAATGAAATTGATTTTTAGTAACGAAATAAATTCCTTCCATACTGCGTTGCCACGTCAATAAATTGTGTTTATATAAATCATCAAATTAATTTACTTCCATATAAAATAATTAACTTTATATCTCAGAGTATATACATTGCAGGTGTTCGAAAAGCTCTCTTTGTCAACCCTTCTACACTAAAGTGCCGCCTTTTTATACCTTGAAATCCTTTTAATACAAAAGATTTCTTAAGGGATGTTTTTGTGACCCCGTAAAATCATTAAATCAATGAAGTCTGGGATATCCCTTTTACGATAGACTGCCTGACGCCTGAATTGCAAAACTATGAAATATGTATAAAATAACAGGTGTGAGAAATACCAGGCTAGTTTCTGAACTCCTGTTATAATATAATTAATATATTAAAGGGTTCTTTTTGATTTGGCCGTGCCGCTTCGTTTTTTTGTTCAAAATGATTAATTATTTATAAAATGGTGAACGATGTTAAAATAAGTGGTGGTGTTATGTTTATTTGTAGTATTCACTATGACTTGCATATTTTAATTTGACGTGAACTGATTGTCTAAAAGCAAAACAAGGCATTTGGTTTCTGTTATAAATATAACAATGCAACAATTGATTAATAATTCATGGTAGACATTTTTGTAATACATAATATTTTTTATATTAAGAAAAGACGTGTGTTGGAGTCGTAATTTATACATAAATGTTAATAATTATAAACATAATTGGTTTGCTCAGCTCAAATATAGCCATTACTTAATTATATAAATAGTATGTAAAGCATTTTCTTATCAAAAAAATTGTTTTAAGTAATTTTATCTTATATTTTCTATACTGAATTTTTGCAGTTCCTACTTTTTAAATGTTAGTAAATAATTTTACTTGTTAAAGTTTATTATGTAAATTACCCATATCATAATCGTAGACGATGTGACGAATGATCTCGAATGAATAAACAAATTTCTCTCGATTGGTACTCTCTAATGTTAGTCAGGTGGCTGATTTTCTTAACTCTTGAAGGTTTTAGACAGTAATCAAATTTAAAGTTTGTATCTTTTGACGAGCGATTGAACAAATTAATCTCACTGCTCCACTTGTTACTGGTTCATCGATACATCAAAATTAATTGAAACCTAATTACATATAACCATTCAACGATGTTCTATGGATACCAATGCCATTATCTAAGACGTTCTTCCACGAAATCCAGTCACCTCGCCATAGTCTTGTCTTAAAAGCTGCCTATCACTCCAAGGAATAGATACCTGTAATTTTATCACACCGGTGCAACCAGCGGCATTGCATTGTACTTTGTACTCTACGAGAGAATCCTTTGAAGATTTGGTCCCGATCGTGTATCGGGATACCAGCGGTTTGAATAGATCGTTTCCTGGAAGTGTTGCGAGCTCGCCGTTGGAAAATGAGGCGGTAAATTGAAGGAGATTTTACTTTCGTTTACATTATGCGCTTCTGGTAGTTTTGTTGCTTTGATGACCCGTGAGAGCGCTCTCTTGGATGATAAATTGGATTATTGGACTTATGAGACGTCGATTGTCTGTGATTTGGTGGGCTTTGTTACGGGAGAACGCAACATAGTACAAAAGGTAGAAGTAACTGAAATGTTTTATCAATAAAAGTGTTTTGACAACTCATATTATATATTATTTTCAATGTTTTGAGCATTCACTTTGAGATCCATAATAAATTATATTTATTTATTTATTTATTTACCTTGTTTTCACATGGATCACGTAACAAAAGTTCTCTATTAGGAGACTGCAGTTTCGACTAACTCGTAGTCTTTCTCAATCCTTCTCTCTTAACTAGAGAAGGATTGAGAAAGACTACGAGTTAGTCGAAACTGCAGTCTCCTAATAGAGAACTTTTGTTACGTGATCCATGTGAAAACAAGGTAAATAAATAAATAAATGTTTATAACATATTATATATGTTAATGCGATGATATAATATTTAGTTTAAATTCAAAGCAATTACAACATTAAGTTTTTGTACTAATTAATGACAATGTGTACGAATCTTATTGCTGGAATATGTCATGCTATATAAATAGAATGCTTTTGTCAAATATATAAATTTATTAAACAGTATCGGCGATATTTTATTATTTATCAGTTGTTAATTTTAAAATTTTGTGATAAATAATCACAGTACAGAACATTAAATTAAATAAGGCCAAGTGGAAAAATCAGACAGATCTGCTTGTAATCAGTACTAAATAATCACGTTGTAAAAAATAAATCTCTTACTCTTTCAAAAGGATTATGATTTTCAAAGATAAAATATTTTATCCGGGTATTCAATGGTTTTAAAAGCTATCTAAAGTGAAGGTTTGATATATTTTTTTTATAAAATGGACAAAAGTATGTTGAAAATTTATATAGTGCATGGTTTTGCTATTTTAATACAACACAAATTTTGGTTAGTGCAAATGAATGTTATTATTTGTATTCAAAATATGTTTTTATTGTAGTTTTTATTTTTGAGTACTCAAATATATTTTGGACATTTTTGAATCCGATTAAACTAAGAAATTACCTTGTATAAGAAAGATATGTAATATAATCATGAAGTAAACATGACAAAATAGTATCGTCTTATATTCGCAATGCAAGTGTAGATAACATATAAAATATAATGGTTACTTTAAAGCGAATGTTTTCATAAAACATTTACATATATTATATAACGCCTGCAACAAATTATCTAGTGTAGTGAAGTGAAAAAATCTGAAAATCAATGACGTCCATATTTTAGTCGTTTATTTAAAACGCTTTATTCTGGATCAGCTTCAGTACCAGAGAAAAAAAACGATATTGCTTCTATTTTATGTTCTTAACTATATAAAGGGTCCGCCAAATAACTTTTTTTTTTGAAAATGGGGCGCAAAGACATCGAGTGTAGCTTCGGCTGTGTGGCACGTAGCGCCGTCCTGTTGAAACCAAATGTTGCCAATATGGCCTGATTTTCTTGCAATATTTTTGTGAACAAAAGCGGAAGGATAAAACTAATTATCGCAAATCAGACATGAGCTAAGTGTTACCATTCACGAAATAAACATTTTGAAAAAAAATGGCGGACAATGATTTTCAAAGTAATGTCGCAATATTTTCCAGCGTTGTTCATGCGTATACACAACCATATTCGTTCAGCGGAAGGATAAAACTAATTGTCTGTCAAATCAGACATGAGCTAAATGTTACCATTCACGAAATAAGCACTAGTTTATCTATTTTGTTGTTTGCAACTAAACACTTTAATTTACTATGTATTATCCATAATGTTAGTTTTTCGTGACTCCAAAAAAGCACTTCTGTGCCATCTTTGAAGGTTCATTAAGCACGGTATGAATCATAATATTGTAAATCATAAAATATAATCATATATTATGTTTAATAATATATCCTTATGATCATATAACGCATACCGAAATATTTTGTCGATGGTCCCTGGCGATAGTTTGTAAAGGCTGCATGTTCTATATTGCAAGCGATTTCTTATTCTAAGCCGCATTTTTACAAGTAAGCGTCAGTGTTTTCTTCTATGCTATGTATTTTCTCCTCATAAAATATGAATTATTCAAAGAAAATAATAAAATTTTAATGCAATATTTTTTATACAAACCATACATAGTACATACTTCATACATGCAGCATAAAGCCATTTTGGTAAACCGTCATAGAGACAGGGAGCGACTGAGTTTAATTAGCATCGTTGACAGATACTGAATGGGTACTTCGTTGCGACAAGGTGTCCGCACGCGGTAATTATGTCCACCACTCGGAATCGGTTAAGCACTAATTATGGCGTTCGCCTTGTGAAAATTATGAGCACGGAAAGTGGAACGACAAAAAAAACACTTCTACAATTTAGTCCCGTAGGATGAACGGAGATCTATGAAGAGCTCTTGGTTTGGTTTAAACTAACATTTGAACTGTAAAAAAAACTAACAAGTTAACTGTTTTTATTAGTGTCGTTACTTAAATAAAATAAAAAATCATAGATGACTTTTCTTCAATCGCTAGGCTCACACCATCCTAGAAAAGTCTTTAGGAACTCTATATAGAATGTACTCGGTGGATCTCCAGAAGGCAGAGCTGACATAGGATGAGGTTAGGACCGTATAAACTGACAGAGCGTTATGGCGATAGTTCGTGACGACTAAGATGATGATCGGTGTTAGGAAACCCATGAAGTGTACAGCTGTAAACTGAGTTCTTGTGGCCCATTCCTTGCTCTGCGCCTAGCAATTGTTAGTCTCACGCCCAGTGGTCCCACTTTACCGTGGAGGCCTAATTGCCCTCATTTGTCCCCATCTGTCCAGCGGCACGCAGCTCTGATGGCCTTCCAGGAACCACAGGACGCAGCAGAGGGTAATTTGGCCAACATTCTGCAGACCATGTTTTCCGATCCACGACAAATTCTTATTTAATCTCTATTTAACTTACCACGAAGACACATAACCTAACCTAGAAGTTAACCTCAAACAATCATAACTTAACAAAAGGCCATATTATCATAATTTTAATCATTGACGTGTGAATAGAACTTAATATACATTTTTAATACTTGCTAATAGCGTAATAATACTCTATCATGACCTGATTTTAAAATTTCTGGTTAAAATTTATATAATCTCTTTTTGATTTCATATAACATTAACATACTCTTAAAATAGCACCTAAATATACAAAATTACAGTCATAACTGTCACCTAACTGAAAATTTGCACTGTTTTATGACATCTATCTAGATTCTTTATCGTTTCACATTCCCAAAATTTTTTCCATCAAATCGACAATATAGTTTTATCTCACACCCAATCGATTTATTTAACTTTTTTAATTATCAAGTTTTATTGTTCGTAACGCAAGTTTATAATTTTCAACAACAGCAACTACATGATAGTTAGCAATATGAAATACTAATGAAATAAAATTAAAAAACGACTGTTAAGTAATATTTTCACAACCTGAAACCTGAAAGACTGCCAGCTGATCAAATGTGTTAAATGGTTTTAGAATTTAAAATATTGTTCATACACTAAAAAATAATATAATCATATTTTTTTTCACACTCCTTACAAATATTGACATTATTAAATGTTTACTTAGTTAGTTAGAATGTAATTATCAGCGTTCTTTTGCATTTTTGCGTGTGTTGTTGTTTCCGTAGTAGAAGCATTGGCTGGCGTTGTAAATAACTGTTTCCAGGGGGCACCACGCGGAAGTTCCTTCTTTGCTCTCCAAACACACGGCGAGAAGTCACCACCAAGAAGGAGCTCTCCAAAGCAACCCACGACACACTCCACCCTATGTTTGGGTATCAAAAGATAACCACATGGCTCAAATCAAGAAGAAGTTACCTACAGTCGACAACTGAACTGGTGATACCTTAGGCCACCCTGCGGCTGACCATGTGGAGAAGCGCAACTGAGGGGAATACTTGGATTGCCCGAAAGAGGACATATCCCCTGGAGACGACCAGGAGTGGAATATACGGAGGTCCCTTATCAGACTTCAGACCGGAGTATGCAAGACAAGGACACAAATGAAAGCCTGACAGTTTTACAGCGGACGAACTGAATGTGACTGCAGTGTGGAGCAGACCTTGTCACACCCTCTGTGACCCAGGAAGACCTGATGATGGCCGGAATTAACGCCATCGACGTCACCTACTTCTGGACAGACAGGATCTGACCCTATTGTTTCTGACACGATTATATATTATATCAGCGTTGTTTTGAAGCGTCATGTTAATCTCCTCGCCTACTTAAAAGAACTGATGTAATGAACTCTCCTGATTTATTTCTCGACTGTGGTAACCACATACTCCTCAGGGGGGACATTCACCAACTATAGGTTATTCTATTTATCATTAGCATTAACATCCTCCCCTCTTTCAAAGAGGTATTATTCCGTCGCGTGATGGCAGCATTGGGAGCAGATTGATAACACAGACTTTTTCAAAAGCACATTGACATATATTTACTATAAAACTTAACAAATTTAGGGCTCGACCTAGTCGCAGCTTTAGGCCGAGCCGCAATACAATATGCTCTCGTCAACGGGTGGTACACAACTGGGCTCCGCGCTCGGGATGGGCTCTCACTCGCGCCACGAGCGGCGGTGTATATAACTAGTCCCAAAAATGGCGGACACATAAATGTATGACAAGAGAACAGAAATAAGAGACGAAAGATTGTATATCGAGGTTTCCGGTACCAGTCAGCAAGGGCTACATCATGCTGATGTCAGCATTAAAGACGATAAAATATTAGAAAATTGTTCAGATTCTTGTTTTATTTCTATTGTAGTGGAATACTTGGCAGCTGAGACTATTAGTATTGTGTATGTGGTGGCCAAATGCTTCTACGATTTTATTTACAAAAATAAAATATTTTAGTTTGATGAATTATATCCTCACTTAGTACAGACTAAGCTAATACGCTTATAAATATTGTCGTTTTATGTCAGTTGGTAATAATTATAGAATTTCACATATTTTGCTGGGCACAAAATATTTTTATCATCGATGTCGCTACACTCTTAGCAAATATTAACGGCTACAATGTTATCTTAGTCATACATAATTATCGTCGGTGTGATAATTGAGGTGTTTTAGAATAGTGCGATAATAAGCGATAAATGCAATAAGTAACTAATAGAGGTGACCATATTTAAGATGTGCAAAAAAAAATGTCCTGTGAAGTGACTTATCGGCATACTATTTTTTTTTATGTGTATTTATAATCAATATGTTTGTTTATTTTGTAGAGCATTTGTTCTTTTTTAAGAACCGCAAGCAGAAGAGGTCAACCGGTTGAAGCCAGTGGAATCTATGACGCATAGCTAGGGCGGTTGGATGTTGCATACTAAAAATATATGTCATAGTCCTAGCACGGTATTTGGCAATCGGGCTTTCAGCTACGCGGCACCAATGGCCTGGAACTCGCTACCGGAAAGCATAAGAGAGCTTAAAGCGGAGGCATCCTTCAGAAGCAGACTTGACCTACCTTTTTACTCAGAGAGGCAAAGAAGCGCTTTTGGAATGATCATTCGGTCATAAAGGAGCGCTATACAAATACTAATATAATAATATTAATAATCAATATCTATATAAATATAATAGATACAAGGTTAAGATTTTAGGTATTCTTAAATAATTTATTTACGCATTGATTTAAAAAATAATATTTATAATAATCAGAGTTGATTGAGAACATCGGAGGTATTTTGTGAACATCGGAAACAAATTCGCGCTGTTTTGCCTCAACCTTGGGTCTCGACCATGTGCGGGAAGCACGACACTATTGGCACCTCACTCTTTCATACTTCACTGTGAAGGAATAGGGAAGAGAGTGGCAGTGGGCCACACCGGCCACTTCCACGACTAACGACAGTAGCTATCGAGCTTGAAACCAGAGTGGTGAGGGTTGCCAGATGGTTTTTTAATGTCTTCAGGACATAAATATCCATTATTTTAATTTTTGACATCAATTATGCTATGATTTCTCTTATTTTTCCGACTTAAAATCAATGATTTTTGATTGTGTACTGACTACCCAGCACCGCGCCTTTTTATTTAAGCACCGTAAAGGAAAGGTTAAGAAGAGCATTCCAGAGCTCACCGATATCATTCGGTATTTTTTTGTATATATTAAGAAACTAAATGAAGCTATTTTAAACCCAAACCTTTCTGAAAAATTATACTCCTCTCCTTAGACCATTAACGAGTATTCAAATAACATTTTATAAAGGAAAGAATATAGACGCATACCCAGTTTTCATTTAATACTTACTCTCTGAACGGGTGATTTTAAATTTAAATTATTTACACCTGAATAAACGCTGGATGTGGTCCCTCTACACGCAATGTTATAATAACTCACGTCGCATGCAAAAAAAACATAGTCTCGAAGAAAAATACCTTGTATGTAGAAAATTGCTGTCATAATATGCGTCCATTTTCCATGATGGCGGTTGCATAATTGGTCTCGGGTCTCACGTAACGGTGGTCGGAGGTTTTGCAGGAAAGAGTGAAGTCTCACAACGCGTACACCTGTCTTCTAAAAGCTCAATAAAACGTAGAAAATGTTGATGTAAGAACAACAAAAAAATATTAAGATTGTACATAGAAGAGGGGCTTACTAACACAATATAAATTTTGGAATGAAATTGGTTGTGACGTATACAATTGAGATAGGAAGCATATGTGAAACTTATGTATATTTTGTATTGTGAAAAATTCAAGATATCTTAAAATTTAGGCGTGTAACCAATGCATTTTCGCAGTAGTAACTTATGGCAAAGAAACGTGGAATCTACCTTGCAGATCTTTAACATAAAATAAAGGTGAATCAAGATTCATGAAAGGAGTTTCTCTAAAAGATTGAATCTGAAATGAGTATATTAAAAAAAAACATAGTAAAAATAAGTATTAGATGCTACCGAGCACACTTAAGTGACAGTGGTTAATAGTTGGATTGACGCCTAAGAACTGGTTAAAGGAATGTTGAACGATTCTCCATCATATTTTTAATGTTGTTACAATATTTATTGAATATGTTCTTTCATTGTGCTGTTTAGAAATAAAATACTAATTATGCTAACGAAGTTGATGGTAGAAATAAAAAAGTATAATTCTCTAAAATATATTTTATTTTTTTATTTAATTTACGAGTATATATCAGTTTCACAAATTAAATTCATTCAAAATATTTGCTACTTGTATTATAGATTTAATTTATCTTTGAAGAAGATTCTACGGCAATAAATATCACAGCCTAATGGAATATTCAACACCACAACCACCTAACATCCGAAGAGGCCACACTTCCATACAACAGCAGGCATCCTTTGAGACCGACGCATTTTTCCCGGAACTGGACTTCCCACAATAGACGATCGTTAATCTACATCACTCGGTATCGATGGTGTTCAAATTAAATAATGTAGCGATCTAGACATTCAAATAGTACAGGAACATTGATAAGCAGAGCCGTATTATATATTTGATAGTGTTTAAAATTTCCAATCCAGAAATTTTTCACGTAAATTCATAGGAGAAAACAGGCAGATAGTCTTGGAGAGATCTTATCTGACTCGGTGGCCTGTGACCATCATACAGGTGGATCCTATGACCCTTGCCATTTTGTGTGGATTCAAGCACTGTGGTGATTATCTGATCATACAATTTTCTTAGACTACACTGTAGTCACTGCAGTCTGGCTTTTATACGTTGTACTACTAATCGTCGTAATTTACTTTTAAATTTTCGGACATTTTGCGAAAGGAGAACAAAATGTCTTTCGAATCGTACTTTCTTACAAAAGGGATATAAAATTATCCATTTTTTATTTTAAATGACAGTTGTAAATTATTACAAAATTATATAACGTTAAGGTTGTCAACTGACAATACTTGGTAAAACTGCATAATTATAATTTTAAATTAATTTTAATTAACAACTTACAAAATATTTAGTTTAGATTCAAATTTATTATAAACGATTACATGTTGCGGCCTCCCTGGAGACCATCTTCAATAATGATTTATTGAAGATAGTCTCCATGGAGGCAAATTTCTAATTTGTTAATTTTTTAATTAAAATTAATTTAAAATTACAAAATTAAATCGCAGTTAATTAAAAAATTATGGCAGTCACTAGGATCATTACTCCATGAGAATTTGAAACTCTTGAGTGAACTATTTCTTAAAGATATTTCATAAATAACGTTGCAACTTGCAAGGGTCAAGACAACGATAAAAAAGAAATCCATATCCATTCCACATCTGATATAATTACACCACAAAATGCCGTGTTCACGTATTAGATCGAACCCGTGACATATCGCAGACAAATATATTAAGCTTCTAACTTATTTCCTCGGTAAAAGTAAATTATCGTTCATTTTTAATTTATGTGAACTTTTAATGCCTCGCTTGACCTAAATATGTAGTCACACTTTCCGAGAATTTATTATATTAATAAATTCTACGCATAAAATGCACAATACTACCCATATATTTTTTCATTAGAATTTAGAGAAAAAATAATCGACTCTAAATCGAACTATTAGTCACGTTATCGAAACAAATTTAGTAAGGAGAGCTGCTTAGTAATAATAATATGGATCTGATCTGATCGATCTTGGAAGCCCTGAACTAAAAGTGAATATGTCATTTTTATTTGTACTTCATAGCCAGACTCATGTAGGAAGCTTATGCTCAGCATATGATGATGATGATTTGTCATTGTAATTAATAAGTATCTCACTTTATACAAAAATGTTTTGGTACACTTACAATATAAGTAAATGCATATTACAAAATCGTCCATAAATCAACTTTTGTAAACGAGTTAGTGGTCTTGTCACCTGGGATAATGCCTGTTATAGTAAATCAATAAACTTTTATCTGTGTTTCATCTGAATAATTTACGTAGATATCAGGCCGTTTAAAATTACATTAATAATCACTTTTAATATGTCATCTAAAGTAAGGCTAGGATTCAGATATTTTTTTCGTAAATGCGTCCCATATCTAGAACGTTAAGATTAGCACTCTCCAGTTCTGTAAGTTTGTAAATATCTTGTCCTGAAATATTTTTGTATTCGTAGTTGTAGTTCCACTTAGTAACAAATATGTTGCTTGACAACCTACAGAGAAAGATCCCGGAGACTTGAGACTGAGAACGGAGCTGTATTATCCGAGGTATATTTCAAATTATTTTGCTATTCGAAATTTTAGAGATCATCGGATGATTAGCCTGCTACTCCAGGAGGCTGAAACATTTGGTCCTAAAAGCAAGATCAACCCATCCAAAGACACAGTCATGTGACAACATTATGTGTCTTATTTAAGAAAAATAGACAGAGTGAATACAGTAAGCACTAAAGTGAAGATAATAAATTTAGATCATCAACAAACGAGACGTGAATATTGTACATCATCATGATACCCTGATATCTCGACCTAATCATAGATCAGCTGGAAAGAGTGAAGCGGTGCATCAGTAAAAAAAACTGGGTTTAAATATCTGACCGATTCCAAGAATTGTTCGGCCTTCAATGGTACGTATAACTGGAGTTGTTGTTTTGGGCCAAGATTGGATTTCTTGCTCCTGAAGATATGAAAAGGAGAACATAAACTACAACATGCTTGTAATAGTGGTTTATTACAGAGAAATGTAGAAATTCCTTTTGTTGGAAATTATAACAAGTGAATGAATAAGGGATGGTTATATAGTGAGATCAATTCGGATTCATTAGGTGTGCGCCGAAATACTGTCTTTAAGTAAGTATTTTTTAATACAATATAAAAAAAATATTGCTTTAACTAGAATACCTAGCCTATGAAAGTTGATTCATCCCAATGTTTTGGAACATCAAAGGCTTGTATGTTACTCTACATATTATCTTTTGTGGAGCAACTAAACGAACACATAGAGCAGGGTTTTAGATGTTATGTGGTCTGGAGAAAAAAAAATGTACAACTTATAACATGTCACGAAGGTTTCTTACTTGCAAAATGCGTCAATCGTATTAGATATTTTATTTGAACTTTTCATACCTTAAAATATGCAATAAAAGCTCATATTGAAGTCTTCGACGACTGCATGTATTCGTTGTGGCAAAACTTTTAAATTCGTAAAGGTTTTTGATCAAAAAGGTTATTGATGAAAACTGTTATAAGAGCGCAACTAGAAGCTCTTATATATGGTATTATATATTGGCACACTGATCCCACATATGTTCACACACGATTCTCACATGTACAAACAAATTGGATTTTCTCTCACCTCTCCACGTGTTCCCCAGGGTTGTTAACCTCCAAGTCGTCGCTCAGTCAGCTAATGAAGAACCGTCGCTTCCAGGAACAGCTCCACCGGCCGATATCTATCAATTATTTAATCCGTAACAGCGTGCGACTTTCAGTCAGGTGTGGTGACATACCGAGTTGCGGCCAAGTCATATTATTCAACAAAAATAATTGGAATAATGTTGGTTATTGCTTTTTAGAATCAAATAATGCATACCTCAAAAATTTCGTGTTAATTAATCGTTCCCATTGATAAAATTGATGAAAAAATATGGCTTAACCCTTTCCCTGCCACGGACGAGTTAACTCGCCAAACTCGTTAGGTCCCGCCAGGCCACGGAGGAGTTAACTCGCCAGATCATTATTAAACTACACAATTTGTGACAACCCTGTTCGTATAAATTATCACAACATTATTTATCAATTAAGTGTGTCTATTCTAATGGAAAAGGGGAAAAACATCCAAATTTGGTAAGTTCATAATTAATAACATTATATTAAGCACTTGTTGATTCTTTAAAATGACTTTTCTGACATTTAAAACGGCTGGCCTATGGGGGTCTTTCTTGCACAATTGGTCTGGCAGGGGAAAGGTTAAACAATACAATTTCCTTTTCTTAAAGTTGTCTAGTTCTTGTCATTCCAGAGAACTTTTAGAGAAATATACACAGAATACATTTTTTTATATGTTTTGAGATCTTAAGTTGAATTTTTGTGCGTTAGTTGACGAAAAAATCTTAAGCGCACAAACTAAAGAATTTTTTTCAACGATTGCAAGATTGTTCGATGTGTGGAATGTAGTTTAAATCTAAAAATATGCATATATAAAACATACAACATTGTACAAAAATTGCACGTTTAAACACAAATTTTGCAAATATTTCAGGTTTTTATGTTTAATCGTCAGAAAAATTATGGGAAATTGAGATTTTAACGTTATTTTCCTTAATAACTAAAAAAAACTTAACTTTGAAAGTAATTTTATAAATTTGAACAAAAAATACTATCTTATTATCTGTTTCTTGAATGGGAAATGTTCAATTCAATTAAATTATATTCAATTTATTCGAAAACAAAAAATTATACTATTTTGGTTAATAATAATTATTGATATATATATTTCGATGATACTTGAAGTGATGAATATATCTTTTATTATACATACTATATCAAATATTGCTAGGCGCTGGATGGAATATATTTGGCTTGGGAAATATTAAGATGTACAATAGTGGACGGTGAAAATATCTTAAATATTTTTTTGAAAACACCTGAAATACGAAACAGCAATCACATCAAGAAAGCGTCCAATTATAGGTGCTTCTTCTCAAGGTGGCGTCGCTGAAGCAATCTAATTAGATTAGAGACTCCAGGTTCAACGGCGGAAGGCTAGGACCGGAGGCTGGGCGGCGGTCAATACCATACAAAGTTTGTCTCCGTTACTATGAGCATCTTTCGCTTGTCACCTAGATACAACCATAGATGATTTCCCATTAAGAAATATATATATTTAAAATATAATGAAACAACATTAAATTTATCAAAAATCTATCTAAACACTTTATTTATAAAACATATAACATGTATATAAGTCCAATATTATTATGATGTCTTATATTCCTAAAAAGATTTGGCCTCACTTCTTGCAACGCATGTTCATACGATCCAGGCATACAACAGACTGTGAGACAATCTCTCATGAAGTGCATCATCCATGAGAATAGGAGATTCATTCTGTGTTGTCACCTGGGAGTCTCTACCATTTCTTAGGAGGATTTTCCTGAACTGCTACTTAGTTCTGACGGTCCCTTGCTGTTAAACTTCGTCAAGGAAATCGTCGGGGCTACATGCGCGGTTAACGAGGCTGACATGTAATAGGCTCCTACGTTCTTCCACTATTTGTCAGACGTATAATCTAACTTTGTGTGTAACTTGCAGGGTACAACACGCAACTATTTATTTTTCCTACTTTTTTTAAGATAGAAAAAAAAATCAAAAAAGATCATATATATATTAATATGTCAACATGGTTTGTCAGTTATGTTTGCATTTTTTCACGTTTCACGACTTGAAAGATCGTATCTTCAAGGATCCAAGGAAAATAATATTTTTATTTTGTGTATTAAAACTGCTTTTAATAAATTCTAGCTGAAACAAATCGGTTATTTACTGTCTATGACTACTTTGTAAGCAGCTCGGTTCTTCATGTGTTCTAGAAAAATTAGTACAAAATAACAGTTCACTTTATTTATGTATAACGTATTCTTTTTAATAACTATATTGTATAACTTACGAATTAAGAATGCAATAAATCATTGTTTGTGTATTTATATTAATAATTATTAAATTTCGACATCTCATTCTTATTTTATATCATTATTTGGCATCGTATTTATCGATCCTGTGAAACATTCAATTTCAAGGACGTTTATGTCGTTTCCTAGTTGTAAAATTATATAAATACTCGTACAAATATTTAAAGCAAATTATTCTGAACAGTTTTCTATTTTGGAATGTATTTGTTGTGACATTGTACTAAATGTTTTCAATTTACTAATCTCAGTACTTCCTAAAATACAACTATGAAGGTTCGGACTTTAGATATCATGACTATATGATAGAATCAATATCGAGTTAATTAATTATTTATACTTTAACGGCCTGGCTTCAATTATGAATTCTCTACAATATACTCTCTCATGACATGCACATTCAATGTATCAATCTGTGCATTATTCAATACTCTATTTCTACACCGCTCATACAAACTTATAATTATTCGGTTGAATTAAAATTATATCAAGTGCCATGATTTGCAGTCGCATAAAAGAATAGGGACAATACTAGCTCTGTCACAAAAAAGTTAGACTCCCCTTAAAAAAACCGATGTCAAGACGTAATTTATAAAATTTTGTCTCTTACTATAGCACAAATTGAGTAGTCACAGACAAGTAGCTATCCATTTTTTTTCGTATTGTCTCCTAACGTCCGTGACCGACTAAAATTTTGGAGAATGAGGTTTTTTGAACAACCCTAAACCAGCAACCCCATTGTATTGAAATAATGCTGAGTGATCGGGTATTCACGCGACAAATTTTTGTTTACATAATTCAGAACGAAAAATCAAACACCTTCAATCTAAAATTAAACTCGTACCGTTTCGTATTGTGAAGTGTATGAAAAATATTTTTAAATTAATGAAAAAATATTTAATTTAACATTAATTTTGTGATGTTTTATGGTTAAATATAGAACATATTTTTTACAAGTAAATTCTTAATCGATATTTTTTTTTTAAATCCGAGAGAGCAGAAAATATATTTTTAAACTAATTACTGAGTTTTGTTGACGTTTAACCAGGAAGAATCGAGACAGCATGTAGGTCTCACAATATTAAGGAGAGATTTAGATTTAATTATATGTCTGTTCCATGACTAACGCACATTTAGTATTTTCATTGTATTTTATCAATATATATTATTTGTAAAATACATATATATCTATAATTCTAAATTTAACAAACTTTTATATTTTTAGTATTTTATAAAGCGTATAGTTTAATATTGAATATGCTCTCATAAATAGGTGAACTCCTCCAATCTTAAGGTTTACATTTAAAATATTACAATAATAATTAAATGAATAATCCAAACGATAATACATTTATCTAAGACGTTGGAGAATCTGTACTAATTCTCATACAGCATTTTAGAGGTATCGGTACATTGTTGTTTCTATAGTAGATGCACCGCCTGGGATAGTTATTTTGGAAGAGTGCTGAGCAGCTTTTCCTGGAACCTGGGTGACCAGCAGTTCCTAGCGACCCTGAGACAAGTGGTCCAGACTGGTGCAGGCCGAAAAAATGTCTGAACAATACCAAATATAAGAGGTATGCGACTATATGTACTTCTATATGAACTATCAAGTTAATTAATTTAAGTTCGTGAAGTAAGTGAAGTTTACAGCAATGCGCGTCGAAACGAATGACACTTGTGTGACAGATATTCCAAGGATTGAAGTTTTCAAATCAAAAAAAATATTTTACAAACTAAATTGAAAGTATGTCATAAAAACCTTTCGACAAAATGTCAGTTTGGCTAAATATCTGTCAGCTTTGTTTTTGTTCAGTCAAATAACAGTTTTCTTCGCCAAATTTCGAAGACGTTTTTTGGCTCGTCCTGATCTTATTACACAAAAAATCTTAATAAGTTTTTTTTTAAATGTAATCGAATACAGGTTGAATCTAATCTGCGAATTATATAATACTAACCATTTGAGTAATGGCTAAGTGCTATATGTACGAGTAGAGTGTTAATTCACCAGCGTCATTAGACTACATTCTCGTATAGTAAATTATTAAGGGGACTCACTACGAATAGGTTTATATAATATGTTTATGGGACAACTTTCGCCTACAACTAATTGTGACAAATACGATTATACTATATATAGTATGGTTAACTAGTATTTTTGGAAAAAATGTTTAAAAAATTAAATTTTAAGCTCCATAGCACGACCTCAAGCATGGTGAGCAAGCATTTTACTCGTAAGCCACACTCGCTAGCGAGAGATGATTGAAGCAGTAAATTTAAATAAATTACATTTTATTTATAAGAATATTATTTTATAAGAAAACTATCATAGACAATATATAATGTAATCCATTACCAATAGTTACAACACATTTTTTTTTAAACTTACTGATATTTGCGTATAACTTTAAATATTAAAAAAATATCATTAAATGTAAAAAATCTTAGACCACGGATATCGAAGGCTTATGATCTATCGCATGAAAATCGAGTACTTTAATCTCTTACAAACCACTATAACAATCTTTGCATGCATTATGTAATTAGCTTGTGTAATTATGCAAGAGTACCGATCTAGTTAGTTCACTTAGGTAACCACTGTTCTGTAGATTTTAATCAGATTCTAAGAAAGTGAGTAGGTTATTGCGTAACCTAATTTACTTATGCGCTGGCATTTAGGTGCTTCCCATGCAGATATTGTGCATAAGGAGTGTGGTTTTAAATAGCGTTGTTAATATTTTCAATTAGATGCTCCATTGGCATAATTTTTACTACCAAGGGCTATGAACAAACTCTACTTAAACTAAAACTGCCTTTTATACTCGTACAGTCCTTGGGTTCCACTGTCGTGCAACACTGTTAGGTAACTGATGGAGCTCCGGCATGGGATGTGTAATTACAATAGTAACTTACAGAACTTTATGGCGGTTACTTATGAGTACCTGTATCTTAGGAAAGTATGTAGAATTGTTGATTATTGACAAACGGTTAAAAAGGTAGTTTCATTTCCATGTTATTTTAACTTGTGACTACGATTCTAATATATTTCACAAATTCTCGTAATCACTTCTGTGAATTAGCAACAATTGTTCAAAGAAGACTCCCACTGGACTTATCAGTTGATAACTGATCATAAAAATAAACACATCATCAAGAAAATTCAATTATCGTATATTTTTATAATTACGGAATTAAAAAAATCTATACAAGCCGCAACTTTATTTAAATAAGTATCGTTACAATCTAATATTTATCGAATATATTCCAAATATACTTTGAACAGACTCATGCGGGAGGCCTACGTTCAACAGTGGACGGACACAGGCTGATGATGATGATGATGATACTTTGAATATTAATAACATAAATAATATTTTTCAAAAAATATTTTTGTAATACACGAATAATTAACATGAAAGCTCAAAAAATGAAAATTTGTATCATTTTCTAAATTTTTAATTGCTAATACGTTTTAAATCTGACTCCATAAACAACATAAATAAATAAAAATTTATCCCATAATCATGTTTTGCTGTAGATTTATCAGCTCGCGTGTTAGCTCAAGATAAGCTGCCCTATTTGCTTATTCTGAAAATTACTCGAGTACCAATTAGAACCGGAAGCGATAAATTTTAATTTTCAGTTATTTTCAGGACCTTACGCTAGAGTGATTCTACGTTCTACGCAAACTATTTACGGAAAATAGCTAATTGAATTTCGTAATAATCTGAACTCCATCTTAATGAAAAAAGTTTAAAAATCGATAATATTGTACTCTGTATAGTCTTATAGAAATGCCAAAGTATTGTGTGTGTATACTTTTTTTGTAAATTTTGAGTTTTTCATTAAATCGAAATAAAAAAAAAATATCAAAAAGTTTATTATCAAATAATTTTAAGCTGACTTGTTCTCTTTTACCCATTATCCAAATATCATAAATTCGTTCCGTCTTCTTGTGCCTTTCTTCATGTTTAAAAACAACCTATTTACTCTGATTTTTTATGAATCACCACTGTTACAACTGTATACAACAAAACGTGAACTATTCTTTAAAATAGTTTATTTGATTAGACGAGTATACATTACGTTTTTAAATATATGTCATTGGTTTAAAAACATCTAACTCTCCAATATCAAAGTAAATGAACATATTTCAGCTTCAGGCATCTGTCTGGAGCTGAAAGATTTGACACTTTGTCAAGAATTGAAAAATAAGATAATTTCATGGTCGAGTAAATTTATCATGAAGTTACTGTTGTATTATTATCGTGATATATAAATAGTGTACCAGGGCTTCTTAAGTAAAAAAGTAACAAACATTATTATAGTGCACTAGATTACTTTATGGAGTACCATTCACATAAAATTTCGAGTTATGATATAAAATTAATATATATTCCTTCTTTTTAATGTTTTTTCATAACACAAATCTTTCATACAAAAACCCTTGAACGTAACGGAGACTATTTTTTTTAATAATTCAAACTTGCAAAAATCTGTTAATATTTTTAACGTGTAATATCCGTGAATAAAAAAATGATAACAATTGAAACATATTATATTCTCGATTTGATGAAGTGATGAAACGGCTCAATAGTAAGTATCAAGCAAAATAAACAGGACAAGAATATACAGTCAGCGATTTAAATCTCACATCCACCATTTTTTAAATTTCATTTATTAATGGAAAAAAATCAGGATAGTACTTTGGGATGCAAAATATTTTTTGAAAACAAATATCTTTTATCTATAGCAGTGATCATATCATTGCTTATATTCTCCAGGATGTTTTTTTCATCATATAATTGTAATTTTTTGTGGTTTTTATTATTTTAATTCCATATTTAATACCCAGAGTAAGCATATAATTATATATTTGGCACATAATTTATTATAATAATCATTAGAAAAATCATATTTTACAAACGCTGCTGTCCATTATGTAAGTATTTGCATAACAATTGGTCGTCATTTGAATAATTACAGTCTGAATAATTTGTCGCAGCTTCTGTTGACCTCGCGCTGGACTTTCAATAAACTCTCATTAACGTAGTTTTAATGTGACAGGACAATTGCATACTACGCGACATAAAATAAAACAAGTCAAATTATTTTACTGTATATCCGCCATGTGTAATTGTCTGAAAAAATGATCTATTGAAACACTAATTTAAGATTTTAAAATTATCTTAGGTATATTCACTTTAAAGAAACAGATATAATTAAATTTTAATTGTATTTTTCATCGAACGTTGCATTATCCCAAAAACAAAATGCAATTAAAATGATGAATGAAATGCCAAAGAGTGAATATTCTTTAAAGTGAGATTTACACAATTCTTGTACATAAATTTAAGTGTTCCAACATTTGATTTTTCTCGAATAGACTACTAAATCCTCAAGTTTATTTATATATTTTAACTGCAAGTCCATGTAACCATTTGCCAAACCAAAACCTTTTACAAAGCCTTATTCTCAAACACTATTTTAATCATTTTTTTATAAATATAACGATACAATGCTTAAAACATGGTGGGCTAAAAAAGGTGTTGTAATAGGAGCATTTTTGTACTTCTTGTGTTATTAAAAATGTTGACTGATTACGTACACGTAGGTACTACATATTAATATCTAATGAAACAATTTACTTACAAAAATATGTATTTTTTAATTATTACGAAATCATATCATATACGTTATAATCAGAACACTTTTTTATAGCACTTTTATTATCGTAGCTAGGCTGTGATATTGATTATTGATAACAACTTTTATTAAAGCTTATCATATAAATACTTATATATTATAATATCAAATACTCGTGTAAGCTAACATTGTGTTGGCCTTTGATAATCCACACTGATAAATTTATTTTTAACTACTTTCTTGGCTTGATAATCTTCGTGACAAGAAGTCGTAAAGGCCTCCAACACATTTGATAGATTAAGGCTGTAGTCTAAAATTGGAAAGGATTTCTCGTGTTTCAAATTCAGTGTATCGCGCTGGAAGAAATCGCCAAGTGATATCGCGTGCGCTGAAAAGGCTCTATATATCACTCTGTGCGTGAATTCGGTGGTGAAAAATGACTAGTTTATTTTGATTACGTGTAAGTTTAAGTAAAGTTTGAATCAGATTATCAAATGAGAGGCATATTAGAAAATAATTCAGAATTCAAAGAGTCCAAAACCCTGTATATTTGAACATTTTCTTTTTGAAACACTGCATAAGGGGAAACGACGTGAATACCAAAGTTATGTGTCGTCATTATGTTGGGATTCTTAAAATATTTAATGACATAGTTTTATTTCATCCTATATGTAATAGATTAATTGATTTATTATTAATATTGAAGTCAGGATGGTGCTTACTTTTGCTATGTACTGGGGATAAAAATGAATGTAAAGGGTGAATTTTATACTATTTTCTTTTTGGCAACACTGATTTTGACAGCTCACGTACGTTTCTTTTTTTGGGTCACTGTCAAAAATCTTCAGTTTGGTCTATAATTTAACCATGAATCGTCTTACAAACGAACAACGCTTGCAAATCATTGAATTTTATTGATCCATATTTTTATCGAAAAATTGTGTTCAGCGATGAAGCTCATTTTTGGCTGAATGGATTCGTAAATAAGCAGAATTGTCGGTTTTGGAGTGAAGATCAGCCAGAAACATTGCAAGAGCTACCAATGCATCCAGAAAGAGTTACCGTTTGGTGCGGATTATGGACTGGTGGCATCATTGGACCGTACTTCTTCAAAGATGATGCGAATCGCAACGTAACTGTGAATGGTGAGCGCTACCGTGAGATGATATCCAACTTTTTTTTGCCCAAAATGGAACAACTTGACTTTCATGACATGTGGTTTCAACAAGACGGTGCCACATGCCACACAGCATGCGAAACAATAAACCAATTGAGTGGCAAGTTCGGTGAACACTTTATTTCACGTTTGGGACCGGTCAATTGGCCGCCTAGATCATGCGATTTAACGCCTTTAGATTATTTTTTGTGGGACTATGTTAAGGCTCAAATTTATACTGACAAGTTCACTTCGATTAACGCATTGGAAGACAGCATCGAAGCATTTATTCGTGAGATACCGGCCGAAATTTTGGAAAGTGTATGCCAAAATTGGACTAAGCGGGTGGACCATTTGAGGCGCAGCCGCGGTCAACATTTGAACGAAATAATCTTCAAAAATTTAATTATATGGACTGTACTATCGATTCAAATAAAGATTTTATGCATTTTTCTTAATTTTATGTGTCTTTTTTTGGAAAAATTTCCTATAGCTATTAAAAAATCACCCTTTATAATATGTATAAATATATGATAATTAAGGGAAAATAGTGTATCTGAGGGAAACAAGCAGGAAAAATATGTGTTAAAAAAAATAATATTTCAAGTGTTTATAAGTTAACAAATAGTTTAAGTGAATTTAATCATATATGACTAAGTCGACATAAAAAATGTTGAATTTTTTTTAAATCTGATCAAGATAGATACATTTATTTTTGATTGAAAGCAAAGGTTGGGAGGACTAGGAAAAATAGATTTGAAATTGTGCATTGCCAACTTTTATCGGAATATTATGTTTGGATTGTGTAATGTAATAAATGTATAGTGAAAGAAACGTTATGGATTCAAAGGAAATACTTGGCAAAGATTCAAATTATTAATACAACACCTGTAATATTTTTTACATCGGAATTGTGTCACTGATTATTTAATATCACTATTTATCATGAAAACTAAAACACTGCAAGTAAAAGGTTATCGTAAATAATCCCTCCAATATTTCTGCTGTCTAACAATGTCTCGTTTGAAATCATTAGATCGCGAAGTTACATATTACGTGTTTCTGCAGGATAGCAGTTCTAATGAAAATAGGCTATGGAAGATAATTCTTGGCTTATCCTCTCTCTAGTTGGAGTATGTTGCTACCGCAATTAAAATAAAATTCCAAGTTGATGGAGACTTTTTTGGTTTAAGAAACGTTTTTTGTTGTTTATAAAGCCCGAAAAATAAAACTATGTTCCCATATTAAGTATGAACTATATATTTATTTGATATAAAGAAATATAAGTGAAAACCACCTAATGATGACTCGATGATTTAAAGCACTTAGGCATACTCCACGAAATAATGCAACTCTTTCGTTCTCACTTTCATGCTATATCATTTATCGTACACGAGATTAGACCATTCGGTCTTATTGAGCGCTTATCCTAACGTTAAATATAATTTACACAAACTTTAATTTTTAACGTTAGTATAAAGATTTTTTTTAAATTTTCATGCTTAATAGGAATAGACAATGCATAATATAGACTGTAGACAATAAGCAATTACAAAAAATGACATTTAATTGGAATTTCACATAAACATTCAATGTCAATGGAACGTAAGTGAATCGATCCGTGAATGAACAACACGCGTTGACCCCTCGCTACGTGACATTATAAAACATTCTGCATTGTTCAATAATAAAGTGAAAAGTGTGTAGTGAAAAGTATGCTAAATCCCATGACCTCAAATATAACCCCACAAAATCAGTCGTTTGTGTCTTCAAACACAATAATGAACCACTGATCATACCCACAGTGAGTCTTGAGGGCAGGGATCTAGCGACAGTGTCTTCAGTAAAATACTTGGGCCACATCCTCACAGATGACCTACGTGACACTGAAGACATAGAGCGGCAAAGAAGAGCAATAAGCGTTCGGAGCGGTATGCTTTCTCGGAGGTTCTACCATTGTAGTAATGCTGTCAGGAAAGTGCTATTCAAAGCACACTGTATGGCACTGTATACCTCAGAACTCTGGTCTAACTATCCTAAACGAGAGTGGGAGAAGCTCAAAGTTGCGTATAATAACTCATACCGCCAACTTATGCAACTCCCTAGATTTTGTAGCGCATCTGACATGTTTGTGGAGGGCGGAGTCCATTCATTTCCAGCATTATTGCGACACCGTGTTGCCGGCTTCTGGAGCAGGATAAGGAGGTCCAACAACATCATCATCCTGGCTGCTTCTGAATGGCTCAACTCCTCCCTGAGCCATCGATGGATGGAGATGGTGCACCAACCACCATGAAATACTATTTTATTTTATTTTAATTTTTATTTTATTTTCACAAAATTAAAACTTTGTTCAATGCTATGTATTTAAAAATATGGCAGATTGGGTATTGCACAACCCACCCAATCCTGCTGGAATAAAAACTTTATTATTATTATTATTATTAATACAAAGGTCAACTAATAATACAATTAATCTGGGTTAGGTATATATCAATACGTAGTGGAAGCAAGTCGAAAACTGTAACTTACCTTACTCAACAACAGCAATAATTCATGATGTTATTTATTAAACTAACATGAACTGAAATGGATCCAAAAAAAAAAAAAGAGCATTATAGGCACTATTCTTACACTTTTGCGTGAATTTAAATCCAATTATTTAAAAAAAAATTAAATAAAAAAGACATTTTTTAATACGAGTATATATTATATTACATATAGTGTTTTTTCAGTTGCCTTATAATATTGGCTTAACGAATTGACCAATAAGAATGCAACAATTATATTTAAAACTATCTTTACTAATTTGTCAATATTGCGTTGAAATAGAGAATTCAGAAAATTTCATGTTTTTTACATTTATTTTTATTATATTGCTATCTGTATTTAGGCTGCAAAACATCAAAATTGAAGCTCATATTTTTAGTATAATGTAATGTATAAAAATTAAGGTTCAATCTATATTTTTTTTCAGTTCCTTTTCAGTGTTTAGACATAGATGATTACTTTCAGTTTAGTTAAATAAATTAAATATAATCATTATCTGCAGACGATTTGATCAACAGTTCCTCTGTAATAAGTATAACACTGTAATGTGTATAAGACTAAATAAAAGTATTGGACTATCGGTGAGCAGTAATCCGTTGACTTATAAAACATTACCGATGGCCTAGCTTCTAGCCGCTGGTAGCGCCAGGCGGACCTAGTGTGGGAACGCTGACAAAAATAGACCGTAGACCGCGGACTGCGAGCGCCGCGGCGGCAGTCGGGCGTCGGCACGCGCCTCTTCAGGAACGTAGCTATACTTTGCCTGAAAAAACTTATAACGGTCCATTTCATGAGAAAAATAACATCAATCACTGAAGATTACTGAAAACTTCAGGAGTATTGTTTTAATTAAGTGTTGTTTTAAAAGTGTGTTGTGTGAGTAAAAACATCATTTTTATAGTGAATTTGTTTTTAATCAATTATCTTTTGAACCGGGAAAGGAGATCCAAATATCTGAAATTTTTACACTTGGAATGAATCCAGAAGACTTTCTGCATAGTTGAGATGATTTAAACTTATTGTTGCAATTACAGATTCATTTCAAATTATACCATATTTTGTACCATTTAATAAAATTAATGAATAGAAACTCTTATCAACAGATCGTACAATTTTTCTAATTGTTATTTTAATATTTATTAATGAAAATAAAGGTTGAATTATAAAGTAATAAACATATTTTATCAAGAATCTTTGTAATAATTGTATACAAATAACTCTCTCGCCAGAATTATTACGGTCATTAAGATTTTTAAAAAGTTTATTTGTAGATATAATACCGGCGGGTATAGCTCAATGGTCAAAGCGTTTGCTTTGCAAGCCAAAAGTCGTGGGTTCAATCCCCGACGGAGATTAAAAAATAAAAACATTTGTCTCCTAAAATATTTGTTTGTGTCAATTTGATCCCTCACTCGTTAAAATACCAGCCATGGCCTATTAATTAAAATTGGTGGTGACGAAAGTCGTCTCGTGAAGACCACCCATTCATTGTAAATTCCTGTAATAATAAGGATGATTCGTGAATCTCGGGCTGTAGTATTTGACGTTGGCAGATCAACACTCCACACGCAGCGCTTAACCATATGGATCATGTTAACCGTAATAGAATTCCACAGATGAGACTTCAGAATTACGTCGGTATAATCATGTATGTCTTTACATAAAAAAAGGTATGAATATAAGAATTTACGTTATGAGTATGTAGAATAAGAGGTATGATGCTTTAAATTAAAAACATATTTATGTCCTATATATGGAGTCTCAATATATAAAGACACTAGCGTATACCCGGCATGCGTTGCAATGGCACTCAAAAAAATCCTACGTAAGTACCTATTTAAAATACCTACAGGACAGATTTGTGTCATTTTTGTTTCCAGCGTTGCTATGGATACAACGTTTTAAAATGACCGTTCTGTATTACAATAGTCTTGTATGAAAACATGTTTTACGTAAATATTTAATTAATTTTTGTAATCAAATCAAATTTTGAGTATCCTATCTTCTTTCCACTAGTCTAAGCAATAATTCGACAAAGTTTTATCGCAGTCGGATTAATGGTATAGGAATGCATAAAGGACAGACAGACAGACAGACATTCATTTTTATATACATAGATTATACTATGTATGGCCTTATGTATCGTCCAAGAAATCGATTTATTTAGTCAGACTGTATATTTATGAGGACGACTTTTATCTTCCAACTAGTAAATTATAATAATATATAGAACTATATACAAACGATTATTATTGTCTATTATAATTGTTAATTTATTAATAAGGTTGAAATTAAATAAAACTTGAATAAGTATATCCCATTGAAATAATAATTAATCAGTTGAATGCGCGTTATTAATTGCACATTAATAAAAGTGTAGATTAATGAAATCGAATGATCAATAAGAGAATAATAATTGATTAAACACTTCGTGCATAATAATTGCATAACTCATTTTTTATTAAGTTTAATTCTCATTTATTGAAATATGTGAAATGCTTACTGTCTTTTAATCTTAGTGTGGCTTAGTGTAGGTAGGTACTCGGTATAGAGTCTAACAGTATTTCAGAGTCAATTGTTTAATAATAAAAACAAGCTTAACTTACTTCACTATATTCATATTTTGGTACACATAAGATCTGCATAACTTATCCAGTACGAATTAAGTATAAGCAAATTGCTTTGTTTTAGCTTACCAACATCTTGGTTATATATTTTTATATCAGCTTGATATAGCTCCTTTAGACTGATGCCATAAAACCTCGAAAACGATATTTTGTCTCTTATTTTTGTTCGCTCGCCTGACATGCACATCTAATGTTAGTTTTAATTGTATAATAATACACGGTGCTTGCATATGCCGTTTTATTTGTTATGACAGTTGGCCCATTTCCTGTTGGTACCACTGTCATCTTTAATTCACCTTTTTCTGCAGCGTCGGTTGGCAGCGCGATATAAGAGCGCGCCGGCAGTTGATAGTTGGAGCTAGCTGGCGACCGTTATGGCGCGCGCCTAAGAGTGTTCACTATAACGGGCGGCGAAAAAGCAAGTGTTTGACAAATAAACGCGAATTGCGAATCAAAAACAAGTTTTTGTATTGTGAACCTGATTCTTCATCCTGTCATTCTGTAAATCGATATCAAACTTTGAGAGGAGGATATCAATTTATATTTCTGATTAAATATTAAATTTTTACTTAAATAACATGTTTTCGTTTAACAAGAGAATTTATTTGAAATCAGTGAATATAAGAGTACGAGAATATTGCTTGTATGTATATAATGACAGTATCTTATTTTGACAATTTAACATTTTGAAAAGAAGTTTGCCTTGAAGTTGTATGGTGGGTTGTAAAGTATTTTATGCCGCAATCGATGATCCAATAAAGGGCTAAGACATAATGTCGGCGGACAAATAATCTAGGTCAAATGTCAAGGCGGTACATTTTACATATGATACAACATATCGTCTTTTTTTTTTACGTAAACGCATGCAGGAGAGCACATCCGGTCAAGACCAGTGCACTCTATGACGCTCAGCCAGGGAGGCTGGACGCTGCATGCGGAAAGCGTGTGTTGTGTTCGTATTTATGTGTGGGTTGTTGAGATTGCAAGTGTATATTTATCTGTTTCTTGAAGAGATCCAGATTGTAGGAAGGAGGAAACACAGACGCTGGAAGAGTATTCCATAGCTTACCGGTGGCATTAAGGAAGGGACTTTGGAAGCTGCCAGTTCTTGGTCGACATATATTAACCGTGTATGGATGTTCGGCAAGTGTAAGACGAGTTTGTCGGCTGTGAGTGGGTGCAGGAGGAATTAGTTCTTTAAGTTCCGAAGAGCAGCGACCGTGGTAATAACGGTAGAAAAGACTAAGAGAACCAATCTCACGTCTGTGTTCCATTGATTGTAGATTAGACGTAAGGGTGTTATTGTTTATCAAACGAATTGCTCTTCTTTGAACTGAGTCAATTAAGTTTAGAAGGTATTTTGGGGCTCCAATCCAAAGGTGACTGCCGTATTCAAGGATAGGTCGGATTTGTCCTTTATATAGAAGAAGAAGTTGTTTATCGTTGAAATACCGTAAATTAAAAATAAAAAAATCGATATTGATAATCCAAGCATGTTGATGGAGCTTGCTTTCGGAAGAGAACAACCGTTGAAAGATACAGGATCCATAGCAGTCTTCTTGGTGGAGAAAGTACATGATTGGGTTTTTGAAATGTTGAAACTGACGAGGTTGAGGTCGCCCCATCGTGAAACCCTTTCAAGAACGTGTTCATCTTCTCCACCAGAGATTCCCTAGCAACAGATAGTTCCGAATGTTTCCGAGGTTTATGGAAGAAGTCTGTAATGTACTAATTATTTATTAGATTGTGATGAATTTAATTTCGTCAATTGTTTTTTTTTTTTTAATAAAGTGATATTTGTTTCAGACGAATACGAAGAAATGCGAGCATTATATCTAGTTGTATTTGCAGACTAATTGATAAGATAAGTAAACTTTACGTATCGTTACAAAAAATTACAGTGATAAAATTAAAACACTTTGTATATAAAGATTATCGAAATTAAGTGATTGTAAACATACGATGACTTTTTTATTCGCTTTATCTTTAAGTAAGAACATTTTTTTTCAACTATAATGATAATATTAATTTAATATCTATGTTCAGAATATTAATCTACAAACTTTGTACTAACACCAAATGTATAAGTAAATTTAGTTTTATATTTTATTTTAGTTGTCGCAAACCTTTGGCCAACTTTTAATGAAACAATGAGACTTTTTTTCAATATAATTCAGTCGTGACATGATATATTATGATTCTTTTCGAAAAACAAGTTAAAACAAACTTTGAAACCTAACAAATTACTGCGCGATAAATCTAGCTGAATCGGCAGAACTTCATATATTCCGCTAAAGGAAAAATCTGATGGTACTTTCTAGTTATAATGATAGATTTAACCGTATCCAAAAATAAGTATCACGCAAAATTATACTCCAGAAAATAAAGCATGATCCCTTACTAACAATCGAAATAATAATTAATATTTATTAGATTTTTTAATCGGTTTGAAATGCTTGTTCTAAGTAATTAATAGATTGTACCTACTTTCCGTGATTTTAAGTAATTCAACTCTTATATAAACTCAGATTCTTGTGCATATAATTTATTCAATTAAATAATCAGGGATCACGACGGTTCTATATTACAGTAATTGGAGTTATGTATTTAATAATATTTCTAAATATTTCTCGAATGCATGGCACGGGTCTTAAAAATACGAGTATGATGTTAACTAAACAGTTTTTTTATTATACGGATTGGCTAAATTTAAATGTTATATAATATTAGCTGAAAAATTCTTGATTCGGTTCAATTCGGTTCAATTCGGTTATTTTTCCAATTAAACTAAAAAAAAGTAATTCCGAAAACAAATATTACAAAATTCCGTCACAGCGCCGCCGTCCAATTAGCAATACAAAAAATAGTTAAACAAAAAACAGAAGGAGCGCCATTATTCGGCTACCAAACATAAAAAGAACCACGGATGAGCAAATACGACCTTTTACAGTAACGGATAACATTTTTCTTTATTGAAGTATATTTATTTTACATGTTTTTTCAGTTTGTTTTATCTACCTGTAACTGTGTAAGCAGTAAAATCTAATAACAATGTTAGGGACTCACTTGTAACTCTTGGTCGAAGGTTTTAGAGTAAGAATATATTTTTCAATATTCTTAATAGTTAGAAATCTTGCGTTTAAAAAAAAACACTATTTTTAATGTAAACACACACAGGAAATGGTGATAGTGATGCTGAAGTCTCATCCGTGGATTCTATGACACTTACTATGTTACATATGGTTAAGCGCTGCATGTGGAGTATTCATCTTTCCACGTTATGGACTACATCCCGACATTCACGCATCATTTAATGATTGCAGGAATTCACTATGGATGGGTGATGTTCACGGGACGACTCTCGTCTAGAACAACTTTTGTTTAATAGGCTATGACTGGCATTTAACGAGTGAGAGTTCAAATACACACTAACCGGGGATATTTTAGAACTTAAAAAATGATTATTTTAATATTCATCGGAGATCGAGCCCAAGACCTTCGGTTTGACAAGCAAACGCTTCAACCACTAAGCTTTACCCACCGGAAACTGCATTCGAAATATAATTAAAATCTTAACAAGAGTTCTTAGGTTCGATCCCCGATTTAAAAAAAAAAGTTTAGTCTTTATAATAGTTTTAACGTCTTCCATTTTGAAGGATTTGTTCGGGAGAGTACTTTTTTACAACATCAGTAGAAAAGTGTCGATCCGTCAACGTCATTACACAATTAGAGTCCAACATTTACACATATTCCACTTAAACGAAATCACTGAGTCTACTATTTTTGGAAAGATCTTCCTAAACGGTTGCTTAATTTTGACGGTCACTTGCCGTTGAACTACATCAATACTATAGTCGAGATAACGTGCGCAGTTAACGAGGCCAAAATAGAAAGAAAAAAAATGTAATGTCACGTTTGGAATGATACATAAGACTGCTTTCAAGTACACAAACGTCTATCAATATTTACCTTACATATTCTCGTTGATATTATTAAACTAATAGAGTATTTACATTTTTATTTTTTATTTCCTTCTTTGGTCTTTGTGGATTAATATGAATGATATTTTAAATAAAGAAATTTGCGTGTCATATAATGGCACGCGTGCCAAAGATTTCCGATCGTCGATCTAATCACTTGACGACACACAGAGACTGCAGGTCGTGTTGTGATACCTTGAAGCCCATCAGATAGCTCGGTATATGGTCGTCCCTCTCTCGCGGCGTACTTGCTGCCACGCGGCGCTATAGCTCGCCAGTTGGAGAGAAGCGTGCGAAGAGAGAGGACCCAGTCCGCGAACACTGTAAACGGTTTTTGTACGATCGAAGCTTACTTTTACACGGTCAGTGTTTTGTGTCAGTGATCAACCAACTAACCCAGGTATCACGTAATCTACATAGTATTGAATAAATATTTTTTGTTATAAATTGATTGAAACGTCATAGACTTCAGTCCAAGATTCACGCATCATCCTTATTATTACAGGAATTTTCTATGAATGAGTAGTCATCACGGGACAACTTTCGTCTACCACCAATTTTAATTAAGAGGCTATGACTGGCATTTCACGGGTGAGGGATCAGATTCACACCAACCGAGAGTATTTTAGAGCTCAGAAATCGATTAAAAATTCGTTTTTTAAATCTCCGTCCTGGAGATCGAACCCATGACCTTTGGCTTACAAAGCGAACGCTTTGACCATTAAGCTATACCCTCTGTCAAACTTATAATTATGGAAAACAAAGATTACATGACTTATTCTGTAGAATTTCGATATGAAAAGTTAGAGGTAGATATAGCTGCTTGCTGCTGTTCTTGGTTACAGTTACTTATAGTTCGAAATTAGCAAAGAGAACTTCTGTTAAGACATTGCAGTAAGATCAGTTTTTTAGTTTCATTCAATTGATTCATAAATGTTTGTAAGTAATAATTGAAAAAAAAAGATAGATTATCAGAAAAGTTCAAACTATAATATCATTCAAATAATTTATTGGTAATGAGTCAACACCTAGAACTTGATGCGTACACAGTTTCTGTAATGAATCATTATTATATGGTTGATGATTAATGAGATTTATCTGCGTTTTGATAGTGATTCCATACGACATGTGATCTCTATTAAACTGTAAATAATTGTACCGAATATTGAATATTAATGTAAGTATTCTAACCTAATTATTTACCTCTTTTGTAAATTTTTCATTCGATAACACTAAAATCTTAAACAAAGTATATCAATGAAGTAACATTTTATGAGTAGCAATCAGAAATAACGTGCATACTTAAAATTCACTGTTAGACGTTGTTACTATCTGGAATATATTTGACTTATTTTACATTTGTAAATCTTTTCCGCCGTTTTTGAAATATTTAAGGTACACCGCATATAAATACATGTTGTACGGTATATAATAAATTGCTTGACTGTCATACGAGAAGTTGTTGGTTTCGTACTCGTAAATCTTAAAATAAATGTATTTTGTTCTGAAGAGTATCAGTCAGTAAAAAAATACCTTGTAGAAAAATTAGTAGTGGATAAAAATCATCCAGTAAGTAGCGTACATTATAACAGTGAGTCTTTTTATTAACAAATTGTTATCATTCAAGACCACATGTAAACACTTGACGTACAGTCCTAAGCTATCTTGCGTAACATAATACAAACATTTTTATTACCAATACATTATTTTATGTCTTAATACAAGAAGCTTAATCCTTCAAATAACCCTGCTGCCTACAAATAAAAAATAAATAATAAGAAATGAAACTTAAATTAAAAAGAGTTATGTTATCAACGTAATTAGTAGTATTGCACAACATACATTTACCATCACTTATTATTCGTCGTGAGTTGAATGAATGCAAACAAAAAAGGGAATGTTTAATCTCAATTAATTAAATAAAATGAATTGCCTATAAATCATGCGGTGCTTATTCTAAATAAAATAGTCGTTCATGTGCCCCCAAAAAATCACTGACGGTTTAACCGCGTCGTTTAGTATGAAATAATATTATTACAATTTGTATTGAGAGAATAGACATCTCGAGTCGAGTTTTTTCAAATGTGGGAGTCTGTGTTTTGGCTCGACAGCATTCAGTTTACCAATGTGAGTTTAGTCTTAGTACCAAACTCGTGGTGTACCTCTGGAAACCTCTGCCAAGTAATATAATATTCCTCTACAATAATATCGCATTGCGATCAGTCTACTGTGAAGCTAATCACCGAGGCGAATAATAAAGACAATACAACAACAGTGTTAGATGCTAACTATTCAAGTTGGTTTATTTTTAGTGCCTTACAAAGTGTCTTACCTGTGTTTTTTTCAAGAAATAAATTAACATTTTAATACAAAAACGTGATATTTTAATAACAGTGGTTATATTGTGAATACATACAGTGCCCTGTGAAACTAATTCGTCAAATATTAAATAATTATTTTTTAATACTTTGAAGACTTTCCTGTTTCGGTGAGTACAAATATTTTTACTTTTTATTTTATTTTTAGATACAATGACGTTTATTGCATTGGACGTCTCATTTTTCATGATTTCTTGTTTCTTAACCCTTTCATTACGGCTCGGTGTAATACAAATTATACTGTCAATTACAAAACTAGTATTTGAAGCATAAATGTACTTATCTGGTCTATTTTCATATATCACATTGGTTCTTGTATACTTTAGCTATCAGATGATGCATAAAAAACTATTCTAAGAAAGAATCAAAACGATATATCACGACTATCGATTTCAACGGTAGGGGAATCTTACACGGCATATATCGGGTAGCGATGCGAACAGGTTAATGATGGGTATGGCGATTGCTAATACTTTCAGCTTTGCAGATGATCTTGGCAATCCAGTAGAACTCCAAATGAAGTTACTCCTTTTGTATTTATTTAATTGCTACAGTGTACATCATCTTATCAGACGACTTAATATTGCTTCTGGTTATCTATCCAAGTAATTGAAGTTCACGTCTTTGTTCAAAGTATATATGCTCTCTTTAACCTTCTCTAATTTCCCCGGCTTGAGTAGAAGGTGAATCACTTGTAATAAAGAGCTTTATCATTGTTGCCCTTAAAGCAATTAGAATGCTGTCAAAAATGCACATTTTTTAAGATAATGTTTATGAATATTGTTTATTGCAAAACTACAAAATTCATATTGACTGATTTAAATTAATTTATTTGACATATTATACAATGCTGGGGTTACCAGCTGAAAATTTTTTTAATAAAATTTTATGCATATAAAATTATATTCTAACTGACGTACGCAAAGCTATCTTCTGGGAATTCTCGTTGTCCGCGTTTTTAGTGTTCACGATCCTAAGTCACGACACAAAACAAGATAGATGTAAATGACGTACTTTTTGAGTATGTTGCATATTATGCATATCTGATAACGTAACGTCTTATTTTCTTTAGAAAAGTTTAAAAATATATGATTTCAGAATCTATATCTTTCAAATTTAAGTAAATAAACCATTTTTTGACGAGTACAAATCTATTTATTTAAGTTCACTCAAAGTAAGACTCAAAGAAAAGATATTACTAGTTAAAAAATGTATTCTGTATAAATTTGACATATCTGACATAACATTGAATTTATTTTTAGAGTTAACTATTTTTTCAAATTGAAAAAAATACAAAAATATTTTTGAAATATATTTTTAAAAATATATACGAATTCAGTTTCAATTAGAATTGGTAAACATTGAAACAATCTGAGTTTTATCAATTTTTTAATTGGATTTTTGAAATAATACGTGTCAAACTCTATACGTTAACACTCTTACACACAAATAAAACAAATGAATTGAATTAATTAGAATTAGATTATGGTAACAAATACTAATAAGTAAACACAATATTAAGTAGGCCGACATCATCAGGCTCGCAGATTAAAATAAAAAAAATTCACAAAGCATTTTTTTTCCTACATTTGAATTTATTGTTAAAATGTTCTGCTAATGCTCTTTTTGTTCGAAGAAGACAGCTGTTTAAATTACAAAGATATTTCACGCATGTAATATTTACAGTTAGAAATCTACTGCCTCGTATCGGCGTGTGGAGAGGTATGCCAAGCTGACCACATATTTCGTTATAAACTGAACAGTCCCGTTTCTAAGTGCTTTACTGTTGCTTTGAAGCAATATCAGAACGTTAGAATGTCTCGTTTTCAGGATTTTTTTCAGTTTTATTAAGTGTTCAAAACGTTATTTGACCAATGTTCCGGAACCGAGGTATCGGTTCCGTAATTACGGCATCAGCTAAATGTTGACGTCGGAATACCACTGGTTACGGCACGTATTTATACGTCCAAAGACCGGAGTCGAGTTGGTACTAATTTATTTGTTAAGATATTCATTTTTATATCCTAGTCTTCTACATGAGTAAGGATTCTGTATTTTATAAAATTAATATTAATAAAGTTATTTTCATACACCGCAAACTCCTCGATCCCTGTTGTTTTGGACCTTGATCCTTTTCAATTTAGATAGAGTGGCAGAATATTGTGATGGCCAATGCCCTGTGTCGTACCCGACTGTACGAATCGACAAATTCAAGCTAAGATCTCTATCTTTAATTTAATTATAATTTGACAATTACTACTTTAAAGACTTAGGATTATTTTGATGATGGAATCTAAAAATATTTAAATTGAGATAGGGACCACTCTAAATAAACTACGATTTAAAAAGTCATCCGCCCATCTCTTCCAAATTTGGAACATGTATTCTACATAAATAGCCGTCAGTCAGTTATTTCTGTTGCCACTGACCATGCCTTGTCCCAAAACATATTTGCATTTAAGTCCACCTGGAACGTCAGCTATTTGTACTAATTGCAAATTATTTTGCAATATTTGTTAATCGAAATTTTTAAATAGATCGGATGACTAGCCTGAATTACTCCCGGGACTTGGGCCTATTTGGTTCTAATGAGTAGTTCAAACCAACATAAGAGGGAACGTTACGTACATGAAAACTCGTAAAAAAATCTACAAGGAATATATGTTTAGAAAAATATGCTGTTATATGAAATTATGTACTGTTTTGAGCTATAAAAAATGGTCATGTTAGATATGCTTGCTGTAAGTGAGACCATACTCGTATATGTGCGAATATATAATTCGTGTATGTGAATTCCAGATATGTACATTAATACATGATATGGCGCACGCTTAGTTCTACAGTACATACTTGCATTTAGAGCAATGCACACTAGATGGAAACCTTATCAAAGAAAATAATCTTCTATTTTATGTCGACAGTTATAGCCTTCAAACGTAAAGTGTTATTTACTGATGTTTTATGGGAAGTGTGATATTTTTATGTAAATACAGGTGAGGCAGTCATATTGCACATAAATATTTACCGTAGGTTTCTAAAGTGCTATTATTTTAAAAACGTATTTACGTCTTTTCAGCAAAAATGGACTTTTCTTGCTTTATACCTGCATCGAAATGAAAAACAATAAAATCTCATGAATGATTCGCTGTCTTAGATTATTGTCAGAAAGCCGTTAATAAATATATTAAGGGTCTCTTCTGAACAATTGTACCTACTGCATACAAGCTTTAAAGAGCAATAACCTGGAACATAAGGAGAATAAATAATATTACCACACGCCATTTTCATAGTCACTGTGATAAAAAATATAATATACACTTCAAAACGGTTTCTAAAAGTCAAAAAGTCTTTTTTTTTCATGTCTCATATTACACCATAATTAATAAAAAAAACACGGATCATTCACCCAGTTCCACTTATCTATTTTATGTTCCTCATGACATTGTACACCTATTACTAATGTATCATGTATTCATTCTTCATTTATTAAAATATATATCCATAACTTCATTGGATCTTCTCGCAAAGTACAGAATTAAAAGCGTTATTCTCGTAAATTAAAACACATATTTTTAAGTTTCTTATAATAACTAAACTGAGTATAAACTTAAGGTATTTGTATGACTTGGAATGAGGTAAATATTGTAGGATCTGAAACAACTGTATAATGACGTGTACATCCATTAAGAGTATATTTTTACTAATATTTTAAGACAATACGATCATTGTTTATTATCATTAATTTAGTCCATAAGTCACATGAATGTAACGTAGTGATAGAAAATACACATTACCACATTTAAATTTACTTATACGTTGTTTCTCATCACATATGTAAATCTTAATGTCTTCTGGAACGCCAAAATTGTTTATTGTGTGTAAATAATAAAAAAAACTTATTCCGAAATAGTGTTTTATTTTATTAGTGAATATTTTTATGAAGCAATAACATCTTTGTTTGCGTGGGTCTATATTTCGCTTCGTAGTGGATTAGTTATATAACTGACAGTGGGTCAAAAAACTCATTAGTGTAGGACGAATCGAGTGACATAATGACTATCTTATGAAGTCAATTCATTTTTAATTCCGATTCAATAAAAATCCTTGAAGATGGTCTCAATCTTAAGTTGCTGCGAATATTTTTATGTATGAGAGTACGTACCATATATTGTAGTGGGTCCTAAACGGTGTTCAGAGGGATAGCCGTGTTCGGCGAGGATATTTCAGGTAATCTATGAAGCGCTAAGTGAAACATAAAAATAATCATAACTGTTCCAATTTAATAATATTGAAAATGACATATAAAAGTAAATTTCAAGTGAAAGATTATGTGTTACTAAAAATCAGTTATTTCAAAATTTTGTACAGAAAATCAAGGAAGATGGGCACCTAATAAGAACCATCTCAGAGAGGCGAGCCCGATGGATCGGTCACATCACGCGCCACGGTGGTCTTCTTCACGATATTGTGGAGGTGATGGTTGAGGGTAGAAACTGTATAGGGCGCCCTAGACGGGAGTATTTGCAGCAAGTATTCGAGGACATGAATTGTAGCGCTTATGCTGAGCTGAAAAGGGTTGCGGAGGACCGAGACGAATGGAGATCGAGATGCAAGATTCTTTTGCTGCAGACCAATCCGCCGGATTGATACTACGAAGAAGAAGTACAGAAAAAGTAATTAATAAACGTATTCATTCTAAAAAATGACACGAGATAAACTGAAAAACGATAATTTTGACACTCCTTGGACTGGCATTCGAAAAGCTTGTGTAGTGTAAGGGCAATGGATGTGTAAAGTGTAAGTCGATTTGAGAGAGTCAGACTGCATGAAGGAAGAAATGCAGTTGATGGAAGAGAATGCCAAAGCTCGCAAACGTTGCATATGCAGTGAAACGAATATATAAATTATTAGTTTTTTTTTCTTGGTCTTCTTGTATAATTGATATTTTATAATTCAGTAAGCATTCGGATTCGATTGATTTATCAAATAAGTCGCTGTTCATTTTCAAGCCAGTATACACCAACGCTTCAATATTTTATGTCTCTCTATGCATTGTATGGTGAAGAACGCTACGTTGTTTTATGATCAATTATTTTCAAGCTGAACAACCGGCCTTGACTGGCATCGTAACCCACAAGTTTTTTTACAGCCATAGTATGTACTAGTGATGTTTTATTATGTCATAATTTTGACCAATTTGTATGAAAATTCCAAACTCTTATTCTATTATAAAAACTCTGCGATTCATTCTGACATGCTTCATGTCCACTACAAAACCGAAAATGGAAAATATAATATTTTAGTGTGTAAGAAGTAGGTAATTGAATTAATTATCAAGTATTAAAGTGACTTCTATATCAGATGGAATATTCTAGAGTGGCTGGATATAGAAAAATATGCTAAGAAAAATATCTTGAAAAATTTCTTCATTGTGAAAAATAAACTTTAATTTATCCAAGACAAGTACAATCACTTAAAAATAAATTAATGTGAAAAACTAAATATTTTTAGTTTGTTATTTTAAATTTAAATTAACTTATATAAAATATATCACATCTTTTGTTCCCATTGTTATTTTTGGAATTAGTATAATATTTTATGTTTTCAAGGTAAAACTTGGATCTAAGTTTTTTTTGGTTAGCCTGAACGCAATAATTTATATATTTCTGAATATGCCCCGCCATTTTGAATTGGGAAAAAACCTTTTCCTACGATAATTTTTTATTAAAACGCTAAAACTTCCTTCTATCGTTGAATCAATTTCACGCCAAATTTGTAAAGATTTTTATATACTTATTATTTTATTAAAAATATTTTTTACTTGACCTGGGATGGTACGTAAGCGCTTTATCTTTTAGCCATAATTGTTTGCAGTACATACAGTGCACATTTAAAAACATATGATTCTCATTCTGAAGTCTCACTATATACTGTCAATTTACTTTCTTCAATATATAATGGAATACTGTCCCAACCAAAGACGAATAAAATTTAAAAATAAATAGTTAATGCACTTTGCTTCGTATATAAAATAATATTGTAATTTTGATGTTAACAAAATGTACTTCAACGATTACTATATATAGAATATTACAAAGAAATATAAAATAACATATTCCCCATATTTTTAGGTTTTCAAATTATCTGCCAACTCGATCAAATAGCTGAGAACTGCGTCATTCGAAAATTACTCAGTGCTGGCCGCTAATTCACTTAAACATTCGAAGTTTCTGGGAATTATTCCAAAAATAAATTCGGCCAAAAACTTTCAGTTACTACAGCCAATATGGGTCGATACTTATAAAATTTGCTTTAAAACTAAAAATTTAATTGTTGATTTACATACACATTCACAGAAAATACTATCATATTTAAGAATTGGTTTTATCATTCGGAGAAAAAGATACGGAAACGTGTTATTCGAACTTCAGACAGTATACTTCTATCATTGCCTTAGTATTTGTATCTTAAGCATTGAGTTTGAGATCCATTTCAAGTATTAAATTAAAAAATACTTCCTACCTTGTTTTATCATGGTGGTGTATACACGTGGAGAACTGACGAAGCTTTCATTAATTTCTTGTCCATTGCATCCATGACGCCAATCATTAATATTTCACCAACTAAATAAAAGTCTAGAAATAAATACATATTATATGGTTACGAAATTTATTTTTATGCACCATAAATAATACGAGGCTGACTTATTTGCAAAGTTGTATCAATTTATTTATTGTTACAAAAATATTTTTACTGGTAATTTATTAATTAAGTGTACCTTTCGGAAGCATTTAATATGTCAACTGTTTTTTAGGATGACATGAAACAAGGATCTTGATGGTATATGTCATTCCGTGTCTTTTTCATTCATTACACGCATGTTGATCTCTGAGACATTTTCCCCCTGTTTTATATTATGAATACTGATTATTATGTAAGTTTAGATGGCATCTTACATAAACCACTATGTGTTTTAATTACTTGATAATTTCACAATTTTTGGGCGGCATATTTAGCAAAAAAAATTTTTTTATCGAGCTGTAAATGGGTTTAAAAGTCTACAGTTATTCGGCGACTAAAGAATTTAAGTACAATAGCTTCAATTGACACTTTATTCAACAACATAAAATCCACAAACAAAAATTTTAGTGTTATGAAAATCTACCACTTCAGTGGTTTTTCAAAATTGTCTCGTAAATGCGAAAGAAATACGTTTTCCAATAAACTATTTTGTCGTTCCCAAAAATACATCTTTTAAATGTGAATAAATATTTTTGAAATAACAATTATTTATTAACGTTAATCTAGATGTGCATATTTTTACAAAATATTCAATTTTATTTTAGGTTAAAATGTGATATATTTATTTGCAATCTAAAACAACTACACTTAAGTTAATAAATACTTCTGGGAATGCGATTTGTATTATTAATAGTGAAAAAATTAAATACATAAATAATAAAATTATTAACAAAATACACAAAAACGACTTAATCTAATTATTTAGTAATTTATTGGTAATATTAAATAAAGTATACGTTTATAGAAAGCTGGTGGCGAAAATTTCTAATATCAAACGGATAATTTAGTTTTTTTTTTTGTGCAAATTTCCTATGAGTTTCGCTCATATTTCGCTAGATGGCGTTGTCGTCAGTGAGCTTTTGGAGTAATTATCGACGCTTGGAATAGCTTCCCATTGTTTTAGCGCTTCGGGTGCGAATTCGAAGATGTCGGTAGTAAAGCATAAAAACAATTTAAATAATTATTTATTTTATCAATACTTTTTAACCGTGTTGCTAAACGATAGGACAGGGAACTAATAATATAAGTTTATAAAACTATTTTTCACACAGAAATTTATTACGTAACGTTTTTAATAATATACAATGAGTGCTATGTAAATAATACGAGAGATATAAAGATTTTTAAAGATCGTAATTAAGTTAAATAATAAAAAATATACAAAATAAGCTTAGAAATTTCTTTACGCAACATTTTTTTAAGCATTCATTAAAATGTTACACCCGTGGTTTATCTTTTGAGGACGATATACGAGTATTTTCAGTACCTGCGAAAAATCAAGGTTCATCACGGCTTCTATAACACTCAATCAAGTAGGCTGGACGTAGCGTGTGGGAAGGATGTGTAGTGGTCAGGAGATTTCGAATGCTTAATAATCTGCTTCCCGAAGAGATTCATATTGTATGATATATAAAACTGTTTTTTATTATTTAAAAAATATAATCCATTATCGGTTATCATAAACGACGATAAAATCAAACTATGCGAGGAGACCAAAAATAAAAAACAATTTAATATTTAAGCACAAAAGTTGCTAAGAAAGGGTTCCACGAGTCTGTATTGATGAATTTTATTTTCACTTTTTAAATTTATAGTTAGTTCCATAACATATATAAAAAAAAAATATTCACAGAATATATTGTTAATTGATACAGTACAAATGATAATAAAATATCCTACAAATAGCTTGAAATACAAAAATATATCCCAAAAGTAACATATTAGAGTAACACAATATTAAGAGAAGAACAGTACAATTGATAATATTTAGTTAATAATTATTTTATTAAGAAACAATGTCAGTTGCTTTGTGGTAGCCCTGTGTTTTTGACGTCACGCACATGTGCGTCACTCCTCCGTGACGCGGATGACGCCGGCCGCGCCCGCGCGCTCGACCTTTGCTCCGACTTTGCTAACACCGGACATGCTCTTGCTATTGAAACGTCATCACTAGGAACAATAAGCTGCGAGCTACCGCGGATAGATGGCGACACCAGCTGTTATATTTTTAAAATTTTGTTCTATTGATAAAAAAATGATATTGAATGAATGTTAACACAGTTATCTTTTACGTAATAAACGTATTTGATTACATAACGTAAAGCTTAAACAATATAATTAAAAAAAATTATAATACATATAAGAGTTAAATAACTTTGTTGTTTCTCACGACGAGATTTGGAATTATGGCTTAAGCCGAGTGAGGATTTTTTTTCTGAACAATATTTTGAACGCAGTTGCAGAGGTCATGTTCCGAGTTATTCACAAAATTTCCTTGAAGATGACCCCGCAATGGCGGTCGAAATATTCGTCAGAAGAAATTCGCCACACGCGGCTCAACTCACAAGCCACAATTCCAATATATGTATACTTGGTACTCTTGCCACTTCATCAAAAGCCAATGCAGCTGAGTTGGAGACTTTGTAAAACAGGTGCTTACTAGGAGTACGATGAGTTGATTTTGTAAGCAAATACGTATATACATATAAGTCAGAGAGCGAACTTGCCGCCTGGATAGAAGGCAACCTAGTCTATTAGAGACAAATATAGACCTGGCCGGGACGCGTTATTCGCATGAAATGGGGAAGCATAAAATAAAGTTGCTATTTATTTAGGTGTTCGAGCACTCTCCGTTTTTTATGGCCATCGGAAACTACATACGCGGTGAAGCTCCGAGAAGATTAGGTGACAAGGCATGAAATTATCACTAAAGTAGCTGAAGCTAAAGAGCGGACTCGAAACGATAATGTCTTAAATTATGATAAAGAGTGCCTTTGAAGACTAGGGTACTTCAACCATGGTCTTTCTTTCCTTAGCCGATTTTCTTTCAGTTTACTACATCAAATGTTCACCATTGCTCAATCTTGGAAAACGGAACTTACTGGTGGAGTTGCTGATGATATAAATGCTAAGTGTTATATAAAAGTTTCATAGTAATCATATAAATACATTTATGGTTATTTGTGTCCAATTGAAGGGTAGAAAATATTTTTAAATATACATATTTCAAGCTTCATGTGGGGTTGAACCCGTGGCCTCTCGCGCGTCAACTCTTGAGTGGGTAAAAATGATTGTAGTACCTAATTAGTTTCATGACGCCTGTATGGGTATTTCATGAATGGATACGTACTAACAAAGGGATTTCAATACGTTATCAACATGTCGTTAGTTCTTGAATGATATCTTATGAATGAAAACTGGTCCATCGGCCTTGCGCACCTCTGGCTTATACGTTAATCTCCAGCTAACTCTTAACTGCTGTACGTTTTTAAATATTTTAATGATAAAATATGGCGCATTTTTTTTCAAAGTATTTGCTTGATTTTAATATATAATTTGCTGCAATTTTTGTGTGAGCATAAACAAAAGAATACTGACAGACGGTGATGTAGAAATCTCTTCTGTAGATTATAATACGAAGATTTACTGTCGTCTACACCGCAGCATTCACGTGGAGTCTGTTCTAACTCACTATTTTCAAGTTATTAATAAGTGTACATCAAAACATGCTCCGCTTGCCTCATTGGAGCATTTAGCCGTCACGAACTGCCGCACAAAGATATCAGCCTTCAGAGAAGAATTATCTTAGGTTTTACGGTTAAAAAGGTATCGTAATACTTAATTAATTAATAAGCTTTAATTAGCGATGTCTTCGGTTGATGAATTGATCTCGCATAATACAAGAGTATATTTGGGTATTTGTGAACAGTTTTAAATATCACTTAGATGATTGATAATGAAAAAGATAATATTTTCATTGATCCTTGGAGATTGATCCACTTCTTGTAGCAAACGCCTTACTAGACTTTGCCTCTAATCAAGATAAATTTAGTTTTAATTAAGTAAGTAGTGTAGGGTTGATCGTGGCATATAAAAAAAGAGTAAGTAGCTCAGGTTAGGATTTTTTGTTACAAGAGTATTTACGTCATAAAACCTTAGGTAATGGTCGTTGATTGTTTTATTAACTCACTGAGCAACAATTGCGCTTCATTCATTGTTTATAATGGCCACAAGCAGATGTGGGTAATGGAAATAATAACACACATTATGGAATCCAAGCCACGACGAGGTGCAATATGAACTTTGTAATATCCTGGAGCAATAATTAATTACCTCATCATAGTCTGATGATCGTCAAGAATTGATGCGTAGTCTTCCATTACGATTCACTTTTTCATCTTCTTATTCCACACCTGGCTTGTAAATCACAAATCTTTAATCCAAGACAAAAATCTTAACACTATGACTCTTATTTTTATACGTATATGTTTCGTAGGTACTATTTTCCATATGAACTCTTCTGCATGTTGAAATACTCTAATCTATGAATTTTTGTTTAAAATTTTTCATGTGATTCGTTTGTTAGAAAGAAGATTCTCAGTTTATTTTGATCTGCTTAATCAATTCAGTTTGTATGAAGGAGAGCAAAAATTACATGCTGAATCAAGTTCATAGGAAGTTTTTAAGAAATCTTTTAACGAATGGTTAATATTTGTTCTTATGTTTGGTAATATTACTGCATCTGTATTGGAGAGATCAATTAAATACAGGAAGGATATGTTCTGAAAGACTCAAAAGTATAGCAGCATTTTTATATTTCCAAAAGGCTTTCAAAGAGTTCAGTAGTGAGAAAAGAAGAAAATGTACATCGAAAATAAACATTGTGTATATAATCAAATACAACATCATTAAATCATGCAGTAGTAAGGATGTCAAATAGATAGATGGCTCCTAATTATCGTGCACTTTTAAAATGGTTGAGTGCGACTGGTTCAAAACATAATTGTTTAATCTCAGAGGCGTGCCGGAACACGCCTGAATAACGACCGGCAGTTTTCCCAACGAAATTGGGAAAACCCAGCGGTACTTTAACTTTTTTGCGATCACACAATATCGTTACAATAACACACATATAAATAAATATATTTTTAGCCGACGTCCTGCAATGAATGGGCACAAAACAAAAACGGCGCATCCGCATGGAGACTGATCGCGAAAAACAATAATATTTACAGACTAAACTAATTCGTTTATGTACCTTTAATAAATATTTTTCATCTTGTTCTTTAGTGTCGTAAGTAAGTTGTCTCGTTTATCCTTTTTATTGTTGTTCTCTTAGTTAAAATATGTCTACTTAGATTTTAATTACTTTCGCACCGTAGTAGTCCATTCAATTGTTATACTCTACTATGGTAAGTACAAGCTCTGTTCTCAGCTTGAAGATACATCCATATGTAAGTTTTGAATGACTACTTAAGTCAACTGTTACTTTCAATGAAGTTCTGCCGAGTACTTGTACATATACTGCTCTCTTGCGGCATTTGGAGAAAATGTCCTAGCCGTCTCCATCTTCGCTTACGACCAAATGTAGAATATAAATCTGTCGTGTGTGCTTAGAAAGCTCAAACTGTCATAATCTAAACATTCTACGAAATTACCTGTTATTTAGATACTCTGAAAAAACCATAGATTAACTTAAAACCATGCGTGTGTACCTGTTTAGAAATATCACTGGATGTAAAAATGTACTTTGGACCAAATTTCGTACGCTACAAGACTGCTTCGAGTGAAAGGATTTCATCAAGAAGGCACCCACCATAATCAGCATTATTAAACAGTTGAATAATAAGAAACAATAAAGTTTTGTGTTAGTGCTAATAAGGTTGTGTCCACAGTACCTGTTTAAGAAACGTGCTAAATGCCGATGGAATGATTCAAAGGTCGTCGCTGGAGCGGCGCCGTGCGAGCGGAACATGACTAAGGTCCGCAAATTTGAGCATCATAATTCTGAGAACAGTTTGGAAGTTTTTCCAAGAATTTTCCACCGATTCGTCCGAAAGCGGAGCCTCAAAATTAGGTTTCTACTTCGCTTAGCGTGCGGCCAGAACATAAGAGACCCATCTATTTAGTGAATGATAATAATTTGATCGGTTTATTTAATCGATAATTTCAGGGAGCTTCAATAATTTCAAATATTTTAAATTAAATTAAATTATGAAGACTTAGATTTTATTTTTAATGTCATTTTTGGTTTCATCGAGATCCCATTCTCAAGTGTGGATTGCAATTAATGTAATCGTAAATATACATTTAAGTGGCGTTTGGAAGTGCAATATTTTGGAAGCTTATTTTTTAAACGCATGGAAATGAGTAACAAAGTGGGTTATAATTAGATAATATCTGAAATATTAAACTAGGACACCTGGATGCTGCATGAAAAAATAATGACAAATGTACATGATAAATTTAGCATAAAAAAGTTGAAGTATGAGATCTTATTTCGAAACACATATTTTACATTTTGTATTAAATATGATTAATTCATTAAAAAATTATAAAATTAAAGCTTGTATAATGTGATAAAAATAAATAAATATTAAAGCAAGAAAAAATTAAGTTATTAATATTCAAGGAGAGACATGCTTATTATCTTCAAAATTGATTAATTATTCATAGTAGCCATAGAAAAACTCTTTTCGTACCAAAATTTCAAAAATCACCAAAAAAGCACGTTACAAAAATCACAAGAAAAAATATCAAAGACATAATGGTTGAGCTCAGATTTTTTTTTAACTTATTGTAATTTAAAGCTCATCGATTGTGAATGCTTTCTTCATTTTCAAATATTTAATGCTCAATCTAACGTACTAATTAATCTATCATACATATCTAATCGCATTCACTCTGAAAACGAAATTCTTTACATCTTCACGTGGTTAATTTCAACGTTAATGCGTCAATTAAAGACATTTTTAATTACTCGTGTCTACGTTAATGTTACGTTACGTCTCCGTATCTTCAAAAGCATCCGCATTGACACGACATTTTTACGTTACGTAAAACTAAGCGACGAACGATTTATTACGTGTGTACTGTGTACATTGTACGTGGGTTAACATGAGATAGGTTAGGCACGCTAAATATTCTAGAAGTATTTTTTAAGTAAATATTAACTGAACAAAATATTATTATATGATTTTATGACGCAACCTGCAAAGGACGCCGCTTGTGACTGCGGAGTAGCTTAAAGTTAATATTTTTATGATTATGGAATTTCGTGAAGATTATTTTTATATCAACTGTGACATGATACAACTACTTTAAGTTGAGCAGTTCACATGATTTTCATGTTGAGGTCTCACCTGCGAATTATATGTCGCTTGCTCTTTTGAAAATGGTAAAGCGCAGTATGTAAGTCTAAAATCTAGATTGCATAACAATAACCTCAAATCTAGCTAACTGGGCACCTTATGTATGTCATATTAATGAAACTTAGTTACAAGATGTCAGTATTTCACATTACTATTCTACAAAAAACAGGTTCTCAATATTTTATGGATTATATTGATTTTGTTTAAGAATGGCGGTTCGCCTACCAAAAAGAATATACCATAAATCCCCAAGTCCATAGAAAGCAAACAAGATGCTAGTTCACCTAGTTTCTTCTACCGCTATTACCTCAGCTGCTGCTTTTTTGAAGTAAAAGAATCTTTCCCTCTTACGGAAAGCGAATAAAGAAGTGAACGAAAAATGCTCTTTGTAACTTTTACTCCTATACGATTATATGTTTATATTGTAGTACTAATACTTTTTTAACTTTACATTTTTGATCACTTTGGTGCAACTTAAACAGATCTTTATTTAATGCATTACCATTAATGTTTATTGTTTTTTCGCATTTTTTAACTGAACTTTACTTTTATGATTCATTGACGTAATGAAAACGTTACTAAAATATGGAAAACCCAGCAATTTTTAATCACTTATGCAACATCTTGCAACTGGTATCCGTCTATTCCAGTAATGGGTCGCGCCGTGTTGAAATTTGTCAAATCATTCACGCCATTTGCAAACAGTTTCTGATTATGCTTTTTTGACGTCATCCTACCGTTTGGCACGACCGAAATATAAAAGCGCTAAGCCTTTATGCGAGTAGTTAAGGGTTCGATCCTAGGCTAAAAAAACTTATATCTGTTAATCATTCACAGTTAGCAATGGATCCATTTTCCACATGCCATGGTGTGTAAGAAATTGGTAGGTTCGTTTTTTTTTCATATTCATAATTGAGCATTCGGAATCCTTTTAAAATGGAAGAAATTTTCCATAAGAGCGTATTACTGCTAAAATCGTAAAAAAGAAATGTGTTTTTTAAATTAGTTACTCACATAACTTCTTAGGTTTTCACGGCCAGATTTGAAATTGTGGCTTTGGGGTTTCGCCGTGTGTGGCAAACTTCCTTCAACCAATATTTCGACCGCCATTGCAGGGGTCTTCTTCAGGATTGATAATTTCCTAACAATAATTTATTAATAAACCCAAAAGCCACAATATAGTTACTTACACTTTAATTTGTTGCAGAAGGGAAAGTTTTATACGGTGTATAAATTAACAGCATAAATTAATCAAGCTATATTGTATGTAAAATTATAAAAGCCAAGGAAATTATTATTTATTAATTTTTAACTAATATAATCAGAGTAAAAATAAGGAGAAGGAAGTTGTAGGCGGTGCTGAAGTCCTAAAACTTGGCTGATCAACACATGCAGCGCTTATACTTCTTCAAAATTTCAAGCTTCATTTAATGCATTTACGACATTTCTATAAAACCGTCAAGTAGAATTGTTTTGTATGTGTTTACAAACATAAAAAACTATCTGTTAAACTGTTGGTTTCTAATTGGACGAGAAGAAAAAATGAAATAATTCACCTGCAATGGACTAAGTAAGCGTCACTCGGCTGGTTAAAAAACGGATTTGGCCTACATTCTTGGCCGTTTGCAGCAACCGCGGGGATTCCCAGAAGACAGTCTGGTGGCAGAACAAGCTAAATGCAAAGACTTCATCTCATGTACGATGGAAAAAGTCCAGGGCCATCCGAAGAAAAGTGTATCTAAAGACGAATAACTTATAGAGAAGAATAAAAAACACTAACCATTTTTACTTTCGTCGGTTGTTTTATAATAATTTTCACTGCGGATTTCTTTTAAATTGACTTACCAAGTAGCAAGCATTCATAAATAAAATAAATTCGTTTTTAGATGAAGCATATGGTAGCAAAAAAGTTGCCATACAATGCCAACAACCCCTGATGATGCTACACATGCCCTAAGTCATCTCTACACCTTAATTACTCCCGCGTACAAATTATGTATAATTCCCATCGGGCTACCGGAATGAGAACCCCGGAGCTTGAAGAGAATGCTGGTCTACAAATGTACAATAAGTGCAGTAAACGTGTATTATTATTTAATTAATTATTCTCTAGCATGTCCAGAAGAGGAAGAATAGCCTGTGAATAATTTTGGCTATTGCACAGATTTTTTTATAAACAAAGAACCCGTTTAGGAGTCTTATTGAGGTTTAAATTAAGAGAAAAAAAATCACTGAACAACCGTATTTTTTTAAGTGTCCAAATTTCTGTTGTGTCCTCAAAGTTTGCCTGTCCAATAGAGCCAAGGCACTGGAGTAGATCTAGAATTTATCTATTTGTTAGCCTACAACTATAATTTTAAAAATGTGCATACTTTGTCCCGATTAGTTATTTGTCTAAAAATTTATATGAATGAAGAAAATATGTGCATAAATATTACAAAAAATAATTTTTCTAATGCTCTGCTATTTTGAAAACCCTTAGTTACAACCTAGCAACAACATTGTATAAGAAATAATAAACATAGCAGTTTCTAGATCTTTTCCTAATCCTGGATCCATATTAGGACACCAGATCCGGGAACGAGTCAATTTATTGAGAAAACATTTTTTTCTTTGTGGCGCCGTTGATGCAGTTTATCCAAAAGTGCACTTCTATTGCGGTAATTAATACTGTTGGCGCCGGCGCCTAGAAAATTATTCACAAAATAATATGTTTATATTAACTGCAGTGGAATATGGCTAAGAGTTAAAGAGTTCACTTACTGTGCAAGATATCAAGGAGTTCGATCCTCGACAAATCTGAGAATAAATGTTAATGTCGAATTATAAGCTACATATATTATATTATATTATATATTGTAAAGTGAACCATTACTTTCTTAGGAGTACTTATATTTTAATATTAATATTTTCGTTCAATTAAAGACTAGTACTTATTATATTATTTGAACTTTTGTTATTATTTTTAGGTAATCATTTTAATAATTGTATCTGGTTAAGATTTATACATCATTTTTCTTTCGGTTTTCTTCAATATGTGTTCAAATAAAAAATACTGCATTTTATGTAATGAGACATTTGAAAATGGGAAAAGTATGTGGGTTAGTGGAACCGCTTAATTAATTTATTGGAATTATAAATAATGTATACTTTCATAGTATTCATATTTTAAGCAATCACTTTAGAGAAGAAAAATAAACATTAATTTTATTACGTAGATGAAATAAGGATTCTAAAAAAAAACTTAAAGCAGTGAAACTGAAAAATTAAATATCGACAATTGGCTTACCTAACATTAAATATTTATGAATATATTTGTTCAAAATATTAGTAAAAAATATAATAATATATAGAGATATTAAATTTGTTGATTCTTTTTCATCTGGCGTTAGTATATTTGTTTAAAGTACAGTTAATAAACACCAATGATGATCACCTATGTTAAATGATTACGAAATAACTTGCATATATGCTTACTTTATTACTATATGATTACTAGTAAAGTAATTACATGCATATAACATATTTTCTTCACAAACAGTATATATCAACTATAACTCAAAGCTGTTACGAAAACGATATGATTACATACATGTATAATAATTTAATGATATTGACACTGACATCTTGAAATAACCAGTGTTTTTATAAAGAGAATAGAAATAAGCAGTAAGCTTAATGAAATTCATCATTTTTTCATATTATCTTATTAGATTAAGCGGGCTATTCTTTATAACTAAACGGAAAGTGAAAATATAATATTTATTTTATAATATAAATACGTTACCACAATAATAAAGCAATTAAATAAATTACAATTCTTAATTACTTGTACAAAGATTGTAAGTGCATATCTCACATCTATTAATTATAATTTATGCATAAATCGTGATCGACATTCTTATAACGACCTCCTGCATGCTCGTACAATAATATAAGACAAGACGATAATATAAAAGATCCTAAGAGACATTTTTTGTTGTAATCAATTATTATTAAAGAAAATTGCAGCAATGATCTCCTACAGATACTATGTACAAATAAAATTCATGGTGTATTTCATTTTTCGTATATTTCGACCACCAACGCAGGGGTCACATAAAAGTGAGATGTGTTAGAGGGAAGTCAAATATAAGTATGATATTTTACATATGTGTACATTTTTTTTCTTTTTTATTTGTGCTCTCATTGTAAGGAGTGCGGATGTTTTTCATTATTTACAAACTTGCTATACTGAAATTGTCAGTAAGTTTGATCGTAATGAATTGATACTACTGAAAACCTTTACAGAGGTCCTAAACAGTTTTTAAATTAATAAAAATCATGACTTTTCTATCGAAACTAGCTAATCTAGGGACAAGTATCAATGGTTTTAATAAGGATCACACTGTTGTTCTTCAGAATTAGTTAGTTGTATTAGATTAATATCAAATTTTAGTATAAAAATAATGCAACTAATTGTTGTAAATATTTAGTTCCCATTATTGAAATAAATTATTCAACTATTTTTTTGTACAACAAATCACTTGAGTGAAACCTATTTGCGGTTGAAAATTTTTAAGTCACATATGCCTTTTTATGTCTGGTTTTCTGAATAAATTGCACTGAATATGAATCACCGGATCGTATGGAAGCGAGTCTCATAGCCGAGTGACAAACCGGTCACTTTATAATGATATTACATTAACCGGCCGTAGAAAACTTCTGCTGTGGAAAATTTATATCTCGAGTAATAGGATCACCCCCTAGACTGGGTAAAGTTCTTCTAATTGGATCCTGGAAATTTACGCGATTCCACAAATTTATTAGCGATAGAAATTAAAACGCTTCGTCATTTATGAGGCTATGACTATGTGATTAACAATGTTAATGTCTTTGATATCAAAACTGAATTCAATTGTAAAGCAATGAAATAAAAAATATGGAAATAGTTCTTATATCATTTTCTTTGAATAACTTTGATGATAGATTGTTATTTTAATTGATAATTAAACACAACACAAGAGTGATGATCCGAGGCTATTAGACTTACAACCCTGCATTCACGCATGATTTTCGTAACAAAAATGAATAAAAATGACATTTATGTACTCTCGTATTTTAATTCCACACCTAAATTATAAATTTTGAGTAAAGCCGTGTGCAACGAATTGTTTATTATAATTTAATTAGACCACTGTAAGCCCCTTTCGGCTTATTTTGATGTTGAATGTCATGTTTGACACTAAGTTCTTCCTTTAATATCATTATTTTCGACAATTGCGAGTCTTCCTATTATTAGAACTAGACCGCCATCCTTGTTGATATTGATGGGGTCATCTTAAGGAGTATGTTGCTACTAAATCATCTCATATTACAAATACTAATACTTCCGTTTGTTATGATTCAACATTTCAATCATTTCCTACATGAATCAATCTGTTATCGATACACTTAAGCAGGAAACGACTAGTAATATTTAAGTACCCGAGAATTACTAACTGATAACGCCTATTTTATCATCAATACAAATCCATAGTAGTATTACTGCTTCCTTTTTAACAACATTGTACAATTTTGACGAATTTTTGATACGCTATGACAAGCCGCAAATAATCAGTCATACATTCACGTCTCTTTTTTAAATAGCTGAATATTAACTCCTAAGTATGCCTCGGATAATGCAATATATCTGAAACATTTTATACATACTGGGATCTTAACTTGGAGGCTGTTGGTAACTGTATATGTTCTCAGGTGGACTGGAAAAGTGTTAGAACAAATCATAGACCATGTTATGTGACTGAAATATTGAAAATAATTTGTTTTGACAAAATGGTCAATAAAGCTTTTCCAATAGGCAGTGCAGGTGGGATCGATCTTTCTAAATGTATCTAGAAGAAAATGGAAAGGTCTTCATTACTACTTTAAGGGCCGGATATGGTCTTTGGCATTCCAGTTGCCCCTCACCTCTTCTAGAGCGGATCGCTTTCTCCGCTCACTAGTAACTTCTCTTACACCATCTTATCGCAACTCTGCGCGTGCGTCATCGCCCAACCGGATACAAACCGCGGACTTGCGCCATCAGGTGAATTTTATTTAATGCAATTCCGTTATGATGTTTATTTTCGATACTTATTTGAAATAATATTTTGAAATATGTAATCAATTCTAATTTAAAATTCATACCTCCTATGGCGTTCACTCTTATAGATTTTTTTTCATATTACAATCCTTCTATGGTGTGAATTTCCAGTTGTAATGCCCCTTAAGACCATAAAGTCTATGTTCCAAGAGCGTCGGGCTATTCATTCTATCTTCCTAAGAATTATTATTAAGAAATTACCCAAGTTTCTTTAAGTCCCATAGCTCCTGCTTTGGAAATGGCCAGGAATCGTATACGTTAAAGAAGAACCTTCGGAAGCAGATTGTGACAAGGCATGGACTGTGGTAATTGTCAGAACTAAGTGACGTTATAGAAGGGATCACTGTAGCGCACTAACGTTCAAGTCCCAATTTCCAAAACACAGAGAGTTGCTTTATTAATCCTCACCTTACCTTAAATAATAACAGGCTTTTATAATCTCTGCTTCATTATTCAGAATTATTATGTCGTTCTCCTCTTGTTATTTTTTACACATTTGATTAAATTTTTCTCACCTTCAATCCTTGCAATTAGTACAGTTGGGTAACGTAAGAGTAGAATTGTCTTTCGCGAGTCTATGCAATCTTAAAGTACGGCGTTTAGAATGAAAATATAATTTTAAAAAGCTTATTAATAATTCAAAATATTTCTCATAAAAGTATATGTGTGGCTTTGCGTTTTGCTGAGCACCTGGAATATTATTACGTGTCAAGAACTATTAATGCAGCCATATTAAATAACTTGCAGATTGTTCATTGACATTGTCACACCCTAACCATGCATCCTGAAATCTTAGAAAAATGGCATTCCCGATGCTTTGTGGTCAATAAAAGTTATTACAAGTCATACTTGAATACCAATGGTTTTCCTGTAAGACTTTATTTCAACGAGTCTGATGATGGGTTGCATATAAAGAACAGTGTCTTAATTATATATTTATATTATGAAATAATGAAGTGTAAATTGTATTTTATATTCATTTTAATTACATTGCTATTTATAAACAGCCTGTTTTCAAAGATTTTTCTTTTAGGCACATTAATAAAGTAAATAAACTTTAAATAATTACTTTTGTTTTTGATTGGTTGCAAATAACATATTATTAAATATTTTATTATGATTAGTGGATTATTTATTCCAATTAATTAATATATGCTATCTGTCATACTTTATCCAATTTTAAAACAGTAACCTTACATTTCATTACTGTATAGTGCATTAAGAATCCATTGTTTTTAAAGAAGAACTTACAGAATTTTGGTTAACGTACACGTAAACAGCCTAGAATTTCACGTTTTAGTGTACTAAAACGTGAAATGAATCGGATTAGTTTAAAAATATATATTTTATTCAATTTAAATACATACAAATACAATTATCGTTGTTTATATGGACATGTTTCAAGTGGAGAACCAAAGCAATGAAATCATTTTGAAAAGAGTTGTAACAGATACTACATATTGGAAAATATTTTAGTTTCAAATCATGATGAATAAAATATAAGGAGGATATGTCAACCAATAATCTCGTGAGATCACGGAAGTTGAGCAACTTTAGACGCGGACAAAAACTTGGATTGATCCCCATTTGTTGCTTTCCCCGTCTCGTTGGTTAGATTGGGGCGTCCTTTACAGCCAAGCTATCCAAGTCTTAAGAGCGCTGGTTAATCATACAATTTCCTTTATAAAGCTGATTTAATACAACACCCAAATATGCCTAGTATTGATTATTTTATGCATATTTAATATAATCTAAATATGTTTGCATTATTGTGTCGTAAGAAAACGTCAGTGGTTAAAGTCGCCGTTGGAGCATATGGTCGGTGATTGATGCGTTATTATTACCTGTGTTATGCGGACTGTCACCAGGTCGCTATGGTTCCGTTGGCCTCTGTCTGAGTCACCTGATCAAAGTCAAGGCCGGCGCCGCGGTGCGTTGCCTCCTGCACAGGTGTGTTAGTCACTAACACAGCGGCTAGCAAGGCTGCTTGATATCAGACTATTTCACCTGCAATACGTTGTGATTGCCTTATCTTCAGATATTTGCCCCAGATCTATTATAAGTCGTTTTTATGTAATCGCGTACAAGTACATCAATAAACTGATGGAGAAATTTCATGTGGACTTTTTTCTGTATAAAATATATTCCAACTCTAGTCTATCATTTAAATCTCGTTAATTAAAAAAATAAATAGATTGACTATGTATGGATGTTGTTGATGGGGCCACATTCATTTATTATGAATATTGATTAATATGTTACAATTTACAAATATATTGGTTTGAGCCACCTCTTAGGACAAAATAGTCCAGGCCTCAGGAACGTAGGGTCTAATCATTCGATTTTCATAAAAATATATATTAACAAATCCATCAAAATGTCTCGGATACTAATTTTCTTCAAGTTCTCGGACTTCTGCCTTAGAGGTTGTAGGGGACCATATATATTGCCAAACAGAACATCAGTTTCAAATTTGTCCTAGAACGAGAAATGGACAGTGACATATGACAGAACTAAGAGGCTGCGATTTGTCGCATTGTCACCAACGTATATGGAAGTAATGCTACAAAGAGAGACAGAGTTTTAATAATATTTGTAGAAAATATCTTCATTGTGTAGATTACAAACCTTTCATGAAATGAGTCGTGGATTATACTCTATCCATTCTCATCTCAGTTTTCGCATTTTTATTGAAAATTCCTTGGACAGCACGTCTCGAAGTTCTTGGTTTATGGAGCTGCTTCCGGTTCGTCTTCAGAATGCTGACCACAGCAGCCGCTCGGTCTACTTTACATTCCCGCATCATGGATCACTGCGACCTTGAGAACCCCTCAATTGAAGCAGCTGCCACAAAATTGTGGTGAACAGCACCTGAATATTATTTAACAACCTTTTTTGCTATCGATGGTTCATTGAACTATAATTTAGATAACAATATTATTACATAATACACTATGATTTTTATGTTTTTTTATTTTGCGATTGATCATAAAATGCTATTTTATTTTTAAAAGAAGGCTTTGATGAGTAATCGAAACACCTGCCTGCGTAGCATCGTATAATGAAGCCTTAATTAAAAAATACTTTGATTATTGACAAAATTATTAATTTTTACTAATTAGGTCATTGGTTCTCTTTACAAAAGTGTTAAAAAAGCAAATCTCATTATACTAATTTAGATGTCATGTATTCAAATAAACGTTTTAATATTCTTCTCAAGTCTAGTTTATGGCTAAAATACTTGGTCACTAATAATTGCCATCACACAACCATATTAACTATCATAATTCAAAGTCATCTCTGCACCTAGAGCTAGAGAGAAGGCTTCTATAATAGCACATTCATATTTAAACACGTTTGAATTAGCATCTTAAAGGACCATGATAAGCTTGATTCTTTAGAGACTTGATCTTGTAAAGCGGCTCAATATAATCATGGACAAGCGGTGCGTTTAATTGTTGACCATAAAAGAACGTCCTTCGTTCGATTTTACTTTAATTCTGTGATTGAACGTGAAGCTGTACACGGTGTTAAAATATTCAGTTGTCGATGGTAGTGTTAATAATTGTCGATTCTAATGTTAATAAATGCTAATAAAAGTCTCCGAACATTGCCAAATTCGTAGATGAAATCTTTTCATTTAAAGCAGCTACACGTATTCTGGAACGCTTCTTAGATCAATAGTCAATAGAGGTTCAACTTTTATTTTTATTTATTTTTCTAGACACCGATTATATTGTTTGTTCATATATATTTACTGCCCTCCTACTGATCAAAATACTTCTCAAGCAGTGAATAGGAAATCATTAATTTGAAACATTGTATTAAATACTTAAATTTATTTATGAACTGTACGTGAATATTTTTGTCACCTTGACCAAGCGATCAATGACATTATTTGGATGATTTAATATTATAAATACAACACATAAGCACATACCTTATTAATAACTTTATCAACGTCATAAAGTCGTCACAATCGGCTATACTTTATATATAATATAATATAGCTATAAGTGGACATGCAGGAAAAGATTTTGGACAATTGATATACATTATTTATAAGTGACATCTATAAACAAATAAAACAATTAAAAATAATTCGCATTCTGCCATTCATTAATTCATTAATTCAATAGCATGACCTAATACGTAAAATTAAAGGTCGCAAACTATTGCATTAGTCTTTACTAATTTCGAAATGGTAAATTCAATAAATGACCCATCATTATGTGTAAAAAAAATGTTGTTAAAGTAAAACAGTTGAGCAATTAAACAATCAAATAGTTAAAAAATATTCTTAGGTGTTTTATAAATAAGTATTTTTGTTTGAATATTGATATTATGCTAAGAAATATAATTGTTTCAAAATTGTCAATAGTTAAGAAACTAATATTAAAACATTTTTGGCATATTTTTTATTAATGATAAATTAATTATATATCCTATTGAAATCCTGTGTTATATTTTTGTTACATTTATATTACATATTTGTTGACTAACAAAGTTTTGTTATATTAAAAATATATTTTTACAATAAGATATTTTTGATCAATTTCGAACAAAAAACATCTTTTTACAAATTGAGAAGTTAACGGAACTGTTCGAAGAGTGACTCATTAAAGACGTCTCTAACCGCAAGTGTGAAAAACAAATATTACCAATTAAGGTTTTGCAAACATGACATTATCTTATGAAAAAAATCAAACACATACTATTGATTTAGTCACGTTAACTAGTTGAATCCGGAGTCACGGATTTAGTTGTATTTTGATGAAAAAATATTTATTTTTCAGCTACTGTATATTTGTGTTTATCTTACGTGTTCAATTATTGATTTTCAAATAACTCGTTTACTTTTTAATTTTTGTGTTAATAATTATATTTTATGTGATTTTTTATATATTACTTGTAGGTTATGTTTGATTTTATAAAACAATTGATATTAAAATATATACTCGTATATCTGACAATACGTTTTGGCTTCGTCAAAAATCTATTTTTAAATGTCATATTTATTCATTTTATCATAAAATGTCAATTATATTTATTTAAAAATATCAATAATGCAGTATATTTGTTTATTAATGTAATACTTAGTTTTCTCTAGTTTAAGAGGTATTTTTAAAGGGATTGATAAATAAGGGTAGAAATATCCTGCAAGTAAATCTAACATCAATGAATGGTAAACACGCAAACCTTAACCGCAAAAGATTTACTGTTATAATATAGAGCTTATTCATATTATTAAGCAGGAAAATATGTACAGGATAACTTTACCACAAGATATTGATATGTTTTGACTCATTATGACTTAATAACATTGTAAAGCTTGATGAACTAATAATGAAATCAGTACCTGATTGTCGTCAGGCAGATGTGAGAAAAGAGTTTTGTTTGTAATGTTTGTAAAATATAGATACTAAGGAACAATATTTTTATCGTTTATTCACAATATGAATCTATTTTAATGCAACAGTCATCATGATTCCACATCTCAGACAATATTCACAATTTAGATCATATGGTAATCACAAATTGCTGCTATAAAGTATTGTATATTTATTAAATATTTTTTAATGGCTTATAAATTTGAGAATTTAGAGGCCTGATAAAAAGAAAGATACGACATTCAAAGCATAATTGCTAGACAGATACACCTTCGTATCTTGTACAATTGTAATATGAAATGTTGTTGTGTCTGCATCCATACTTTATCATTCCTTAATCATTGCATTTATTCACCAATATTTTACGGCAATACCTGTTATAAAGTTTAATTATTTTTGCAATTAAATAGCGTTAGCTCTACATTGATGGGTATTTATGGGATGGCAGAAGTAAAGCATTAAAGCAACTATTAATAACCAGGATACCATTGACTCATATGGCTTAGTCACTGGGAACCCACTGTTAAAATACTATAATACCTTTTCGCTATCAACATAATGAAGAATAATCAGTCTGACTTCCTACGACTCTAACGCGTCATACAAAAATTTCGGTCACTTTTTGTTACACAGCGCTGACTCGCGACCGCTTCTCGCGAAAAGTCTTAAATAATAGAACAAGATTGAGTTTTGTGATTATTCTCCCTTGGTCGGGACGTCGACTACGTTCAAAAAGACCGCAGTTATGTATGAGTCAATATCGCAGTTTTGATTTCCTGAGATTCCTTCCCAGGTACACCGCGAGTTTTTTCTTCATGATCTCAGAAAACAAGACGTGACAGTTAATACCGGATTTGGTGAAGCTTAATCGTCCCGTTTGAGGATGACCTAACATTCTAACGTGGTTACGGATTTTCACTTGAGAAGTCGTGGCTTACGATTTGTGGTTATTTATGAGAAGATCGTTTTGTAAATAGATGTTCTATGAAAAGTATTGAAGGATTAACCAATAATAATGGTTACTGTCTCGTTTAGTTGGTAAAGTTAAGCAACTTCTTAGGGCAAAATTTTTCATGCCTCGGAAGCAAACGATTAATTTTTTTTTATTTTTTTTATTTAATCAAATATAAAAAGATACATTTTTACATAGTAATTTACATTCCAAGCTTTTTTTTTTTTCTTTTTTTTACATTCGCTTACCACACCACTTAAAGATAAGATCTTGTGTGTGGCGTGGGATTCATCTATGTTATTTTACAGTTTTATATAATTATACAGAGTATTACATATTTATACATTTACATGATTTTGATATACAACAAACATTATATCATTAAAGATTTAACATACTATAGTTGAATTAAATTTAATGTATATATAATTTAATAATACATTTTAAGTACATTTCATTATTTCAATTTGTTATGCATTTTAAAATACATCATCCGATGTATTTTAAAATCCTGTTTTTCAAACACCCAGATGTGTCTTGATTACATTATATGTCGTAACTTCAATTCTATAGGCAATCGTCCTAGAAGATATTAGGAAATATGTTGTAGGTTATTTCGAGTTATGTTTACAGGATATTGTTCAGAGATATCTTAGAAGAGCTATGAATATTTTCGCTATACAAAAATGAGAGTTTGTGGCGACCATATGCTAAAATTATATGAGATTATATCATTGAAATGTTCGGTTTGTTTATTTTGTAAATGTATAAGATAGAAATATCTTATTTTAAATCTGTTTTGAGTTAGTTTTGCCTTTGAAGTGGATAGAAGAATCTTTAATCATTACAGTGGCGAATAAGGAAGAGAGAAATCTTAATAAAAATAACATCATTTATATGTAATTAGCCAATACATTTGTGCCACCGTTTATATTTAAACACCTTGTTTTGATATTTTAAACAATAATAACATATATTTATTTATATTTTTCAGGTATCCAGCTCCGATTCTTGCCTTAGCGTCATAAGGTGAGTGCAAAAAATATTTTTAAATTTAGTTAAGTATCTTATAAAATCAATTTATTGTTAATTTAATATGCTTTACAGTCCTCGTAAAATGGCACATCAGCTTACAACTCAGCAATACATTAAAACCGTTTATTCAGAACAATTTTTCAATGTTGATTTTTTGCTTGGGGCGTTTTGAAATAAACAAATAATACCGCAAGTGGTTTAAACGCTCTTTTCTTGAATGAGTTATCGTATAATCATGACATAAATTGTCTTGAATTGACAAAATTTTATATAACCTCATTCATTATGCAATTTGAGTAAACTTTTTTGGTTCTGGTAGGCTCACTGACCTTATCCTTATTTATTTATTTTTCATACCCGATAAATAGTAATTGAACCCTTTTACTAGTATTTGTCTCTTATTTGAAGTGTTCTGGCCACAATTTTTCAGAGTGTATGTACTTACATTAGATCAAGTTGATAACTATCAGCAATTTACGTTCGTGAACCAATTTTACTTCATTACACTTTCGTGTAATGCGTGTGTGTTACGAGAAATTGTTCAGTTAACTTTTCAGTTTTTAAGATGATTCCATTGGTGTATTCTTCTTCGATGTTTCAAATATCAAATGGACCATTATCGAAAGATCTCGTCCTTACACCACTCTCGATAATGAGTCCTCTTGGGACGTCTTCATCTCGGTCTTTATCTCAACACTCCTTGTGTTCCGGATGCCGATACATCTTGTCTAACAACTGTTTTGTGACAGCCCGCATTCTTTCAAAACCGACCACTTTATTACTAGCCTGCCCAGGAGTTTAGCCACAAAGGTCAAACTATCGGCTATCATTTGAGTAATGTCGGGTTCAATATATGGCAAACCAAATTTTACAAATATTTCTTAATCCTTGTTATTGTTCAAAAATATGTATAAACGTAATTTTGAACTTATAGTGGTTTCAATCCGTGAAAAATATAAAAACATGTTAGTCTCTATTTTTCATGATTTAGTGGAAATTTTCATTGTTGTATGTATAAATCAGAGAAAATATAATTTAGACTTAAATAAAAGCCTTATAAATTTAGCTTTATAACATTTCGTATTCTTATAGATTGTAGATATTTCATAATAGCCAACTGAAATTTCTCTTTCACCGTCTGACGGTATTCTCTTATATGTGTCTACATAAAAAACCTTTTTGTCGGCGGCTCAGACCAAATATCTACAACAGGAAATAAATTTTAGAAACCTCTATTTTATTATGTTATAACTTTTATGTTACTTTTATTATTTTATAATGTGTCTTTAAGATCTTCTAAGATTATCTTGGAAGACAATCTGCAATACAAATATATAGTTTTTCGGTGATTTATTAATTGATTTATTTAAATTCACGTTTTTAGACCTACAGGTATGCTTATAAGCGGAACACAAATAAACATTTTTTCTTCATAATATATTTCATTGTTTCCTTAATACTATTTTTTCATAATATTATTTGGAATATATAACAATATTACTAAAATTAGAAAATAAAGAATTATGATGTATTTTATTTTATAAGCCATAGAAAAATATATTAATTACATCACATTCACATTGTTGATATGCATACGATGTATAAGAAATACCGCAATGTCAATGAATTTGCCTTTGCATAATTAGAATTGCATAGTAAAAAAATAACAGAGGGTGCCAGATTTTTTCTTGTCCTAGGGCGCCACAGGGTCCAAAGCTGGCACTGCTATTACCGTTTCTGTGAATAGAAGTTAGAGAGCTATAGTCCGATTTTTATAATATGACATTAACTATAGTATTATCCTATGTTATTTACATACAATACAATTTATATAAGAATTTAATACCTTGTCTTGGACCTCACTGAGCTCTCTCGTATTATTAAGCACTTTAGTATAATTCAAATCCGTGTGTAGACCTTTGCAAAGGTTCTATTTATAATTCACAAATATTGTTCAACTACCGACCAATGTTTTGTATTATGTGTGCATAATTTTCTTTATTATGTATATGTTTATTATAGATATTAAAAAATACTGTTGCAAAGAAATCCGGATAAAATAAGTCAGTGACTTACGCATGTATCTTATATGTCATTTATTCGTCATTCGCGTATCTGTGATTACAAACTAAATTATTTACTAAGAAAATCATTGACCCATTAAATAATTAGATTTTTATAGGCCAATAAAAATGAAATAAATCGCATTTAGGCGGGTCCACACACATTCCCAAACTATTAATTTGTCGGATTTATTTAATGCCTTGTTTGATTTCCATCATAAAAACGAAAAAAGATAAAAAAAATAAACGCCTTCAACGGGAATTCATTCATCCGCCGCATACAACAAAACGACCAGTGATTCTTCACGGCGGAATTATTATCACTCCATTTTAATAATAAGCAGTTAATATCTCATGAGAGGCCAAATCAGTTATGCTCAACATTTTATTTACCTTTTCCATATCTAAAATATTCAGTTACCACACATTATCGCCATACACTTTTGTCAGTTGCCGCTGTTTATGCCTCATCCCAAAACATCTTTGCACCCGATGACCACTTAAAAACATCTATGGTTCCTGACGATCTCCAGGACAGGAGCCCGGGAACTTAATGAGACGGCCTGTTTTATTTTAATCAGAATTTTAAATGAAATCAAATAATTGAACCACGCTGAGAAGAAGACCTGGAAGACCACAGGCAACCTGGACTGCAACTGTAGACAAGGATCTGAAAACTCTTGGCTTGACCGAGAATGCAGCGCAGGACAGACAGACATGGTGAATATGCATAAGGAGAGCCTACCCCAGATGATGGGATATGTTGAGGCTAAAAAAGAAGAGAATGTTCAATGACATCGGTTAACCAATCCGACATTCGTGAGGTCTGGACCGTTGGGTCCTAAAAGTTGGCTAAGCCAAACCGATAACCAACACGCGATAAACAACATTCAATAACATGTTTAAGCTCTGATCCGCGTTCAATGTTGATTAAATTTGATGATGTAACAAGAATTGCGCTTAAAATATGCTGTTGTCGTTGGTCAAGATTTAAAGCTAACACATTTTTATTTAAATGGTGATATCATTAACCTCTCCTCCCCGGTGATGTCTATCGACTACACATTGCTTGTAATAACTTAAATATCTCTGTAAATATAATACACACAGGGTTCAGATTTTAGGTATTCCTCCTTAATACATTTACATATTGAAAAAAAAAATATTTATAATAATAGGCACTCATCGGGAACAGGAAATATTTTTCTAAAATCCGGAATAAATTCACCACTACAATCAAGACGCGTCAACTGTCATGAATCATTGGACCTGTCGGAATCGTGTGCGAAAATAAAATTTAAAAATACCCAGATGAGGCGGCATCTATACTCCTCACTCTCGCTGACGTACTAATATGAGTGAGCGAGACGGGAAACCTCAGTTGGTCGGCTACTTCGAAATGATATCTTTGCGCGTCGGCACATCGATATATCGACAGGCCAAGTAATGTTAGTATCTCTCGGAAGTTCACGCGAGAAGGTGCGTCTGGCCGTTTGAGGTCTTCGTCTGATGTTTTTCATGTTTTTAGCTATTAAATGTCAATTATTACTGCTTATTGACATCAACTATTGTAAAATTAAGCGACATCTTTGAATATTTTCATTTTTTCGAATTTCTACTCATTTTATTCACTTTAAATCAGAATGTGTAATGAGTTGACACCATCGGAACGCGCGGAAGTTTTTAGCATCGTAAAGCGAGGGTTAACCACGCAAAATGTTATAATTATTTTATATCAAATGTTTTGTGTATTCTATGCAATTTTTTCTCCGGCTAAATCTTCGGTAATTAATTGCTCGAGCACCACCGGCTTAGTATTACCACATTTTTTTCTTAAGTTTGGACATAAAAAGAACAATAGGAATCCAATACCTGGCTGCTATAAAGCTCCGGACACAGCAGATAAAAAATATCCTTTTCATAATTTTAATAATCACCGCCGTGGGTCAATTATTTAGCCGTAGACATTTGTGTGTTTATTTTTTTTTTGGTCCAACCATAAACGGTCGCTTTTTACACTAAACTGACCTCTACAGGCCGCCAGTATTTTTATTTCTTATGTAAACACACCCAAGAAAACACCACTAGTCGATGAAGATGATTCTACAATTTTATTCTACGAGAAATACCATTTTATATCTAGGATTACATGAGTGCTTCCCACAGCATCATTCAAAGACCATCTGTTTTGGAGACTCACAGTAAGCGAGTGGTGTTTGCGTGACAGTTCGTTTTCCCGTAATTTTGATTTATTAATCAAAATTGTGCGATGATATGTATTTTTTTTTACCAATAAATGATTACTCTTACACCAAAAGTTGATATTAAGCAGTATGTTTAATATTAATTAAATATACATATACTATACATAAAATTCTTTTTTCAACGCGTCAATCCAAGCACAAAAATAACGGCAGAAGCGGGATGCGAACCGCGGACCTTGGAAACCAACTATGCCCAGGTATTCATACCGCTCGGCCAACTGAGCCATTGCTATGCCTAGACCGACTCGCGTTGAAACTAGTATTTATATCATTGTTATCATCGTACGATAGATGTCGCTATAGTATATATTCAAAGTATGTATATTTTTATTATTATTCAATCAGTCTTCATTTATTCACAAGCCCAATATTATTACTTTCCGACAGTCTATTTATTTTAGTAAGTACCACTCGGGTCTCGAACCAAACTATAGACTGAATGGATGAGAAACGACTACTTATAGTTCCGACTCGGACTTTATAAACAATCATTTACCTGTGTTACTGATGAATAATTTTACCTTCTTGATATTGTCTCAAGGAGACATTATTATGTGATTTTTTTAATTTTTATTAGAATATTATTTTATTATTTCAATATTTTAATCTACTTTTATAGATCATTGACTATATTACAATATTATTATTAAGCGGGATGCGAACCGCGGACCTTGGAAACCAACTATGCCCAGGTATTCATACCGCTCGGCCAACTGAGCCAATGCTATGCCTAGACCGACGCTTCTGCCGTTATTTTGGTGCTTGGATTGACGCGTTGAAAAAAGAATTTTATGTATAGTATATGTATATTTAATTAATAATAATATTGTAATATAGTCAATGATCTATAAAAGTAGATTAGAATATTGAAATAATAAAATAATACTCTAATAAAAATTTAAAAAATCATATGGTATGTTTAATATTTGAAGTATAATAATTCATTATAAAAAAAAAGTTCACTGACGTATTTTTTTTACTTATATTTACTTTTACTTTTAGATTATAGTAGAATTAAAAAATATTTAAAACTAGAGCTTTACAAGCAGTGCGTTGGTACAAGATGGAACAAACAGCTTGCCTGATCTTATATTTAACGCCAAGTGTATTAAATGATATTAAAAATAAAAGGTGATATTACCTAAGAGTATAATTCAAATTTTGAGCTGCAGGGATTTAACTGACCACCTCTTGCATGAAAGTCGTGTGGGATAATATTTCAAAAATGTCCCTCGGCTGTGTTCAGAATTTGTTGATTTTTAATTTTTTAGGGGTCTTTGTTCTGCTGCGATTCTCAAGCTGCAAATCTGACCCCCGTGCTTGAAATCCTTGAAATAAATTAGCGAACCGATTTTTTTTACCGACCCATTTTTATGTCATCTATGACTGACGAGTAGACATTGTGTAAAATGATATTGGTTATAAATAAACTGTTTTATTCGACTTGTTTTTTTTTTACATAATAACACATTTATTACAGAACAGAACTGGCAAAAACGTAATTGTAAAATAAAACATCATGTTTTCTCCGAAGATATACAGACAGAGTATATTTTTTCTCGCAAATCAAGACATGGAAACTACCAAACAGACAATATTCACGTATGATGGCTTTAGTTAGTTTGTCGAGAAAGTTCATTATACTAACGATTCCTTTTTTCAAGCCCCGTAGGTATCGTTGTCCTGATAGGCCATCGAAAGTGTGAATGTACAGGTATATAAAATTATTTTTGATATCTATTAGATGCTAGTCAATTTGGGTGTGTGATAAATAAGTACATTATGTTTTTTTTAGATATACGGGAGTTGATCAACTTCTGTAAATCTATGTAGAAAACTAACTTACTTCAGTAATTTATGAGTTTATATGAAAATGAGTTATTGACATCAAAATAACTGTTTGTGCAGTCAACTGTTATGTGTGTAATTTGTGGTGAACATGTGTTCCACATAAGGAGTTGAATGAAATTAGGATAAGTATTTCAAGCATTGTAACCAAAAACGATATCTTAATTTACCACAATGACCATTTTCCACAAATATATAAAAGAGATTAATGACATTTTGTGTTTGTCCAACATATAAAAAAACTAAATAGAAATATTATTTATATGTTTGTTTTTGTTCAAGGTATAAATTTCAAATAGTTTTCAGCTAAAGGATTGCTTTGAAAACCGCTAAAACCGCAAAACCTTTGTCCCTAATACCACACAAGACCCTCCGACTGTTTGGCTAACAAGAGTGGGAACCAAGAGGTCTGTGATTGTTATGATTAGGCGGCAAGTTATGGCCGCAGATGAATGAATTGAAAGGCCGGCAACTTCATAGGCCGCCACCCTTCATTGAGGCTCTTGATACTTATTAAATTAATGTTGTTTTATTTTGAACCGATACAAAAGAATCTTAAAAAAATTAACATAAATAAAAAATGTACATTTTACGTTTTTCCGATAAATGAACAAGAAATGTGATAAATGCAAGACAAAAGCGAAAAGTGTTCGAACGAGTATTATAATATAAAAAAACAAACAGTATCTCACAATGAATGTTATCAATCTTATTAATAACTATTATTTGGTGTGAGCTGCTCCGATTCAGATTATTGTACAATATATGATTTACATCTCATCAAAAATTAAGATTACATACAGTGCCGGCTCTAGATCCTGCGACACCCTATGGCATTATTTTTCTGGCGCCCCATATTATATCATATTTTAAAAAAATATATGAGATTGATTTCTCTCGGCGCCTCTTGCTCATTCGATACCCTGTGCCACCGCCCCACTGCGCCACCCCCTAAAACCGGCACTGATTACATATTATCTTTAAATAAGCCTCAGATACTATAGTTGCCGTTTTTTCAAGTCTTTGGGGTCGTGTCCTGTAGATCGTCAGGTACCATGTCCCTGTATGTATCTTTTGGTATAGATATGTTTTAAAAAAAGACAATGACGTCTGATAATAATGAATTGCGATAATTTGTAGTGAGCATAAATGCTAAACACGAATAAATATCTTGAAAAAATAAAATATCTTGTATTACAACGTTTAGTTGAGATGGCCATTAACACAATTTGTCATCGGCAAGGGAGCGTCGGGATAATCATCCGATCTCTTTTTTGGGCAGGGCAACCAGAAACGCAAACAATGTGAGGAGGTGGAAATTCGTTCATTATAATAACCAAGAAACCATTTCACTCTTAGTCGGCAACACTAAGTAAATATCAACAATAACCGAGCTTGCTCGAAATTGATTTCATAGGAAATCCTGTAAATATTCCACGAATTAATAATAAGTCATAATCAATACATTATCTGTTGATTTTTGTATGTTGATTTCCGCTTCTTTTCTACAGCATACTTATAATTGTAAATTATTAATTACAAATTTTGTATCTTCAAAATTTAAAAGCTTATATTCATAATTTGATTATATTACAAATTACTTATACATATATTTTGTATTCATAGATACTTCTATGTATGCGTAATTTCAGACATTTAAGCAAACTATGGAATTAAAAAAAATTACGAGTATATTTCCCTTCTAAATACACGATTTGAATCACCGACCACACGCGGTCAAAGCAAAGCTACGAGTCTGATTCGGCTGAAATTTCGAGAGTACGTCTACATGAATGTACTACACGATAGTGAATTTATCTTGTGATAGTGGCGTCATCGGGCGGTAAGGCTAAGTACTTATCGGACCGCCCTCGTATATATATATCTTGACCATGGTTCCTCTAATACTACTATAATGGGACCATTGATGACTATGAGCATAAATTTTTAGGCTCAGAGCATAAAAAAGACAAAGAAACATTTTTCATTATTTTTTCAACCCTTTTCAGACTGAAATATTATTAAATATATAATGTATGGAATAGAGCTTAAATTTCATACAGTATCGTACTCGTAAATGTGGTAGTAGAATATAACCTGTTGGTTGAGGTTTTTGTATTACAACATATTATCTATTAGATAATTTTTCCAAAATTTGATTTCATTTATCCCATAAAGCGAAATTTAAGTCAATGATTTTTGTTATAAACTGAATAAATGAGTCAGTAAGACAGTGACAAAAGTTTGATTATTTGAATTTAAAGTCTTCTTATTGATAAACCAGACTCTTATAAGTTATTATATGCCAAGACTTGTTTTAAAAATGCAAGAATTTTAATTTTCAATGTCAAAGTGTAACACAGGAAATGATTAATTATCTAAATCATTTATGTTGGGCCGTTTTACTTCTCAAATAACCTCTGACCGTGTCTGAACTTACTATTAAAAAGTTCAAATGTACCCAATAACGGACACAGTGCATCGTTTTTATGACAGGATTTATTATGGTAATACATCAAACTTAAGTGATCCGTATCTACAATTAGAAATTAGTTCAACTTCTTCTTCGTAGTATTAATCCGGTGGATTGGTTTGCAGCAACAAAATCTTGCATCTCGATCTCCACTCTTCTTGATCCTCTGCAATCCACTTTAGCTCAGCATAAAAGCTACAACTCATGTCCTCAAACACTTGCTGTGGTCATACAGAAGAATTATCGGAATTTCCTGGAAAAACCACGTCACGAACAATGAGGTTCTCGGCATAATCAAGGAAGATAGGCTCCTAATAAGAACCATCTTAGCGAGGCGAGCCCGATGGATCAGTCACATCATATGCCACGGTGGCCTTCGTCACGACACTGTGGAAGGGATGGTTGAGGGTAGAAACTGCAGAGGGCACCCTACACGGGAGTATTTTTAGCAAGTTAAACTATGGGCATTAATAATAAGCAATATTGTTGAGCTATAAATGATCTGTTCACTTGAACAAAAATATTGAATAAAGACTCACCATTGTATTTCGAAAAATATATAACGATCAAGGAGAGGTCATCTTGACGTTTGCTTAGGAAAATGTGTTATATGAATTACTTGTGATATTACCAATGTCAAAAAGTTACAGAACCTTGATGTTGCATTGTTGTTTTCATTGTTGTTAAGCAGCGAATGCAATTATCAAATTTATTTTTAGAAATGATTTTTTTTACAAGTATAAAATGATGTGAAGTTTTGTTGATATTGTAAATGTTGTAAAACCAAACTCATAAATTTATAACTTGGAGAAATTTATTTCTGAAACTGAAAAATATTCGCAAATTTAATGTAATTTAATATGTTGGGAGATTATTGGAGCCACGATGCTCGGTCTTCAGTGACACTATTAGAGGATAACTTGGTTAGATTATGACTAAATAAACAGTCACGTGTTTATAAATCACAATGTGCTGGATAATGTCTCTGCAGTAATTGGCATGAAATACGTATGCGTGGGAGTCTACATCATTGCTCTATGGGTGAACCACATTTTGTTTTTGCGAGATGAGTAATGTTAATGATGGACAACACAGCATGGAGCAAAACAACCGATGACTAAAATCTTTCACGTGTATATGTACGAGTACTTACAGCATGGGTGCCATACAAACGTGGAATTTATATAAAATGTATGTATTACATGTACAAAAAAATATGACCAATGTTTTGTAAAATTACATTGTAATATAATATTTACCTACAGTATGAATATTTAAGTATTGATATAAGCATTTTCTAACGTAATCTTTTTATTATTCTTCTTCTTTCTCTCTGGTAGTCTTTTCCTTATAGATGGATGCTCAGATGTCGCGCCATATTTTTACAACTTTTTCAGAACACATTTTTCCAATGTGATATTTTTCACCACATGACATATTTGACGTCGTAGGCCTTTCTTATTTCAGAATTTCTTACTTTATCTCGGATTGTCAGTCCTGCAATGAGTTAGCAAGGCCTTATTTCAGTGGTTTTCATGAAGTTTTTTTTAATAAAACAAATAAAAAATACTATCAATGTAATGCTTAATATCATCATTAAAATTGTCGCTGCATACATATTTTATACGCAATTAAATTAGAAAAAATATATAATAATTTCAATATTTTTTTAACCCGATCTCACTTTTTCTATTAAGATACATATTTTCTTAATCAACTGCTTTAAAGTTACCTTTAAGTTTATTACAATTGAGCAACTCTTGTATAATAAATTAACTTATCAAAACAATAATACAACGTTTTTATATTAACTTTAATTATTAATTATTTTAACCAATATTTTTTAGCTCGACATCTACATCGAACACAAACTTAAGTCACTTTTTTGCACGTTATCTGTACATGCAGTTTAACCTTAAACATTATAATTGTGATTTAATTTCAATAAAAATTTAAATATTCAGTAGCATTTCACATCATGTATAAAGCTATAGTTAATTTATGTTTCACGTAATATAAAGAAATTGTATCGATAATTAAAATCATACTCGGCCCTCACCTCCGTGGCAGATGGCACTTTAATTTTATAACAATAGATGTTCAATAATAATAATGTAAATGGGATGATTAGTGGTAGACTGGCGCCGCCATCGGTGGCCGTGTGAGTTGACCTATTAATATGTTCACAAAACGAGCGGAATCGCCAGACGAGGCGAGGAATTCGGAAACGACGTGAGTCAACTCCATCCTCTCGTGCGGCCGAACAACTCTTTTGGGCAGATATCTGAAACCTTTAAACACTTCATTATTGATTTATAATAATATAAAATAAAATAGATTAATAATGTTCCATCTTACTCATATCTGTATTTGACTTTGTCATAAGGATCTAGATTCCAGAACGATTTTAATTATTTGTAAATGATTTTAAATTTTGAAGTAAATCATTATTATTTTATCCTACAAGTGCATGTAGTATTCATGTGACGGGATCTAAAGGCTGGCCATTTCTTTGAAAAATCAAAATCGGAAATTAAAATTAATACAGTATTGATAATTGTAGACCACTGCTTATGTTTTAAAATTACTATACAGTTCCAAGATATTGTACAATGCACTTACAACAATAAATTATTTAAAATAGACATACTTATCCTAGAATTTGTTTAAATATAGGGAATTTGCGATTATACTCGCAAATTCCCCGATGGTTAACAAATCTAGTTAAAAGCTTACATACAATAAAGAAGGTGAAATAAATTATCGTTTAATATTGTATGTTGGTAGTAAGTCAATTGAGATAATTGCTACGGTTTATCAATAAGATTTTTGAACAACTTCAGATCTTTAACATTTTAATATAAATTATTTATATATCTATAATAACGTCATGGTAGATGTTACGGACGGCTGATGACTAATAAAACATTAATAAAATACTGATAAAGCACTGATAAAATATTTAGCTTCATTTGCTCTTATTTAGCTTAATTTGACTCTGTTTAGCTTCATTTGACCTTATTTAGTTTCATATACATCTGTTACGTCAATATTGTTTATAATGTTATTTATTATTATATTCTCCGATGTAAATATTATGACATTCCGCGAGGTGCATTGCGATTTCGAAATTGGTGTTTCGGCTCTCTCACTGGCAAAAGAGTGAGAAAGCCGACACGCCCCCCTTGGCGATAATTAGTATGAAATAAGTAGAGCTGTCCCGCTTTTGCGGACAGCCACGCCACTCATCTAGACTCTCGCGAAAGACAAGACTCTCGCGAAAGACAAGACTCTCGCGAAAGACAAGACTCCCGCGAAAGACAAGACAACAGCTGCGAGCTTTGCGCACGACCCCCTCTTGAACGAAATTGTATAAATACCGAGCGCGACTCGGAATAAAGGCAGTCACTTGAAAACACTTGCGAGTTTTACTATCTCCCTCCCTGGGCCTCTGGACTTCACGGCGCCCCCGGCCTACTGCTCTACATGGACTACTACTTGGACGTAGAACTGGAAGCTGCCAAACATCACAGCCCAGGAAGCCGACCGGGACACAGCTGCCTTACAACCAGCTGAAGGAAGTTAGGACTTCGAAGGCGGAGGACCGCAGTCGCAAGTAGAGCGAGTTACCAGTCGAGGTCGACTGGTCGTCTACATTTTGGTCCTTTGAACCGGATCCCGCCTTCGCGGTGAAAGTCCACTTCCTGTCCGATGCCAGTCAACCGATCCCCGGTTTCGACTCGATCGGGGGGCCGCCGTGAACCAGAGGAAATGGAAGAGAGCGCCGAGTCGGAGTCAGAGACATCATCGCCGTCGTTCAAGACGGCCCTTGCCGCCCACGGCGCGGATACGAGGAAAATGCTGAGTGACGTAATGGGCGACCTGAAGGATATGATGATCAATTTCCTGAAGGCCCAGACCGCCGCCATAGCCCGCACGCCGCCTTCATCGGAGAGTGAAGGTGTGGAACTCCTTAATGCAAGGAAACCAGACCAGCCGCTGACGCCGTCTACAGTGACGCCGCCTACAGTGACGCAGTCGACAGTGGCGCTGCCTACAGTGACGCCGTCGACAGTGGCGCCGCCTACAGTGACGCCTTCGAGCTCTGGCGTAGCTCGCGATACCAACAAGGCCGTAGAAACGCAGCAACCAACATGCGAAAGCATGAACACGGAGACTAGCAACGTCACCGGAGAATGGGTAAATCAGCAGACGTCAACCCCGTTCGCAGACACGATGGCCGCAGCCTTTGTGAAAGCTATGAGGATTGGTGAATCATCCGGGATCTCCAGGACGCCGCCGAGGGAAGAGGATCGGGAGATGTCGTCGTTTATGGCGAGACAAACCACGGCAAAAGACTTGACGGCGTTCTTCGGAGACCCTCTTGAATGGCGAAACTTCAAGGTCCAGTTCGACGAATCCACGAAGTTATGCAAGCTGTCAAATGCCGAGAACGTCATCCGACTTCGAAGCGCCTTGAGCGGACGAGCCAGAGCGACAGTATGCGACATGCTGATGAACGCTGAGAACGTTCCGCAAATCATGACTGTGCTCAAAAAGAACTTTGGCCACCCAGAGATAGTCATCCGAAGACTATTAACACGAATGAAGAGCCTCCCGAAGCTTCCTGACTCGAACGTGACCACGGTCCTGGACTACGCCGGCGACGTGAGGAATATCGTCGCCAACCTCGAGCTCTACGATCCAAAGCGTCCTTCAGCACAATCACTACTCACGGAGATGGAACGGAAACTCCCTGACGTCATCCTATGGACGTGGGTGTCATCGTGGAAACGAAGAGAAAAGGCGACGCCTAAGGACTTCTCGCTCTTCCTCGAAGACCTCACCGATACGGTGCCATACACAGGATGGGTACGCGAGGAGCGACCGCCCGCGAGGAGTGAGAAGAGGATGCCGAGACGGGAACAAGTGCTTAATACGGACAAAGCGCCGAGTCAGGAGTCGGAGACAGGAGGCCGACAGCGCGAGGAGCGCGCGGTGCATTCGGTCACCGCGGCTCAAGAAGATTCTGCATCCGGTGATGTGGATGCTGCGGCCAGGAGGCCGACAACGCGAGGAGCGCGCGGTGCATTCGGTCACCTCGGCTCAAGAAGATTCAGCATCGGTGATGTGTATGCTGCGGCCAGGAGGCCGACAACAGGCACGCGGTCAACTCACGAAGACTAAGCGCCGCGCTAGGCGCCGCGCTGAAGATCCTGAGATGACATCTTTGTGGCAAGACCTGAGCCTGAGAAGAGGATCCCTAAACGGGAACAAGTGTTCAGTGCGGACAAAGTGCCTAAACGGGAACAAGTGTTCAGTGCGGACAAAGTGCCTAAACGTGAGCAAGTTGACATGGAGAAAGCTCCAGTGAGTTTTAAGTGCGCGATGTGTCGCGGGGCGCACCCAATCGAGACGTGCGCGAGTTTCATAGCTCTCGATCTGGACGACAGACGAGACTTTGTGCGTGAAAACAATTTGTGTTATCTGTGTTTGGACGCCCGCTGCCGTGTGTCAAGATGTCGTGCGTCGAAGTGTGATGTAGAGGGATGCCAGCGAAGGCGTCACCGAGTGCTACACACACCACGGTCTTCAAATGCGGCAGGCGATTCAAAAGTGTTTCACGTGTCGCAAGGGGAGGGCGTCGTCGCCCTCAAAGTGTTGCCAGTGATAATCAGTGGACCGAAAGGGTCAGTCAGCACCTATGCCCTCTTGGATGAAGCCTCGACTGTGACGCTGGTGGAGCAGGATGTAGCGATCGCAATCGGAGCGCGCGGCCCGCGCGCCGGTATCAACATAACTGGTGCGGGAGGAACAAGGGCAAGTGATGCCGCTTCACGGCGAGTGAAACTATCAATGCGTGGTGAGACCGGCACGTTTAAAGCAACAGCGTACACTGTAAAAACTCTGGACTTGCCTACGCAGCTTCTACGAAAGAACAATTTTGAAAATAATTTGGCTGCCAGTGCGCGAGTGAAGCCCCAAATACTAATAGGGCTGGACAATGCAGACTTAATAGTGCCCCGAGGAATTGCGCGATTCCAGTGTGACGGCATGATTATTAGTGATACGCCGCTGGGCCGTGTGGTGTTCGGCGCGGGCACTCGACCGAGAGACAGCAATGAAGCTGAAGCGAGTGTGGTTACCGCGAACACGACCTGGAAACACGAGCGGTCATGCTGAATGAAGGAAGAACATCCCGCGATCATGCACTGGAAGAACTGGTGAGGTACAACTTCAGTCTCGAGTCCGCCGAGATCGAGTCGTCGCCAGGCATCAACGCGGATGACAAAAGAGCGCTCGGGATTACCAGCACAATGATAAAACAGATACCTACCTGGAGGTAGGGAAACAGGCTGTTGAGAATTGACAACACCTGGACGTTCTCGGACAACAAGAAGGCCGTCAAGAAACGCCTTGAATCGCCGAGAGAGGAGATGTTGCGCAACCACCCGGCGCTGGATGTGACGTTCCGGGAACGAGAATGATGGCCGCGGCGAGCGCCCTGATATTCTATCTTCTGATAGCGTTACTAATATCGTGGGTGCCGGCCGCGAAAGCGCAACCATCGCGGAAAGCGGGCATCAGGCGAAAGGCAATCCGGTCGAGTTGTCACAGACCGAGATGGTGCAGCAAAGCACGAGATGTTTGGGGTGAGACGTACCCCGAGTAGTGCCCAGTAGTGAGGAACCAGTGGTGGACGCGCAGAGATACCCGTGAGTGGCGCTCGCGATCCAAAAGGAAGATATGTGGACTACTTCAACATTGGAGGAAACAGCTTGTTGAAGGACGTCGCGACCCTCCTCAGCTCAGGAGGGCTTGAGTCGACCGGTGGAGCCTTCAGCAACGGAGAGATGCTGAGTCCGATCGGGAGTACAGATCGGGCTTAGTCACACATCATCATCAGGAAGCAGCCACTACAGAAGCATTCTCCGCGTGCACTAAGATCCGCATGTGGATATGTCATGTTCCGATAATGGCGATGGATCAGTGCACCGACTGGCCTACGAAGAGACGACATCTGAGTGAAGAAATGGACATGCAAAGTTGTGAGCAGAAAGCACGTGCAGAAACAAAACGAGTTAAGAGTTCTGTTGGGTAGATAACTGCGCGATGCCGCGATTCTGTAGCAACAAAAGGAATGAAGAGGTCGCGCTGCATCTCTTCAGATGCGCCTCTGTGATTGCATGTTATGCCAAGGCGTATTGGAACACAGAGCTGGTACCGTATTGTGTGATAAACAATGGAGAGTGGCCCGCTGAAGCCGCTCTCAGTACCACGTCTCGAGTAACAGACAGCCCTACTCGTCATGTAATTGGCGGCGAGTATAAAAATAAGGAATAAACAACCAGGGTGATGATTGCCACACCAAGAGTGGACGGATCCAAATACGGTGATGCGTTGATTATGCAATAATCCCCGGAACTGTTCGACATTCGTGATGAACTGGCTAGAGGTTGATGAGACAGCTGGCACGAGTGGGTGGCGCTGGGTGCCCACAAGAATGAACCCAGCGAACGTTGGGACGCGCGACGTCCAGCCGCCCGACATGTCGACGGGCGGAATGGTGACGAGGCCCGGGATTATTCCTCTCTAGGCCAGAGAGCGAATGGCTTCAAGAAAAGAGGACTGTCGCACCTCCTGACAAATCATTGGAGTCCAGCCACCGCGTTATCGGCAGATAACGACAGCAGTTAACGACAGCAGTTAACGCGGTTCTCATCAGGGACAAACATCTGCAGTATGGTGAATCGCCGCCGCCGCCCACAACGTGAAGTGGAGCTGGCGGGGCGCGAACCCGCGTGAAGGCGGGCGACTGTTTGAAAATAATCATCGATACCGACGGGCATGATCGCGCCTTTTCTAGAGGCGCGCTTTCGGTGATGAACGGGACATCCTGAGAAGGGGGAGACCCACCCCCGCCCGGTGGGCGCCTGCGTGGACTTACGCTGAAGACAGAGCGACGTCTCGAGCCCTGCATCACTTTGCGTGGGACTTTGTCAAGCTGTCAAACGTCTGAAATAGTGACAGAGCAAGCATGCACACCACCACAAGGATCCGGCCATAACGGCCCTGAGAATGATGGCCGCACGGCGCGAGCGCCCTGATATTCTATCTTCTGATAGCGTTACTAATATCGTGGGTGCCGGCCGCGAGAAAGCGCAACCATCGCGGAAAGCGGGCATCAGGCGAAAGGCAATCCGGTTGAGTTGTCACAGACCGAGAATAATGGCCGCACGGCGCGAGCACCCTGATATTCTATCTTCTGATGGCGTTACTAATATTGTGGGTGCCGGCCGCGTGAGAAACACAGCCACCGCGGAATTAAGCCGCGAAGTTGGCCAACTGCAATACGCGGTGATGAGAAAGATAATTTTATCGCCGCGCCGATTCAACAACAACACATGACAGATGCATTCTTGCGTATATGAGTACGAGAATACTTTACTCTATACGGACACGACTCCGAGGACGAGTGCCACGAGCCATCCAGCAGCCGACCGAGAGGTTCTCGTGGTCCGGATCAGGACGAGAACTTCACTTCACAGTCGGCCGAGAAGCTGGCTGAGCTCAACACGGGGACGAGTGACATGAGCCATCCCAGCAGCCGACGAGCAGGTTCGCGTGGTCCAGATCAAGACATCAACAGGGACCTACACGCGGCCGGCGGCTAAGCTGGCAGTCTTCAACACCGAACGAGTCAAGACGTCCGACGAAGAGTACAGCGGAGACTGCACTGGGGGAGTGTTACGGACGGCTGATGACTAATAAAACATTAATAAAATACTGATAAAGCACTGATAAAATATTTAGCTTCATTTGCTCTTGTTTAGCTTCATTTAACTCTGTTTAGCTTCATTTGACCTTATTTAGTTTCATATACATCTGTTACGTCAATATTGTTTATAATGTTATTTATTATTATATTCTCCGATGTAAATATTATGACATTCCGCGAGGTGCATTGCGATTTCGAAATTGGTGTTTCGGCTCTCTCACTGGCAAAAGAGTGAGAAAGCCGACACGCCCCCCTCGGCGATAATTAGTATGAAATAAGTAGAGCTGTCCCGCTTTTGCGGACAGCCACGCCACTCATCTAGACTCTCGCGAAAGACAAGACTCTCGCGAAAGACAAGACTCCCGCGAAAGACAAGACAACAGCTGCGAGCTTTGCGCACGACCCCCTCTTGAACGAAATTGTATAAATACCGAGCGCGACTCGGAATAAAGGCAGTCACTTGAAAACACTTGCGAGTTTTACTATCTCCCTCCCTGGGCCTCTGGACTTCACGGCGCCCCCGGCCTACTGCTCTACACGGACTACTACTTGGACGTAGAACTGGAAGCTGCCAAACATCACAGCCCAGGAAGCCGACCGGGACACAGCTGCCTTACAACCAGCTGAAGGAAGTTAGGACTTCGAAGGCGGAGGACCGCAGTCGCAAGTAAAGCGAGTTACCAGTCGAGGTCGACTGGTCGTCTACAGTAGATTTAAAGACAATAATTTGATGGGTGTTTGTGGCAAATAAAAGTATTAAAATTATCAAAAACCGGTTTTTTTAAATTATAAATTCATACATATTAAAAAGTCTTTAACATCAGTAATTAATATTGTAGCTAGATTCGAAAACACAAAAGTTAAAAACCACTTACAATTAAATAAATTTCCGGCAAAATTCTTGTGATAACAGTTGTTGAAGCATTTTTGGTTAATAATAAGGATTTAACAGTTAAATGATATCTGAAGAAAGGGTTTTATCGATAATTATTTATCGAAAAAATGATAGAAAAATGGTTTTTGTCCTCTGATTTTGGCAATTACAGTCCATGGGCGGGCGCTGGGCGGTTCCTTTTCAGCATTTTTTTTACTAAAGGCGTTCGATCCTCCATCTAATATTATTAAATTATACAACGCTTGTTCGCATATATTACGTTTTCAATCAGTTTTAGACTAGCATTGATTACACGGCGGTCCCAATAAAAATTTGCTAACTTCCTTGCCGACAAATAAGAGTCAATAAAAATGTAAATATTGGCGTTAGATTTTTTATATAATAGCCGGAAGATAGGGGTTAAAATGTTTGGAGGATGATTAATTTTTTTTACGTAGAATACGTTTTGAGCAAATACTAAAATAAGGAAAGTATTAAAGAAATTCTGTCATTCATTTTGTTCATTTTGAAATTGCATCAAATACCTCTTACTTTAATATATACTAGAAATGTTTAATTTCAAGAACAACATTTAAATTTATGACTGCTCATACTTTTTTCTTCTAATATTTCTTCCATATCTGGAGCATATGTTATCACAGATTGCCACACAGTTCTATCAGTTGCCGTTGTCTATGCCATGACATCTGTGCACCCGATGTTCCACTTGAGAACATATATGATTCCCGACAATCTCCAGGGTAAAAGACCGAGGACTCGAAGAGACGAAAGCTGTGTTATCTGAGGCATATTTTTCGATCTTTTTTCAAGAATATCAATTGATAAGCCTGATGTTTCCGAGGCCTGTACTATTTGGTCCTAAGGAGCGAGTCAACCCAACCCAACCAGTAAAATGCAGTTAGCATACTCAATGACCCATTCAACTTTTCGTCTGCGCTTTATTTTGTGCCAAATCTAATCGCGTTTAGAATATGCTTGTGTCGTTGTACTCTCAATTGCAGGATAAATTTAAATTATAACATGTAATATATGTGATAAAAATATGTTTTTTTATATAATATATCGCTGTAAGAACATTAACGAATACACACATATATATTTATATATTACTTTTAAATTAAAATAATAACATTTTTTTTAGTTATAAAATAGGTTTATTTTATAATATTTAATAGTAAGCATTAAAATTATGCATTAATTGTTTAAAAAAATACAACACATTTTAAACAATCAATTTGTTCGGTTGTTTATAAATATTTGAAAATAATTCTTATTTCAAATTCACATAAAACAAATGAATTAGTATAACCGCCATGATGTGTCGGGACGTGTCAATAAATTTAGTTAGTGTTTGTAATTTAATAATTGGATTAAAAATTCTAGTTTTTATGTTTGTGCGGTGAAATTTTACAAGAGTTATTAGTTTTTACTGAACTAGCATAAAAGTGAATCATGTATTTTATTTAAATGTGTCATTATAAACGATGCTGTTCAAGTAAGTAATAGATATTTGAATATCATTTTTAGGTTATAATTTTATTTCTGTATATTTATTATTCCAGTCTACTTCTTTAAGTATCTGAATATTTAAGTAAAAATGTCTGTCTGTATTTGCAGAGCTTGCGTTTTTTATGAAAGAAACTCAAATATTTTGATTCAGAAAATTTGAAAGAAAATGCCGATCCGTAAGGAAACCTCTTGTGTGCTTCTTTATATTAATAATACTGTTATTTGGTTTGCAGCATCATTTTGTAGATCGTTCTTCACTGCACTTTATCTTCTGCAGTCTTCTTCAGCTCATCTATGAGGCGCAGTTCATGTCCTCTATCCTTTATGTCATGAAAGTAATTGCCATGGGGCACAATGTTCTCGATCCGTTAGGCTTACCTCTTTCAGGGGATTTTTATTAGATGTCTTTCTTCTTTGATTATATTGAAATCCTTATCATTCATGATATCGTATCTCCAGGTTTTTTTTCTGTAATACGACATCGCAAAGAATTAAAAAAAATTCAATCATTTTCTATTGAACGCCATTACTCACAGCCAAAGATTTAGATAAAGTGATATGCCCTATAATTTGAAGATGAGAAGTATAAATGGAGTATTCCGTAATTTCAATATAAATATTTGCTGTAATCAAATTTCTTACGGATACAAAATAAGGGGTTATTCCTTTTTTGCACATAAGAGGCTTTTTCGCGGCACCAAAAATATACTTTTTCAGAAATAATATTGCTAGATATATACTCGTAAAATAAACAATTGCGTACTTTGTGAATCATTATTATTCAACATCAATGTCCTTGCTTGAATCATTGGCCGTTTTATTTCGTATTTTTTAGCATATTATATTTTTTGCCAAGCATTGAAGCAATGAATATTATGATAATAGGAAATCATTTTTGGCCCACCGCAAATTTTTTGATTTTCGTATACGTGGGGTCCGACCCTTGCTCCGGAAGTCGATTTGCCTCCCAGGTAGGCTTGTTAACTCTTTGATCTATTTCGTATTGGATATGATTATAATTCTACATAAATTATATTTCTTTTGCCGCAGATTTACAATAACCCAATCATGGACCCCTTTCGGCAAACAATCCTTTAATAATATTTCTTTATTGATGCAAGTTTAACCCTATGCTGCGCTTAAATGATTTAGAAAACGTATATATTTCATATTTTTCTTAGTTCTACTCCTTTAAGATTTTTCATATTATCTTTTATCTGTTAACAAAATAAATATTGTGACGTGTATTTTCTTTTTTTCGAACCACATTCGCTCTACGAGTAAATATCTAACAAATAACGCCAGTGATCAGGATTTTCAGGTCGTATTTTATTTAAAAAAATAATCTTACACTACTATTATAACGACGGATATTTTTAAGTGTGGCTTAGCATTGCTAGTAGAGCGTCAATCTGCTGATTTTTTTTTCGTTTGAGTAAAACCTAATTTTCGGTCAAACTTATTTATCATAACAATGGCCTGAATATTGTTGCTGATGATGATAAGATTAAATAAACGGTTATTGTAATATGAAAATGGTCATGTAAGTTTAGGTTAGATTATTAGAGCCGGCGGGTATAGCACAATGGTCAAAGCGTTTGCTTTGCAAGCTAAAGGTAGTGGATTCGATCCCCGACGGATATTAAAAAAAAATCTAATCTATTTCTGAGCTCTAAAATACCCCCAGTTGTATGAATTTGATCTCTCACCCGTAAAATGCCAGTCATAGCCCATTAATCAAAATTGGTGGTAGACGAATGTCGTCCCGTGAAGACTTGAAAATTCGTAGTAAATTCCTATAATAATTAAGGATGATGCGTGAATCTCGGGCTGTAGTCTATGACGTTGGCGGATGGACACTCCACATGCAGCGCTTCGCCATATGCGGCATGGTAAGCGTCATAGATTTCCACAGGAGAGACTTCAGAATTCCTGTCACCATCTGTTGGTATTCTGCTGTCTGTGTTAACATAAAGAAAAATGTTAAGTTAGATAAAGTGAGTAAAGATTAAATATTTATTTGACACTATTGTGAAAACTGAATATTACTTCAATGCACGAGTATGTTTTATAACTTTAACATCGAAAGAGCCAATCTCAGTAATCAATCTCAATCCTCGTGTTCGCTACACGATTGAGTTTAGGGTTAACATGTTTTTTTATGGCCGAACCCACTTAGCAGAACACACGCCCTGCCTTTTGCTGATTCCGACACGGGATATTGCGGTCAAATCGGCGAATGTTTACACAGGAGAGCAGCCGCCGACGTGTTTCGTGAAACGATTGAGGAAGATGAATGAAAATACACGCTTTTTTACGACTCCCGCAACACCAAAAAATATGTTTATCGACGATTCATCATCTATTCTATTGATTTAAAACCGTTTAACAATTTGGCCGCTCTTCCGTTGATTATTCGGTTATTTAAAAAAATCTTTGAATATCACCGCGATTAAATTGATAATTGGGTGTGCAAATAAATGAATGAATTATTGATGCGTTTTTTTTGCTCTGAATCACAAACTTTAATTAAGTTAGCTGGTTGTTAATGCACAGGAAAACTTATGCATTAAAACACATTTATGAAAACTAGTTTGACTTTTACTTTTGACTTAAATTTCTTCACATATCGGGATCATATTGTCATCACAAATTACCGCCACTCATTTTAGGACACAATTTAATCGTCTTGATGTATATAGTATACCTAACGGAAAAAAATCTACTACCCAAAGTTTCGAACATATCTATTTTAATTTTTTCATTGAAACTTATTATCAATGTTTCCGCACCATATAGTGCAATGCACAAAAGTGTACAAACTTTTCTCGTACAAAAAAATAGTAAGAATTATTATTACTTAAATATACATATACTAAACATAAAATTCTTTTTTCAACGCGTCAATCCAAGCACAAAAATAACGGCAGAAGCGGGATGCGAACCGCGGACCTTGGAAACCAACTATGCCCAGGTATTCATACCGCTCGGCGAATCACGCCATTGCTATGCCCAGACTGACCTGCGATGAAACTAGTATTTATATCATTGTTATTATCGTACGACAGATGTCGCCATAGTATATATTCAAAGTATGTATATTTTTATTATTATTCTATCAGTATTCATTTATTCACAAGCTTAATATTATTACTTTCCGGCAGTCTATTTATTTTAGTAAGTACCACTCGGGTCTCGAACCAAACTATAGACTGAATGATTGAAAATTCTTTTTTCGTTATTTTTGTGCTTGGATTGACGCGTTGAAAAAAGAATTTTATGTTTAGTATATGTATATTTAAGTAATAATAATATTGTAATATAGTCAATGATCTATAAAAGTAGATTAGAATATTGAAATAATAAAATAATATTCTAATAAAAATTTAAAAATTAAGTAAGAATTAAAAAAAAAAAAAAAGTTTTGTTGTGGAGCTTTCTTATGACACTATAATGGTTTATAAGAGGACACAACAAATTAATAAAAAAACAATAAAAATAATTGAATAGGTATCGTGTAAATAGGTATATACAGCTTGTGTCGGTATTTATTAATAAGTATTTTTTTTAAATACATAAATACTGGAAATCAATAAGGCTATAAATGCTACAATAAAGTATAAAAAAAAAACTCTTAACATGCCTGTCATAGTATACTATTCCTAGTTAGCAGGTAGTTCCTTTTAATGGAAATTTTTTAGTAATTTGTAAACCGTGCGTGTAAGCATGTTGCTATTTTTCTGTTAGATGATGAACATTCTACAAACAAAACTTTTTCAACAATGGTAGGCAACTTCTACCAATGTGATTTTTTCAATACTATTTAACGGTATTCTACGGGTCTGTCGAACACAATCAAATTATTTGTAAAATTAAATTCTAATATAAAAATACCACAAGGCGGATTTAACTAAATGTGCTCTTGTCGTGCCTCAATGTTACACTTTGGACAAAACGAATATAATTTTTAGCAGAAATTTGTAATAATTCATACTATATTGCAACAAAAGACATATTTTTTACCATATCCGTTACATATTTGGAACGAAAATTCAACGAAAATTTCCTGCCATTCAATTTTGTCAGTGGCAATTGTCCGTGCATTATCAGAAGATATATCTTATCTCCAAATGTTCACCTGGGAACATATACAAAGAAAAAAAAAGGCTTAAAATTCAAAAACAAATTAATATTCACTTAACCCCTTTTTGAGTTCTGGTATGCATATGTCCGCGCTAAGGTAAAAATTAAGTTTTGAGGCATATGGCCGACGACGATTAAAACCGTGATTTCGCAAACCGCAACAAGACGAATGGCGGCGTATTTTCCTAACCCGGCTTATAATATATTTGTTCAGCATCCTGACTGGAATTAATTGGCGATGAATCTATTACTTACTTCTCGTGCGACCACAACTATAGAACGAACTTTTTATGTTGTGTAAACACACACGGGAGAATACTGCCAGATAGTGATGAAGATATCTTATATATTGTATATAATAACAATTTGTTTAAAGATTTGAAAGATTTTTCAAAATTATCCACTTACAATACAGCCTATTTTTGCCATGAGACTTTTGCGATTTCTCATAGAGGTACAAAACTTAACTTTTTTATAAAATATATAATAAAATACGTATCAGTGTTTAAATGTATAAAAATTGTCATTTTTGCTTGGGATCGAACCCACAGATCCTAGCATAACAGTTGAAAGAATTAATCTCTCGACAATGCCACAAACAAATAAATAAACCTTCCAATTTACATTGTGAATGACACTACGTCAGGTAAGCTATTGCAGGAATTCGCAACCTCAATAGGTCAAACTATTAATATTGATACAAGCTTTATGATTTCTATCTTTTGTTTCGTATGAATTAATTGATGATTTACAGTGGTTAAAACCAATGTTTGTTGTATCAATATTTCTTCTGAAAGATATCCGTTCTGAAAATTTCACGAGGAGGAAACGTGCATTATAAATTCGTGTCTTCAATTTTGAAAAATGTTTAATAGAGGAAGGAGGCCTGTGAATTAAATAGATTTTTTTTTAGATATATCTACTTTTAGTTGGAGGATTTTAAGGTTGTAAAATTTATAAGGATATCAAAATTACCAAATTATCTTACGTTTTCAGTTTTATTTTTATTTCTTTGCTATTTTTAAAAATAAATTGCTAGACAGCACAACTACCATAATCAACACTTGCCATCATATTAACTTCGCTTAAGAGTAGCAGTATTAAGAATCTTTAGTACCCCCAGATACTCTTATTTCAAGTATAAGAAGTCTTCTTCTTCGTAGTAGTATCAATCCGGTGGATTGGTTTGCAGCAACAAAATCTTGTATCTCGATCTCCACTCCTCTCGATCCTCCGCAGTCCTCTTCAGCCCAGCATAAGAGCTACAACTTATGTACTCGAACACTTGCTGCAAATACTCCCGTCTAGGGCGCCCTACAGAACTTAAATATGAAGCAATTATACGTTACGTTATTTTGCAGTCAATGCTTTACTAGTTGCTGGTATTGGGAAATAAAGTTATAATGCTTATTCCAATGATTTCATAATGCTGTTATATAAATATAAACTTCAAGTAAATTTGTATGATTTTTGATTCCCATAGAATGAAGAACGATTTTTAAAAAATTTCTTATCTTAAATTACAATCGAATTAACATATTTTTAGCATCTCGAGCGTCCAGTTTTATAATTGTCAATTTCAAAAAGTGGCGACTTAATTTTTGCATACCACGCGAAGATCTACAGCCATTCTAGCGCAGATATATCAGCATAACATTTGACTCACCGAAAATTCTTTATAATTTTCAAAACGCCCGCCGTATTTTCTGTGAAATCGGTCCGATTGCGGCGTCTTTCTGTGTATAGTGGTTGTATGGGATGGTATAGAAAGACATCGCGGGCGGGCCTGGCAAAAAGTTTGCCAGGCGTTTGAGGCCTCGAACGCCTGGGCGGCCGACCGGCCCGGGGCGGCGATACATAATTGAGAGGTCAGCTATGCCACTGCCCGTAACGTAAGAGGTTGCCGCCGAGAAACCTCCTAGCGTGGGGTAGCCTAATCCATCGCTGAACATGTTGATTTTTATTACCGCGACAAATCAATTTAACGAGAATCCAAATGTGTTTTTTTTTTATTGAAATCATCTCATCAACAATCATGTTTGATTTTTTTGTATGTCCCGTCGATGTTTAGTGTTTCTGATCATTTGTTATCATCTATTCTGATTAAAATTAACGTGTTTTATTGCTTTGTTTTTGATACTCTAGTGAGTAATATTTCTTTTTATGAATTTAGGACTATTAATCATGATTTGATTATTTCTATTAAATACCTCTTAATACATGTACATCTCACACATTGATTTCTGTATTTTATTGCTACTCGTAAAATATTTAAGCGAATTACAAACCACGAGAAAACCTTTGCTTATCATGGATTTCTTAATATTTTTTAGTAACCATTTCATTTTATTATCGTTTTATTGCATACATTCTTTTATAAAAGCACGCATCGAAGATTTATTCGTAACTAAACACTAAACGTATACTTTACAGTGTATATCACTTGAATTTATTTAATATTTGTATTTAATGTTAGATGATCATGAGGTTACCTACCCAATGGATTCAGTAACTCTCGCCAGTTCCTCAGAATGGCTTAGTGAAATATTGTAAAGTGCTGATTTGCAGTAATTAGTTTATAGCGAGATTTTTGCGTAACGCTTATTAGAAAGGGAAACGGAAAGATATTCTCATACAACTAATTTTGATTACAAGACAACGACATGAATAAATTTGACAGAAGAGGAAACCACTGGTGTTCTTTTTCTTCGTAGTATCAATCCGGTGGATTAGTTTGACACAACATAATATTGCCTCTCGATCTACACTTTTCTCGATCCTCTGTAACCCTCTTCAGCTCAGCATAAGAGCTAAAACTCATGTCCTAGAACACTTGCTGCAAATACTCCTGTCTAGGGCGCCCTCTGCAGTTTCTACCCTCCGTCAGAAGACCATCGTGGCGTATAATGTGAACGATCCATCGGGCTCGCCTCTCAGAGATGGTTCTTACTAGGTGCCTATCTTCTTTGATTATGCTGAGATATTAAAGTGTTGCTTCTCAGCATAGTGAGATTATGTTGATAACCAAGGTGTTATAACATAGTATTATTATTAAAAAAGTGTTTTTATTTTCAGCTTTGTTGTTAATCGAATCTGTGATTTATTGAATAATGTGAATCTTGCAAGCGAATTACTTTTTAACCAAATGACTGAAAATAAAAATATATGCTTACATCACGTGAACTCAGCAAAAAACTACATTGTTCACTTATTATACGATCATCGGCGGCCTTATAAAATAAAATATTACAAAATTATAAAGGTTAAAATTAATTTAAAAATAATGAAACATTTCGATCGATGACTGTAGCCGTCACCCTAACCTTGTTATCTAAAACAAGAAGAAAACGCCCACCAAACGAGCCGCCTAATCTCCTGCTCAATTTACACCAAGACGAGAGGACGTAACCCAACGGAGGGTCCGCTCCCTTTAGTGGGAGGTCCCCACACACACTAGCACCCTCTATATCTCTCCCTCCCTTCCTCGCTTTGGCGGCTCAGGTATTCCATAATGCGCTGTTCTCATCCTTGTCTCTTTTTATTTAAGGGATGCCATGTTTGAGATCTCTCTTTCCGTTTTTGGCATTCTATCTTGTCTATAGCATGTATATAGTATGGATATATTTAGCGGTATCTTTGTAGCTTTACATTTTTATTTACAATATATTTTTACTTTAAATAATGTAGCATGTGAGTAGTTTGATTTTTTAAGACGATTCGGAAGAATCCTATCTTCAGATTTACTCATACATATTTAACCCTTTCGTTACGGCTGGGTGGAATACAAATTATATTGTCAATACGCCGTGAATTTTTCAAACCATTTTTTTTGCTTAAAACTAGTATTTGAAGGATAAATGTACTTATTTGTTATTGTATCCTTTAGCTATCAGATGATACATATTTATCATACGTTCATTATGTAACTCCATACATGTGGTTGCATTGACACATGTGGTTTACAGAAAAATCGCTCCTGTGACGAAATCTTACGATATTTATTTACATAGGGGAGGCGGAAAGGGTTTGACCTGCTCCTCATCCTGCCCTCACGCGACGGATTAACACCTTTTGAGAGAGAGGATGACGTTAATCTATATATAAGTAGTCTGGCAACTCATACCTTTTAGTAAAGTTTTGTATAAAAAAGTATGCTCAAAACTCCACAAGTCCGCGGATAGTATGTTGGTCACCCTTTCACTACAGTAATATTAATTAATCCTCATAGACGATCTTTTTATTTTTGGCGGCAGGTTGTCAGATTGTTTTTTTTCTTTTTTCGCAGTCTGGCGTAGGCGTTGTTTGAAATGGGCGGTAAATGTTTGATGGCGGCGCTCGATCGCCGCTCCGGAGTTCGCGGCTTGAATTCGAAATGGCCCATTTCCAACATGGCGGCCCGAATGATGTCGTCGTTTTACATTGTTTCGTTGACACAAGATGGACAGCCGCGCGGCTTAAATACCTCAGAGTGACCTACTGATATATTTTAATGTCTTATTTTGTTTAAAAAGCCGGTAACACAAGCTATAACATACCTGCCGGCAGGTATGGCTCAGTGGTAAAGCGTTTGATTACCATACAAAAGATCGTCAGTTAGATTCATAATGAAGTTTAAAAAAAATGTGTTTTAATAAATTTAAAGCTCTATAAGTACCTTTATTAATTAAAAATCATATGACTGCACATAACTAAAATCTACTATTTTTTATATATATAAGTAATAAACACGTCACGAACAATGAGGTTCTCAGGGTAATCAAGAAAGATAGGCACCTAATAAAAACCATCTCAGAGAGGCGAGCGATGGATCTGTCACATCATGCGCCACGATGGTCTTCTTCACGACATTGTGGATGGGATGGTTGAGGGTAGAAACTGTAGAGGGCGCCCTAGACAAGAGTATTTGCAGCAAGTGTTCGAGGACATGAGTTGTGGCTCTTATGCTGAGCTGAAGAGGGTTGCGGAGGACCGAGAGAAATGCAAGATTCTGTTGCTGCAAACCCATCCACCGGATTGATACTACGAAGAAGAATATAACGTTGAATTTAATGTAAATAATTCAATTGGTGTTACCTGTAAACTTAACACCTCTATTTCTTGAAACTATACTCTTCTTAAAATATTATTGACGTCAATTCTCCGTCAAAGTATTACAATTTGACTTATTTTCAATGAAAATAGATAAGAAGTAAGTGTACGTGCTTAGAATGTTTACTTAACTGTATTGGATTTTTCTTGAAAAAATAATATATGCTGATTTTTCGTTTTCCTCATTACCCAATTATTCTTATTACTCTCCTTAGATTTTTGTTACTGTGTTAAGTATTTGAAATAAATGATGTCTCAATAGATCGTCTCTAGCATTTAAGTAATTGTTGGTATAAGCAATCCAATAATTATTTGTTATGAGTCAAAACGATACCATAAAATTGCATATCTTAAATGTTTCAGCTCAATAATAGGTTGGTCTTATAACAAGTAGTACGATCTATGAAAAGTATATGCTTTAAACGTCAGGTGCATTTATTGATGTAAAAACATTTTGCAAAAAAACATACGGTTAACTTTGTTTTTATGGTAGGTGGAAGAATTTATAGTTGCACTAAATAAAATAAATAATACAGAACTTAAAAGTTTACTAATAATATAACTATAAATGTTTGATTTCAATACTATATTATTAAAAATCTACTTACTTCCATTTTTTTATTAGAGGTTACGAAAGCTGATATACTTTTTGATTGAATAAGTTATCAATCAAAAATACAATTATTATAAATAAATAAAAAATTGAGTATTAAAACAGAAAGAAAACTACCAGTCATGAATAATTATATTCATGCAATTAATTTCCTTCTTTAACGTAAAGCGTAATAAAAAACAAATATTAGACTATTAAGGATAATGTTTCAAAATAAAATACTCGTACTTGCAATGCAAATAATACATTAACAGGATGATAATATTTTAAAGTGCCCTTTCGAAATGAAAATGTTTATTTATATGCCAAATATATTTGCCCGCGTTATGGTATGCCTCGATTTTCATTCACAGTCAAGTTTTTAGGAAAATCTTCCCTAAGTCTTGCTTGGACTTGAAACGCCAAGTTGAAACGGGAAAAATAAATAAATGTCGGTATATTGTGTGGATTTCTAAGATAAATATTATTCCGTATGATTAATTCTTAACTGTTGTATATTTAAATGACGACGTATATTTATTTTAAAGCAGATCATTTCAATAGGTTACCCTTTACCTTATTTGAGATACGATGACGTAGATGGTTTTCTTTGCACTTGAGGAACATTATAACGATTGACTTAACTAATTTTCCAATGAGGTTCCCGAGATGTCATGCTTGTTTAAGTAATGGTAATTCCCATACATCACTAAATGAGTTTAATAAAGAATAATCTTCTTCACCATAAAATGAATGCGTTATAAGCCGTTTATGTAAGAAGATGATTTTTAAATGTTTTCAAATAAATATCATGAATTTATGATAAAAAATTTTGTACTCATGCATAGTAACAAAGATGTTTTGAAGAATATAGCCATTAAATTTCTCATTTGATTAGGCCTACACCTATAAGTCAGCTTCAGATCTATGTATTATTTTTCATAGCTTTTCATACATTAAGAACTTGTCTTAATAAATCTTTTCAACAAAAAAAAGTCTCAGATTTTCTTTTAACACTACACGTTGTCTTTTGTATTGTCCCCTTGAAATCTTCCTCCGCATTCCTACCGCAACAACAATGACGTAATAGAGTTTCTTACCACATACTTTGTCCACCAATATCCTCTTTTGATGCTTTTCTTTATGTGTTTCTATACATTACATATTTATTAATATTTTGTATTAAACACAAAAAATCTTTAAAAAAAACATTGTCAAAATTTTTAAGCTGTGAGACAATTTGTTGAAATAGAAGTAAGTTTTTGTGGAACACAAAAAGTAAATGTTTCAAATCCAGACCGAATTGAAAATCAAGCAATGCTGATAAATGTTTGGGGATAATGTATGGAGATACATTCGTTAAGGTAACCAACTTAACACCGGTATGCAGAGTTAATCCTTAAAATAACCAACTTATAAAAAAAAAGTGTGTAAAATTCAGCCCTCCACTCACCTCAAATCTTAAGAAACATCTCTGCATGCAGGTGTAACTCTAGCAAGTGACATATTTCGTCTCACAAAAGTAGTCCAATACTTTACGAAATAAGACTTCTTGGATTCAAAAACGCGGCCTATGACTAAATAACAGTAAATATGCTGAAATATTTGATGCGGACTTCGCATTCCGTTAAATAACCTTGGTGAGAAAGTGCCTCGAATTCTTCTGCGGTGTCAAAGATTGAAAGTTGGGCACATTGCGTATCGATGAATCGATCTGATGGTGATTCAGGTGCGAGAGATGTCGGGAGATTGGACGAAGGACCACTGACTCATCATTAGGATGGTGATGGATTCCGAAGAATGCGGGTGCACTCGAGTTTGGTTACCTGTCGTCTTGATGTCTAGACCTGTGGGTGTGGCGGCTCCGAGAGTGTTTAGCAAGTGGTGCAATCACGGAACCCACTTATGTGGACTTACACCGCGGAGATGAGCTGTGAGGCGTTTTTCTGGTTATCACTCTTTAGTCACTTTTAGAGTGGATATTGCAAAATAATATTATTTGACATTCAGCTAGGTCAGATGGCCTTGTGGAGAAGTGACTTTCTTAATATTTCAATATTTTTCATCATCATCACAATGTCCACTCCCTTAACTGGAGTACATGGTCTTCACGAATTGCAGACACAAAACTCAGTCAGTCACCATGGTCCTCGCCTCATCCCATGTCATATCTACCTCCAGCACGTTTTTCACGAGTTTAAGCAGAAAACGCTAATCGATTTTTACCGTTCTTTTATAACAATACATTGTTTATATACGGTTTATTTATTTATCACTTGACTTCTTAAGCCAGAATCCTTCATTATTGCCTATTTTGAAAAATGTAAGCCTACTTCAATTATATTTTCTCTGTTCACAATATGTGTATTTAAACGTGCAAATTTAACATCACGCTATTAAAAAAAACAAAATTACTGTTTTTGGCCCTTATTTGAATTAAAGTCCTTATAAATGCTACTTCTTAAGACTGAAAGTGTTTTTAAAAGTATTTATTGCTTTTAAAAAAAATCAATAACTACGAGAAATCGTATATAAAAGTTGTAATTATAAAAAGTGAGTAATTACTTATATTATATGCATAAATATGATTTAAATCAAATAAGCATAAGTCATGAATTAATTATTATGTGTTTTGCTGTACTAAATAATGCGTTAACATATATTATTATTTATATCATTATTACGCTTTTTTGTTTGTTATTATTTGATTAAGTCGTCTGGTAATGCATCATTGATCCAATAATAGTACCGCTGTGTACAGCCTGAAGAATTAATATACATAGTCATGGAACACTCTAGCAGAGCTGAATTTCAGTATGTGATGGATTCCTGAAGTATGCGCCGTGGAATGTGATATTGTAAATATTTACCATTCGAGTGTGCATCATCCTGAATATGTACTGGATATCACTCATGGAACTCACATAAAGAATTTTATTCGGTTGAATTACGTAGATAGTCTAATAATGACTATGAGTTACTGCTTATTACCCACCAGATGTGTGTTGGATGGTCGATAACTTATTTGTAGCATCGAACGCACTGCATTGCTGAGTGACTATTCATTGATTAAATCTACCTGAAATTAATTTAATAATTTACAATTTAAATTTTAAGAATTATTTTTTATTATAAACCAACAATTTATAATATTTTTGTCTCGAGTATTTTTTACTCTTCATTTACTCGTACTTTGTAGTTGTTAAGTTCGATAATACAGGGAGTAGCAAAAACAGCCGGTTTTCGTCGTTGTTTTGATTTAAAACCGTCAGCTTTTTTTGCCACTCCCTGTTTATTAGTATAAAGTATTATGCTGTTATCTGGAGAAATGTAAGAATTTTAATTAACACATTTTTTACTGTTATATCTCTCTGCTGATAAATCAAACAAAAAATTATTTTATATTTCGTTTGAATTTATCTAAGAACAGTATGAAATGAGCATGAATAATTTTCCTTCCCAAGACCAAATCGTACGTTGAATGTTATACTAATTTGGTAAGATTGGATGCTTTACTTTATTACCAAAAATATTCTTTCAAATTAAATTAAACTCGATCTTCATTTTCGTGGAGTAAACATGCTACCGGTTTACAAAAAATAGTTACAAAAATACTTAATTTTACTACTTAATTTATTTGTAAGAAGTATTTTAATTTATTAATTGTAATTCGGTTGTCTAATTAAGAACATCGCAAAAATACGATCGTATGTTTGACATTAGTTATGGAAAGCATTTTATCTCATAAAATACAACTTAAAAAACCCCACTTATATTCCTTATTATATCGGTTAACAATATTTCACAATATGATATTTATTTGAAAAAACAATATTTCATTTATTTTTATTTTTAAAAAATTAACAGTCAATGGAACGTCCTTGCAAGGTTGTGTCTTCCCCCTCTATTACGCTATAGTGACACAAACGTCTAACGACAAGCGCGCGACTACGATTTACACGGTAATGTTCGAAACCCGGGTGATACCGTAACCGCATATAAGCGATCGAGAACAACAGTTATATAATGCACAATTATTTTTAATTTAAAAGTTCTGTAATTCAAATTCAGTGTTCAAATTTTATTATAGAGACAATATACATAAAAGCCATTTAGTTTAACTGTGGTGGTGATTTATGTGTGGTGGTAAAAAGTAAGTACATATGTACTTATTTTCCTGTAATTACAATTTTAATAATAATTTATTTTTATTCTATTCATGCTTCCTAGATGGAGCATACGAGTATGTTCGTTGCAAATTGCCGCCTTAAAGATGTCAATCGTCATAGTCTTTGCCTTATTCCATGTCATCAATGTTTCTTTGAGCTTAGCCGAGTACGTTGTAAGTATAGTTCACGACAACCTTCTATGTCGGTGAGGCAACTGTATTTTATGCTCTTCTGCGGCATCCAAGGAACATATCAACAAGCAGCCAGTTTTATCTTCGTATCTTGATTGACTGTAGTACATCAACGCCTAAAATAAGTTAATCAGAAAATAAAAATAAAAGTTTGAGGCTTGCGTTCGCTTCTCGGGCTATTAGCATATCGGCTAATTATCTCGTAACAGCTGCGATGTCTCTGCAGCATCCAGCGCGTGGCAATGAACTTCAAAACACACATTATTTCTGGCGGAGATATATCTCACCACACATTATGACTCATCAGTGGCGCAATACTTGACTAGAACAGTGGTACTCTGTTTCATTACTTCTCGACATATATCTGCTCTGAATATGGAGCAAATTTATCTTTCGTATACATTTTGTAGTTATTATTAATTATCCACGAGCTGCTGTCATAACCTTTTTGTAATTTTACAGAATCATTACCACGTTCCACTTTCCTAAAGGTTCACCTTTTTACCAACTGCAGGACGATAGGCTCCTGGGTCCACTCTCTAGTCTTGTAATGCCTCACAAATTAAAGCCGTCTTATTCTTATATGTAATATAAATTAGCACATTTCCACCTTATTGTATTATAATTAGTTTATAGATCCATATCATTTTGGATTCTGAGCCATATTTGGAGTAAATATTAATAGAATTCTGTGCGGTCTTGACTGTTGAATTAAATTAAAAAGGATAACATATGTAGTTAATGAAAAAAAACTTATTTTTTTAATCCTATTTATGTGGTTTTTTTCGTATTTACACGTTTTGTGATTAAATCTAAAATTAATAAATTTTTGTTATCGTATCTTAAATGAATCACGTTGAGCAATTTTTATTCACATACGAGTACTTGAGATGTCACTTTTATAAGCTTCTTAATTTCTTCGTTTATTGAGAGTGCGTTTATACACATAAATAACTAAAAAAACTCTCATCACATTCAAAGCAAAACCGAGATCTTCAATAGTAAACTGTACTCAACGTGATTCATATTATAACTTTAAAAAAAACTCTTAAGTAAATCTATCTTGTTTGTTTTCATGCAAATAAGAATAAATTGGGTCTCTATCTCAATCAAGTGTTGAAAAATATAGATACTAAGTAAAATCACAACCGACAAACTCGTCTTACACTTACCAAACATCCATACACGGTTAATCTGTGTCGATCAAGAACTGGCAGTTCCCAAAGTTCCTTCCTTAATGCCACTGGAATGTTTTGGAATGCTCTTCCAGCGTCTGTGTTTCCTCATTCCTACAATCTGGATCTCTTGAAGAATCAGATAAATATACACTTGCAATCTCCCTTACCCAGACAAAAACGTTAAACGAAGTTCATACGGGAATTATTTTTGTAACAAGTGCTTATAAACTTATATGGCCGATATAATTAAAAAATAGTATGTCAAATATATATTTTTTGGAACATGAAGATCCGATGATATTAAAAATTTTGCCGTATCATATCATATTTATAATATTAATATTGCACAACATTGCTTTCTATTGTGCGCCTCCGTTATCGCATCACCGGACTAAGAGATGCAAATTTGGGTCAAGAATTTGTTTCGCAATGCGCCAAAAAAAAACATCACTTTCGTGATGGTCCCGTTAATAAGTTCATCGACGTCATATACTCTTTACAATTAAGCAAAAAATGTCTTGTCATACATTTAGCGAACAACGTTTTACAAACACTTAATTTGCTGTTGATTATATAGTTAGCATTCATTTTAAGATCCATTATCAATAATACTAAGCTTATGTTTTCACGTGGTAAGAAAACGTTGAGTAAGTTTCTTAAGATAAATGGTTCGTTGTTGGACAGATACTGATTGTTTGAATTTAATTGTTAAAAATATGTTTATAATAAATACATAAGGGAAAATAAAGAAGTTACTCAATGTTATTCATATTAAATCACGAAAATCTGTTAATTTCATAATAAACCATTATTTAATATTATCAGTAGGCTTTGCAATGATCTATAATCATTTATTTCTCCTTCGTAATTTTTGTACATCGTTAGAAATTAGATAATTAAATAAAAAATACATTGCCATTAATTCCTACGTATCCTTATATTCAAGCCGTAAAATGCTATAGTTTTTAGATAATTAAGTATGAAATTTTATCATAATAACTGTACAATTAAAGCATTACTACTGATATTTTTTAATTTAGTGCATATAAAACCTCTTGCCAAGTGGTAGAGCCGTGAGTTAAGGAGCTCGACTGTTATCGACCTTTAAGGTGAAGGAATCGATCCCCGTAATTCTGAAAAAAAAAATCTTAATTGTATTAATACGATAAATATAAAAGCTTTTTTTTTTTATTTTTATTTTTATGTTTATTAGAATAGATTACACTAAATTTCATGGTTTCAATATGGCATGGTATGATCATGGGACTGGGCTTAATTTTAAGTACATTTATTTATATTATATGTCGAAGATGTAGCTATTTATCTGATATTTAATTAATGAAAATTGACCAATATTCATATGGTTCATTAAATAACTTTTTTTTAAACCCAACTACTATATTAAGCAACTGAAACACGACTATCACGTGATCCTTATCCACAGCGAAATTTCTGGACGCAATGTTTTTTTGTATTTTTCTTCTCATACGTATGACAGAAGCCAATGATCACGTCTCCGGTATGTGTAAATTTAGAATTGATGTAACGTCTAATATATTTTTAACCCATAGACCGCTATAACTCTTAGCATTCCAGCCAGGAAATCGCGTGGTCCGTTTCTCTAGAGCACGTGAGAATCTTTTCCATCCCGCCTTGTATCGGCTGTATAGTTTTGGCATCATATGATAATACAACATGCCGTTTTACACGTAGCGTATTGTCCATTTTTTTGCAACACATAAATGACGTAGAAAAAATATTTTTGTAATCGTAACTGGTTATCTTAATCTATAATTTATTATATCTCTGTAATATTATGCAAAAAATGTATTCATTTTCAATATCATATACGATTTTATGACGCTTATAGTCGTGTTTAGGCCTATTATATAACATTTAATTTAAAAAAAACTTCATGTAACTCAACACATTTATTGTTATTTAATGGCGATTAAATTCATATTTTTTACAGTGAATTGTTATTTTACATACTCGTATTCGATAATCGTTGTTTAATGTTTTTATACAGATTTAATTTGGCGTCTCTCAGAATTGTATTTACATTCTTAATATAAACTTGACGTTATTTTTTTGATTTTGAAGGTATACATTCTATGTGTTATATTTCGATGCGTCGGAATATTAACCTTATTTAGTTAAGAGAAGTTAAAATTAAAAATTAACTTTGCTTCATACTGCTACTACTAATTCTTTGAGTATTATATTTTATTAAATAAAACTGATTAAAAAGACATGCAAATGTATATCTTAAATATTGTTTATTTTTATTTAACATGTTATTTTTGATACATTCTAATTAAAGAGAGAATAGAGAGTTTGATAACATGACTATGAACATGTAATAAACTTTGAGCATTTTTTTATGACGTTAATGACGATTATATGCAAAATTGGTAGGCGCCAACGTATTGCGCAATTCTGAGGTATCGAGCAAGTCATTACTTGTTCACCTGCCTTATCAGATAATGTCTTGTCGTCAGGTATTATCGTCACTATGATAATTTTAAGCGGCAAGTCAGTTATGTGTGCCAATGATAATAACATATACAGGTATGATTGTTGTTTGTGACGTGAAGCATCCATTCAATCGGAGAGATGGGGGGTTTGTTCGGTAAAATCACATGTATGGACAACTATCAAAGAAACAATATATTATATTTTTAAGTATTTCAACTAAGCGTGATGTGTTCCTAGAGTGCGACATTGCGGGTGGGTGCAGGATGGATTGATTCAAAGTTCAGAAGAACAGTTCGCTGGTTTTTTATACCTGTCTAAATCTACGTGACGTGTGTCGGTACAACTAGTATGACAACATCACTATGACGACAATCGACGCTCTTTACTATGAAGTGGCAAGTTCAAGGTTAGATTACCATCTGAAGAGTCCGTAGTATTCCAAGTATAAACATTGATTTAAATGTATTATAAAAATCCCCGTGTTGTTATTTACATATTTATTATACTAAAATCCACTTATGTATTCCACTGAACAAGCTTTTGTGTTTCGGTGTAATAGTTGTATATATTTGGTCATTTTTATTAATAGAACTGTCTTCTTAGGTTTTATATAATTTATTATCATACACAAAAGAAAACATAGAAAAATGGACTTTAATTTGTGTGATTGAGTTGAAACAAATTGTAAAATTAAAACTGTGCTGGATATAAATTTTATAAAATATACGAAATAAACAGGATCGCACAATTTTGAATCGCATCAATTATGTAATGTTTCAAAGAAAACCTCAAAAGATGTCGACTATTAAAGATGGCAAGACAGTTGAATGTTAACTTCTTCAAAAAAAAAATGGTGGCACAAAAAAATGCATAGCCCAAAATAAAGACAATAAGTAAAAAGTTTTAAATATTGATATATACAAGTAAAACACTGTTATTTATTATTTTACAATTTTGAATTTGACGAATTAGTGGCTTTCTGCACTCCATGTACATTAATATATTTATTTATTTCAGTTAATTTATTTTCATTAACTTTTATCATGGTTTTATCGGCTCCACGCCTTATTTTTCTGGTTGAAACTAATATGATCTTACATACACCTTCATTTCAGTATCATTTCTTCGTGATCTGAAAAGCCTTTTAAACACACTCTGGGGGTAAACATATGACAAGTGTCAACCAACAACGAGAGGTCTTATTAATTCCTATTAAATAATTCCAGTATATTTTGTATTGCTCTCACATGTATTTCCTTCGTACCAAATTAAAAGTATGCTTTAATACATATTTAAATATGTTTAACTCATTCCATTGTCAATATGTATATTTTTTTTTTTAATTTATCAACAATATTCGTTATCTCTGAACTGTTGCGTGTGTTTGCATAAGAATATCGGCCATAGATAATATCTCTGCTACACTTTGCACATGTGACCAAATTTCAATGGCAATCAATTCGCTTGTCATTTTTTACGACATCGCGCTTAACTTTAAAAGTTACGTGACGTATATCAGCGAATGTCTCGATACGCCAGACGGGCGCCCGTGACTCAGAGAGGCGTTTATAGCGAGCCAGTTCCAAAAATGGCCCGCGCCAAATGGTTGGCGAAAAAAACACAATTGAATCTATGACAGTCGTCATGTACACCAGTGATATCCGCCACAGATGATTGCCGCAATGCTAAATTTCTGGCTAAAATGGACGTTACTCATCGCATGGGATTTGCGCACAATGGCATGGAGATGAGACCGTGAAAATAAAGCTATTACTTGTAGTAGGATGTAATATATAACTTTAGAAGAGTGTACCACCAAACGGTGATGGTTTAAGCTCATCTGTGAATTCTATGGAATTTGAAATTTTTTGAATGCGTTTTCCGCGACTTATCGTTAAGTAAACATAGCATTTTTTTTAGGAAAGGGACATGTTATTCGGATGCATCAGGAGAGCATAAGCTATGGTTGACTTTTCTTTAGGTACCCGGTTTTCGCCGTAATAGAAGTCTGTCGGGAACCATACATATAAACAACTGGAATTCTATGGAAGTCAACAAATTTTTATTGCGGATATATACAACGATCATATGCTCTAGTTAGGTAGCTGGTATAGAATGATGAGAATGATGATGTAGATGTGCATAGAAGTTAAATAAAAATTGTCCAAATATGAAATGTACAGTACAGTTACGTTATTTTTATATCTTATGGCTGACTATCTGGAGGGCTCTCGATCAAGTAAACGTAGTTACTACTTGGATAAATTTTGAATGCAGAAACGAGGCAAGAATAAAACGTAATTGTATGCATGTATTTCGTAACTGTAGCTGCAATTTATGGCAACCATACAATCTATATCTAGAGAGGGTATGGAAATAGAAGGAGTGAAATTAGAATACGTATTTTTTAACTGTAATAACTCCAGACGCAATATGAGTTTTTGAGATTTTTTTTTTATATTTTTGGATTACAATTTGTGGTGTTTTAATCGTTTTAAACAGAAATTTTATAGCAATATAGTGAATAAAATCAATGAGTATTATCAGCCTTGTGAATTAAGCTGTAAGTAAATTAATACTGATTATAGATATCGTAGGCAGACCGTCATAATGTACTAGATTAATACAATGACTGTACTCAATGCGGATCAAGTATATCACATTTGGATGATGATTTAGCTATCTCAAAAACCTATGTACTCAGGTAATCCCAATAGGATATGTACATTTGTAATCGTCATGATATTACCATAGTCTCTTTATTCATAGAACTCATCCATAGGTTTCTATTGGCAGATAATGTAGTAATGTTTTTTAGATGTTTTGGATCAGAGATGTCAATTAGTCATCGCTGGCTTTACGTTGGTTCGTGGGTAATCGTGCTTAATATAATGTAGGCACTCCTTGTGGGAACTCTTCCATTGTGACGGTACACCACACATTTTGATTAGACTGTTCAATGTTCATGGAACTGATCTATAAATATTCTGTTGATATCATTACATTGCATTTTGGATTAACGACATATATTATATCTACATATATTTTTACAATACACATTCACATTTAATCTTAAAAGTTACACATACTTTTTTTATTATATAACTACTCGTTGAAAGCATGCAAAGTTGTCTCGTTAACACCACCTGCTCACAGTGAAAACCCATAAAATGGACAATACAATACGTGAATGACGGGCTGCTGTAATCTAATGACATTATCAAATCACTGATCCATTTACATCTGAATAGTGTTTAGCTTACCTCAAAAATGACAAGAATCATATTATAGAATCACCAGATGTGATCTCTTCATCTTCACCTGATGATATTATCTTACACTTGCTAACATTTATAATAATATGCAATAATAAGTGTACATATTTTTTCGATATAAATTGATTTAACTGAAATGGTGCTTCAAAATAAGCTACCAGCACATTTCGATACTTTTTTAACATTAAAAAAAATGACATTTTTGAGATGAGTTATGTTTATATATTTTTAAAATATGTTTTAAGTTTTATTCTCTTTTTAGAATTTATTTTATTTTATTTTCTTGTTATATCGAATATGTTGTTTTCACTCTTGTATTGTTTTAATGGAACAACTAAAATAAATGCTTAAAAAAACATAACTTGATCACATAAATGACAAAAATGCAATCATGAAAAATGTAATGATTCAGTTGTAGAAATTTACTCATTGATACAAAGATAACATCGACGCGAAGCAAGTTATTAACGTTACTAAACATCATAAAGTGCTGTGTCACTTAGCGAGTCGTCACAACTATTTAGCATGTAGATGAGTTAGCAAGTTGTTCTCGTGTGTACATAATTACTGTTTGCATTGATCAATGATCATTGCTCATTGAAGTCATTCACGATGATAATGTAAATGGATACGAAGAAATGCAATAGTAATATGCTGAACTGAGTGTGCGGTTTTCGATACCGTGGGTTTTCCCGCAACAAGTATATCCGGCGGAACCACGCGCGCCGTCTTGGCAAGTACTTGCTTCATCAGATGTTGATAGAATGTTGATGCTGCGTTCGATAGTGACATTGGCGCATCCGAAAACTTCCTTTCGACGGCATAAGGTTCGCATTACAACTTTCACGGCGCACAAAGATACCCAATAGGTTGTTCTTTAGTACAAAATTTAATAAAGATCGATGATACAACTCTTTCTCATCGACGCTTACTTAAACATTGACACAACACGTTAACGCACGGATCTATTAATATTAATTAAATTTGATTAAATAAAAAAAAGGTAAGTGGAAATAAAAATCTATTTAATATGACTTATATTGTCTGTATATGTAAATATAAATGATAAGGTTTTTTTCTTACGTATCGTCTTCATAGCTGGAGATTATGGTCACAACAGATTACCGGTAAAAAATTCTGTCAGATTTTTTTATTCTTGGATAGTACCAAATCACTTCTGCGTTTAAAGCCTTCTTAACTGTCGAATAAAGGAGCTAGAAAAAAAGGCTGCTATACTCAATATACTCTATACGGATTTTAAATACATTTTGTACAACTAATTTTTTGACTCTAAGTTTGCCTTGAAGGCCGGCATAGCGCTATATATAGCTCCCTTACGTGATATATTTCACGTAACGGAGGCCGAATTCAGGCATGAACTCCACGAGTTTTTTTGGAGAAATGATTTGTTGGCGTCGTCTGTTTGATGAGCTTTGGGACATACTGTTGCTTGTCTTTATTGCTTTGTTTTTAGTACTCTACTACTAGTATCATAAGTACCTATATTTATATATAAATATTGATTGTAAGAGTACTTCAGTAACGATTTGATTTTTTTTTAATTTGTTATGTTCTGTAGTGACGAAAAAAAAAAGAATTGAAAATGAAATTGAATTGACTATGTAGGGTGATATAAAGTCTACGCTATTAGACTGCAACTTGGCATACATGCAATACCCTCAAAAGACTGTGTTCATTTAGGTGTACGCAGTAAACGTGAGTCGTTCATGGGAAGATTTTCTTCTGCATACAATAGTGTGTTGTTAAATAGTTTATTACATTGGGGTATATGTGAAAAAACGAGATGAGAGAAGACCAATAATTTGTAGTAAAAAGTATCAATAAATGGTCAATGAAGGATACTTTGATCTACCAATGGGTTGATTCATGTTGAGCAGTAAAAATAAAATAAATTATTTATGTGGCTTATTTATTGATTTGTTGTTAACAAAAACATTGCACCTAGTTACTTGTAAAAGTGTCATACATTTTATGGCTTAAATTTCTTCCGCTTCTCGTGTATTCAATTGTGATGCATACTTACGATGGGAAATCCAGCATCGCTGACGCATACAGGAGCGCACATTTGAGAAGCCATCTCTACAGATGACGTGCCATGACGTCATCACGAGATGCTGGAACTCTGTGGTCTTGTGTAGTATGAGTATAGAGTCTGGTGGATTCATTAACAATAAGCTGCTTGAGGAAACGGTCGAGATGAATCAGAGACCACGCTGTTTCGTGACACATTTCGACACTTAAACATATGGACAATATTAAATCGATCGTTAGTTGTATTACTAATCAAGGTCGTCAATTAGATCGGTGTCAAGGTCACGTTAGCAAGGTCATTTGTTTACGTGATCTTGAGACCTTGACAATTGTCAAGGTCTCGGACATGATTGATGTTATATGACATTATTATATTTTTGACGTTTCATTTTTATTATTTATGTATTATTTATGTATTATTATTAAATAATTTTATATTACATAATTTTGGTAAGATATTTCAATAAAGTAAAGTTCTCACCATGTTCAATTTCATAGTCTACTTGATTATAACTGATACAAATGCTTACTTTTTTATATTTTATTGGTAAGCTCGCCTTACACTTATCGAACATCCTTACACGGTTAATGTGTGTCGACTAAAAACTGGTGTTTTACTAATTTCCTTCTTAAATGTCTGCAGTAAACTGTGGAATGCTCTTCCATCGTTTGTGATTCCTCCTTTATACAATCTGGATCTCTTCAAGATACCGAGAAATGCACATTTGCAATCTCTGGTCTCGTGTGTTAAGTCTGGTTAGGTTAGATCATGTTAAAATTTCTAATAAAATGAATAGAATGCCTCAATCAAAATATATGCATATGTACTGTTTTAAAACTTTCCCGAATAAACGTATCTCGTAAAATTTAGACCCGATAATAAAAAATATATTTGAAACGATCCGATCAACGTCGCGTTTTTTTTAATGTATTTTTTATTACATTCATTTTTTTATAAATTGGGAGGTTTTTAAAATTCGGTTGCGCCGCTGCGTGTTCGAGATAAGCCTGCACTGAAACAGCATGCTTTTTTGTCCGACTCGTTATGCAAAAGTTCCATAGAGAGCGTCGCCGCGTTGTACGGCGAAGGCAACCTTCGGGCAAATCCATGAATGAACGTAGTAAACTCGCGCTCGCTCCACGGCCAATGTTGTAACTCGACGTTAGTTGTTAGGTATATAGAGTGGGGATCGCCTGCGTCACTAACACGTACCTACAGAGTGCGGGTCAAAATTATTGCGAAACGATCTGCGCACAAGACACACTTTGTAAAAGGCTGCGCTCATTTTTTTCAATTTCTGTGTACGACACGGTTTAGTGTGATGCTGCATTTTTTGGAAATCACTTTTATTGCGTTAATGTGAAGTTGAATATAATCAACGCAATATTTGACTATATACAGAATGGCGCGAAATTAGTCTCCCTATCGGAATATTTTACAATTTTTTCAAATGGTGTCGTACGTCGATCATATTATATATGATTTAAAAAAAATCGGTACTCTACAGTCTACAATATTTAGAAACAATTAAAGTTCCATACGAATATTCAACAACTGATACGTTCATACAAATTCACAGTAAACATCATCTTATATGACAATTTCTTTTATCATTGAATCGGAGAAAAATAATAGATTTGTTGATGAAAGAAATGTTATAAAAGATGATGTTTGATGTGACTTTTTACATATATGTCAATTGTTATATATATATATATCAAGATGTATGTTCAATATAAGGTTTTAAAGGAGCATCTGATCTGCATATAGCACGTAATCTTTTTCGGAAGGCATTCAATCTACTGTTATAATCACGTACAAAACAAATTGATATGCCCACATGAATCAGTTTACTTGTACTCGTATGTATCAGTACTTAGTGTATTTTATTTAATCTGTACAGGTAGTCTTATGCAATATTCACGTGAGCGTAACAAGCATTTTTGTATATGTGATAAAGCTTAAATACAAAATTAGTAAAATGAGAAATTGCTAACCAATTTATGATTTGTAGAAGGCATGTAACACACTTTAAGGATATATTCGCTTGAAGTATAAATCTATTTATATTACTCTTATACATCATATTTTTTATTTACTATTTTTTAATATGGTGTACATTTGATAAACATGTGGATATGGAGATGAAATTGAAATAGTTATGGACACAAATATTTATTTACTATCTCAATAAATATTACATTACTAAAAGTCATTTATTAATGTTAAGTGCGATCAGATATTTTCCCCATTCGTCGGCATTTGCTTGTATGGATTGTAGCCAACGGTCCTGCTGCCTATTTGCATATCCTATCCATATTTAGAACAATAATTATTACGAAATATTTTAATTATGGTTTTCAAATCTGATAACTATAATTAATTCTTAAGGAAAATAATACAACATTCAACACAACGTATTATAATATACTTGAATTATATAACTATTACTGTTTTATATTAATGCATATATTATGACGCGATTCTAATTTAGTTGTAACAGAAAACTTAGAAAAAAAAATATGCTGATTACATATATAAGCTATTTATAACTTATTTTTCTTAACGTTACGTACATTGATCTGAATCATATTGAAAACACAAATTGCCGTCACTCAGTAATGACCGTGTCATTGTCCACGTCAGTACCAACTTTATACCCTACGGCGCCCTAGGGCATTTTTTTTCTGGCGCCCCATATTGTTTATATTTTTAAAATATAGATATAAATATATAAAATAAGATTAGTTGCCCTCGGCGCCCTTAGCTTATTCGACGCCCTGGGGCGTCGCCCACTTCGCCACCCCCTAAAACCAGCACTGGTCCACGTCTTGTCAAAAGACGTCCATGCACCTGAAGATCGATCGAAGGTCAAATGGACGATCTCAGAATAAGGGCCCGTGAACATGATCAGATAGAATGTGTAGTGTCCGGGTCTTTGAATTGATTATTTTGGTTTCAAATTGATTAGCCTGATGTTGACGGCCAATTTTTGATAAAACAAAATTTCCCTTAGAAACACCATACGTCTTTTTATACTCGTACATATTTATCGAATAGCACTCCACGTGGTATAGCAAACAACAGCCCCATAAAAGAGTATGTCAATAATATACAAGCTATACTTTGATAACAAATCATTAGTATTTTTTATGCTTTGTCGGATACTGAACCCGCAATAAATTAAGTGGTAGGCGAGCGCATATGCTTTACTTCTTGGCAAAAAGTAAAGCTTGTATAAATATGTCATTCATTCTCGTAGTATAGTAGGAAATCTAATAATATTATTGCAGTTTTTATAATATTTGGTTAAATATGGGTCAGACGAAACATAAATAACTTGTTGCATCATGACATGTTTTTTTAATACGATTATTTAATCATTATTTAAGACACGATAGGATATTGTTTGGAATATCCCAATGCGTCATAGAGACAGGTGTGAAAAATAAAAATTGAATCTAATTGGACATTTTGGATCGTTTTTTTGCGGAGACACCTTGACCAATTAGAATCGTAATTTTTTCGCTATGTGTTTCCAATCAATGAGAAAAAATGCAATCCTTAATATTTTAGCGGTGGGCGTGGCTCAATGGGTAACGCTCTTGATTGTGAACCATATACGTTGGTCTCCAAATCGTAATTATCAAAAAAAGTAATAGTAATGATTAATGTTGATTTATCAACTTTCAACGAATAACCCTTTAAAATTTTCACGCATTTCAAAATATTTATTTAGATCACAGCTATGCAACATTACTAGGCTGTGCAGAAAAAATTAAATTCTTTATTTTCTAATAAAAGTATCCGAGGCATATTGGGGTCCTTGCAAATTACATTTTTAAGAAGATATTAATCAGACCGACGCTCTCAAGGTATTATCTTAAGGGACAGTTCAATTCTACAAACAACATACTGTAAGCAATATACGGTGACCCATCTAAATTTTGGTAAGCGCCCAATGCTGGTTAACTTCAATGATTGAGCGAGAAATGCAATAATTATACTAGGCTATTGTCGTTTATCAAGTTAGAATACTTTTGGTTTTTTATGATAATTGCTCAATGTATATAAATATTTCTCATAAATACGAGTATAAAAAAATGTTTGTTCGTATTGCATGTGCTGCCATACCGTTCATCCGATTGCGATGAAACTCACAAAAGTCGTGCGTGCATTCTCGAGAAGACTTGTGTAAAAAATCTAACAAAAACATAAACGAGTAAGCCGGAATGAGCGACATTAGAGTGCATAAAAGTATACAAATGCAATTGAATATATACCTGTAGAATGCATAAAAGTATACAAATGAAATTTAATATTAATATGGAATGCACTGCAACTTATGCCGGTTTTAGTTAGCTACGAGTAGTGTGCAATAAATAATCAATCGTAGTACAACTTTTTTGTTCGATTTAATACAACATGCATGTTTTACATGTTTTAATGTTTACGTTATGATTCAATGTTGATGGTTTGCTACCGCATGCGGTGTGACACACGCCGCTCCTCAACTGTCCAAATAGAATCCATTAAAGCGTTCGCGCGCCGGCGATTATGGTAATTATGCAGTATTCGGAACCCGAACACGGTGAATCACGCTCAAAGCAACGGTTCTGATATTAATGACTAATTAATTGCAATTGAAACACACATCACTTAAATCGTTTAACGGGTCAGAACATTAATTGGTACAGTCAAAATGTCCTAGAAATGAAGCTGCGAAAAATTCGACAGAATTTGAAGTGATTGTGTGTAACAGTCGCTCTTTCTATGGTCGCTCAAGAGAGGAAGGTGGTCCCGGCTAGGACATGTACTTTGGATGCCGCACGAGAGTATAAGCCTTGTATACTTGTATTGGCTTGAATACAAGTTAACTCTGATAGAAATTCCAATGCGAATGTTTCCAGTAAATATTCCAAATATAAAAATTCAGCTATCCTATTTGATTTATAATAAAAAAAAAATACATAAAATATATAATTGAGAATGAAAAAATTTACGTCCAAAAAGAATCTACTACTTATTTATTACATATGTTTCCCCTTTGCAAAATTTCCAGTTTTTCAAATAAACATATACTTGAAAATAATATACAGTTTTTATGAATATATTGACATTGAAAACAATGTAACTGTATAATGACATGGCATGAGACGAATGTCATGGTGGCAAAAATAGCTTAATGGAGAGAATTTGTAATGACTTTATGCACCAGCTAAGGAGCGCATTTGAAGTGATTATGACTATGGGATATTAAAGAGATTAAATTTATTTCTTTGTACATATTCAGATTACATGAGAGTATTCGAACGCTAACTGGATAAAGTATATTTTTAAATGAAATATTATAAGTAAATTTATCGAAATATACTATAAAATTAGAAAATAAAGTTAGCAATAAAATTAATTTCACGAAGCAAAATCAATGAGATCCAGGAAATCAATGCCATTGATAAGAGAGAATACCGCCGACATGTAAGGATGCCATCGATAAGAGAAGATGCCATCGACAAGAGAGTATGCCATCGACGTGATAAGATATTCAGCACGTGAAATGTAAGTAATCTGGACTTTATCCGCTTCACACCGGAGTACAGTTAAGTCTCCTTGATGATGCGCTCATTCAGCTTTAAGATAAGTTAGCAACTGATAAGTCCAGTGGGAGTCCCTCTGAACAATTGTGGTCACTGGACAGAAGTGCTAAAAAGAAAGAATCTGTGAAAAAATATTAGAATCGCATTCACGGGCTGTAAAGAGATTGAGATGAAAGATAAATTCTCTCACCGAAAATACGAGCGAAATTTGGAAACGCGTGGATTTTTTTTAATCTGGCAATGATGGGTGCAGGAGTTATTCAGTTTGACGGATCGTAAAGGTAACGGTCTTAAATAACGGTAGTGCAAAAAATAAATAAAGCCATCATCACATTTTTGTTACGAGGTTTGCGATAAGTGCACTTTTACCCCATTCAAACCTGTTTATATTCACATACAATTTTATGCATTTTAAATATGCTGCGAATTTGTATAGCATCATTAACATACTCCAGTAATGAATTCCAAAAAATAATAATCTAAATTTACGACCGTTTTTCTATCATACAGTTTTTGCACCTAGTATTTAAATGCACAGGCGATAAAAGTGATTTTTGTTGACAATAAATCAAAATCTACTAAAATGTGTTCCGAGATCTAATAATTGATGATTTGATAATGCGATTTTGAGAAAAATACTTACTTGATACGGCAGGTATTTATATTGTTGGATTAGCGTGCGGTTAATCGATTATCTGCTTATTATTTTTAGTTTAAGCACCTGAGAAAAAATACTAAATCGTTGCTAAAATACTAAAGACTAAAGTGTCATTAGTAAATGTGTTTTGTAATTAGTGCTCTTCAAAAAGCATTCAATAATGTTTTATACCACAAGTGGTTTCTATTCATATTACAGAGTGTTTAAACTTCAACTTTATGCCACAGTATTAGTACGATATAGTAAACATATATATGAAAATATTTTAAATAACTTTTTGGTTTCAAAATAAATATATTCATGGCGTTAGAGATGTCCTGTGCTTAGCGATTTTTTTCTGTATACGCCAATTTTTAAGTTATGATGAATGTAATATTCATCATGTAGATACTCGTTATTAATATCAGCAACTTGGCTATATACATGTAATTATATATACTTATATATGGCCAACGACAATAGCCGATTGTAAGCACGGTTATGGCTTATAGAAGTTAAGCAACATTGGATGCGATCCATGACTTATATGGGTTACCACCCGTTGCTCACCGCATCATTGGTTCGTCGAGTCTCTTATTAGAACCAAATGGTAAAGGCCTCGGGAGCGTCGGGTGAATTATCCGATTTCCTTAAAAATGCGGTGAACGAATCACTCATACTCGAATCACTATAGGTCGTCGGGAACCTTGTATATTTTTTTTAAGTGGACGTCGTGTGCAGGGATTTCTTAGGACAAGATATGCATAAATAACATAACTAAGTGGTCACGATTTATGGTGACCATATATTCCAGATAAAGAATGGTATGAAAGAAAAATATACTTCTCTAAGCATGTTTTATATTGAACTAGCTGACCCGGTGAACTTTGTTTCACCCGAAAGGCAATAAATGAGCAGATTTTGGATTTTATTAAGTTGAATTTTTCGGTACATATGATATCATATATTTGGTCTGGTTGAATTCTATTGCAGTAATCGACGAAACTTCAGCAAGTAGTTGTCAGCATTTCGACGAATCGTCAAACGATATGCGTTATAATTCATCGAGCTTAGATTCTTGGTAGTTTCTTCACCTGAAATTAAGACAATAGATTTTTAATTTTGGATGTAAAGCTAACATCCATATTTGTAGCATAATTATAAAGGGGTGAAGATAAATGATTTTAAATCGTTTGCCGGTTATTTGTCCAATTTTCTAAAAAAACATCTTAATCTTTAAGTCTGTTATCCTGGTAATTAAATTGGTCATTTATTGGAAACCTAAAGCAAAACCAAGCACTGAAAAATGTATGTCATGACGGAATCAAAACTATGATATTGATTATATATATATTGATTACTCACCATTCAATGGATTTTTCATTTTGATATTGAAATAATATCCATCTTCTCCTTGCCAAAACATCAGTGGGTATTGCAACGTGTCATATGAACGACGTGTTTCAGATATCTGTTGTAGTTGCCCAGTATCACGACGTGTGTACCAGATAGTCGTTTATCCGCTCTGATCACGACTTTGTAGACCTCGATCAAGTTCTTCCTCCATATTGTCATTGAAGTATATTTGTACAAATTTATGCTGTGCATCTTCGAGAGGTTGGAATGATCCGATTCGATGGTGAATCTGTCCTTGTATCTACAGAATCAAAAGCAAAGACAATATTACTGATTTATAAACACTTTTTTATAAAGAATTAGCATACATAATTCAAAGCAATAAGTGTAGTATGTTATTCTGTTAATTAGATTGTGTGTAAGTACAAAAATAAATAAATAAATACCTTGTCGGATTAAATCCTCGTCCATTCTAGAGTTCGTGCAAACGGATCGCTTTGGCATATCGTAAAGAGACTTGTCAATGTTGTCGCTGGAGGTGTCTCAGCACGTTGAACAACATTTGAAGCCGTGAAATATACCCAATGACCATTCTCCAGATGCACCGCCAAATGCACAACAGCAGTATGAAGTTCGTGATAAGGGATTGCGAATATACGCCAAATCGCTTTGTACCAAACTTGAAAGCGCGCAATTTCATCGTTGGTATTCGAGGTTAGGATGCCAAAAACCACCAAATCACTGCCTTACATTCGTAATGTTTCAATCCCTAGTTCCATGATGGCTTTTTCGTGAAAGATTCGATCGTTTTGGTCGCAAATATCGGCACAATAAGCTAACAGAAACTCGAAAGTCCTTGAAACAAAACGTCAACCGATAGACTTCAAAATATCTATGTAACCATAGACAATAATAATATCAGTTGTCAGATTCCTTGCCTTTTTTTATAACATTTTTGACAAATAAAAGATTAAACTGATATTTTCACTAATATTTATTTTGTTTTTGTCTTTTTTTACCTGCCTTTTGTTTTTTTTTTTGTTTCAAAATATTCCGTACCTTACGTAGGTACCTACTTAAAATACCTACTATTGCGTCATTTTTAGTTATGTTGCTGACTATGGCAACACCGTCTTATCTGACAGCTGTCAAGTTACAATAGTCTTGTATGAAAACATGTTTACGTAAATGTTCAATATTTTTTCTTAATCAAATCAATTTTGAGTATCCCATGGACGTTTTTGGGTTCTAAGCTACCTTTCCACCAATTTTCAGCCATGTCGGTTTGGCCGTTCTTGAGTTATAAAAACAAATATAACCCGACTTTCTTTTATATATATGGATATACAGAATCGAAATTCCAATTTTTTTACAAATATTTAGAAACATATATTTAGAATAGTATACATAAATATACAATAAATAGAGAAAATAATAAAAAATAAAAATAACACAATAGAATAAGAAGATGCCTTTCCATTTGCTTTGTTATAACATTTTTAACAAATAAAAGATTAGACTGATATTTTCACTAATATTTATTTTGTTTTTGTCTTTTTTTTCCTGCCTTTTGTTTTCTTTTTTTGTTTCAAAATATTCCGTACCTTACGTAGGTACCTACTTACAATACCTACTGTTGCGTCATTTTTAGTTATGTTGCTGACTATGGCAACACCATCTTATCTGACAGCTGTCAAGTTACAATAGTCTTGTATGAAAACATGTTTACGTAAATGTTCAATATTTTTTCTTAATCAAATCAATTTTGAGTATACCATGGACGTTTTTGGGTTCTAAGCTACCTTTCCACCAATTTTCAGCCATGTCGGTTTGGCCGTTCTTGAGTTATAAAAACAAATATAACCCGACTTTCTTTTATATATATAGATATACAATCGTTATACAATCGCTCGAACAGATCTTTTTTATGTAAGCACATACAGGAGAATACCAACAGATGGTGATAGTGATTCTGAAGTCTCATCTGTAGAATAATATGACGCTTACCATAGTGCATAGGGCTAAACACTGCATGTGGAGTGTTGATCCGCCAACATCATAGACTACAACCCGAGATTCACGCATCATCCTTATTATTACAGGAATTTACTATGAATGGGTGGTCTTCACGGGTCGACCTTCGTCTACCACCAATTTTAATTAATAGGCTATGACTGTCATTTTGATGGGTGAGGGATCAAATTCACACCAACCGGGGTATTTTTTTTTAAAGATCAGAAATAGTTTTTTTTTTTTTAATCTTCGTCGGGGATCGAACCCACAACCTTTGACTTGCAAAGCAAACGCTTTGACCATTAAGCTAAAACCGCCGGCACGTATATACTCGTATAAACTAAAGTAATTTATATTATGCAATTATCATATTTTTAGACAAACAAAATGTATTTTTTAAGTTTTGTTATACTTTGCTTTTATATAACATTTTACACATTTCATAAATAACGAGTACTTTTAATTTTAAAACTAACACAGGTTAGTAACGAACACAGTAGAATATTTGTTTTTATTTATTTAGATTTTCTCAATAACTTTCGATAGCTCTCGTTCAGATGTATACAAACAAATGTATATGAAACATTGTTTGCTTTTTTAAGAAGAAAAACGTTATCGATAGTGTTATTTATGAGGATCTATTACAGATCATTTTGTAACATTTGTGACACTTCGTTATTATTGTGATCTCATTAGACGACTATGTACCACAACTCAAAAATACAACACACTAAGGCATTGTGGCAAGCATCATAAAGATCATACACAATATCATGTTGTATCTTGTAAAGCATATATTTTCTTATCAGCTTTTAACGGCATCACGCCCAAATGCACCTGCCTGTAATCCCTTTCAGGAGCTGAACATTACTAAAGCATTTTTTTTCAGAACTCATTTCCTGTTGTCGCTTTATTCTGTTCTCTGAAACGTCGTTATTGACTGTGACTGTCTCACGAGGATTGTTGCGGCAGAAACCCACCGCAATCCTTCCATTGAAAGAGGAACCCACTTGAGGGTCCCGTATTATTGCCACAGTGGTCAGTGTATCAGTGGCTTTTAGCCTCGATGGGGATAATCCCCTTGGTGTTCCTTCAGCCGGAGCTTTGCGGCGAGATGACAGTAATGGAAAAGGCAGCAATTAAAAATCAATTACGTGACTAGGCGCAGACTTCCAGGATCTTAGGATTAAGGTGTGCAAAGTTTTTTTTTAAACTTTTGCAGCGAAGGAATCGTAATCATATAAAATATGATTTTTCAAGATAAATGTTATGAAATGTTCATTGTTGAAAAAAAACCTTAAATTGCATAAATATGATAAAATAATTAATTGAAAATATAAAATACCTCTTTGTAAAACTGGGCACCTCGCCAAAAATCAATGCAGGTTCAGGATATTTTTGAGGATAGATGCTTAGAGTAGAATAAAAGAGGTACGTTGGTTTAATTTTGTGATGAATAACGAGGTGGAGGAGCTGAAACTGACAAAAAAAAATCATTTTAGCGCCTATTTGTCAGGCCCCGGGCTCTTGTCATCATTGAAAGCCACTGACAACTTTATAATTAATGTAGTTGGCGGAGCTCTAAAACGCAGAGATGTTGGCTAACTTTAAGACGGCAATTTGTATTGACCTGAAGATAAATTTATGACAATAATATTGATTTAATTAATTTTTCGCTACGAATACTTAAAAAATTGTAAATTATTATTATAATTTATTAATTTCTTAAAAGAAGTGTTTTTTAATGTTTTATAATGTGGGATAAAAAAATCAAAACAAATATAAACTACGTATAGTAAAATTCATCTTCTTAAGTTTACGATCCATGTTTGAAATCTCCAATAAAATGATTTATAACCCTTATCTCGCCGCCTCAGTAGTCAAAACTGTTGATTTTGTGTTTAAGAGAAATTCACGAGAATTGGGCGAAGAGATTATATTACCGACAGGGCGCATAGATCTCTGACACTAGCACCTGACTTTGTGTACAATTTATAACTTGCCACTCTCTCCACTGAAATAATCCTCTACCTGGCGAGCCTGTTACAGTATTATATTGAAGTGTCAAAATATCCACTTCATATGTCATAATAATTTACAAATGTATCCATTTGCTGAATCTAATCTTTGATACTTTCAAATATATAAATAAATATTTATATGTAATGTAACGGTAATTACATTCTTTCATAATGAATTAAACAAGTGCTTTAGAATCAGAATAAAATTATTGGATATACCAGATCTTCAGTTCAATCAACGCAATTTAAGATAAAAGTATGTTTCTTATCAGGCATACAATATTTTCATCATTCAGTAAAATAAAGCTTTTTTTAGTAACCTATATTAACCCATTTTTTGACAGATTCGTATTTTAAATGTGCTAATTATTTAGAAAACTAATAATTAAAGTAAACTATACTTATAACACTTGATATTTGTATGATTTTTTTATATGCTTCTCATCAGACTTTTTGTATTGATAAGGGTGATTTTATTTTCATATTTCATAACAGTAGCTTAAAACATATGATTAAACCTGTCGTTTCTTGTATATACTCGTATTTAGGCACTTGTCTTAATCTCCTTGTGAGGTTTACTCATTTTGCTTTGTGGAACATGAAAGTAATTTATGATTTTCTTCCTTTACTTTGTGGCGCAAAGTAAACGCCAGCAAGGTATTAATCGATATTGACTTATTTCAGTTTCTCGAAGGGATTGTACACTTCTGAAAAATAGTTGAAAGCATGAATGAATGAATGGAAGGTACCTGTATTTAGCACGTCCCCAATGTTGATTTTGCGGTGGTCTATAAAGAAGATGTTTAATAGAAAAATAGGCATTTTTCCAAAAAGGGTGAATGCGGTACATTAATCTATAGTATGTTAGTATTCTTTTGTTTTGCTTTTAGCGGCATGTTGTATACAGTGAGATTATATGATAATAAAATTTCAGTAATATTTTTTGAGTATTATCCGCTTTCTTGCTTAAGCCGTTCAGGTAGTTGAGCTTCTTATTGCAATGAAATATTGTAAATGCGGTTACTTAATATATGAATATTGTTTAATTTAAGTTTTCCCGGCTTTTTCAATTTTGAATGAACAAATCTGAAGTATAAGCCACGAAAAATTAAATGTATTAGAACTAAAAATAAGATAATCGTTTATAATGTAATGGGAATATTAAAAATTGAACTGTATAAAATGATTACATTGATTCATAAATATTTAGCTTAGAAATTATTTTGTTTACTCGTATTAAATTTTCCTGAAAATCAATTAACATTACATAATTTACTTAAAAAGTGTTCCAATTTATTTTAAAAATTATAATAATAATTGCGGGCCATTAACTTATTAAAATGATTTCTTATAAGATTTTTTTTTTAATTTTAATATTTATAAATATGTATTTTTTTACACATATTCGTTGTTTGTGAGAATATCTTTAAAACTACAAGCTGTTAATTTTTAAAAATTTTCAAATTTTTTTTTTACGTAAAACAACATGCTTTCTGTTTGTTGTTTTACTAGTAATTAATAGTCTTTTGGTATGATGATTTTTTAACAATTTCTTTTATTTATAAGAATGATAATCTTCGTGTGATACATTATATTTTTCTTGTACAATTTGTATGTTTGTCGGTGAAATAACTTTTATCTTTCTTACGATAATAATTTCTAAGCACACACTAAGACTTTTTTTCTTTCATTCTAAGCACTTCACTTTACAAGTGAAAGTAGGGACCATCCATAAAATTTATTTTACAATAATATCATGTACAAAACGTATACCGTTACGGCAAGTATCAAGAAAAGCTTGCGTAGCATATTATAAATTTATTATTCAGAAAACAAAGACATAGAAATAAAAAAAATACCCTCAATATCGTCGGTACAATCTATAGAAAATCGCCTCCAATTTAGTTTTATGGTACTATTGACACTCCTGTTTACAGCCCCTTGTTACAATTCAATATATTTCTTCACGGTTCTTCAAAGATGAAACTCAAGAATTTTACACCTGAATTCAAATGGAGTGGATTTTTTTGTTATATTAAGTGCCTTTGTTTTAAGTGTTGCATTGTTTTTTGAGCACTTCGGAGCTCACTTTTTCACGACAATAAAGCGCATTCCTGAAGGCTCTTTGCTCTAGTAACTTACATATAATATATAAAGGAAACAGGACTTGTTATTATTGTATGGGAGCGTGGCAAACATTATGTCACAAATGGACTGTTATTTTTGCTTCATTCAGATCAGTCAACGTTTGGTACTTATGAGAAAAAATAGACGGATTGAGTGGGATATTAGCGCCATGATTTATTTACAAATTTTGAAATGCCATTGTACATTTATTCCTGTTACTATATCTGAAATTGAAGAGAATTTCGGTATTCTTACCTTTTTTATACTACACATTTAATCCGATATTTCTATTAATTATTTAAGTAATATCTGATCAACAAGTATATCATTCAAACTTTTCGTATGCTCAGCAGTTATTTATTATGACCATTTATCCGTAGTCGTACATCATAGATGACAGCTTTTTTAAATTGAGCATGTAATTAGTATGACGCTATCTTAGCCTGGAATATTCAGTTATAAGATGTGTATCAATCAAAATTTTGAATATATATTGTTGTGCTCAAAAATATTAAAAAATAAATGACTTAATAACTTCGTAATTTGACTTAACAACTGTCAGCAAATAGGTTGTCACCTTGACTTTCGTTAATTGGTAACCTTTTTTGCCGCTCCCATACAAAGCGGACGATTGTGCTGGAAGTGAGATTTCTATTGCTTTACGACGGAACATTTATTTTTAAAGTACTCCCGTTGGCCCAACCATGAGTGAACGAATAAGATACAGCATCTCATATATAGTGCGACATGTGCAATGATTAATTCAGTATACTTTTGAACTATAGACATTCACTTATATATTTAACTGCGCAGAAATAATTTATTCTTGCATTGTACCTACACCGAACGCTGTAAAAATGTTACTTTTTTACTAAACATGAAAGAATTAAATATACAGATGCTCCACTACATATAAAATTAATTTCTAAAAAGGGTGATCTGCCCTTAAAAGGTCTGTACAGTTGGATTTTTATTTAATTAAATCGAAAAATACGCAGAAATGTATTTAAATTGTGTTAAATATATTAACAATGTTACAAAGGCTAATAGTTAATACATGAGAAGACACAAAGCCGAAAGCAGAGGAGTATGGATATTTTTTCACTTCGTAGAATATCAAAATGTGACTTCTGTTTACATAACTTTTGTAAAGCAAACAAATTATATGTTTTTTATTCAAAAAATATTTCATTTATATAATATATAATATTCCATCACTATTAAATGTATTAAAATTTCAAATGAAATTGAATTTGAATTCCAATTATATTATATTGATATGCATTTTTTTAATTTTTATTAGAATATTATTTTATTATTTCAATATTCTAATCTACTTTTATAGATCATTGACTATATTACAATATTATTTTTACTTAAATATACATTCGCATCCCGCTTCTGCCGTTATTTTTGTGCTTGGATTGACGCGTTGAAAAAAGAATTTTATGTATAGTATATGTATATTTAAGTAATAATAATATTATATTGATTTTACAAAAAATAAGTTGGATGGATTAAATTAGGGTATTTATAAAATATAGAGTGTGCTGAAAATATATTTACTAAAAATATACTTAGGTAACTTGGTAATTGAATTTGAATTAAAAATTTGCTTCACTCAAGTTTTTTATGTCAAAGTTTTGTCGTAATGAATTGAAATTGAATCGCATTATGTGAAAAAATCTGTCAGGGTGGATTATTTAAATATTTAGACTGCACATGAAGAAACTTCAAAGACGATCCGCTCGTGCGTTGCTCATGGACTTGCGTGCATTTATTATATGCATTTTTACTGTATCGGAGGCGCTGAGGAGTCGCAGGGCTTTTGTGCCCTTGAATGGGGCCTCGAAATTAGGGCCAAACAAAAGGGCGTTCCGTGCTTTTGTTAGAGCCTTCAATAAACTGGGACCTTTGTGTTAGGGCAGCTCCTTCTACTCCTCGCCGATTGACGGAATTATGGTGACGGATTAGTTTATTGCACGCGCGCCTATGCGAGATGTGAGCTTTGAGAAAAAAAAGCTTATCGCATAGGTTTCACAGTGATATTATGCCTTATGTCGATTACACTAAAAAGTGAGATTTGACGATTACTTAAGTAACAAGTATTTGAAGACATTAGTGCCTTATATACTGAACTGATGAAAACTGCAGAGATGCTATATACGGTTCATACGACGAGAAAGATTCAATAAAAAATAATTAGACTTAATATTGATCTTATCGATTTTCTAAATTCAGGGCTATCAATTAAACTGTGGGTAAATCAGGTTAGAAACAGTGAAAATTAACAACCAAATGGGCTCTGTAAAAAACTTAACGGTCATAGTTAATTCTATCAAGTCAATGATTTATTAAATGTCATACAATGCTAAAATATTAAATTCTATTCTTTAATTTTGTATTAGATTTTACTGGAAATTCAGAATTTTGTTGCTTTGAATGAAGTTGCTCTTAAAATATTAAAACAATTATTCTTTGTGAAATAAAATAAAAATATATATATGTATATGCGTGTTAAAAATAACAATAATTTGTATATTTTTTCATTGAGTGAAATAATAATACAAAATATGAACCATTCATTACCTGGCAGCTATGAATCAGTGCAATATGTGGTGTAGAAAGTCTTTGGCTTTCAATGCCGATAGACAATGCTGTCGAAGGCTCTACATTCACGAGGTGAATCACAGATAATGACAATCATTATTTTAAGGATGTGATTTAGTTGAGGTATTATTACGTGTTGAATTTATGCAGTAACAATTCACTATGGATCTGGAGTAGTTAGTTAATGATGAGTTTTTTATTAATAACTAGAAATTTCCAGCGTTGCTACGAGTCAGAAAATACACCATCAATCAGAAAACTTATTGTGCATACAGTACTCATCGCAGGCATACGGAGACAATAAATGCTGTTAGTTTAATCGCAATCGGATAAATGGTATAAACCGCGAACAAATACACATTTTTTTTTAATGTTTAAGACGTTCATTGTAGAATTTGATAACGGGTACAATAATCATTCGTTCTGTCTATATGAAATATAATCCAAAGTATTAACTTGATAATTATTTTTGAATTGAATGTTTTCTAGTGAAGAAATATTTAAATTTATTTTTTAATTTATTTAGTCTAATAACTTAATTATTAATTTATAATATAATAGTTATTCCGGTTATAAAACATGATAAAGCACGAAAATATGGAGTTTTACAGTGCAGTGTAAACTGTAAAGGAAGCGGATGTTACCGCCCGGGCTTTGACGTCTAAAGCAGAATACCTGAAAGGTGAAACCATGGGCTTAACTATACCAAATACAAATATATATTTAGTAATGATTAAACATACATTTTATTTTTAATTATACGGAGCCTAAATATGAAAAAATTATAAGCCATGTTATCCTGCGGTATCCAGAAATATCAACCAAGTTTTGTTTTGTCTGTATTATATAAAGATTGCCTGGCTAATTGCTATTAAGCCTCATTTTTATTTACTAAAACAATTCATGACATGACTTCTAAAAATCTATTAAATGAATAGCACTATGCTTATGATTGTTCATTTAGATGAACTTTTCTCGTGATAATATAATGCAAATGTGGAATTGGCCATTTGTTCCGAACGAAAAACGGCTTTTGCGCAATAATAAATTCTCCACAATATTTCACATATTGGCTTTATTGATGAATATTTGACTAGATTATATGTTATTTCTTTAATAAACTACACAATAATGAGTTTTTATTATGATATAATTATGTATTTGTATAATTATAACACATGCAAAGTTTTAAATATAATTGGACAACTTCTTCTATATAGAACGTAAAGCTTGAAGTGTTAAAGATTTTTTGTAAAGAGCATCACAATTGTTACTTCCCTGCTTGTGTCGGTTTAAGCTTCCTTACTGCGGGAGCGGATTGTTTTCCTCAGTAAGTCTTGATCTTTGGAAAGAAACTGATCGGAAGCATGTGAATGACGCAAGATCTCGACCTGACCATGAATCTACTTATTCTACCTGATATTAACTGTGTCATTTAACTATTAATAGATACAACGGTAACACACGCTAATGGTGACAGGAAAAATATGTGTTATTTAAAAATACTTACCTATAAATATGTCAATTCCGATTTTATTAAAGATTTTTTCTTGTTACGTGTGTTGATGCAGTCTTTACAGTATTGAAATAATAAACTTAGCAATCAATCATTTAGTTGTTTTGATTATTCTTAACCTCTAAGATCTTTTTCTAGGTGAGGCTTCAGTCGCGGATAATCGTTGTCACAAATATTTCCAGAATTTTGAAATCGTGACATCTACACACAACCCCGCCAGAAAACGTTTTGAAAACTTTATTAGAAAACTGAAAGACGGTTAAAAGTGCATCTTTAGTTCTATGCTTATTGCTGCAATATTTGAAGAGCAAGTGCATACTTAATTCACTTTCACATTATCTGAGATATCCTCAGAGACTTTTACTAACTAATAATAGCAAAACCATTCCACTGTTACTGATTTAAAAGTATCGTTAGTTATAATCTTTTTTCCCTTTAAAATAATAACACTTTATAACAATGATTTTTGATGATCTATGACGATTTAAAAAAAAATTATGACGTCACTTAGCCTTGAAAGTCCTCAGGTTATCCGTCATTTTTCAAAAGTCTGATAGAATGCGAGTAATGTGACATTCGTTCAGGAAAAATATATATAAGAGTATTGAGTTGTGAGTAACATTTCGAGTAACACATTTTTTCGTTTTACGATTATTGTGTTACATAAATAATCACCTTAAAAATATTGATTATGTCTTCAGAAGCTTTGAGATGCTTAAGCATCCAGAAATGTTTACTGGATTGTGGAGATCAAATGTTTCAACAATTTTCTGTTATGTCTGTTATGTCTGTTATGTCTGTTATGTTACGATAAATGGTGTTATTCGAAACTTAAAGAAATGTTTTAAAATTATAATCATAACCAAGAAAATAAATCCATTTTCAACATATCAGCTCCCAAATTATAAGATATGTTTACTAAAAACCAATGAGCATAACTGGATGGTTGCTGAGAAAAGATAACTAATTTTTTAACCAATAATGTTGTTCGAAATTTATTCATTTAAAAAAAAACTTATTCGTGAAAATAAAATACTCTGATCAGTATGAATCAATTTAAATAAAGAATACATTAATTATATTTAATTACTGATTTAATTTAGTTTAAGTTAATTTTTGTATAAATAATTTGTCGTTTATAATATTTATTTTAAAACTCGTTAATAATTAATACTTTTAACTACTTTGACATAAATAGATCGTTTGCGAATTTCATATTATCCAAGTAATTACACATTTCTAATTATTACCAAGAAAATATTACAGGTTAATGGTACTCGGCACAGGTGCGAATGTGAACTAATAATGTAGTTGGCAGTTATTAAAATTGACCGCAAGTTCCATGACCTATATAATTGATTTAATTAACCGCTATTAATATTTTAATAGCATCAATAATACCACGTTATAAATAAGTGAGTGACCAGATAATTTGATTTTTCAGCTAATTTATCGCACAGTTCTCGGAAAATTCATGTCCAAATAATTAGGTCTATGAATGATTCAGTGATTATTAACCAATGCTTCGCGGAGCACAGATACTCGGTTGTCAACTGTTCTCCATTAAGCACTCACTTAAATATGAGAAAATTATCTCTTTTTCATCATTAGTGGTTGAATTTTTTTATAAACATGCCCTTGATTTGTCATCTATATATTTTTCATTATATCCTTTGACTAAAATCGTTCTTGATGATGCTATGGCTAGTTGCCTGCAGTAATATCAAATGGATACTCTTTATTTTTCTTACACGAGCGCATTACCTCAAAGTTTCTTCAGATATATCACTTCTCGATATTATTATCACTTTTATTATTATTTATTTTTCGTTAGCTAAGCTTATACCATTATTTATTTTGTGTTCGTAAATTTTTCTTAAGTTTTACGTCTTTTGCGTATGTAAAACAGTTATAAACTACTGTCTTAGATAATTCGCAAGTCACCTGCGCTTATTACGTGATTCAAAATATTTGATTGTGGTGCGGATGCCTGAGTTGATAATTTAGCTATTGTTTTGACCGCAGTTGATCGGTCTGGTATGCGACTTTTACATTAGGAAGTCCGCCTGCCAAATCCGCAATGATACAAACGTACGTGTGAATTTTGATCTTCAATTATAAGATTCCCTTCATAAAATTAATAATTGTCCAAATGCCTTTGCTTTGGCCTTTGGCAAAATTTATTGAATAAGAAATAAATTAAATAAAACATTAAAGATTATTCATTAAAATTAAAAACATTTTCAAAAATAAATATCCTGTTTTAACATATCCGTCCAAATTAAAAGATATTTTTACTACAAAACACATAGAATAACTGCATGCTGGACATATTTTGTAAGTAATCTAGGTTTTTAGTTTAATTTCTTTTAAAATGATAGCAATTTGTATTTCTCAAGTATTTTTTTCGTTTTAAGTCAAGAACCCACCATCTTCGGCTTGCCAAGCAAAGGCTTTGACCATTGAGCTATACCTCCGGGCAAAGTTGCAGTTATTTCATCTATTCATATTTAGCAAATAAATCTAAGAAATTGTAAATATTAAATAATCATTTATGTACTAGGTTACAAAAATTACACAAGAAAACAAATGTGTTATTTTTAATTTTGGTGTAATATAAAAGAAGGCAAAAATATTTGAGAGGCGGAAGATCTAGAAAGATGAGATGTCGACACAGGTTGATGATTGAGGATGATATTTGATATGCTCAGAAACTTTTGTTTTGTAATATTGAATAACATTTTTAGCAAATAAAAATTGTTACTTTAGAAATTCCGTATTGAAGATCTAGCGACGAGTCACCATTCGAGCTGTAAGGCTTTCCAGCTAGCCATTCTGGGTATCTCTCACAACGTTTCGGCGTCTCGAAAAAACGCGGGGTAAACCGGAACGACGGTTTGCTCAGCGCGCGAGGCCTCCGTTTCCGCGGGCCGTCGATTTTCCGGGAACCGGCGAGGCGCGAGCGAGCGCTTACGTCAGGCGGCGCGATGCCGATACTCGCGGTGAATCACCGCCGGCCGATACACCGGGCAGAGCGGCGCGAGCTAACGCCAGGCAGAGCAGCCACCGTCGCCTGGCGATTTTTCGGCTAACCGCGCGCGATGTATTGATATCTAATTAATATTTTAATTACAGTTAATAGGCGTTTTTCTATGTGTAAAATGTAGATTAAAAAAACTTAAATGCAGATATACAAAAACATTCAGGTTAACGTTCTAATATAATAACTCATTAAAGTATACATCAAGATGTGATATTTTTTTTATTCCCATATTCGTTTAATTAATAGAGCATATTGTGCTGATGCTGTTGTTAACGCATTAAATCGCGACAAATATGCATTTAGAGGTGCATCTTAGAACATAACGTTTTTGATAATCTTTAAAAGTACGGTTGATTTAGTATCCGTGGCATATTTAGATGCTTTTTTTTAAGATTTAGGTTTCTTATCAAGCGTTTCCGACGTAAAGACCATTTGGTCATAAGTTTATCCAGCACAATTCATAAAATAAAACTTTTTACCTTATCACGTGTTGTATAAATATTTTCACCAGTGTCCGTAGACTTTTAACTAGATGTTTTCCCATAATACAAGCTTTAAGACTCAAGTAGATTTAATTACTTTGTTTTTTAGTTAAATATTGATATAACATGCATTTTTATTGGTGATGTGTTATTGGAGTGCGTTTGTAAGTGAAATTATAATTTCAACAAATCGAGCTTATGAAATCGATAAATATTATAGATACGAACATCGCATACAACATCGCTACCAAGATAATATGTTTTCTCAAATTTCTTATCTCAAAAATTATTGCCGTAATAGTAAAAAATATTTTACGTCTGGCAAACGAAAATTACAGAAATTATTTTATCACAAAATTAAGCTACGTTTCCGTACGTTGGCACACACGGTATAGAGCCTATGTAATATGTATGTTTAGTTTCCGTTGCAGTACAGAGTATATCGATGTATCAAAACCGGACGCGCTGTACAAAAAACGTTATACTATATTTGGGGTCTAAATAGCACTTGTCTGACTGTCGCAAACTAACGTTACATTAATGGATTACTACTTTCATTGAAGACAAAGATTTGATCATCACACAATTTAAAAAATCAAGTGCTGCGGAATATTTTATAAAATAATAATACCTAATAGTTTTTATTTTGTAAGTCAATAAAAAATAACAAGAGAATAATTTACAATATAAATACTCGTACATCGTGTACAAATAATGTACCGCGATTTTTCTATTAATTTAGAAGGATAGTATTTCACGTCCTATGGTTCGATTAACGCATGTATAAAAGAAATTACAGTCTTAAATCAATAGCATATTTTGAGATAACTTTAATACTTAGGTTTTACATTTTTTTCGTTAACCAAGCCCGTTTATTAACAGTCGTGCGCTTTAACCGCCTCTTCATTAAAATGTTGTCATATTTTAATTTTAATGTGGTAATAATGATTGATAATTGTGCAATGTAATGTATTATTGCGATAGTTATAATCATCAATTCAGTAAGATAATAAAGATACCTATGTGGACGTTTATCGTTAATACGTGTGTTTATACGTAAATTATATTGTACGTAATTAATGACGACTGTTCTGAAGTGACAAAATTTACAACACCCCTTGAACAATAAAGAATATTAGGTATAATAGTTTTTTTTTTCGATCAATCCTTTTGTCATTATTTATTGTCAGTTATCCTTAAGAATTTGTGCAGCACAACTCAGTGCTTAGTTTTTTCCTATTATCATCTAATTGAACATTTAGCAGCGTATTATTTGTAATATGGCAGCCACCATCATAGATGATTTTAATTAATTTTTTCCTTCAACAACTAACTGAAGATTTTTCCCAGCGTTTATGATATGATACAGGCCTAAAAAAATCTGAAATCTTGATTGTAAAGTTACTGTTTTTTATTCGGGGATATTAATGACATAAGCTCTTTATTGTTATTTAAGTTGTAGGTTAATGATTTTCTCGAGTTCTTAAATAAAATCAGATATTGGTACTTAAAGATGATTTAATAAGTTTAATCGTATTTTTTTTAGTTCGTTACATACGAGTATTTTTATTTATTAACAGCTCTTTATTATCAATCAAAATATTATTTTCTTTTATAAATACATCTTCGCATAAAGCCAATTAAGTTTTTTGTTCATGGTGACGGTAGCCAATTTGACATCAATGTTTTATTTTGTTTTTTTTGCTTTGCTACAGTCATAACATTTATATTTAGAAACATTCATTTATTAGCAAAAACTACTCAAAGATACTTCTTAATTCTGATATGAGTAATTTATGAAAGAGTTATCTAAATTAATTCCCGTGTTTATTTACACTTATTTTAAACTTTTTTGTCCTTTTTATAAAATAGTGTATGAGAAAAACAGAGTAAATAATTAATGTCAGTTGTAAGTGAATAGCTAAAGAAGTATATTCGTTCATAAGTACACGAAACCATGGTCTCATAATAGGGATAATTAATATAATAATTGTGAAAATGATATTTTAATTACGCACAAATATTTGAAATACATTTTTTAAATGGATTTTAATAGTAAAGAAAACATTTAAAGACTAAACATTGTTTTTATTTGTTCAGAAGGGCTACTTTTGCGCTTAAATTTTGCGATTTTGCGAAAAAAAAGGTTAATTGGGTAGATTGACGTCATGTTTAAGGCGATATCCGGTTGGCGTTTGAAAGCTCGGATGTGTCGTTATCGGCCGAGAAGCTGTGTATAACGTGGAACGGATACGGAATTGCTGCAGCGAGACGGTCACCCCGGAAGTTAAATGTCAGAATGACATTTGAAAGGCGTTTATTATTGGATAGGGCGTGAAAATAGAATTCAAGAATCCTCTCTAAATGTCTGAAATATGACGCTTACCAATATTATTTTCGCGATTTCAGAAAATTAAAAACGTATTTATATATATACAAATATAGGTTCTTATTATTAAATACTAAGAAAAACAAAGCAATAAAAACAATCAACAGAAGGTTCCAATGCTCATCAAACAGACGACTCCAACAAATTATTCTTCCAAAGAATGCAGACATAACAAACTTCTAGGCGAGCTTTGTAGCAAGTTGTTGGGCTGAAGTATTCTTTCATAATCTATTACCAATTGAAGGTATATAAGATATAAATTATTAAAGTATTTCTCTTAAATAAAATATAACTGCACGTTTTGTCTTGTTTTTTTGCATTGTTTATTAAGTAATCACGTTTTTGGTGAATATGTATAATTTAATTGTTTTCTTTTTAATGTGTACAACCAATATTTTTAAAATTTATTTGTCATCTTCAGATGCTTATCTATTTTAAATAACTTACTCATCTAATGATGAAGAGAATTCTCCATGAACAATGTCATAGAACATTGTTCTACCAATGTGTTGTATGACAAATCATCACATTTGGTGCCTTGAGCTTTTACAAACGAAAGTCTCTTGGACCGTGACTTTGAAAGTATTGTATTTCAAATAAACATATTTCTCATATCCTTTGAAACGATGTCGATGATGTATTTGCTTGACACTGAAATTTCTCATGAAGCATTATTGATTTATCAAAAATATCCGTTAACGAACATAGAAAAATATTTATAATAAAAAAAAAAAATATCACAAGTCTCAAGAAAAGGAGAATTTACGTTTGGATTTTTTCTACTTTTTCATTGATTTAAATTATATATATTTTTTTATTTATTTATTAATTATTGTAATAATTTTATATTGGGTAAGAAAAAAACTTCAGTTTTTGAATATGGGATAAAAGGGTGTGAATCCTTTGGTACTAAATGAGAATATAAAAATATATCAGTTGATTTTGCTGTCGTTCAAACAAAAAGCATATTATTTATCAATGAAATTTATGATAAAAAAATAGATCAATGATAAAAAAACTTATTTGTATTTGATATGTTTCCTTCATAACTCGCTGTTTATCAATCACTTAAAGCGTAAAATATTTTGACATTTGTAAGATTCTTAACCGCTTGCGTCAAAATCAATACTTATCTTTTCATCGTTATCTTAATTATTTATAAGTTATCAAATAATCTCACACGTTTAATTTATCTTGATACATACCGCAAATGGAATTCCACTCTACATATTATTTCATATGATTATGAAATACTTTTAATGAGCAGTGTTCATACATTGTTTTCTTTAATAATACATAATTTCAAGCAATATAATTGAATTAACTATCGATTATGTTTAAATATTGAAAAAAAGTGTATTACTGATTGAAAATTTCTACCATTTTACAATATGCTTGTCAGACCATACATACGTAAACCTTATTGCGACCAATCAATCTTTTCTTCTTCATAAAATATACCTTTAATAAGTATTATGTAAGTTATTATAAAAGTCAGACAATAATAACTGTTTAATATACTTTTCACATCATTTTTACATGAATACCGTTGAGTATTTTTTATCGCGTGGTTTTATGTTTATTGCATATCCCTTTTTTAAGTAATACAAATTATGGGTTGTATATTAAACCATGGTATGCGTGATATAAGTTTAACGTGACCCTATCCAAAACAAGCTAAAACATACTGATATAGAGACAAATCATATTGAAAAAGGATCTCTAAGAGAATGCTATTGATATTGCATATTGTTTTATACTCTGCGTGCATTCGCCGGCATATTTTAAGCTTCTTATCTCTAGCACTGCAGGTGCATACTATGGTAGAGTGATTCAATGGCGAATTCCATACATCGATTCGAGAGCCGTGCGATAAGGATGTTGACACTTGGCTGGCGTCACATCCTCGGTGAGGACGGATCATCGTCCAACGTGTGGTGATTAACACCTCAGAAATTACCCGATTTGGAGTGGAAAACGTAATCGTACATGTCGATCGATTTTCTGTTGAATTTTAGTGACTATTCTGGAAATATCGCCGTTAGACGTCAGTTTAATAGTCAAGACCCAGATAAGAAAGATCGAAGGTTGTTTCTAGCATAGGAATGAAACAAAAATGTAAAGGATTAGTGAGCTTGAAACAATTTAATACTTAATATTGAATAACTAAATTTTTGTATGTAGTCGTATACTAAAGCAAAAAACACTAATAATGAATTATGGGCTCTGTAACGTAGTAACATGTATGCACTTTTATCAAATAAACAGTAGATTCAAGGGTTTGCTGCTTATTTGATATTGAAAAAATATTATATTTGCGTAAGGGTAGATGAAATTGCATGTGTATATTTTTTCAGTATTTTTTATGATTTCGAGATTGGATCAGGAAGGAAACATAGTAAAATAACGAGAGAGCATTCATTCTTTCAGTTCGAAACAGAATATTTTTTATTGATAATTCAATGAATCATTTAAACACTTCGTCTAAAAAACGTTGTGTTCTCACGTCTGAATATGTAATTATTCGCATGGAGTTATTGTTTAGAGACGAAAGGAAGGTATAGTCAGGTAACCTCAGTACCCCGACCGCATAACCGCCGAATTATATGGAAATGCTGCAGGATTATAAGATGCGAAATGTATCGGCAAATATCATCTTCGCATTTGTTAGCTAGAATTATGATAATTTATTTTTCAGCTATCCGGAACTATGTATTATTTTATTTATATACACGATTATTCATGAAATTATTTATATTAGTTTTGTAATAAAAATCATATCTATTTTATTTTCCTTCATGATCTGGCTAGTTAAATATATCTTTCAACTATAAATAATAACTTTTACTGACATAATACAAGTTAATAAAATTTTCGTGCTATGTTTTGAGTAAAAAAACTAAAAATATTTAATTTTGTATACTATAAAAATTTTGGCCAAGACAGTATACAATGACTGATGATATAGTAAATAAAACCTAATGGTTTACTTTTTGTGATTAAATTAAAAAATACACAACATTCAAACTGGAAGTAAAATGAAATGCATCATGCAATAATAGAATGAGGTGGTTTGATTTTGTGAGGAAAAAATAAATATTTAATGGAACATATTTGAAAGCATGCTTATTTGTCACAATACGAAGATGGATTTGTATCAACTATTTTTTTTAATTTTCACTGAAATGTACTAATAGAAAATCAATATTCTTCGGATGGCGAACGGAAAGTAAATAAAAAGTAGCATATAATAAAACCTAAGAAGTTAATTAAAAAGTAGCATAGTTAAATATAAATTCGATATTTCGTATTGATATTTCAACAGTCTTATTAGATTATTATTTTTTATTTACTTATATTCGAATAAGCGATATTTTTAATAAGATTACTAACAAAAGTGGAAGTATTTTCCAGTAAATTTTTTTCCATTTATCTTTTGTTTTGATAATTTCAAGTAAAAAAATATGTTTTAATATGATTGTATAAAATTCATTTAGAAGAACCGTATTGCAAGTCATTGTATATCCTTACTATATATGGTTGATGTAGTAGTGAATGTTTTACTCTTCCTCTAAACAATAAATGATTTTCAAAGGTAGGCAGTTTTTACATGTCGTTGATATACTCTTAAATGTACTGGTAGTTTTTAAAAGAAAAGTATTTTTAATAGTAAAAAATATGTTTGAAACACAATGAATGAAAATAGATTTGAACCATATTTTTGTGCAAATTCTGCTCTCCTGATAACTGGAAGTATTTTTTTATATTTAAATATATGTAGTACATATTAATAGTTTATATTTATTTTTTAATGATATAAATGTATATTGATTGAATTGAATTGAACGAATTAGTTAGTTCTAGTTTTTAAAATAACGTTCAAAAATCAAAATTAACGTATAAACTCTTAACGTGGCGTGTTTATGTATTTTTTTTTCATGTTCAAAAACAGTAATGTAGCTAAGGAAAAAATCGATATCAGTATTTTTAGTGAAATAATTCTGATAAGTGTACATTTGTTCATTTGAAAACAATAATATGAATGTTAAACTTTCTTGTGGCATGTTTTACCATTATTTTTTAATGTTTCAAATTAAGTGTGGCTTCCACTTCTATATAATATATGAATGATTAAATTTGCAAATAGTAATTGTGTCAATAATGTTTAAATATGTTATATCATTTTATGTCAATATGAAAAATTAATGGTAAGCATCTCTGTGGCGCGTTCAAGTATATATTTTTTATTTGAATTCGTTAATATAGATGTATACACGATTATATTATAATTATGAAAAATTAAATGCTACGTTTCAATAATTTTAGTAATATATTATTTGTATTTTGATATGCAAATAATGTTACAAGTGTATGAATGTTAAACCTCCCTCTGCACACGTCCTGCCGGCGCTCACTACCGCGCGCGACAGCCTCGCCTACCAGGTCTCCCTCGCCTCGAACGCCTGACGAAGCTAAGCCCGGCTGCGCCCCGCCCTCGCCGGTCGACCAATCGCGGGCCGCAAGGGAATTTCCCCGGTCTGACCCACGTGCGCGGCGACTATATGCCCCGACGGCACGGCCCGCATCCAGTCAGTTCACGTCGGGCCAGCGAGCCGAGAGCACCGCGCAAAAGACATCCTCTGTTTTTGACACTTCGACCAATACTTACACGCTATTCTGACACAATAACAAACATCGCTGAAAAGCGCGTTAACATTAAAAAAAAGTACTTCTTTTTAACATCGCTAAAAAGTGTAATTAGTGATTTTTTTAAACAAAACTCAGTGCAGTGCTGCATGATTTTTAAAGTGATATTTTTTTAAAAAACGTTTTCTATATAAGATGGGTTATTTCGTATGTAATGTAGACCCGCCGGCTACCACAGCAGAAGAGTGCTTAGGATGTGAATACGCGCATCCCCCTGGGATGCTGTGTAGAGAGCAGAGAACAGCTCTAACCACCGCAAAAGCGAGAGGAGAATCAAAAAGAGATTTAGGACAGGTCGTGATGAGACTGAGATCGCCGTCAGAATCGTCCGAAGTTGCGAGCAAAGGTCTTGAAGCGAGGAGGAGGACGCTGTCAAGGATGAACAGCATGGAGAGCACAGCTTCTGTGATTGTTAACGACGTAGAAAAAGAGCTCTTCTCGGCGGTGGAAAGCTCCAGCACGAGACTGGTGGCGGGAAGAAGTGCGGAGAGCAAAGTAGTTAAGCCTAGTTTAATCGCATCGACTGAAATCGTTAAGAAAACACATGCCAACTCCAATACTCACAGTGGAAACTCAAGTCATAGAAGTTTAAGAAAAACATGTTCAAGTAAGTCTATCGTCCATTATTTTAAACCATTACATTTCAAGTTAAATTGATTCTTATCGGCATATTTAAATACTTGTTGTAAATTATTTTTTTAGTGTATTTAAAACTTTAAATATACGTTCTAGAAAATATTGTCAAATACGTGTATTTAAAAGAAGAAATTATCATATTTATAATTACAGACAAAGTTATTATTATATTTATATGTATTGCACAAATATCAACGAAGTCATTATTAAAAGTTTATTTTAATTTGAATACGTTATATTAAAATCAGTTATTCTATATTTATGTAGTAAAAGTGTCATACATCTGCTTGTAAGATACTTTGCATTTATCTGATTGATAGAGTACTATCATAAATCCTATTGATAATTAAACTCATAATGAACTTTGTGAAAAATCAATGAAAATTGATTAAAATTGTATTGTACTATGGTTGTAATACCTTCAATGTGTTCATTATTGTCATGATACATTTGCCGGTAATCTCCCGCCGTAATGTTGACAAGTGAATAGTGTTATTTTTTAATTGCCTCATTATTATTTTTTGAGCAAGCGAAGAAGCGACATTGTTGTTATTAAGTTATTGCAATTGCAATAATAAAAATACGTCATTTTATGTGTTAACATATAAAACATTTTTAATACATCAAATTTTTTATGTTGTTTTCATGTAAAAATATTTTTTGGATAGTGTCCAATGTAAGCGATCTCATGTTGCTTATATATATTTATGGAACATTCTAGAAAATTATTGATTGTGAAATAAATATTTCTGTACAGATTTTTTTACTTTCACATTTTCGTTGCGTAATTAAAACCTATTTATTTAATGGTACTTATAAATAGAACTTTCTGGATCAAATTTAAACGGATGAGTTATACATACAAGAAAGGACTTACTCAATATAACTACTACAATTAAGTACAATTAAACAAGTCACAAATGAAATGAGTATTGTGATCATGCTTACAAAACGATACGTATGACTATTATGAGTAAATAATATCATTTGATATTCGTTCATGATTAATTATAACCTTAAAATAATTCCATATCACATATACATTTCGATTCGCATAGCTTTATTGTAAAAAAAACTAAGCACTGTATCATTTTCAATATGGACATAGTATTACACTGGCTAAGTATGAAGTTTTGTGTTTATATTTTCGGTAGCTACGCTAGAACTAACTCAATGTAATGATTATTTAGTGACTCAGAGACTGCGATGATATGATGTAACCGAGTAGACATCAACGCACGGGCAGCCGCGTAACACTTGTATTCCACGAAACCCAATGTTTGCCATTGAAATGCACAACATTCGAACAAGTGGATCGATACTATGAAATACTGATATCTCTCACTTAAATCACTGGCATAGAAAAAATATATGATTTTTAAATACATACACGGGCAGGAGTTTCAGCTAAGGCCATTCGATATTACAGTATACTATTTAGCGGTCAGCTAACTAGATGATGTGCGTGAAAATTATGCGTAGGATTTGTGAGCGTAAATTTATAGGATTACAGGTGATCAATATTTTGATAATATTCAGGCTGTCTAACTTAGAAACAACAATAAATAGTCGGTAATTAAGAAAAAAATGTTTTTACCTGTAGGATACCGTTAGTTTTTAGTATACAAATGACTTAAATTTAATGAATTAAAACGGTTTTATAAATTAAGATAGGTAAGCTTATTTTATTAGAACTTTGACATTCCATTCAAATGTTGTTTTTAAGCACGATAATAATTCATATTTAGAATATTATATTACAATTTAAAAATTTAGTATTACCTATATTTCCGATATGCATTATTTTTAGTCAAAATACACCTTGTGACAATTACGAGTATACATCTATTGCATATCATTCAATGATTTTTACAAGTATAACTATTATCATAATAATTATTTCTTATCTACCGAACGCGTTATCGCTTATCAGATTTTTTGCTTGCTTTGTGACTCTTTTTAATGATGTCACACAATGCCGTTAAATGAGGTAATTAATATTTTTTATTGCCGATAATAAACGATACGTCGGTTTATGACAATGTCTTATATTTTAATTATTCAATTAATTTAAATATAAAATATCATTTACGTTATCTTAAACTATATTTGAATCCAGAAATAAATTTAAAAAAAAAGATGCATAGTATTCCATAGATATATCAAACTATTAAATAAGATTATTAAGAAGTTAAATTATTATTTATTTTAATTATTGTATAGCGCTAGACAAACTCTTGTAAGATATTTCATTCATGATATATAGTTTGCACATAAAAGCTTTGTTCATGATGTCCATTAACAACGTCCACTTACTAGACTTCTCGAGACCATAGCGAAAGAAAAACTGGCCACAGGGTAAATGGAGTCAAGCAAACTCCACTTATCGCATTGCTAGGTGAAGTAATTGTGAAATTGTGAGGAGTACAGATAAAGCTTCGGACGCGGCAAATGCGACCGCCCGGAGACCGTTGAGTGGCGGAAAAGTGGCAAGTGTCTCTCATCATCATTAATGGGACGGTAATGAGAGAGCTTTTTTTCAACGCCGACCTTTACATTACGCGCTCCTCTCTAGGACAGAGCCGTTTCAGAGAGAAGCAAACAAGACGGAAAAGCTCCGGTATTAAGCATAAACGATTACAAGTAACATCAATGAAAACAAAACACTGACTCAATTGATAAATGTACTGTGTTTGCGAGAGATCTAAAAAATGATACATGAAATTTAAATTTATAGAAAGTAATCATTTGGACTTTTTTACTTTTATCCACAGCGTCACTATTGATCGTTGTTGTTCTTGCATTTTGCAATAATATTTCTTAATATTGACCATTCATATGGCATGTCAAGCGTTGGCTTCAAATAGGTTGTTAACTTTTTTTAAATATTTTATGCACAAAGTTGAATTCAGACAATCTTAAATAGGCGATACAATAACACTGAATTATTTCAACTCGGAGGTGAAGTTACATTTTTTTTAAGTATCAGGAGTACAATAGAGCATTAGGCTGTTAATTCAAGGAAAAACAAAGTCGATTAACCAAATCGGGTGGGTTTCTATGAGTTTTCTCCATCCGGCCCTCTGCAACCTGGCAAAGAGGCGTTCGTCGCGTTTTTTCACGCAGCGGTCTCTCAGAGAGCTGAGCCCAGACGCGTAAATATCTTCGGCAAAATAGTCGGGATTGCTGGGCGAGGTTTTTACCAGCGCGGTCCGACGGCGTGTGTGGCGGCTGGGAGACCGCACGGATGCTGCTGGACTCTGCGGAGGCTTTCTTCTCACGGACAGTGATGGTCTTCTTTTTCTTTTTGAGCAGATATGTATGATGGATAATAAGTTAGGTAGACGTAAATAGATTTTCTTTAATACTGAAAAACTAAACCTAAAAATGCTACTCAAAATTATGTAAACATGATTTAAGATGGATATCTTCAACCATTTTTGTTTGCATCCACGTTTTTCTTGATTCAAGCATGACTTTGATCTGAATCGTAGTGTTTTTAATGCGAAAATTATTGTTAATTCTATGTTATATAAATTCACTCAATTGGTGATCTTCAATCAATGAATATAAATTTAAACATTAACGATCCTGAAAATCTTGAAGTATAATATAATCGTGTCGGAAACAACAGGGTGTTGTTTCCGTAGTAGAAGGATTGGCCGGCATTGTAAATAACCGTTTTCAGGGGGCAACACACGGAAGTTCCTTCTTTGCTCTTGAAATGAGCATTTGAATATGATATTAAAAGTAGATAAATATCAGAGCCAAAAAAGTCCAAAAATAAAAATTAAGTTTTATAATTATTTGCTGAATCGTCTGAATACTCGTGTTTGTTGAAAATTAACAAGATTATTTTGATGACATTAAACATTTTTTTGCCACATTGCAAGAGACCGTTTATATTTTTTGGCGACAAGTTATCACAACCGTTCAACCAGCATCCTTTCAATGGCAATGCAATATTTTAAATTGCGTGAAAACTTCTTGGTGGTCCATTCTTCTGACGATCATCCTCAGATCATTCTCCTCTTCACATAGCTCGGCATCGCCTCTGAGGCGCGTCGCGCTACTTTTTGACTTTTTTGCTCCCGGTGCTCTAAGTACCTGCTAACTACCACGCCTAATGATCTCCGGCTATTCAATTAAAGTAATTATCAAACGGCGCAAATATTTTCCTAGGTTTTTTTCATCTCTTTACTGGACGACTCACGAAGGAAATCACTGTTTTGCTGCAATGCCACCGGGTTCCTTTTCGATGCAGTTTTTATGCGAGCGATGCACGCCGCAGGTGGTCAATATTACTTTGTATCATTTCATACTTGCAATAAATATTATGGCAAGTCATCGATCATACAATTAAACTGTACCAAATAAAAATAATAAACGTATATTTTTGTTGCCAATTAATCCAATAAGATAATTTGAAAAATATGATTCTAACAAGAAAGACAATCGTGTATAAGTTAAATTAGCCACTGAATATCGAGTTTTAATAAATGTGGTTTTAATGAAATAGTTTATCATGGCATTATTAAAGATGCTATTAAAAATAATTATTATAATAATAATTGACCATGAAAAAAATAATTAACAAAGGAACGTAAAATAACATTTTATTATGAATATTATTCTTATCACTGACTTCCGACACGTGTATAAAGTTATCAAAACATAAACCTATAAATTTTTGAAAACAATAGTGGATATCATGTGATATTAAACAAAATAAATTTAAAGATATCTTTCTACGTTATTTTTTTTATTTGTTTCATTTTTAATAATATATATAACAGATAAATGAAAAAATATAATTTACTGTTAATAAAAATATATGTTTCTTAAGAATAAGAATATTGCCACTATGGCGCTTTCTTAAGCTTTTGTGAGCATAATTAAGTATTCATCCTGATACAACATTGTATGTGGTCGCTTTTTTTGATGTCCTACAGTTTGGGAAGTAGCGTTGACTGTTCGGAGATATTCCGACTTGTCTGTACAAATTCGAGAGGAATGGACCTTTACTTCTTAATTTAAGGGGCCTCTTGTTACCAATACGATATCCGGCGAAGCTTTTTGCTCACGCGTAATTAAACATAATCATTAAATTAATTACTTTGAGCAATTCAAGAGATCGGCATCTTGTTCCTTGTGAGACGCTGTTACAATGCAAAATGACATATTGCTCAGGCGCACGTAAAACGATACGCTAATAGGGACGAATCAGACATTAACTGAAACACTTCAATGATGTCTGAAAACTTTAATTTCCTCCTAATATGATTTGAAAAAGATAAATGAGTATCTTTATTTAAAAATAAAGAAAAACGAGTGTTAACTGCACATAAATTTAGATTTGTTTTGATTAATATTCAACAGCTTACTGGATAAACAAACAATTTTATTGATTGTAGGTTCATTTCGAGTTAAGCATTAATATTCGTCATATATAAATGCATATTGACCAAATGACAATAGATCTAGAATTGTAAGCTTACATATTATTGTTATTATTGTGTGCAAATTGTTTAATTCTATTCATTTAACCTTTTGGCATCTGCAGCTAATCCGTTAAAAATATACAGCAAATGTAGATAATGTAATGACAGATTTCAGATTTATGTTGACATAAAGAACATTTCAAGACAGTGATGATAGAATTCGCAAATGTTCGCTTGGTCTAAATTCACTCTAACAGTTTAAGATCACAACTTCATTTCATCAGCCGTACGAGTATATATCACATACATGACAACAAACAACACAGTTTTGATGTTTTTTGTAATGTTTATTTCTCAGTTGTGGCGCTTATTTTGCTACGTATTCACAAAACCTGACAAAATAGCGATGCTTAAGAAATTTTATAATTAGTATATTGGTCATTCTGTTTGAGACGGACCTGTGTTTCATACGCTGACAATATTTAAACGCGTGGTCAAAAAAACTCAACAGCACAACGCGCTGCTGCCGTTCGTTCCTGGTCGCGGGAAAATGTGGTCGAAACGCATCGAAATGCGGCCGAACTGTCTGAGCTGCAACCGCCAAGACCGGCTTTGATTGAGTCTTAACACGATCGCTTTTGGCCCATTTGAGAAGCCGTGGCGACTGAGATGCATATATTGGTGAACTGAAAGTTTCAGTCGTTTCAGGAAAATAAAAATATTTATTTCAGATTCATTTTTGATAATTGTACTGTGATATATTTGCTGTTTTTTACATCTTATTTGCAAAGTTAACATATTCGTAAGAGTACCGATACACGTCACTCTTATGCATGGAGCATACATTGGAGCAATATTGTATGTGAATTATATTACTGTTTCCATTTAAATGAAGACTATGCGCTGCGTATAGAGTGTTATTTCATCAATTTCATTAAATTACAACCCATTCACGCATCGACTATTTTTACAGAGACTTTGGATAAGTGGTGTTTGTTCATCACCAATAATAATAATGCAACATTTTCACACTAAGTGGTATTATTATTAAATTTTTGAAAATAATTATGTCAAAATATTTTTTTTCTGTGCGCTTTGTGCATGACTAAGCCTCTGAATTTTGTCTCGATATGCAAATATTTTGTATAAAACACTTTTATGCAATAAGCACTACAAATACAGTATTTATGTCAGACTTTTGAAATATATTTAAGCTTTTTTATCATGTCATAATAAAGTATTTGTAAGCTGTTGTATATAGTTTTGTCAGTTGTCTAGCTACTCGTATGTGAACGCATTTTAAAGAATCTGTTCATTGCAGCACGTGAGTTGTTGAGGGTGCGTATTCGTCATCAATAAACTAATAAGCCCTCGGTCGTAAAACTTGAGTGCCCATAATGAGATTCATCGGAGGTAGAAAAGGTCCGTCGGAGATGCCGCATAAAAAGCTCTTAACTGTTGTATAATTCGATTATTAATTTTACGATATGTGAAACGGCCTCTCACGACATAAAAGACGCGTTTCGGACACTTCGCGTCGTTTCGGCGGCCCGGATGACGCTGCGCCTAATTTATCACCTCGGAGGTTCCCTCTTCGATTATGCCCGATTATCTCCGCCAAATAAACCCATGTCTTATTTTATTGCATACGTTTTTGTAAAGACCGCGGTAAAATATGCAACTTTTTGAGCACAGTGTTTTATTGAATGATACAAACGGTTTTGCGCCCTCGAGTCCTCGTTACGCACTGAAGTTGAAGTTTACATGCTCTTAATAAATTGAAAACATTATTGAGTATTAGTATTAGACAACAATTGAAAGTACTAACACATTACGTGAGCATCACAAATTCATATCGAGTTCCTATTAATAAAAACATTACTTTTATTTCAATATGTAGTCTAATGACATTTGCAAATTAATACTACACAAACGGCGCTTAACCATCTTTAACATCATAAACTTCATATATTTCACATACGAGGATAATATTTTTGTCATCTTTTAGTATTCTATTCTATGAAAATATCATCATTTTTACTTAAATGTTATTGCATTCCGCTTGTTGTCAAATTTAGAGGATAAGGTTTATTTAGATTTATATATTCTCTTCGTTTTTTTAACAAATAAGTTATATTTTAATTTTAATACCTGCTACATACGTTAATCAAAGTATCAGTGTCACGTTTGATACAAATTGTCGTCGGCATTATTATATCGCTGATCGCCGGTTCCGTTACCTTTTTCATTTAAATCGTCTGCGGAACGGGGGGTGCGAAGAAGTGACCCGCTCGTCCGGGATGCCAACCGGGCGCCGACTGCTTTAACAGCCCCATATAAAATGATGGTGATTGGTGGCGATCCAAAAGACCTGAACGGGTTAATTTTACTGAAATTCAGATTAGCGTAACGATCATGCAAACGACCCTCAAACGCCGCGATGCACTGAAACTCGTAACAGACTTGCGATCAGATTACACGAAGATGATCGCGAAATTCAATTAGTAATTAATTCGCCTTGTATAATTTTAATATCAACTTAACTTCAATCAGAGCGAACGGTTGCACTTTGCGGCCTTATTTTAATGCCCCTGTTTGTCTTGCTTGACCGCTACACATCAAGTTAGTTTTCATGAAAAATTCATACCAGTAAGAGGCTTTGATAACCATACAATATTAAATTCAGTATTTATTAACTTAAATTGTAATAATTTTAATTACTATGATTTTGTGCTTATTATTTATTTATTTAAAGAAGTTCTTAAAACTGCTCTGCTTCTCTGCCCTAGTTTCAGGGTTCGATGTGACAATTATTGTTAAAAACTCTAAAACTTGTAGCAGCAGTACTAAACGCGGATCTTTTGTAGAAGCTTTGTTTTTTAATGCCTTTTTATTGTGTGGTGGCTTTTTTTCTTCTTTCTTTCGTTTTCAAACACCGTGAAATCACGTAGGGGGTCTTGACATTTTTATCGTTCTAGTTTTTCTTAGCGTCATATTTTTTAACAGACGAGAATGACTCGTTTACAGGTTAAAGTGCTTGACTGCCGTACGAGAAGTAACAGGTCGACATTTGAAACAAGACATGAAATTAAAAGAATGAAAAAATGCACTAAATTATTCACAATTATTTTTTAACGCTTCCGATTTATGTGAAACTGATTATTTTCTCATAAAAAGATACCAAAGTTTTCATAGTGTTAAAAACAGATGATGTGTGAATGCTTTTATCTAATGGCATTATCGAATTAAGAGTTTTTACAGACCTCAGTGGTCCTGAAATGGCAAGCGTTATGAAATTTAAGGTTTAGAAAGTTTTTGTTGGAATTCTTCTGTATGTATTCACAAGATATGTAATTTTATCATCGATATTATCCCAGCATCTCGCCGCTGGACTATATATTATAATATGAAATGTTATTGCGCTACAAGAATAAGAACAATCTGTGAAGACAAAATAATTCAGCGATCGTGAGTTTTAATTTTTTTCGTCATTTCTTCAATTAAAACAATAAAACAATACCGATGCTTGCTTTTGAGGAAAATAAAACGTTGCCTTTGTCTTTTATACGATTGCGAAATCAAGTCGACGCTGAATTGACTGAAAATTATGGCGATTGTTTCAGTGCTTATTATTCTTGTTGTTCGTTACATACTTAAATTTAAATGAAACAAATAAAATATTCTACAATATATATATAATATTATTGTATGTATTTTATAATATATTCGTTTTTATTATTGTTTAATATAATTTCTTTGTTTGTACAATATTTTTAAAGCTAAAAGCACTCGAATTTGTTGTTTAGTATTTTTAAAACTTGAATGTAGTGTATAAAATGAGTTTTCTAGCAATAAACAAATATCCATTATAGTGAAGCATTCAAAATATAACAAAAAAGACAATTTATTTACAGCTTAATCAAGTTTGAGATGCATCAAATAAGCAAACCAAACGATACACTAGTTATATATTTGTATATACTCGTATATGATAATGTAATTTACAGGAAAGTAATTTTATACCATTACAGTTAAGAATATTTAACTCAAGCGTATAAAATAGAGCAAAAAATTCAAAACTAAGTAATATAAACATAGCATGAACACAGTAATGTATTGTAATATTATTTAGTTCTCAAAAGTACAATTTTCATATCTATACAACGACTAGGAAGAAATATCTAGGTAAAGATGAGACCACATGGCAAGTCGTTGCGGTCCGTTCCGCTCCCAAGTAGGACCTTGCTTGTAAACGTGTGTTGAACAACTTGTTGGTAGAAAAATAAAGGAAATAAAAAAAAGGCGACCGTCCGGAGACGTGTTTACATTTTATCGCGGATTCTTTTGGGTCTAGCGCCTCCTGCTACGAATATATTAAGACATAGTCTCTTCACGAATCTGTGCCAACTTTTCCGATTTAACTTAACAAGAGTTAAATTTTAATATGTAAAGAAATATTTTTTAACATGCCATATATTGTTGGTTTTATGAGTGTTATAATTTATAAATAAAGTTGCTTTGTATTTCGATTCAGCACAATTGTTACAGTTGCTAACAGTAAATGAGTAAACTTCAATCCTTTTATGAAATTTGTTGAGTCTTAATGGTTATTCATGAAACCGCTGAAGTGCCCAATGGTCAATAGTCATGCGAGATTTACGGTTCGATTCCTTCATGTATTCCGTATTTTTTTAATTAGCCAAATATTTAATAAAAAAACACTTGAAATCTGAAGCTTAACCGTAGTAAGTGATTAATATTTTAGTGGAGTTGCAGAAATGTCAAAACTTTACAGTCTTATATATTTTACATTTGTGTGTTGCATTTGAATAATGTGTTAGTTAAAATATGTAAACCAAAGATAATTTATTTAAGTATAAGTATGTGAGGATTAATATTTTTAGTTGTTTTATTTTACTTTTATTTAGTATTTTGATGCCACGTGCTACTGAGCAGTATATCCTTAAGCTCTAAGGGTTTTATCCGACGATTTATCTGGTGCCGCCGACGAGCGGCTCGTTTCAGTCTTTCTTAAAGTTTTTTTTTTACAGTTTCGGTATCACTTTTTGTGTTCCTCTTGTGGCATCTCTGCAAGGCCTCCCTACCTGTTGGACCTGGGAACTGAGATCCCTCTGGCCTCAACCTCCGAGGGCGGAGCGTAGGTCGTTCCAAGGGATTATTATCCCAATTAATTAACACTAAACTTGTTGAGTATAAATCATCGTTTAGCAGGATTAAACACACAATATCATTCAAGCCCTTATAAAATGATTCGCTCAACAAGATTTACTGAAATATCTAATTTTTTTTTGATAAAATAAATAAATTTATACGCATTATTTAACGTTGCATATATTTTGAATTTTAAAAATAATAATTTTAAAAAATCATTGCGAATATTGGCATACTTTTTAAGTGCTTAATTATTCTAGAATCTAGCAAAGCATGGCTTTAAAATATTTTAGTCTCTTCTCTTTCTTATATCTGTAAAATCTTCTTTTTTACTTTATCGAATATTATTCAGGATGCGGAAAGCGGAGGAGCAAAGAGGATGGAGACTCATGCGGGAGGCCTAAGTTCAACAGAGGAACTTAGACCTTCCAGAACAACTAGACTGATTTTAAAGCATTTAGATGACTTTCCGGTCGTGTTTTTGATAAGCAATATTCAAAATACAATCGCAACAAATTTTATCACTCTAGTTATACTTTTAAGTTGAGCTAGGCGCTTGTATGCGAGTTCTTCAGAATTATAGTTGACGATGAATTGGTGCTCTAATGGTTCAGTGTTCTGATGGTTTACTTGTATTTGCAGAGTTCACCGAGGCGCTTGTGTGGCTGTGCCTCGTTGGGTTGATGCAGTCGCAGTGCGCGTGGGCGGCGCCCAGACCAGCGCCTCCTTCAGCAAGAGCAATGGCAGCAGCACCAGCTGGGCCGCCCAAGTGGATCAACCCTTGCGGGATGGGATCCAGCGACAACGTAGTGGCACAGGTCAGTTTTAACACATACCAAAATACAAGCAAAAACTGAGTAAAATTTCGCTGATTAAATCATTCCCAGCGGATATAGCTTTTAAGGAAAGCGCTTGCTTGATAAAGTATAGGAGATTTAATTCCTGACGAAGACTTTTTTATTGGTGCAAAATTGTTTCCTTATCCATGAAATTTCAAGCAAAGTATAACAATTTTAATTTATAGTGTGTCCCTGTTAAAAAGTTTATTTACGAATAACAGGTTGTAGTCTTATGCAGAACTTGGCCATTGTATCGAAAACATAATTACAGTTGCATTAATCTTCACCGTAGAAATATTTTAGCATCATCATAACTTCAAATAATAGTTATCCCAAATTTTGTTGTTATCAATGCAGGTGAATATATACGAATTAAAGATAAACAGCGTTTTTTTGGTATGTTTCAGGATATTGAGATGCCCAGTGTAAGCGACCAAGAGCTCCTTGGCCAAGTGGTCGTTCAAGCAAAGACTGCTCTCTCCGAGGCCAACAGATATAAGGAAGACTATGTAAGTATTTTTATACAATTAAAAGATTTTCTTCGTATAATGTTTTCCATACAAATAATACGCTGAGATATTTTTTAATTTAGATATATTTTATTAAAGACGTGAGTTTCTCAGTGAGTTATTTTACCCAGTGATGTTGGGTTTACAGTCGAGGCTCCTTGGCACAGTGTCTTCGGTGCTTGGTTGAATAATGTCCTCGCGCGGAGTGTTCGGTGCCGGAGTCTTTCAGGTGTGATCGGCTCTTGCTCGCCGGCCGGCTCGTCTGTCGCCGGCCTCACATCCGGCCGCGCTCAGAACTTCCTTTCCGCTAATTAAATTATATTACTGTTAAGTCCGAAACATCCTAAATGTCTTGGCCGCGTCCGATGCCACACGCAGGACGATCGACATTACAAATCGACGATTTTTGACCGCGAACACGCCAATACACATAAATAGCTGACGATACCTGCACAGAATATTTTTAAGATTTGTCGATTAAGTTCATTCGATTTAAATGCTTAAATTTTCCATCATGTGCATAAATTGAAAATGTATAAATACGTATGCAGATATCTTAAAAATATTTCTTGACTTAAGCATTGGTTTTTGCTGGTAGAAAGTGTTATTTACAAAATATTTTTTTCTGTAATACGATGTTATTTGAGGATTTTATTTTATATAAGTCATTTGAGTATTCCAAGACCGATAGAAAAATGTTTGTTTTTACGTTTGCTTCGTTCAGAAAGACACACATAACATGTGCGCGAATAATTTCAATCGGTGTTCGCGATGTACGTTTTTAACGTGTTACATCACCGCCACACGTGAAATGAAGAGTAATAAACCAATCAAAGTGACGTTTTTATTGGATCAGTTTTGTACCGAGGGTCTTTCCGCTCCGTACGCGCGACCGTCACCGATCCGGCCGCGGTATCGCGCGCCTGATTAGTATGTGACAGGTGTGGTGGTCCCGGTGGGCTCGGGCTAAACCAAAAATGATGAATGAATTTTATATTTCGACAGTCGGTTTGGACATTTCTCGCGAACGTGCCGTTTCCTATCGCATGTGATCGTTGCAATCATTAAGGCGATCTCTACGCTGCATACAAGATACCTGATATCTGTATATGAAAAAAATATTATATATGCAATATTATTCACGTTGCAACCTTCCCGTGTTGATGTTTGGCGAAAAATATAACCTTCAGATTGATAATTGGTATTGTATATTTTTTCTCTCACTGTCATATGAAGAATTAACAAGTAACTATTACTTATCCACGATAAGCAATAGCACAACCTAAATTGTTCTATAGAAATTCGTTTATTTGAAAAAAAAACTTACGTTAAGCTATCAAATTATTAATAAAACCTTACGTAATACGTTACAACTGCTTGAGCTAAATGTAATATAATCTCGCTTAAGTAGCATCCGTGCATACGTCTTTATATCATACCGTAAAAATAATTTATTTGCGAGAATATCAAAATTGAATTTAAAAAAAATATAATTGGTTTTGATGGCTTTTTTAATTTACCTTTGATTCAATATCCAGTGTTTTTTTTAAATAATCGTATTCTGCTTCGGTCAAGTTTATTGGGTCGATGTCGGCGATACCACAGCACACCGGTACAGGTGCGATAGTTGCGTGTTTTATTTGTGTTTGCTATCGGTCAGCGATTATTTGCGTTCACCTGAATGAGTATGAATTGAGGCGACCGCACTTCACGCAATAGGTCACGAGATCAATCCCAAGCAAAGCTGAAAATTAAAATGATTTTATGAGCTATACACTGTTTATAGTAAAGATTATTTGTTACAAGATGTGTCTATCAAATGACGATGGCTGATCAACACTCTGCTTCATCGATTGGCTTTCCTTAAAAATAAGAAGCATGGTACTATACTCAGGTGAGATATCTTTATCACCGTATATCCGTATTCTTCTGCATGTGCTTGCATAAAAGGATGCTTATAGTATTGCTGGTGTCTGATTGCTGCTACCTGTCGCGCTAGGTTAATCGCCAGGCAATGAGCTCAGGTGGGCCTCGCCACTAACGCCTGATGAGTCACGGAAGGCCTCAGACACACTACGTTTTTTCTCGCAATTTTTTTACGACCGCGATTGATAGAAATTTCGCAGTAATCGGGGTATCTTGAACAGTCTGTGACAAGATTGATTAGCTTTTAAGCTAAAAAAGCTCTTTTTTCTTTAGAGAAAATAAATATATATACGTCATACTTTTACTTGCGTATTTCATGAAGGCTTTATTTATTTTATTAGATTATTGAGGATCAGATCCTCACAGTGAATTATTTGATAAAATCACCTTGCTTGGTGTGCATAAGTATAAAATCTATTTATGGTGGTAATGCAAATCCTCCAAATTTGGTACAATACTTGGTCAAATCTCAAAATCATTAATAGGGAAATAATAAATAAAATGAAATTTTATTAATTTCTTAATTTCAAGGGTTTTCTGTAGAAAGGCTACTAATAATATATGAATTAGTTTTACCGATTGCCAAAACAGTGTAATTTTTTCAAGTGCCATAGTATGTTATACTGCTGGACCGATATATGTTTTTCTTCGTGGTACATTAAAAAATAAAGCATGATTCACATACGGCGAAAACGATTGCATGTGTCATACCGGAGCGTGGATAATCGAGTCGTTTACTCGAGAAACAAAAAAATCTTTTTTTTTAAAGCTAAAAAGATATTTTGCTATTTGTGTTGCGGATTTGGAAACCCACACGTTGTTGCGGCAAGTGATGCTGTGGCCGAGTTATGCCGGCGTATCGATCATCGGTTCATTATAATATTAGCGTATTACGCTGCCGACGGGTCATCGATATTCGTCAGCGCTGGAGCGCCTCGCCTCTCTGGCGAATGAAATTTCGCAACATCGATATGGAATCCCGCGAGCGCGCGCGGACCGGCGACTTTTGTCAGGCGTCCGACGCGAGGCAAGCCTGGCGTTTTGTCAGCGCCTCGCCGCGGTATTGTAAGAGACATAGAAACTGGCGTTTGTTATGTTATATATTTTATATTCGCGTCGTTATTTTGGTCTGTTTTTTGGAAATCCCGCGTTTTGGTTTCGCTGGTCCGTTAGCGCCGGTCACCGTGATTTGGCTAAAATTTAAGGTCGCCTTCTGGCCGGGCACCGGTTCACGTGTCGACAGCTGATTTCCCGATGAATGTGATTTCGATTAGATCCGTATTGACATTTCATCGAATTTCAACGAACAAAATAAACATTCAGCCATTAAGACTAACTTTATTAACATACAAATATTATTGTAATTTTCACTCATAAAACTTAAAATAATCAATCTCAGAAAATTACACTATATCAAGAATATTTTTATACAATATTTTGTCTAAATTACAAAACATAACACAATCAAAACTGTGCGTAAAAATACTACTTTTTTATAAGTAATGTCAATATTTTTATTATAATATTTTCATAAATATTTATGAGACATAAATTGAATAATAATTTAAAATTTTATTATTTAAAATTGAGTTGTCAAAGTTCGATGAATCATCGAGAATAATATTGTATCGCTGATTGATATTTAGTCTCTGTGTTTATCGGCCGGCTGAGTGGCCGAGTATCTGACATAATAAACACCTCAGTATGAATGGGCGACGATGTTTCGCGCCGCGAATACGAGACCCTTGGGAACGAAGCGGTCGGACACATTTGATTACTAATAACGCAATTATCGAGACTGATTTGTGTGTTGTTTTTTTAAAACTATATTTCGCAGAGGTGGTCCTCTGCATTGCAATTTGATAAGAAGCCACATTATGATTCGAATTTCGTTCACGCTGATAATGAAACAGTATTTGTATTGTTTTATGCGAATAATTTAATTACAGGGCGTAAATTTTTATGAGACATTATTGTTGTATGGATTATATTGAGTGTAATAAGGAGCGGCGAATTATTTACTCGGCTTCCTTAAAATCAATAAAAAATGTTTACACGGCAGAATATTTGTCTTCGCCGTGAACACATGTTTGTTATAATATTTAACAATTATTTGCAGAGATTACTGGTGGTTATAATGTAATGTCATATTTTAGGTCCGTACTTGGCACTGAAAAAGTGTAAGACTGATGAAGTTTTATGTGTTTCTAGTATTCTTCTTGTGATGAATGTAGCTGCTTATCCAAGTTAATATATCAAGTCAAAATATAAGTACATACATTGAATGATTAGATTACGATCATCCGTTTTCGGAACTAATATGGCATGAAGTAAGTTCATATATGTATAAATAACACGATTACATAATGAAGAAGTTTACTTAAATACATTTTAAAAGCGAAAATTCGGTAATATCTTAAAACTAAGGTCTTTATTACCAAACCCAGTATTAACTTATGGCACAAGACATGAAATCTAACAGCAGATCTTACGCATCAAATAATAGGCACCCAACGTATTATGGAGTGATCGAAGCTCGGAGTGTCTCTAAAATATAAAATCCAAAACGTGGATATTTAAAGAAGAACTCAAGTAGTGAAGGCTACTAAAATAATAGGCACACTCAAGAGGCAATGGGTAGGACATATCATTAGAATAGCGGAAGTAGCCTGGATGTGGAGGGATCGCGATGGAGGATGGAGATTCATGCGGAAGGCCTACGTCTAACAGTAGACGGACACAGGCTGAAGATTATGAATACGACTGCAGTAGTCTTTACTAATATTATGAGGTGTTGAAAAGATTGAGTGTTGTTCAGTGGTGATGTTACTTGTGGAGTGCAGGGTCTGAGGCGTTGGGAGGGAAGGGGGAGGGGACGTCGAGGAACTTCCTCCCGCCGCTCATGGCGCATGCGCGTCACGTGCACCCACGTGGGACGAGGCGTCTGGCTAAAGGTTCTCAAACGAAACGAACCACACCAGGAGAACCGAAACACATTTCTTAAATTTATTTTATGTGTTAATTTTTACGCCGCGTAGCTTGTTTCTTGATATTAAATTATTATTTAATTTGTGAAATGCTGTGAACATTGGCATCTGATCAAACACTAATGCAAACGTTTATTTAATTTAGAAAGCACATGCCAGCGTAAAATACCAAGCATAATGATTTGACATTGAAGAGAAAGAAAAAAAAGAAAGAAAACATTAAATCATTTCCAACTGTTTAACAGCACGAGCTAACCGATGAATGATAAATTCGAGTCACCAAATCCACAACAAGATCAAGCTAGGGATAAAAGCGAAGCTCAATTCAGTGAGAGATTGTCGTATTCTAATAACATCAAGGCTGTGTGGCGATCTTGGACATTTTTATCTATAATTGATTTGTGAATAGTGATCAATTCGGCCTTCCATACTACATCAGGTCAAGGGACAAAAGTGGACCATGTTGGGACGTAAGCTTCAGATGCCACAGGAAGGATATATTAAGCTACAACCTTATATTCTTTAAGCTAGGTTTGAGAGCCGTTGCCGCTTCCGATACGTTGGCCGAGTGATGCGCGCTTGTGGCCGTCCGTCCGTTCGGCTCGCCGCAGCTCAACATTCATGGAGGAATTTGCCGGCCAATACGATCGACCTGACCTTAGCCGCGACTATCGAAAGAGTTTATCTTGCGTGTAAAGATGATAACACAACCATCAGCCACTATAGTCTCTTCATTAAGAACACGCGGCGGTATCTACTCGTAACTCTAACTTAGAAATGAATCTCTTTACGTGAAGGTTCTGGAGCTATTCCTCTTATAAATCGTGCAGTAACTTTTTTTAATCGATTTGCTCTACCTAATATTACACATACTAAATGATTCTTTGATTTCTTTCTTCCATGTCCTCCACCTTCTTCGACTTTTGAATAAGAATCATTACAATTTTCGCTTTTTAATATCGTCATTCTTCATAAAAGCAGATCATTGCACTCTCGTAATTATACTCACGTATATGTTTTCAAAGCCCATTATTCGGCTGCATTGGCTTTGATGAAAAATGCAAAAATTTACAGCCAGTTGATCGATTTACTTTAAAAATATAAAGGCTAATCTTGTTAAGGAGTCGATATGTTTGATGATGATTATGGTTATCCATAATTACACTTGCTTTACCACAATTTATAAAAAATATTGTAAATGATCTCACGGTGTTAGAGACTAGTTCTAGGTGCTATTAACCAAGTGTCTTGATATTTTTATTACATGGATATTGATCTCTAAATATGTACTTGATTTGAGGGCAAGAAATCTGTAATTATTTCTTGTGTTCTCTCATTAGCTTAGCTTCTTTCTGGTTAATCAATTCACGTGGAAGTGGCCGTCGCCGGAGATGCTGCTCGATAGCGGCCCGGTCAGGATGTCGTCCCCACGTGATGGACTTCCACGCCCATTGTCCGGAGACTATCCTGGGCCGGCGATCACAGGTAGGACAGATACGCGGGCGGACGTGTGCCGATTATTCTCCGCCCCACGCCTCTCACCCCGCCCACCTGTATAGTGCGATGTAATGAGGCGCCCATCGGGAATAGTTAATTTTTGAAACTGAGAATGCACAGGTGACAAATGTCTTCGTGGACAGAAACGATGACACTCACATATCAACGTATGGAAAATCTTGAAAAAAATATAAAATTCAAATATAAGAATTTTATACTTTGTTTTATCATAGTGTAACATAATGTGCTTACACATTTTTTTCTATAAGAGTGCAATCTTCTTCGTAGTATCAATCCGGTGGATTGGTTTGCACCAACAGAATCTTGCATCTCGATCTCCATTTCTCTCGGTCCTCCGCAACCCTCTTCAGCTCAACATAAGAACTACAATTCATGTCCTCGAACACTTGCTGCAAATACTCTAGGGCGCCCTCTACAGTTTCTACCCTCAACCGTCCCCTCCACAATGTCGTGATGAAGACCATCGTGGCGCGTGATGTGACCGATCCATCGGGCTTGCCTCTCTGAGATGGTTCTTAGTAGGTGCCTATCTTCCTTGATTATCCTGAGAACCTCATTGTTCGTGACGCGGTGAGAGTGCAATACTCGTATCTAAAATCTAAGAAATATATGTATTTTTCAATTTGTTCCGTTATAGAAAATAATAACTATCATAAAAATAAGCATCTATACGCTATTGTGATAGCATCTTACTAAATGACAATTGTATGTAATTTATGAAGCCTTAAATTATTGCACATTCAATTCAATAATAAAAAAACATTTATTTGTACTTTCTAGGTAACAAGGGTACTTTCATTTTAGAGTGTAGTTATGCTTGATGTTATTGTGTCACTTTTTACGCGATGCAATAAATCGATTTTGTCATTAATGTTGCTGTCTTGCGTGTGATACAGTGTATACCTGTACAGTATAATCTGATCACCTGGAATGACTAAGAGTTAAAAATACCTCAAGAATGTGTGAGAGAAATGTGCCGCACAATACGGATGAGATAATCTAATAAGCGATATGCAAACACAGGTGATGCTGTAATAAAGGCAGGTGACACAAGCTCATGATTTTTAATAAATTATTACCTTTCCGAAAACATTAAGCGACCCGGCCATGACAAGGCGATTTTATTATCAAGGACAATCAATCTAACAATCGATAATACAAAAAATATCATTAATTTTGGTTATTATTTCTTAATATATCAACAAATAATACAGTTGTATAATTTCAAACTTATTTTATACATATTATGTCACGCAAGATTTTACAATATATAGAACGACAAAAAAATTTCGTTTTTTTTACATTAGTGTGCTCTTTATACAAATGTTCAACAGTATAAATGACCTGTGCATTTCTCTGTTTATTTCCTTTAAGGCATAAATCAGAAGTTTTACTTATGTATGTTCTTTGATATCAATTGACTCTATATTTGTGGCAGATCAAACAGTATAAAAAAATTATAAAGCAGATTTTCTCTAAAAAAGGATAATATTATAGTAATATTGTTTTACTATAGAAATAAGTATGTATTTTTAGCTGCAAATAATTGATTGTTGTCACAATTAAAGCCTACGCATGTTGCAAATGTTTTGGCAGAGCGAGTGCTGTGAAAAAGCGCTCAATGAAATACATCTTTCATGAAAATTAAATTTGAAAAATAAAACCATTCGTTTTGTCATTATGGGAGGCTCCGAACAATGCTCTCAGGGGTAATTATCAACCCACGTACATATGCTGATGATGATGATGCGTCACCGCGTTGCACTTCAAGCCTCAAGCACACTCGATCACATCTCTACATACATAGTTATTTGTATTGTATGATACTGTGAACGATCTGTCGCAGCGATATGTCATTGATTGCGGTGGACAGCACTATATTTACAAAATATCTATATTGGATGCAACATTTTTTTTTTACATAAGTTTAAACGAGCATATAAATATGCAGATGGCGCTCAAAAAACATGTCGCTGAATCGCTGAATGTGAAACAAAATATTTGACTGGCAACATCGTAGATTATCATTGTTTTCTCAATATGCGATATTTCGTAGCAGCAAATCACACGAGAGATCGCTGCCTGCTGCGATCTGATCGCGTTCAGTGTACCAGAGCCTTTGGTCTACCTGGTGCAGTGCACCTTGCATTATGCATGCGCCCGGGACGGACGTCTGCGTCGGCCGATGCGTTTCTGGGGTTCATCAAACCGAATACAAACGATCAACTAAAAGTCGTAATTGCGATCACCTGTTGTTGTGTAAGCTCGGCGTTTTTGGGCAGGCCCTATTGAATGAGACCATAAAGCGCGTACGTTCGATTGTTTCACAAATTGATGCTTTAATAAGGTAGTTACAACTTCATAATAAAAAATGAATATACATCCAACCACACTATCAAAATATACCTCAATACTATTTAGAAAAAGTTCGAATATTTTTTTAAATAATACATTTTTGTGATCATTTGAGTAAATTTCTATGCAAAGAGCTTTTATGAAGGCAGCTAAAGTATCTAGGTGTTGCCATGCTTGTGTTTGCCATAAGATCCATGTTACGAACAAATAAATTCTAAAGATATGTTAAACACTCTAAGAATCTTTAAATACTTTTAAAGATTTATTTATGAGAAACATTCAAATGAATGATATTCTGCTATCCATTAATACATTTTTTATTAACTATTAAGTAAGAAAACATTTTTTATGACTTTTTGATGTTTCTGTCCGTCATGATATTCTCAAATCTGGCATAAAATATGAAATTTATTACGTTCATTCATTCCCACGCACTCCACACACGGGTCCAGTCATAGTAAATGCGCTATTTCTGTTCCGCAGCATCCGCTCTACTCATCCGAAATTTTCATTCATAACTTTTTTGCCAGACGAAAATGTCCAAAGAGAAATAAAACAGTTTTGGCAGAGCGGTCCAAAATAAAATGAATCACCGCGGTTAATGACTCAGAATTTTTACACATGATACTAATATATATTAAAAAAGGTTTTTTTTTAACCAAATTAAATACAAAGAAAAGTAATAACTATTCTAATGTCAGAATTGGTTCATACATGGTATTGGTATTACCTTTTCAAGCTTGTGTTTTCACTCTCATACAATCTGGATAAAAATCATATTGCCAAACACATGTGATAAGACTAAATTTTTGCACTCTTATAACTACTACAATTCCTTCAGCATGCAGCGTCCAGCTGAGTTTCGTTGTATCAACTATAAAAAAATTACATTATCCAAAGATGTACAGTATTTTTTGAAAAATTGGATCAGTATATATATAGTTTATTTTAATCAACACCTTTAATTAATGTTGAGGCATCTGTTAGTATTTTTTTTTTTTGGAACTCGCGCTGATTACATAAATGTAAACTATGATAAGTCTTCATAATGTTTACTATTGACATGACGCAAGTGTGATTTATATTATTATTATTGTGTACTGTTTTTGAGATCCTTGACCTCAATCATGGAATGACACTTGACATCTAAATGACTTGACACGCGCTATAAATTGTTGATTTATAGCAAACTCATCAGACAACAGTAAATATGGGTTTTTCCTTTAAATATATAGTGTTTTTATTAAATTATTTTTTATAATGCTTAATAATTTTTTACACGTTGTTTAACTAGTTTTTTTTTTTAGTTAGGGACATGTGATTTCAAATTTATCGCGTTGTTGAGTACGTAAATTAATATTCCATAAAATGCTTGAAATGAAGCTCATTTTTTATTGTGTGATTAAAATGCATCTCACAAAACGATTCCCGCCGGTTAATAAAATAAAAATGCATTTTTTTTATTTGTCAACATAAAACTCTTTTGATGTTTATCTTTAAGGTTTATTTTCGCATGCCTTCAAGGAGCACATAAGCTTTAATATGTATGCCGAATAAATAAATATGATTTTATTAAAATGTATATTGCAATGAGAGCGAGCGACATGACAATCGAAGTGTATGGTTTCGTCCCTCTCTAGCAGCCTTTGGCGACAGCCTGTCTGGTGGTGCTCGGTCTTATCTTATCGATTCTTAGTAACGAAAATGTTTATCTCTTGGATAAGTATGATAGCCTGATACTTTGACACCGCTTACACATGGACGATAAGACTTTATAAACATTTAATAAAGAGCAATTTCATTATTGAATAACATCCGTGCAGATGAAATGATGCAATATTATTGTTTTTCTGCAATTTAACGTTTATATAAATAGATGGCGTTGTATGATCTGCGTATACTAGAAAACGAAGAGATCAATTATTCCGTGATACAAAATTAATTTTAATATTCATTTAAGAGATCAGTAAGATGAAAATTCATTTTTATGTTATTTTGCTCATATGGTTCTATTCAGAGTTAAAATTTGAATTGGCTTAACATTTTTTTTCTATTTATCTACATTAATGTTTATTGGCTTACAATTAAGAGCCAAAAGCCATCACAACTCGTCATTGGAGACTGTGATCTGCTGCTATACTAATAGTTTAGTGACTTAAAAAGCAAAATATATTATAAATATAATAATTTGTATCTATATTAGTAAAGATGATTTGTTTATCGTTTTTGGATCGTATTGTGAATGAATTATTGTTCTGAAATATGCGACTGCTCTGGGGGTCGCGAGGAATGCATCGTAAGCATCGTCGGTTCTCGGGTTTCATCAGGGACGCCACCTGCACAAGACCTGATGACGAGGACGCGACCGGAGAACGTCCTCCGTACATTCCACACGAAAACACGACGATTCGTGAGATATTCGCAAACATACTCCTAGAAGAAACATCATCTGAAATTTAATACTCAGACGAGCAGTTCATTCACTGACGATTTGTGCCACAATCTATAAACAAATATTAACATTTTTTAATACAAAATACTTTATATTATATAAATGTGTATTTGTTATTAAAAAAAATCGCTTTGTACAGGTGAAAGAAATGAAAATATCCTAGCTAAATTTTTGTTTATGAGGAAATAAAGAATAAGCTTGATATAATCGAAATTTAGGAATTCAAAAGCCGCATTTTTGCTAATGGATACGTATAAATCAATATACGCTAATTGGCCAACGATAAAAACGTCGTGAAAATACTTGATTGTACAGTTTTTTTTATTGTGGTAAGAATATTTTTCAAAGATAATTGTTGTATCTTTTAGCTCGTCTCGTGGCTATAACATGATGTAAGGTTTTACGGAATTCCCCATCTCGTCAATTGATGGATGATAAATATCAAAATAAATAACAAAATAATCACAATAATTGGCTGTTATTTTAATTAATTGATAACATAGTTTATGCGAGATAACATCACTCTTAACAGGATTCAAAACCTTGCATCGCATTGACACACCGTTCATACGTTGTTGAGAATAAAGTTAATCAATATACGAGTGAAAAGCCGTGTGTTTGATCTAACGCTACTCTTGAATTTTATGTTAACCATATATATACAACGTTATCAATTTAAAAAAATTACGGTGGCTGTTTTTTAATAATTATTTCATGAGATGTGTCACTGCTTGTATTGCAATCAGTTACGAAAAAATTAAATCTCGGAACCCATTGCTGGTATCAAACACATGCTTATTGATACACATTGCGCTCGGTGATTTGATATGGGGATGTTTATTGTTGCTGTTCGCATATCTGTTGATTGTTTTAATTTAGAAATGTTTGCATGGAATGTCTTATCTCCTTCTCGGTCCAGCCAGACTGCTTGGCACCGAGTCTCAATCTCTGCTTGAGAAATCGCGTTGGTAAAGTTCCGCGTAACGACTATGAAAATATTAAGAAGAAATGAAAATATTATATTGTGTGATAACGATTTTTATCACAATTACTTAGGTCTCTGGCGAGTTGAGCGCAATACTTTCAGTCAGATAATGCGGAGAATAAAAAACAAACATAAAAATTCTGTAAGAGTGACTAAGTGATTTACTGGTCTCTAGATTTATTATAAAATCGTATCCATAAAGATGACATTGACTAATGCAAATAATTTCGCATGTATTTTATTTTACATTATTTTACAATTTAATGTAATTATTAACCATCTTTTTATATAACAATGAATAAACATTTAGTTTAGTTAATTAAAGATTAAAAAATCCTTATTTATCAATTAAATAAGTCTATATTTTAATATTGACTAATTATGCTATAAAGTATGTTGCGCAATTGTGCCATGCATCAAATCACGTGTAGGAATTTACTACTTCCGAAAAGCATTTTATTGTAACGAAAACTGCGGTAAACTTTCCCGAAACTTTCGTGGAAGTTATCGATCTCGAGTAGTTAGTCACTCTCGGTGTTTACATGATGTCATAATACGGAATGTCTGAAAAGAAAATCGGTTTCAGGCTTTTCAGCCGGCCTGGCACAATAAAAGTATCGATTTTCAACGAGAAAGCGTGCCGACGCTAAGGTCAGGGGTCAATGCAATAGGCTTACAGTACAGTACTTCTTTTGACCTATGACTGATTTTCACGATCGAGAATGTTCTTGATATTTTTTTCATGTATGATTAACTATTATCAAGATGCTGTATATTGTTTACACAAAAAACAAAACGATATTTTTATGTACTCTTTTTTTTGCATATTTAATGAGTTTATTAAATTTGGACATTTTGATACTTAAAATATAATTAAAACTTCTTATACCCATGTTGAAATAATATAACGTATAAGGAAGATTTGCACCCAGTAATATTATTCTTCTCATATTCATTAATAAATAAAATTAAATATAATTCATTTACAATTTTCAAATACATGAGTATCTTACTAATTAAATAAGATTAATTTAAAATATTGAGTAAAATAATTATAATTAAATATATATGTTTAAAAATGATGACACAGTACAGTTGATTTTGAATGTAGATATTTATTATGTATTAGTAAATATTATCGCAAAAATCACGCTCACGTGTTGCATAAGAGCCGTGACCTTAGAACGAAAAAAACAACCTTGTACAATGGCCTAACCCAATTCAGGCTTCGACGGAAATGCGAGGCTTTTTCTCGGAAGGTTTCGACCCCACGAGCCCCGGGCCGGCCCATAAGCACTTAACACTTTTCCGAATATATAAAAGATATCTCGTAGACGTGTATTAAATACATCATTATCATATCTATATCTAATGTTTTTTTTTCGAAACTAAGAATACTATGACGTTTTTTTAATGTTAACAGACACAAAAGTATCGATGTATTGAAATTGAACGTTGTATATGACAGAATTTTCTAACAAGAAAAGTCTATAAAATCTATCAATAGTTTTAACAAATTTATTATTACATACAATTTAATACATATACAAGAAATCAATCTCACCGGAAATATTAATAAAGATCTATGAATAATTTAAAACGGAAAAAAAAAAATTTAAATTTATGTTTGGGTTGTTTGGGGTGGAACCTGCGATTTTTCGCATGAATTGAACGCTTCAACCTCATTGTTTTACTGTTCAGCAAATATACATAGCTACGCAAACATAACGATATAGTTATTGTATCTAATGTGAACTTGGAGGCTTTTCCGGGAAATCTCTCGGCGCCAACTGAGTTAAGTCTGTGGTCAAAATAAGTTTGATCAACTGTTAATTGTTTACTGGAAATAATGATATTCAGCGCATTATTTTTTTTTTTTTAAATTATTATTTGCAATCATTATTGAATAATTACTGCTTTAGAGGCATTAAAAGACATGGTTTTTATGATTATAGTATGCAAATATTTAAGGCCATGTGTTTTTTTATGACCCACAAACTACGTCACTTAAAATTGTACAATATTATTAGAAGTAAAAGTTTATTTTATTGAATTTCATTTATTATAGTCGTATACACAGCTTGTATGATTTTCTTGATATAGTACTGTCGTAAGAAGATGATACCGGACTAGTCCAATTTTTCACTTTAAAAAATCGCCTCATGTAATGCAATATGTTCGCATGTCATGAAAATTTCCCATCGCATGTAGCCGGCTAAATTTTCACTGGCGCCTGCCATCAACGAAGAAACACTTAAAGTGCATCAACAAATTAAAACTGCGAAAACCAACTGAAGGAGTCACCACTTGCCAATACGAAACCTTATCTGTCTCTAATGTAATGAACCGTTCTGGTTAGTCATGGGCTCGTTCAAGTAAACTCTATGATGATACGATTCTCTTGTCTATTGGATTCGCCTTTCACGTTGGTCGTCAATTAAATTTTGTGACTAATAGTCCGTCGCGACGCTTTCCTTTAACTGCTCTGGAAAATTTCGCTTCTTTCGTGGAATTCGAAGAAAAATTATTGCCCGTATTTTCCATTCTATGAAAACGTTGTTTTTTCTATGTTGCGTCGTTTGAAAGGGTTCACTTAAACAATTCTATAAAATAATTGAGTTGTAATGTCTGGTGATATTATTATTTTTTTTATGTTAAGAAACGACAAATAATAACCCACTTTCTCTATAAGTACTTAATCTAATTAAATTGACTATTACGCTAAGATTTTGAGAATTTATTAATTTAATTAGATATACGCATTATACAATTGCTTCTTCTAAATGAATTACAACTCACTGTTTTTTTCTCATTTTCTCTTTTAATTGGAGCGGAAATTCGCCATAAATAATCCGCAGAGTGCAAATAATGTATCTTATCAGCTAACTTCTTCATGGTGTTTTAAAATGTGTTGATCTCTTGATGACTTGATTCTTATGCTTGGTTTTCTTTTTGGCTGCAGGTCAAGAAGACATTCAACGTTGATTTCGAAGAGCACCACAAGTCCTGGATCCATAGCAGCTACGACTGGCTGCCATCCAAGAGCATGGTGCCCAAGAACCTGGGCGAGAACGTCCAGCAAAACTATTTGGATGAAATCAAGGTAAATATAATCACATTCATCTAACTCGCTTCTTTTCAATGAAAAATACATAATACGTATTCCGTCTACTCATACAGTTATATAGTAGTAGCAAAAATTGAATCTTTTTGGGGACGTATTGAAATACATGTTATCTTTATTTTCCAAGACATAAACTGTCAATTTCATTAATATCGGATAGTAAATTATCACTTTTTCCTAAGTAGTTGATATGATTAAACATTCTGATACAATTTGTTCAGAGATCTCTTACAAAATATGATTATACAGTCACAACAGTATTTAGTATTGAGTAAGGCTCTTGACTGCTTTGTCTGGAAGCAATAATAAAAAATACGGATTATTATGCATCCTAAAAGTCACGTGTTTTGAGCTAGCCTTGGTCTGTTTGATGATTGGATGCCCCGGGGAGATGATCTGTCTGTCTCTCCGAGTCCAGCCAACTGTTAAGGACCTTAAAGGGTGATCCTCGCCTCAGGCCGCGGGTTCTTAACCGCTAGGCCAAGCGACCTTGGCCATCTACAGCGGTGGACCTTTCAAACGAGATGGCGTGACGAAAATGTTCAAAATACTAATGATTCTTGGATGATATACGTGAATGCTGTGATACATTGTATTATATTATTTTTGAAGTTATTTTACATGTATGAGTCCGTTTATTTATAATCGATTGGAAGAAGTACTTAAACACGTTATTCATGTATCTAAATTTCACATCAATTGTTTCTTATGCAAGTTTCTACTGCTCGCTTGGGAAAAGTTCTTGGGGTACAACAAAATAGTTTTTTTTTATAACATGAATATATTTTCTCACTATTTGTACAAAGTTACGGCTTACAGCCCCATTATTAGTACATTTATAAAAATCATAATTAAATATATTTTTATTCTATTTACTATTAACGCTCGATCTCATACTTTAAAATAATCGTATTTGAAGGTTATGAAAAATTAACAAAAGATCGAAGGTTGATTCTGTGTAACAAGCTTAAAAATGTATCATCAACTTCATCGCGATGATTAAATCTTATTCTTAAGGTACGAAATTTTTTAAATATTGCTTATTTGTATAATTTGTACGTTGTTACATTGAGTATGTGTTATGACTTAGTTGAATTTTCGTATAGCTTCTTCTTAGATGATCATCTCTCGTTGTGGACTTTAATGCCGTACATGGGCATTAAATTATTAAGATGCAACGTGATGTCCTTCCAACACTTATGTCTAATTGCGCGGGTCACGCGATTGACGAACTAAAGAACTATTTTTGATTTAAAACACACCGGCCGACCGATGCAGGCGTAACCCTTCATGCCTTATGATTAAAAATAATATAATACGAAAAAACCCATTTCAAGCTTATAAATGATACATTCAATTTATTATACTCTTTTATATATCAAACTATTTACAGTAGGTTTTTTGTGTATTGAGATGCGAGATATTATGCCATATTAAGCAAAGACTTGGTAAGATATTTTATCAATTTATCAAAAAATCAGTCTCTAACAGTGTTTATTTTCTTTCTTCCTTAGGATCAGGTGGATGAAACACTTGCACAGACGTACTCTCATCTGCAGCGCTTTGCTGTGGGTCTGGAGCAGGTAGCTACAGACCAACGAGCCAACGGAGGGCCATTCAAGGACCTCTTCTCAGGAGCAGAGTACAAGCTGAGAGCTTTGCTGTGCGAAATACAGGTAATTATCACTAACGAAACCAACATTCGAAACCTTCCCAAGACATCACTGAAGTCATCAGCGATCACAAAAATTAAAGAAAACGATTCTCGCTATTATCGTAAAAGCGTTTTTTTCTAGTTTATACATTATTTACTGCTAGATTGTATTTTTAATATCAAATGATCGATCTCGTATTATACACGTATCATTGATATTTGAATAAAAGTTTTTACATAGTTTTTGTTTCCCTTTCTTTGTCATTCACTACGTCTATGACATGACATTTAAATCATTTTTACGTATCTTTACAAATATTACCTCATTACACATAAGTAATGATGTTCTGATGTTTTATTTTAATTTTTTTGATAGTGTACTAATTTGTCCTTATCTTCTTTCTCCAGGTGGTTCTGATAGAGCATGGTGCCCAGCGTAGAGCTGACATCACTCGCGATGTTATGGATGGCCAGTTTAGGGATCTGGACACCTCCAACAGGAACCTTCGTGACTGGATCATCTACAGGGACTACATGAACATGCTCGAATACGTCATCGAAGTCTTCGAGTACTACAGCTCTAATCTCTCATAGATTCTTCGCATACATCGCAGACGATTCTTTACAACAAGAAATGAATTGCCTACATTATCAAGAAACTACTATCAAATCTAAATCGAGCTATTGTTTGATCTGATCGATACATAAGTGTTCCATCATTTTTTGATAATTTTTTCAAATCAAAAGAGACTATCGATATTATATTTGTGACATTTGCTTCATAGTACAAGTGATTTTTATAAAACTGATGTAAAACCTTAAAAAAACGTTCGGATAAGTGCTGGCATGATCCTTTAAACATCTTCTCAAGTGTTGATTATAAAAATATGCAGTTATATACAAGACCTATAAAACATTTTCAAGTGCTACGGTATAAAAATGCTTACCATGATCTGTGTAGGTTTGAAACTTATCAAGCCATCATCAAGACCTTAAGTAAGCATGTTCTGCAAAATGGCTTTCTTCAATGGTAAAAGTTAATCAAGATCACTCAAGTTGTGTATCGACTGGATCGTCAAAACGACAGCTGTAATCTTAAAGTGACTTTAACTACACATTTGAAATATAATAATCAATGAAGCTCATCATCAATGTTCTTACAATCCGTGTACAAAGCGTTTTGAAAACTATAAAACCAATTTATTTCTCCATAATACAATAAATATGTATGTGCACTTTTTTTATTCATTAACAATGACTGATTTTATTTAAAACTTTTACATGTCTCCTGAAATGAGAGCTTAATAAGTTGTAATCAGATATTGTTACATATACTCGCATTATATATAATTTTTAACTGATTCCGTTTGAAAATATCATTTTTGTGCTTGAGATGAATGGATAAATGTTTTTTCAAATGTTCCTATTAAAAACTCGCGAGCTTATAAACCTTGAAGCCTTTAGATATGAGTGTCTTTGTAAATTTGATTGTGACGAAAAATGTCACAGAAACATTGCGTAATATTATATAAAAAACGGTACAATATTTATATATTTTACATTTTATGTAGTTTTACAAGTATTAAATATATTATTTTGAGCATTAGTTTCAGTTGCAAGCATTGTGACTTTCATATACGTAGATCTCTCTTGGTGTTATATAAATGGTTAGAGTTATGAATGCTTTGCCGTTGATGAATGCATTAAAGGGTACTAGCTTTAGTTTCTCAATGTGGCCTAGAGGTAATGTTGCCTGAACCTAAATGACTTATGCAATGTAAACACACATTTATGAAGTACGGAAGTAATTATTGGATGCAGCAACTGGTGACAAATAAATAGTTATTGCTGAAAAATCAACGAGAATATTTATGAAAAAAATATTTGACAAGATAACACATTAATTGCATTAATTATGTATATGTTTTTAAACTTTTTTCATCCAAGTTACTAAGAATAAACAAAAAGGTTTCATCTTTGTAATCTCATTTCTTATCAAGACGTGACTAAGAGTGTAAAGATGAAATGTATTTGAAAGTAATGTCATATTTTCAATGATTTCTTGTTTTCGCTTTTGATGTTACTCGTAGATACAATTATTCGGAAAAAAAAACGTTTTAAATATAATAACCTTAAAATTAAGGTGTGCATCTGTAGTTTTGGCAGATTTTTCTTGATTTTCTGGTCTCTTTGCTGTTATGTATGAGAGTTAAAGTTGAAGCCACGTTGGATACAAAGAGTATTAATACGTTGATAATATATTGCGTGTTAAATAATTTAGACTGTTTAAGCCATTTATTGCCATCCTCGTGAGTGTACGCGAGGCCTAAGTGTTATAATCGATAAATAAATTGTTAGATTTTTAGTGAATGAGCTTTGTACTTAAAAAATATGTATTAAAAAAGCAAATCGACTTGTAGGTTAGACGTTTTAACATGGAAAGAATATTATTGAAAGATAAATCTTAAAGAAAGGTTTGTAAAGTCGTGAGAATTTTACGCAAATATGAAATCGTTAGATGGTGAGGTGACAAAATTGACAAAGTCAATGTTTATTAGTGTAAAAAAGAACTAAAAAATATATTTGAGTTTTATAAATAATTTTTATTACTCAATAATTTTTGAAGTGGAAAAATATACATGTCTGATTCAAAATATATGTTTTAGATAATGTAAGAAGTTCTTAATTCTACGATACAATGAAATCTGGCCATAATTATTATTTCCATTTACTTTAATATATCGAAATACTCGTTTTGAAACGTTTTGTATGCATTTTATTATTTATTAATTTATTTAGTATGTTAACATAGATTTTTGTACTCTAGTATTTTTTATCAATAATTATTACTACACTTACGAATAGTTTATTTCATAGTAATATTTAATTAGCTTTACAATTTATACTAAATTATTCCTAATAGTATTTTTTTATTATTTATTTCATTTTAGATATCTAGTGTCTTTTTACATGTTTTTATTTTTATAACAAATTAGTCAATACTTGTGCAGCTTTTAATAAAATTTAATATAACAGCTTTTAATATTATTATTTTTACATCCACTTTAACAAACATGTTTTTTTTTTAAAATCGATGTTATATTTCTGAAGTAGCCAAATTTTTTTTTGGTGTATAAAAAATACTATCGCTTGTTATATTCAAAACTGAATTTAATTGTATCATAACTTGCCTTTTTAAGACCAAATTTCCGAGCCTTGATGGCCCGAGATAAAATTAAATAAATTTTATAAATTATTATTTTTCTAACGTTATCTGTGATATGTGAATCATGTTGTATTTATTTATAATATTTTATATGCTTAAAAAATATGTCTCTCGAAAAACTAATTGCTTCCATTACTGATTGTAATGTTCCTACGCTCCATTTTCTCTTGGTTTCTTTATGAAAAATGGCAATGTTGTAAATTAAAAAAAATATGTATTGATGAACTACATATTTTCTGAAATGGACTTTTTCAAGTGTTTTCGGCGCGAATACATGAATTTTATTTATTATAGTAATTGAAATTGTGAATATAAATTATTTAATATGAATTATGTAATTGTAATGGAATAAGATGTAAAATTTTAAACCAAAGACAGATTATTCCAGTTAAATTATAAACCGGTTTTTTATTACAAATATCCCTTGCTGCAATAATCATTTCCCCCACAAAAATAGCAATGTTATTACACACATATTTAAAATAGAAATTAATCATAAAACTCATCAATTACTTTACTTTGCAAACAAAATGTTGCATTAATAAGACTGAAAATAATACAGCTTGAGTGGAAATAAATACAAGTAAGTAAATTTTATTTTATTTTACTTGTATACAAACCATGCTGTTCTTACATTACAAAATACAAAAATAGATACACAGTAATGGTTACAAATTAAATTTATTCAATTGATAAGAGAACTTTTTACACCTACATAAAGTACACAAAAGTAAGTAAAAAATGGTGCAGTAAGTAAAGTGAGTAAATTGAAGAAATTTTATGGAATTAAATTCCATAACTTAAAAAAAATTAACATCATAAATTTAATTAATTGTAATTTACTACACTTTCGCTTAATTTCTAAGCTATAATACAATAAAAATTTCACCACGAATTATCGATGGAAAAAAGGAAACGATCACAGCAGTAAGTTATAAAAATTTAAAATATACACCTTATTATTTTTAGCAACGTCTGGAGACAATTATTTTAACAATCTACTTTTTAACAAACAAATAAATGTCATTTTAATTGTGGATACATATACTATACATAAAATTCTTTTTAATAAATGAAAAGACTAGAATAATAATAAAAATATACATACTTTGAATATATACTATAGCGACATCTATCGGTTAACAATGATATAAAGTTTATATACAAGTCAGTCTAAAACAATGGCGCAGTTCGCCGAAATATGAATACCTGGGCATAGTTGGTTTCCAAGGTCCGCGGTTCGCATCCCGCTTCTGCCGTTACTTTTGTGCTTGGATTGACACGTTGAAAAAAGAATTTTATGTATAGTATATGTATATTTAAGTAATAAAAATATACACCTTATTATTGCATACAGCAACGTCTGGACACAAGTGAAATAACAGGAAAAAAAATAATGAGCTCTTTAACAAACAAATAAATGTCATTTTAATTGTGGACGATACGTGAATGCCGGCCTTTTGCATTACGGCAAAAGAAAAAACTTAGCCACCTTAAAAATGCAAGCCTTATAATTTTAGTAATAACTTAGGTTAAAAAACATAAGTTTATATACTCTAAAGCTTAAAACAAAAAGTTACAAACAAAATATTTTCAATATGATTTTATAGGTTTTAACGACAAGATTTAAAATTTTGACTTTTGCCCCACACGGCTTAACACAAAAGCCACATTCTAATATGTACTGTATTGATCTTAATTAATCTTGATAATTCGAATGTTGAATAAATTTGATCTTATTTCGATTATCCGTTCCAACTCCAGACAAAGGTAACTGAAAAGAAAAAAAATGTCTAGACTTTTTGTGTCTAATCGCATGCAGGGGAGCACAGCCGGTCAAGACTAGTGCACTCTATGACGCTCATCCAGGGATGCTGGATGCTGCATGCGGAAAACGTGTGTTGTGTTCGTGCTTGTAAGTAGGTAAAGGAGATTGCAAGTGTATATTATCTGTTTCTTGAAGAGATACAGATTTTAGGGAAGGAGGAAATAGACGCTCGACGAGCATTTCAAAGCTTACCGGCGGCATTAAGTAAAGAACTTTGGAAACTGCCGGACTGTTATTTTTTATTAATGGAGTGTTTTAAAATGAGTATAAAACAAATGCTACTAATGAAACCTCTTTTTAAAAAAATACCTACACAAAACATAAAATTGATTTTGTATGCAGGTATTGTATTTAACAACGTAATTAAAATGATTGCGGAATTTCAAGAATACGATAGTCTCAATCAGTACTTTAGGTGCGTATAATTAAAAACAGGTACCATTTATATTTAGGTGATTCAAATTCCATAAAACAATCGTTCAAACACATTTTTAGCAATACTTTGTTAAATAAGTTAACTCAATGAATTTCTAGGAATAAAAGATTAAGTGTTTATACTAAACATTATTGGATATGATGGATACGCAGAAATTTAAAGCCATTATATTTAAAGTTTCAATGTTATCAAAATCAATAATGATGTCCACTACTATTGTTGTTTGAAGAAAGAATAATTTCTCAGAGCTATTTTATTATTTTTATAAAGGATAAGTATAAAATTATTTTTTGTGTACATGTTTAAATTGTGGATTTCGGGTTAAGCCGTGTGCGCGGTACTTTCAGTAAAACTACATGCTGCACGGAGATCAATTAGAAAACATGAATTGACTTAAAAAGCTTTAAATTAAATTAAAATACGTTTAAGTGTCTAAAGTAAAATCTAAACCAGGATTTAGAATCAATTATTTTGGATTCTATTCTTCTTCTTCTTCGTGTCAGTGACGTCAAATTATTTTTTCCCAATATCTGGCAACATCGATAGCCCGTGCATTGCCCAGCATTTATGGTATTATATTGAATGTGAATCCATAAAAATGTAATGTCTCTGGATTGCATATACTCGTAAGGCATTATAATCATCAAGTGGATATTGTTTATTTTTCGTTTACTGTGATTATGTATTACTACTCGTATCTTATGATTTTATTTTAATTTATGTCATATGCAGCGATTGATTAAAGGTACTCAAAGCCATTATTTGCTTTGTAAATTCTCAGTGTGGTCAGCGTTCAAGCTTTTTTTTATCAAGTGTGAGTGCATAAGAGAATATATCGCTAAACAATGTTAGATAAATGCATCTGTGGGTGTGGTCAATTTGAAATATCACATCGTTAGCGGGGTGCTCGTTAGATCGCCGAAGTTACACAACATTGAGTGCGGACCGAAACTTGGATGTGTCACCGCTTGTTGCTAACTGCGTAGTTGAGTCGAACCGGTTCTTACGACCTAATGGCCTAGGCTTCGGGAGCGTCGAGCTAATCATCAGATCTCCTTATCTTAGGTACTGAGTAGAATCAAATTTATCTAAACATTTTTTTTTAAATTTAATTCTAAGTAACTAAAAAATTATAAATTGGAATCCGAATACAATGAATCTATTAGATCTAAAAAAAATAATGTAAAACCGTTATGACCGTGCCGAAAATACTAGGTTTTTTTTTGCGAGGTATTTCTTCGTAGTATCAATCCGGTGGATTGGTTTGCAGCAACAGAATCTTGCATCTCGATCTCCATTCTTCTCGGTCCTCCGCAACCCTTTTCAGCTCAGCATAAGCGCTACAATTCATGTCCTCGAATACTTGCTGCAAATACTCACGTCTAGGGCGCCCTCTACAGTTTCTATCCTCAACCATCCCCTCTACAATATCGTGAAGGAGACCATCGTGGCACATGATGTGACCAATCCATCGGGCTCGCCTCTCTGAGATGGTTCTTATTAGTTGCCTATCTTCCTCGATTCTTCTGAGAACCTCATTGTTCGTGACGTGGTCTCTCCAGGAAATTCCGAGAATTCTTCTGTACGACCACATCTCAAAGGCCTCTAGTCTTTTTTTATCACTTTCAGATAAGCACCATGTCTCACAGCCGTACATTAAGATGCTCCAAACAGTGTTTTGGCAAGTTGCTTGCGGAGCCCTAAAGAAATATTCTTTGACTCAAGAATTTTGGCTTTTTTATTGAAAGCTAGCCTTGCTTGATGTATTCGACTGTTGACTTCTCTTTTTGTTCTGCCATCCCAGGTGATTGTACTTCCAAGGTATACAAATTCTTTTGCATCTTTTAGGGGTACTCCTGGCATTGATATGTTAATTTTCTGCTGCTCATTGCGGCTTACTCTCATGACTTTGGTTTTTGTGCTGCTTATCTTCATATTGTAGTTGGAATTAAATATTTTTTCCATTGATGTCAGCGCTTCCGTGAGTTCATCTTCAGTTTCAGCAATCAGAGCAATGTCGTCAGCAAACCTTATCATATCAATCTTTTGGCCATGTATTTTAACCCCCTCTCTATGGCCCATTTTTTCCCTGATGTTATTAATTGCATTTTGTATGTATACGTTGAAGAGTACAGACGACAGAGAGCATCCTTGTCTCACCCCTTGGCATATTTTTGCTTCCTTTTGGACATTTCCAAGTGATATTATGGCAGCTTCTTCTTTGTAAAGTGAAAATATGAGTCTTCGTTCCTTGTATTTGACTCAATTTCTTTCATAATATCGAAGAGCCTCTCCCAATCTACTTTATCAAATGCTTTTTCAATGTCCACGAAGGCAATATATGTATCTTGGTCCACTTTTATCCTCTTCTCCAAGATCATACGCAGGGATAAGATTGCTTCTCTGGTTCCCATTCTTTTTCTGAATCCAAATTGATCGCTAGTGAGAGTATTTTCTATTTTTGGTTCAATTCTATGTAGGATTATGTTGGTCAGTATTTTGGATGCATGGGATAGAATACTGAGTGTTCGGTGTTGTTCACATTTTGTTGTTCCGGGCTTCTTCGGCAGAGTTACAATTAGACACTTTTTGAAGTCTTCTGGCGTTATTCCTGTATTGTAGATCATCTGAGTCATTGTGAACAGAGCATCTAGAGTTGCGGTTCCTGCCGACTTTGCGAGGTACATAACATTCATAATACTCGTAGTTTAAAGCTGATATATTTACTACGTAATATATACGTGTATTCAGAATATAAAAGCATCAATTAAAATAACAATTATAAAAAGTATATGTTATTTAATTGTATATAAAAAAATATAAACAAAATTAACTGATCTCAGAATAAACCCGACATTCAAACAACTATAGTAATTAGTTTTTTTAATTAATTAAATTTAATGATTGATGCCAAAGTGGTAACTTTTGGCCTTTTCAATCTGCAGTAGTCCACTAATTTGGCTACAGAACCATCTTTATTTTTCGCCTGTATAGAACTGAAGAATGTTGAATTTCTGAATGCAAAATATTTGTTTTATTTAAATTTAAAATAAAAACTCACACGGTGTAATTATCGAATAGTATCCGATATCAAAATTCCTTCCTACTTTATTCGATCCTGAGTTGCGGAATAAAAAAAATGTTAAATATCACATATTATTTATATTACTCATATTGATTTTTAAAATCAAGTTTTTATTAGTATGTATGAGAAAATAGCCAATGTTGCACTTTTTACAGCTTTGTGCACAGAACATGGAAGACCGCCTTCTACCGCAGTTTCAAATACGTTTTATTTGTCTTGTACAAAAGGATATTCAAAATGTAATGTTCTTAAAAAAATAAATGTTGAAATATACATATATACAGAGCACTTGAAGAGATTATTCGCTACAATTACTCTTAAATAGCTCCACGTGCAAAGGTACTATCTCCGAGAAAGTATTTGTATGTTCTTTTTCCAATTGAATTTTATGAAGTGGGAAAAACTTAAATATTGCCAGACTATATCTAAACTTACTGACGCTATTTAGAAAAAAGCTAAAAGGCCAAACTGCTATTGGTTATAGTTTTTCATGGGGGCTTATAAATTCGTTTTCATTTGAAGTAGTAGAGTCAACCCTGCTATGAAGCACGCTTTTTATTTGTAACGGGAAAATTTTCTATAACGTTTGATTATATGAAAAATCACAAGATTTTTCATATAATGGTTCCTTTTTATGTTGTTATTTTGGGATGAACTGCCTCTTAGGACTAATTGGTTGCATTGAGCTAATCATCTCATCTAATGAAAACTTTATAGGCTTATATAGTAACTATACCTTACATTTTTTCTCATAATGTATAAATTGGCGAAACAGCTAGAACATAATGTTGGTGAAATGGTGGAACAAAAGAGATTCCAGGATCTTAGTAAAAAAAAGAAAAAAACGTACTAGGCGTAGTTGGAGAATGTATGAGAAGGTGAAAAGTGATTTAAAGAAACTGCCATTTAATACAAAATGATCTTTGCCTCGTTAAATGGCACTTGATAGAATTTTATGTCATTATTTTTTCTGTGAAGTTTGCTTTCGTTAAGAAACAGATATGGAAAAGAAGAACTTAGAACCTCTGGGTAAATGATACATAGTAAGCACTGCGTGAGAATTGGATATGCCGACAACCATAGGCTCTTAATCGGGCGTTTGTAATTGGGAAATATTTTTTTAATACTTGTTCGCTATGTAAATCAAACATAATGTAAGCGATTCTCAACATATACTTAGAAGAAAAAACAATGTAATCAACTATTACTTATTAGATTGTGATCCCCTTCAGGCTCCTGAAGTATCGATCTAGTCACCAGTCCTTATTGAAGAAAATTGAAAAACACCCACATATGTATCAGATACTGCAGCTTATAATTGGCTTACATATTCTGAACTAAGTTAGAGCATATGTTTTTAACAAATTAACACCACACATTTCAGTCAGCTGACATCATACTTGCCTCCTTTTAAGTCTTTCAGGCATATGAAAATGCAAATTTCCCAAAGCGGATGCTATTCAAGTTCAAAACACTCTTTTCGAGTATACAGGTATAAGGCAGTGTCAGAATCATTCTTCAATTATCATTTACTATTTACATTACTTTTATCTCATGACTGTTCTTGGGGTCCAAAATCGTGTGGGGTCCACAAAAGCCCACAATCGGCCCTCTCACCGAGAGGGCCGATTGTGGACTTTCTACTTCTAATTTTCTAATTTTCTGCAATCCTATAGAAAGCAGAAGTAATAACTTGGAGTATTTTATGGTCTTTCTTGAGGTCAAATGTCTGCTATGGATACCACATTTTCATAACCTAATTTTCTTACTTAACCTTATCACATCTTATACGTCATCTTTATAGTACCGTCTTCTTAAACTTACACTAAGACTTTTTACTAACTGTCAATAATATAAATGAGTTCATTTTCAGAAATTCTTTATTATCCTTCAGTGTGAGGTGGGAAAAGCCCGATTCCTGATGCTTCTAGGACAAATCCCTTGAAGATATTAAGAAGCTTTGGTATACTAGACATCAATCACCCACTTTAAAATAAGAGGTCTGGTCAAACCAACTAACAACACGCAGTATGTTTAGATACCCATTCATTTTGGTTGGATACTATTGTTAATGCTAAAGATCTTGATGTTAGAGTTTTTATGGTTATGTTGAAGTTTTTGATGATGATGGTCATTTTTTTTATTAATATCTGTTATTTGAGAACAGTTCCCATCGTGGCGTACACCGTGTTGACTTATGAACGACAAGTCCTCTGACTCAATAGACCGGCCGCCACAGGAACAAACATTTGCCATGACAATTATCTTCTCTCTTGTCCGAGCGCATGTCCCCCTTGTGGGACCGCCGGTGTTGGAGTTACCTGTTAGGCCAATTACCCTCAACACAGTCAGCACACAGGTGATTTGTGAATATTAAGAACGCATACAGTGCTTCTTCCCTGGCTTTTTACTGTTGGTTTAGTAGGATTCCTGACAAGTAAATATGGCACATTATTTCCATTAGGATCTTCTTTTTCGTGTCAGTGACGTCAAATTATTTTTACCCAGTATCTGACAACATAGATAGCCCGTGTGTTGCCCAGCATTAGGTACCAATACTCACTGGGGAGCCCAACCGCCCCTTCTTTAGCACTTTGTTCCTCAGCCGGACAATATGCGGCACTAGTATGAAGTCGATCAGCCTATTGTAATCAAGTGTATACTGCCCTGAATTATGCATGCAGAGTCGTCACAAGCTGCCTCAAACCAACACCACATTTCAAAACTATACCCCTTGGCTGATATCGCACCACCAAACGTAAGACGCAAAGTCATATGCACTGAATAAATACGTAAGGCAATCAACCAACCGTCCCACTGCTTTTATAATCAGATACCCCCAACACCCAGACTGAAGTTGCGAAGCAGCTTTCTGAGATCCAAAGAACCTCTCACATCCGGCCCTGAAAATGTTAGACTGCAGCTCTGGCAAGAAGTCGCATCAGAGGATTTCATTACTCCAAAGGAAGGCCTCCCAACTGGCAAGAACCTTGACTGGCGGACCTGGAAATCCCTGAACAGAGTAAGAACCGGAGTTGATAAAACAAAGGACAGCCTCGAGCGGTGGGGAATGCTTCGGCAGGGAGAGACACTATTGTGCGACTGTGGAGACCTGCAGACCGCCTCACACCTAAGATCCTGCTCCATGTGCCCATCAAGCTGCACATCTCAATCAATGATGATTGTTGCTCTTATATCACAATTCAATTTCGTCTCCTTAGATTTCATTGTATTTCCATGATATATAAGACCAAAGATGCTGCTTTGAACTCCATTTTTTTGGTACTCCTGTTGCATGTACCATCTAATTAGTGGCACAAAATAGACACAATTTATAGAACATGAAAAACTTGTAAATTTGTGTAACAAATCTATTTATTTTTAAAAGTGTGATTAATTTAAACAATTTAATGATCAACTAGATATAAAGTTTCATTTTATGTGTGTGCTTAAAAAACGTTGCAAAAGGAATGCGTTATTTAGTGTTTTATTTTTGTACCAAAAAAGCTCATTCATCTCGCAGTATCGACAACTCGTGAGGATCACTGAGTGCACTTTCAAGCAATTAAAATTCCTCAGAGCTTTCAATAATCGAAAGCTCCAATAAAGCACCAAATAACTCCTCGACTATATTGCTTTCGAAAATGGCACATGAAAGTCGTTTTTTTATGTAAACGTATGAAAAAATCGCAAACTGCTAAAGATGTACATCCACAGTGAAACAGTATTTATTTTATTAGTTCGCTTATGTAATCTGAATTACATAGGTGAATTCTGTAACAAATTTAGCACTATTGTTTGTGTTTTAATCCGACAAAGTTGTTAAATACTCGCACTTATGCATATATATCGCGTAGCATAAGGTCGTAAATAAATTCTGTCCATAGTCCTTGCCTCATTCCATGCCATCTCTGCCTCTCAGAGATCCGCCGAGTACACTCGTTGTAGCATATATACGTTAATAAATAGCGTAAGCCCGGGGCTATTTAATCAAAGACGGTATTTAAGAAACTATCAATTTTAATTGATAGGATAGGACCAGCGGTTTTAAGGGTACGAATAAATTTCTAATGATGTGGAAGTATTTGTCGATACACCAATCTAAGAAATAAAGAGCATATCTCGTTACAAAAATGGGAATGAATATATCAATACATATTACTTAAGTTTTTAAAAATGTATTTTCATTCTCGATAATATAAAAAGACAAACGTCAATAGCAAATAGTAAGTGAGGTTCTTGTACAATCACCGAAGTAAAACTGCGTTGGGCGCGGAACTAAATTTGCATGGGTTACCACATGTTGCCTATAAACTATGCCTTGGATTCAACTTTCGATTCTTGGGATTCTTTGGCTTTTAACCCGTGTTGCTCTGAAACCATCTATGATATTAGGTTAGATCTTCGGGTGCAAAGATGTCATGGAACAAGACATGGACATAGGCAACTGACTGAATTGAATGGTGGTAGTTTGAGTTGTATTTTGCCAACATGAAACGGATATAAAATTAAAAAATAGCTGTTATAATCAGGCCAAATTTTTTATTGATTTATTTTGAAGAAGTTATTGTAGTTTTTTTGTCGCTTTTACGATATTACATAATTTGTAATAACATAAGAAACCTACAAATTAAATCATATTATAAGTGTCCTTTTTTTAAATGCGTAAGGAATGTTTTGATGGATATGATGACATAATTTCACCTTCTCAACCATTGATTAAAATGACAATTATTCCTGCATCTTATAATTTAAATCACTCAGCACCCCAATTATTACAGACATTTTTTTTCATACAATCCTATAAAATAACGTTGTAGAATGTTGACGAGAAAATAATCGTCGTGACTTTATTTAATGGTACAGTAAATACTTCCAAAAGAACGAGAGCCTAAAATGCATGACTGTTATGCTAAATGTCGCGAGTTTTAAAATAGTCCCACGAAAAGTTTTAAGAACCTTAGCTTAAGCCTACTGAAAATTGAATGTTTTCAATGGTTTGACATAGTGTGGAATTACAAAATAAAAATTTAAAAAATATAAACCTTTTATAAACAAGATAGATGCTTAAGAGAAAGTGGACCAATATGAGACATGTTCTTTAGATGGTGTAGGAAAGTAAAAAAATATCGAATTTTCTTCCAACTCACTTTCGCTGTTTTTAAGAAATGTAAGGAACTATACATAAACAGTACTCAGGGGTATTTTAGGATGCAGAGTTGAAATGCAAGCTGATGACCGTAGTAGGTCAAATTTTACCAGTTCGTTTTTTGAACATCTGATATTCAAAATTACTAACTAAAAATATATGATGCGTGAATGGTGGTTTACAGCTCTTTATAATTCGTTGTACGATCAACACTGCAAATACAGCGCTTATCTATTATCTCTAAGTCTAAAGCACTTAATATTACAGAATCTCTAAATGATATTTTTCGTTCGTCTTTCAATATTTTCCTGCGATGATAAGGTTTCATTTCACTCTCGTTTTCTTCCGCGAACAACTCTTCGTTTTCTCATTAATGATGAATGGTTTCCTTGAAACTGACGTGCGACTACGAGGATGTTCGAGACTGGTTTCCTCTCATCAGAAAACGTATCATTCAGTCAACACCAGCTTGGAAATGTGACGGAAATGTCGGTCGAAGTTGAAGCTAATCTTTAAAACAAATATTCTTTTTACAAGTAGGAAAACCACCATGGTCAGTGCGTACTAAAAATGAAAATCGGTTTATTTTTCGGGTATCAATATTTTTACCTTGTTCAAAATGCTCATGTTGCACAATTTTGGTTTTGTTTAAAATTACAACTTCTTCATTATCTATTTTTCCTTTTTTTCTGTCAATTTTTTTGATATTCTACCTTGACCCTACTTAAGCCCTTTCATTACGGTTCGATGGAATACAAATTATACTGTCAATTGTAAAACCAGTATTTGAAGCATAAATGTAATTATCTGGTCTATTTTCATATATCAAATTGGTTTTTGTATCATTTAGCTATCAGACGATGCATAAAAAACTATTCTAAGAAAGTAGCAAGACGATACATCACGGCTACCGATGTCAACGGTAGGGGAATCTTACACGGCATATGTCGGGTACCGATGCAAACAGGTTAATTTCATACAGCGTTAGTGATGTTTGTCTATTCAGCAAGGTGTTTACCAACAACCCTTTACTTAATTTTTATACCCCATTCTAACATATTTCTCTTACATTGACTGTCGTCTCCTCAGCAAATTTGACCCATTAATTTTCACTTGAATATGCCGATTCTTTCGTTTGTGTCCGTTACTCGCATTCTGCTTTGGGATGATTTATTTTAATATTACTTCTTTTAAATTTATCCAAAGGTGAAAAACATCGGCTGGGGCCGGATATCTATCCTTCTTCTTAGTCAAGGTAGTATAAAAACTCGCACTAGGAAAAAAGCTACGGAAAAATGCATAATGAAAATAGGAGATTTTTTTTGGTTAGTACTATGGGAACAAATAGTTTATAGATATATATGAGAAGGAAATTCATACAGGCAAAAAAATAATCTTAGTAGAAATACTGGTGGTAGGATACCGTCCGTGTAATTTCTAAATATAATTCGGATGATAAATAAAAGTCAAAAATATTTTTTCCTGCCGTACAATTATTCAGTTTTATGTTTAAATTTACGATTGAGCTATATTTTAACATATTTTTGTAGTAGGATGATAAATTAAGATGTTTTAGTTAAAGAAACGTTGATGTTTTAAATTCTTCAATTTTAAAATCATTTCTTGAAGCCATTTTTACAGGACGAATAATTTATTTTCAAAACCTTTTTTTTATAAATTTTATTTTATTTTAATATTGATATCCCGTGTTGCGATGTTGTAATTTAATAATAAGTAGAACAATGAAATATCTCACATGACGTGTATTGTATTTACTTTAACCCGAATAAGACAGTTTCTTAAATACTATGATTACTTTGATTTTTGTATACGATTTTTTTAATTTTAATAAAAGCATCAAAATATTAAGTATATGTTTGGATTGAAAAAAAATGGCACCTGATATTTCTGCTGACTTCATGATTCAAATCAGGATGTGATGCGATTAGAAAAAGTATATCGAAATTTGACAACTTATTAAAGTGTTAAAAATAGACGACATATATTGCTCAACTGCATAACATTTTTTTTATTCTCATTCTTTAAATCTAACGTAAAAGTTTTATTTCTATTTTGTGGTTGGAGTAAGCAATTGATATATTAAAATAATTTCGTTACGCCTATGTGCGTCGTGTTGTTAGGGCCGTGTTAACAAAGTGTCTCCATGTCCAGGGGCGGAGCGGCAGGGGGGCCAGCTGTGTGTACCGGTGTGCCTTATCCGCGGCTCACCATTGTTTATTTGTTTCTCTCTCTCTTTCTATGTCTCCCATTCGGCCGTTTGTGCCGCAAACATTTACATAAAAAACCTCTTAGGCCCCTCGTGCCTGCCACGGTGTTTCTTTTGCATAACCTGTGTCATCACACGCAGGGCCGCAACGGGTTACAACATAAAACATCACACGACTAAATAACAAAAAAAAATGGAAAAATCGCAAAGTTCTTTAAAACAATGCTATCCTCAGCTAAGTTCTAGACTGCCCTCGTTTATCGTTAGTTACAAAGGCGTTCTATATTACATTAAAACCTTTTTAAATGCAAAATATATATATATTTATATATATAATTTGTTTTAAGGAAGTTCTTTCTAAAAAATGTTGCAAACTCACAGATGACTCTATAATTTATACGTCTCCAGTTTTCATAAATGATTCATGGTGAATATCTTAAAGTCTACTTGTTTGCCAGTTACTCTTAAACTGACGTCATTATAAGAGATAATTCTCTTGATTACCATCTTCACCATACTTTTTACTGGCTGTATAACCAAAACGATTAAACAAAGCTCATTCTGTTGAGAGGCATTTGATGATGAAAGTCTTGTTGAACCACAAGATTTGCGAAAAAAATTCATTAAAAAATTGCAGTTTTGGAGCATTTGAGGACAAGTGTTGAGGATATATATATATATACGACATACGATTTCAAAAAATATATTTCCTCTCTTTAAGATTATTACCTTTTAAATATTACACACAATTGGTAAGAGGAGCCCATCGCTGGACTTACTTCCAGTTGTTACCTATCATAAAAATGAGCTCAGTAAAAGAGTTGGAATTATTGATTAATTATTTCACATTAAAAAACACAATCGTTCGCTTGGCAGTTTTTCAATCGTCAACATAACTTCGAATATATACATAAAATAAAAATATCCTCGACTTTCAGAAGCAAACGGTTTTTTAATGTAAGAATGAATGGACCAAAGGAATGAATGGACAACAAAATAAAAAAAGATGACGCCAACGGGTTAAGTTCTTGGCAAGGAATTTTATTCGAGATTTGAATCGAGTCACACGAACGTCTTAAATTCGAGATTTGAACCTGCGCCCCGAGGGTGATAATGTCTGTGCCCACCGCGCAGCATCCGGTAATGAAAGGGTTAACGTAATTATTAGCCGTATCCGGGGCAATATATATTTTATATCGGGAATGAGATCATTTAAATGTTGGAGAGTTGGTAGTAGTAGTATGAAGGCATTTATCATAATTTAAAAAAAAATAATTTAATTCAATTTTAATTTGTAGCATTCACTTAACGATTAGTTTCAAATATTAAATATTTCATTCTTTTTTTGTACACCGTAGTTATTTGTAATAAATAGTTGCTGTACATGATCTATTTGAAACAATGTAAAAAATATATAGAATATATTGTTGGATGCTTCAAACAATATTTTTTCAGAGATTAGAGGAGCTGCTTCAGAAATGCAGTGGAAATACTACTCTATGTTTATGTATCTATGTAGTTCTCAAAAACGTTTGATTACATATAAATAAAATAATTTATCTTTCTTACTTGTCTCCCAAATACATTCCGGAATGGACAGTTTTTTGAAATAGCTAAAAAAAAATAATAAAAAACTGCTGTAGATTATGCTCTCCTATGCTTAATTACTTACCTTCGTGGACCATATAACCTACACTATTTAGCAAACATAAACTATTCAGAGAAGTTCTGTGTAAAAGGCAATCTTCTTCGTATTATCAATCTGGTGGATTGGTTTGCAGAAACAAAATCTTACATCTCGATCGATAAAAGGCAATAATAACGCAATTAACACGTTTATAAAAGGTCAGAGTTTAAAATGGCATTTAAAAATAAAAATGCACATAATCAAAAGATAATGTTCCAATTTTCAGACTGATTTGTTATGCGGATGTGAAAAGTGACAGTTAGTTGAATAAATAATATGTGTTCTCGATTCTTAATATTCTACTTTAGCGAGAAGTGCGTTGCCACCAACACTACTACTAGTGAATAGTGTTAGTGAACGGTGTTGCATTTGCGAATGCACGCAGTTAATATCATGCATCATTAGAGCCTGCATCTCGCAGTGGGCCAATGCAAACCAATCAGATCCCTCTCTCTCACCTGCAGCAGACTCCGCCCTCTGTCTACTCTCCAAGAGAAGAGCAGTCAAGAGCTGCATACCGAGATGTCTGAAATATGAATGATTGCAAGATGCAAACTGTGTAGTAGTATACAGGTAAATATGCAAATAGGCATGCATTTATATGTGCATTATTTAGCGTCTTTTTTTAAATAATTTTATTTAAATAATTTGTAAAATCGTGCGGAACTTTAAGCTGTGTTATGCAAGTATTAAAGAGTACAAGTTTATATTGATCTTCTTCGTAGTAGTAGTATCAATCCGGTTCATTGGTTTGCAAAGAAAAAATCTTGCATCTCGATCTCCACTATACTCCGATTATATTGATATGTACCCTAAAAATATGTAGATTGTAAGTGTAATATTAAATATGGAAAGAAATATGGGTATTTATTACACGTACATAAATCGACGGGTTTTTTGTAATGTATTTAATTGAATTGGTAAAATCGACGAATGCAGTCGTAATAACTAAGCGAGTTCTTTGACGCTCTACAACAGTGGTTGGACGCTGCATGCGAAAAAGATAAACTGAAAATTGTGACGGGAATATTGCAAATGTACAATGTGATCTTCTTCGTAGTATCTATCCGGTGGATTGGTTTGCAGCAACAGAATCTTGCATCTCGATCTCCATTCCTCTCGGTACATTGATATGTGTCCTAAAAATACTCATATCTAGGTTTTTTAGGAGAGCCCAAAAATATTATTTCTACGTTTTAAAGGCTGACAAATTGAAATTTAATATACCTTGTTTTCACGTAACAAATCTGTAGCTCATATGAATCAAAATATGGCATACATTTCCCAAAAAATATCAATTCAAAAAATCTAATCAGTTTATTTTACTTTATGCTTTTTATAATAATATGTAAAATAAAATAGGTGAAATTAGATTTTCAAAATGGATCTTAAAGTATCAAAATAGTAATAATTTTTTTATTTTTATTTTTTTGAGATATTATTATTATATTAGTATTTGTATAGCGCTCTTTTTATGACCGAATGATCATTCCAAAAGCGCTTCTTTGCCTCTCTGAGTAAAAAGGTGGGTCTTGAGTCTGCTTCTAAAGGATGCCTCCGCTTTAAGCTCTCTTATGCTTTCCGGTAGTGAGTTCCAGGCCATTGGTGCAGCGTAGCTGAAAGCCCGATTGCCAAAGACCGTGCTAGGACTACCTCCCGTCAGCTGCAGGGTGCTTCTATTTGCTCTAGCCGATCTGAGTGTCTCTCCACGCGCGCTTGTTTCTGAAAGCTTGATAAGTTCTGTCAGATAGCCCGGTGCAGTTCCGTTGAGTGCCTTGTAAGCTAAGAGGCATAATTTATACTGGATTCTAGCCGAAACTCTCAACCAGTGCAGTCGGTGTAGTATTGGAGTAATGTGACAGAATTTGGGCGCGTTGTAGACTAGTCGTGCCGCTGCGTTTTGTAACGACTGCAATCGATTTAATTGTTTGGCTGGCTGGCCTGCGTGCAGTGCGTTGCAGTAGTCCATTTTGGAGATAGTCTAGTTACTATGTGTAGTTAGACTCTAAGACGTTTCTTAATATTAATCATCATAAAGAAGAATAATCTAATCAAATTTTTAAGATATTTTTGCGATGAAAAAAATAATAATTTGTAAGCAAATGAATTAACCCTAAAGTGACCAGTGCTAAATGTTTAATGTTAAAATGTTGACTGGACCACTGTGTAAGCTGCGTGTGTGGCTCTTCACACGTCCTCTCTTGGTGTGGTGGGTCACGATTTGAGTCCAGGAGTCAGGATGGTTAAAAAAAAAAGACACGTAGCGGGCTGCCTCCTTAATGTCTGGTGAAGACATCATTAGGTCCGCCGGCCAGGATACCAGATAAGGAGGACTACAGGACAGGGAACAGTGGCGTGACCAGAAAGAAGGATCAATTTCTATCCAATTCAAGGAAAGTGCTGCAGCGTTATCGAGCATGAGGCCTTGTGGATACAAAAATCTAAATTGAGATGAAAAATTAAAGCTCTTTCACTAGTTTTTTTTTTCATCACAAGTTAGTTTTTACAATTAATCGGCTAGTAAATATGTCAATTCGCATATTATTTGCATTGAGAAAACAAAGCAGACTTTGACGAAGGTACTTTCTTTGTGAATCCTAGATTACTTTGTTGTATGTAAAATGTTGTTTGTAAAATGTTGTATATAAAAAAAAATTAACCCAGCAATTAAAATTCAACAAACTTAATATTTAAGTAACTAACCACATGACGCTCGTAAAAAATTAAAAAAAAAGAATCGTAATTTGTTCTTGTACTAGTAGTAGTACGATAAATACATGAGTGAGTTTTTGATTGATGAGTTAGATTGTAGATGGGTGCAAAATCAATGAAATCTGAATTGTTTAAAAAGGCGCTCATAGTGGTACAAAAGACAAAATAAATACAAAAAAAGCATCTTTATTGCATTGGACTAAGACGTAAGTGTGCTATTATTTGGAATGTATGTATATTTTATTGACAGTGAAGGTGTGAAGCGTGTGCAGCTTACAGCATCACGGCTACAGCATTTTACACGTCGGTCCGTCGAAAATGTATGTGATTTATTTGCGGTTTATCTGCTTGGTGGAATCACGGATTCTGGAGGCGAATCTGAGCGCTTTGAACGTCGAAACCTTCTGTCACTTACAAACAATCTGGCGTTCTTGATGCTATCTTCGGTTATTTACTGACATTGCTCTTCATCTGCTAGCGCCAGGAAAGGAGCGTCGACCTAGAGCAGCACACTCCACGAAAATAATTTAAAAATAAGATTTTTTTTATTTTTAGCACCAAATCAACAAACAATCTAATTTTGACATAAGGTTGCAAACGCAGCAACTTACCATCTGACAATTACGTACGTTCAAATACGTACATACAAATATACAGCAAACATCATACATTATGATATTTTTCTCACCAATAAATCGGAGAAAAAATAAACGGAGGACGCTGGAATTCGAGCCAAGAACCATTGAAAAGACTTCAGCCTATATCTAGCGTAAGCCGCTGTCCGTTGCCCCAGCTCACTGAAATAAGAAATTAACAATTATAGTATACCCATTATTTTATACATAGCGCTTGTTGTAGGCTGTATTTATATTTTTATTAAGATTCAATCAATTCATTTTAATCGCAAGTATATATTTTTTTATTTAGTGTATCCTCTGGGTCACTTCTATACTATAACACGAATGGAAACATTTTTTTTTATCGCAACACGGACATTAAACTGTCATTTATTTACTTGTTTTACTGGCAAAATTTTCTTTGCTTTATTTTTTTAAGTTACCAATATTTTAAATTTATATATATAAAATCGTGTCGGAAGCAACAGGGTCAGATCCTGTCTTCCCAGAAGTGGGTGACGTCGATGGCGTTACTCCCGGCCATCATCAGATCTTCCTGGGTGCAGTTACTCGGACACTAGAGAAGTTGTGACAGGGTCTGCTCCACGCCGCACTCATATTCAGTCGGTCCGCTGTAAAACTGCCAGGCTTTCATTTGTGTCCTCGTCTTGCATACTCCAGTCCAAAGTCTGTTAAGAGACCTCAATATATTCCACCACATAGTCATGTCCGGGAGCTAGGTTCTATTTCGGGGCAATCCGAGTATTCCCCTCAGTTGCTCTTCTCCACATGTTCAGCCGCAGATTGGCTTCAGGTATCACCAGTTCCGTTGTTGACTGTAGAAAACTTCTTCTTGATTTGAGCCGTGTGGTTATCTTTTGATACCCAAACTCAGGGTGGAGTGCGTCGTGGGTGGCTTTATTTTAAAATTAAAATATTGTATCCTATAAATAATAAATATTGTAGACCCTCAATCATTTGACTAATTTGATTCATAATAAGTGTTTTGAGTTAATAAGTGTTGGCTTGTTAATGGTCCCGTGCTTCGATAGGATCTGGGTTACAATGGAGCCCGCACCTGGACCGGCGGCCGCGGCTCGTAAGCCCTGGCTGACGCCTCGTCTGCCCCTTTGTTCGGTGACCGGCCCTTTTCATTAGACTTCATTCTCTCTACCGTATTGTCGCAGCGCAGCGCATTACCCTCCGCGCAGTAACCCTATTAGAAATCACCATTTGATTTTGTGAATTCCAATACCTTTTTCAATAAAATCGTTTGTATTTTTATTGCATTAACCGGTGAGCGTACCTATGTGATTTCGTGGTTATATTAACAATGTTGTTATGGACTGCGATACTTGACTGCCCACTTAATTTTCATATGAGCTGATAACTGACTAAATGCAAGTATTCCCCTCAGTTGCGCTTCTTCACATGTTAAGCCGCAGGATGGCATCGGGTATCACCAGTTTCGTTGTCGACTGTAGGAAACTTCTTCTTGGTTTGAGCCGAAAGAAGACCTAACCCATAGACACGACCAGGGGTTGAATATATGGAGGTCCCTTAACAGTCTTCAGACCGGAGTATGCAAGACGAGGACACAAATGAAAGCCTGGCAGTCTTACAGCGGACCGACTGAATGTGACTGCCGCGTGGAGCAGACCCTGTCACACCTTCTGTAGTGTCCGAGTAACTGCACCCAGGAAGACCTGATGATGGCCGGGAGTAACGCCATCAACGTTGCCCACTTCTGAGCAGACAGGATCTGACCCTGTTGTTTCCGATATTTATATATATATATATATATATATATATATATATATATATATATATATATATATATATGTATGTATATATATATCAGTATATAAAGTAATATAAAAAAAAAACTGATCTTGTCTGTCATGCAAGATAATCTAATACGACTCATGTAGTTGGACACTAGAATTTATATATCACATGTTTTATATCAGTATATTAATTTTTACATCCTTTATTAACGGTTCTCGATAGACCTGCATTTAAGAAATATAATTGCGAATGCATTTGTGTATTGTAGGATACTTGCTTTATTTCGATGATGGCTTAGCCACGTGCGTGGAGTGTAAATCCGACAAGCTAATTTAAAATACAGCCTGGCATTTTCAAACAGTCCATTTTTACAGGGTCTGAATTTAAAATGTGTGGCGTTAATGAAAAAGCAATCATCTTCTAAAATTTAAATCATTTTTGCATCAACAATGGATATAAATACATTTTAAAAATAAATAATTATTAGTAGTATTAAATGTGAATGATTGCTTTAGAATCGACACAGATTACTGCAGTTTGTTGGTCTTAGGAGTTTAGCTGATCAACCGTAAAAGCGTTTATAAAATATTGTCACCAAAAATGCGAGGCGTGGTATTTTGTCATGTCCAAGAACCAGAGATGGACTCGGGAAGGAACTTGAAAAAATAATATTTGTAAAAACAAAAATTTAATATACTCATTGAAAATTCAAATAAAAAATTATGTGACTGCTTTTTTTAAAAAAATATTTTGATGATAACTAAGCAGACTTAATTATTCTTGTGATTCAAAGGAAAAGTACCTATACATTATTTTTACTTAGAGTACTTTCTCGTTATGTGATCCACCTTTTTTTAGTAATTGAATCAAATCACGAATGACGAGGTTTTTATTTAAATTAAAGTAAGGAGATACATTCAAGAACTTATATCATAAAAAGCGAGTTAAATGGATTGACCACATAGGGAGGCAAATCAATTCCCTTCACGTTATAATAAATAGGGTAGTGAGAGTAATAAATGTTAAATGTCATGAGCAATGCCTTGTACACTAAGCTAATGATGACTGCAGAAGATAGATGAAAGTGGAGATTGATATTATTATTATTATTATATTAGTATTTGTATAGCGCTCTTTTATGACCGAATGATCATTCCAAAAGCGCTTCTTTGCCTCTCTGAGTAAAAAGGTGGGTCTTGAGTCTGCTTCTGAAAGATGCCTGCGATTTAAGCTCTCTTATGCTTTCCGGTAGCGAGTTCCAGGCCATTGGTGCCGCGTAGCTGAAAGCCCTATAGCCAAAGACCGTGCTAGGACTACCTCCCGTCAGCTGCAGGGTGCTTCTATTTGCTCTAGCCGATCTGAGTGTCTCTCCACGCGCGCTTATTTCTGAAGGCTTGATAAGTTCTGTCAAATAGCCCGGTGCAGTTCCGTTGAGTGCCTTGTAAGCTGAGAGGCATAATTTGTACTGGATTCTAACCGAAACTCTCAACCAATGCAGTCGGTGATAGTGCCTTTTGTTGCTGCAAATCAATCAACATTATGATACTGTGAAGAAGTGAGCTGCAATTGCAGCTTGAATAAAAGCAAAAAAAGTAAGAATTTAAAACTCTACATAAGTTTTTTTGAAAAACTTTTGCGTGTTTATGAAGTTGTGTTAATTATGATACAACTTAAGATCGTGCACGTGTCATAAAATCATGCGTTATCATTTTGCCCTGAAAATTCGGTCCTGAAACCTTCGCCCACCCCGCAGCATCCTGAATAAAAAATCTTCATTGTGTCGTATTGCTTGGCCGCTAACGGTGCCCCACTGAGCTGGTCCATCTCTGCATTGTTATCGTCCATCTCTGGTAGAAATGTGGCCAAAGGCGCCGCCTTACACCCTCAAGCTACCCCTATTATGAACACCATCGATCTAGCCCCGGGATCATGAATCTTTTATGCATGCCTATGCACAAACATACAAGGTTGACCCAAAAATAATATAAATAATAAATTCGAATATTTTTACATTATATTAACAAGTATATATATATATAAACCCGTACTGGGGCTTTATAAGATTACAAAGATTAAAAAATATTAAGCTTGCAACAAATAAATAATTTTATTTATTTTTTGAGTTTTAACGCATATCATTTAATCCAATTTTTTTAATTTTTAACCTTTTGACGGCAAATTTAAGTTTTTTTTAATTAATGTTGTGTACTATTTAAGACAACTATCAAAATCATTATTCGTGTCGAAACATTGCTTACTCACGTTCATACATAAAAATACACTTTATTATTACCATTGTTTTAGTAAGATTGGCTGCTATGCGTAAAAATAATTATTTTTAATAGTGGTTGGTTTGTTGACATTACTATTATTATGATAATACAAATAATAAAAATATTATGAGATTAATTATTCCATAGTATTCATATCATTATTATATTTTGAAAATGCTGAACCTAATGCATTTCATATATTATACTGAATCAAAAACAATTAGGAAACAAGTAAGCTTTGAAATATGAATTTATATAATTGTATAATAAAAAAATGTTGAATTGTATATATACCAACTTAAATTAGTGAGTATATCCTGGTCACCCTATTTGTGGTAAGGATTAGTAGTGTTGCAAAAGAAAGGATAGATTCTCGAGGCAGATTGCTTAAGATGGTGTTGCTATTGGAACTATAATCTGACACTTGGAACACGAGAATGGTCACCGGTTAAATGAAGTGTTCCATCGCGCATGATTGGCTCCTTGCTTCAGCACACTGGAGGACTTGAAAGGTGTTAAGGAAGATGAGTATTGAGCATGTAATCTTGAGGGGATTTGAACACAGCTGATGAAAAAGGGTGATACAATTTTACAGAAGATGATTAGAAAACGGCTGCGTTTTGCTTAGGATTGCCCAAAAGTGTAGATTACAATAAAAACACATACACGAGAATACCGACATATGGTGATGGAAAAATCTCATCTTTGGATTCTATGACACTATCCCATTTACGTGTGTATACATAGCTAGCGCTGCATTTTATGTTTTGAAGCTGTAAAGGACGTCATAGACGTAAATTCACGATTATCCATTTTTAGAGAAGCTTACAATGAATTAATGTTTAATTTAACACTATAACTGTAACTAAAATGCTATGAATATTATTCTCATTCAGTTTTATAAATATAGGATAAAATTTTAATTAACTGGTAGTCTTTATAAAGCTTATTAAATAATTATTTTATTTAAATATTTTCGGGAATCGAACCTACAAATTTTCGTATTGTATTTGAACAAACGCCTTATCACTAAATCATATCCGCAGACAAGTAAACTATTATATATTTATAGATATTTTATTATGTTAAAAAATATATAAATCTGCTATATACACAAAAACCGTCTAGTTGAAAAGGTCGTTTAAAATATTTTTTAATCAAACGTGAAAAAATAATTTTATTATACTAGTAACTTTAATATCAACGCAATTCATAAAACAAAGTACAAAATGTCGGTAATTTTTCTAAATATTAAAGGTTTTAATATGTTTTATTTCATTTTATTTATTCTTTAAAAGTTTGTTTACTTTTGCCTAGTAAGAGATAACCATAATAAACTTTTATATATAAAAAATAATGATTTAAAAATACATTATTTACGGTTTACTATATATTCTTCATTCATCATTTCCAAACACCTATCTCAAGCATCTACTGTTACTCAGAAGACAAGAATAACGTGTGCAGTGATGGTTTCAGGATTAAGGCATAAGCGCTGAAATTGTATTTTTTTTCAGTGTCGGCTTTTCATTCATCTCCTCTTAAATAAGTAACAAAAATCTGCGCACAGGATATGAACTAAGGACCGATTGATTGTTGCTTAAGATTATACGCGTCAAGCCACCTACAAAAACCCTCGAAGGTGTTGTACGTGTTCTTTTTCAGGGTATTAACATCTCATGAAGTGACAATGGGTGGCGCTAGAAGGGTTCAGGCATTCATGTTTATATTTGTGAGGAAACTTGAAAAAAAACTCTCGTTAAAACTATTTTTTCTTCGTAGTATCAATCCGGTGGATTGGTTTGCAGCAACAGAATCTTGCATCTCGATCTCCATTCCTCTCGGTCCTCCGCAACCCTTTTCAGCTCAGCATAAGCGCTACAATTCATGTCCTCGAATACTTGCTGCAAATACTCCCGTCTAGGGCGCCCTCTACAGTTTCTACCCTCAACCATCCCCTCCACAATATCGTAAAGGAGACCCTCGTGGCGCATGATGTGACCAATCCATCGGGCTCGCCTCTCTGAGATGGTTCTTATTAGTTGCCTATCTTCCTTGATTATTCTGAGAACCTCATTGTTCGTGACGTGGTCTCTCCAGGAAATTCCGAGAATTCTTCTGTACGACCACATCTCAAAGGCCTCTAGTCTTTTTTTATCACTTTCAGATAAGCACCATGTCTCACAGCCGTACATTAAGATGCTCCAAACAAGTGTTTTGGCAAGTTGCTCGCGGAGCCCTAAAGAAATATTCTTTGACTCAAGAATTTTGGCTTTTTTATTGAAAGCTAGCCTTGCTTGATGTATTCGACTGTTGACTTCTCATTTTGTTCTGCCATCCCAGGTGATTGTACTTCCAAGGTATACAAATTCTTTTGCATCTTTTAGGGGTACTCCTAGCATTGATATGATAATTTTCTGCTGCTCATTGCGGCTTACTCTCATGACTTTGGTTTTTGTGCTGTTTATCTTCATATTGTAGTTGGAATTAAATATGTTTTCCATGGATGTCAGCGCTTCCGTGAGTTCATCCTCAGTTTCAGCAATCAGAGCAATGTCGTTAGCAAACCTTATCATATCAATCTTTTGGCCATGTATTTTAACCCCCCCTCTATGGCCCATTTTTTCCCTGATGTTATAAATTGCATTTTGTATGTATACGTTGAAGAGTACAGGCGACAGAGAGCATCCTTGTCTCACTCCTTGGCGTATTTTTGGTTCCTTTTGGACATTTCCAAGTGGTATTATGGCAGCTTCTTCTTTGTAAAGTGAAAATATGAGTCTTCGTTCCTTGTATTTGACTCCAATTTCTTTCATAATATCGAAGAGCCTCTCCCAATCTACTTTATCGAATGCTTTTTCAATGTCCACGAAGGGAATATATGTATCTTGGTCCACTTTTATCCTCTTCTCCAAGATCATACGCAGGGTAAGATTGCTTCTCTGGTTCCCATTTTTTTTCTGAATCCAAATTGATCGCTAGTGAGAGTCTTTTCTATTTTTGGTTCAATTCTATGTAGGATTATGTTGGTCAGTATTTTGGATGCATGGGATAGAATACTGAGTGTTCGGTGTTGTTCAAATTTTGTTGTTCCGGGCTTTAAAACTATTATCTTACTGTAATTAAAAACTGTAAGTACTTAAATTATACTGCTTAATTGTCAAGCAATCGATCGCTTATTTGATTTCACAGTAAAGTAATAAATATGTCAAATTAACTTCGAAATTTATTTACATTCGATAGTATTTTAGATGTCATGGCCGCAAATTCATGAAGTTTCATTCCAAAACATGAACATTTCCAAAAATAAGTCACTAACGTTCTACACACTGCAATGTATCTGGTATTCTTAAATGATTGTCCTCTCCAGAACTTTTTTCGATTAACTCTAGAGCTGGTATCGTATGCAAAAAATGAGTGTACTTTATAGAACACGTCGGTAATTCACCGACAAACAAATACATCTTGTATATAAATTATTAATATATTACAAATTCGTCATATCTTAATTAATATGTCATATTTGTCATCAATGGAAAAAATTACATAAACTATTATACATTTAGTATATCACAAAAACTTTTCTATACACTTGCTGATGACAAGAAATATATCTCAATTCCAAGGTATTCTTATTTAAGCATTGCTCAAAGTTGTGCATGAAAATGATCTGATTCAGGTTTTTTTTACTTTTACCGAGAAACTTCTATCATTAACTTGGCAGACTTTTCTAAAAAAGAAAAGAGTGATGAATTGCGCGACAAAGTGTCTTACGTAAGTAGCATTTATTCAATGGACTGTGTCAAATGAGTATGTCCGTAACATAATGGAGAAACAACCTTCACCACACTCGGTAAAAAGTGAAGCCTTCGAGATCCTGAACAGTGTTCGCGAACGGAAGTGGCTTAAATACCTCCGCGCACAGTGACTTACTTTTCATAACGTGCATACGGAACATAAAAGGGCTTAAGTGACAAAAAAAATATTTTCTGGATTTGTAACTTCTTAGCTATTATTTTTAAATTACACACTCAAAGCATTTTTCAATTTTTAAATTTAGTTTTTGGCACATATGCCCTTTTTATATTATGATTCTCTACTATGTAAAGACTATGCATGATTTGTATTATGCAAATAAACGTTATGAAACATGGTCATTTGTTGTAATACTTAAGAACATTTTATGAATGCAATAATCGCTTCATACTCCTATATAACTAAATATGTATTATATTCGATCTAATATATATACACGTATTTATATTTCATATAAAATAGCACACTTTACAAAAGTGGGCTATATAATTACATGATATCCAAATACGGTTGATTTATATCAACCAAAAACTGGCAGTCTTACAAATATTCCTATGAAGATATAGAGAGGCGACTTAATGTATCTACATTGGAGAGACGTAGAACAGTGACTGACTTGCTGTTTATTTTTAAAATTATGAACTCCATAATCGACGACTCGACATTATTGCAGGAAATTACGTTCAATGTTCCCTCCCGGTTCACAAGAGGCAGTGACCTGCTACATGTAAGGACATCGAAAACCGACTACGGATTCTATTCTCCTATGTTAAGAATGTGTGGACTGGTTAACTCCTCTAGTGACTTGGACTTTTTCGGGGTGGACCTTCCAGCATTTCGCAGATCCCTCTACTAATGTACTAGATCTGTTTTTTTACTCATGTTCATGTTTTGTCTAAATGTATTGTCTAAGCTATTATATTGTTCTGTTTTACCATTTCATTTATTGTATTTTCTATTTTAAAACCGTATGTATTGGCCTAGGCCGTTAATAAAATAAATAAAAATAAATACCTTCGTATATGCCACCGACAATTTCTGTGTTTCTTCCTTATTCCAATTATCTCCCAATCAGTACATAAACAAAACACATATTTTCTTCAAGCAGCGTCCAGCTACCTTGGATGATTGGAGGTTGCTCGTCGTAAATCTAACAATTACTCTCTCCTGCATCCTCAGTCAACTGAAGGACTCAAACTTGCTCTATAGCAAATGATTGACATAAGTCAACAGAATAAACAAAATAAACATTTCCAACGTTCCCGTTAATATATATAATATTATATTTCATCATCTATGTTTACTATATTAAATAATCTAAATATTTTCAAGCATCATATGCATTTGCAATCTGCCCAACCCTTACAAAAACATGCATTGTTTCCGCATGTAGAATCCAGACGTCTTGGTTGAACTTTACAAAACAGATTTAATTATTTTTTATTTTATAATTTTTTTTCCCTTACAGAATTATTATTATATAACATTACAAATTTGAAACACTCAATTCATTTCTAAATGACAATTATAATTAATCCGAAAAAAAAAATACAATATATACAAATATAGGTACTTATGTATAATGTATGTAGTATGTATAAGTACTAAGAACAAAGTTATAAAGACAAGCAACAGAAGGTCCAATGCTCATCAAACAGACGACACGACGCCAACAAATTATTCCTCCAAAGAAACTCCAAAAAAAAATCTTTGAATTGGGCCTCTCTTACGTGAAATATATCAACATCCGAGGCGATTTGGTTAAACAGTCTGATCTTTAACAAATCAGATTATAACAATATACTTGTAGTGCTCATTTAATAAGCTTACATTACAAATATAAATGTTTTATTTTCATCATCTCTGTTTAAATATCTTCACAATAAACTTACATTAAATAAATAAATTGAACTTTTAGTAGAAAAGAGTAAAATAAATTTTAAATTGGAGTGAAACATTACTCGGACCACCAAAAGAAGAATTTTCAAGTATTAACCGCAATTACAAAGCATCAAAAATTCTTCATCGCCAAGATGCCGCCAAACACGGTAAGCGAAATAAAACTTTTATGTTCTTAACACACAAACTAAGAAGCCGATGAGCAAAATAAAATGTTTCCTGTTTTGCACAAAGCTTGCTTAACTTCCAATACGACTTAAGTCATTGTCGCAATTCCCTATTGATCCTTGTTAAGGTATTAATTCCAGGGTTTTTTTTTCATCTGTGGCGCCCCGCTGGGACCAAGCTCCCTTTACCTGAGCCGACACTAAAATCGAATAAAGGTGATTCAAACGTAATTCTACACACCAATTCCAGAATATAAGAAATCTTATATATTCCAAGTAAAACGTATGTCCTTCTGGTTTCCCGGTGTTTCAAATTCTAAATCAACAACACATCCCATATTCGACTTGAGTCAGTATGCTTATCGGTTTAGTTTTAAAGTGTTATATGCCCTGTGTTATGCTTGTAAAATATACGTCATTTTTCTTTTAATGTTATTCAAAAACAGTTTCCCTCTTTAGAAACAAAATGCGTCATGTCAGTATGATATAAATACAAAATGAGACATTCTGATTTTCTTGTGGTTCAAAATAGAATTCACGATTTTTTGGTAAAATGTCGCAAGTCATGTGTGTTCAATATAGGATTTGGAACTTTGTGTTTCTCAGGTGTTTCACACTTGTATGATTCTGGAAATCAAATAAAGAATGTCACAAGAGATGTGAGTTGCATGCAGAAGTTGTGACGCTTTGGTTTTGTGGTGAGGATGTGGTCCAGAGGCAGGTGAGAGACCTTGCCACATGCCCTTGCCCACCCATGCAACTGGATAACGTTGTCAAAAGTGCACGTTATTGGCATTCTAACAGGGCCGGTTTTATCCACAACTTTGATTGCCAAATTTGTGCATTAACCAATAGAATCATGATATCATTTTAATAGAGCTTAGAGCAAGGCAGCCTGACATCAAAACCTTTAAATTATCATTATTCTATATGGCCGCCGATTATAAAATATATGTGATATAATGTAAGGATATGAAGCTGTATTAAGTCGTTATTCAAGCTTGGCAGCTGACTCTTTATTGTTCTTCCAGTGCTGAGCAAACTCACCATTAAACAAACATTTTCATACTTTATTTTCATATAAATTTATGGGAATAAAAACATTTTGGTATATATCAAAATTATTTAAGTGATTTATAAATATAGTGTGCACATTACACATACAAGAGTACATTTTCCACCCTTGACATGGTTTGAGTCTTTGCTATTTTATGACTATAAAGCGCACATCGTTTACTCTTTATCGCTGCCGTAATGATTTTGATAATATGTAATAATACATAACGTCAAATCATTAAATCATCTACGTATATTAAATATGCTATATTCAAAAGTATAGTAGCTAGAGCTAAATTAGTAAAATTGAATTAAATAAATAAGTCGTTTTCTTATTATATAATTTCAGATGGATGCCCTTGGCGGCACAGAACAACTAAGTTAAAAATATATTAAGTTGTATTTTTATGTACGAATCAACATGTTAATTTGTAAATAATTTTATTTATTTGCAACCAGTAAAATATCTAAACAATATCCTCAATACTACTGAAATATATTGCTTGAGAAAAAACATTAAATTTATTATTATCAGGCAAAACTTCATTCGTTAGTGAATGGCTAAAAGAAAAACGTTATTCTTGATTTTTTAATTTATTCGTAAAAAAGGTAAATACATGATGCAGCAATTCACAAAGAAACTGTTAGAAGAAATTATGAAAGTGAAATAAATAATTTTATATTTTAATAACTATATATCAATTTCAATGGTTCAGTTATGTTTTAACAAGCATTCGTTCCGATGCGTCTCTGTACTTAATTTGAAGACCGCCTTCTCCGCGGGGGTGTTGGCCCTAAGCTCCACAATGGTCCAGACCCCGCCAGCGCAATAAAACCTCGAACCTCCACAAATGGACCAATTCTGCGCCTCATCCCGTCTCATTCTCCTCTGACAAAGACCGGATTCGATGCGGCGCTTATTGTAACGTCAAAACAGCTCGCCCAGGCCCGGTGTTAACAAGGTTGCTGCGACAATGAAAGCCACCCTTAAACACGTATTGATTCTTTAAACATGTGCACAATCGAATATTCTCGGATGCATGTCACATAATAGCAATAAGCATTCCGATCTTAGTAGCGGCTATAACCATTATTTCGACACTCTTTTAAAACTAGCACATTTCTTTATTAAGCGAATATTTGTTCCCCGATAATTGTTTGCATGATGAGAAGATTAAAAAAAAACAATTATTGATACTGACTGGAGTTAGTCCATAAGACGGTAATTTATTCACCAGACCGCGATGCCAGACTCTATCGAAAGCCTTGGAGATATCCAGGGCAACAGCTTGCGTTTCTCCATAGCATTCGACGGATTTCCCCCAAACATGTGTGACATATGCCAAGAGATCGCCGCACGATCGACTATGGCGGAAGCCATATTGCCGATCGCACAGAAGATCATTCTTCTCTAAGTAGTTTAGAAGTTGGCTGTTAATTAAACGTTCCATCACTTTGGAAAGTAGTGATGTTATGGCTATTGGGCGATAGTTTGTGGGCTCACTTCGGTCTCCTTTTTTTGGAACTGGGTGAACAAGTGCTTTTTTCCATCCCTGGGGAACAATACCACATCTACAGGACAATCTGAAAAGTTTGGTGAGCACAGGACTTAGTTCAGGAGCGCAAGTTTTTAATACCACCGCTGGTATGCCATCTGGGTCACTGGCTTTGTTGGTTACTAATTGGAGAAGTTCTCGACGTACGGCTTTGAGGCTGAATTTTACAGCCCCCATCTGCTTGCCACAGTGAGGAATGGATGGGGGGTTGGCCCCACCATCGTCGAGTGTGGAATTGGAAGCAAACAGCGAACCAAGAAGTTCAGCCTTCTTTCTGGAGGCTAGAGCCAGTGAGCCATCGGCATTAGTTAGCGGTGGAAAAGAAGAAGTGCAAAAGTTGCTGCCAATAGAGTTAGCGAGAGACCAGAATGCTCTACTACCAGCAGGGAAAGCGGACAACTTGTTGCAAATTTGTACATTGAACTTATATTAATGTTTAAAATAATTACAGTTGTTCAGAAGACAATGCTCCTGTACATACATCTGAATAAGCGCATTATGAAGGATACCTCGTGAGGAGTGGAGAAATATCTAAATTATTTTTTTTGAAAGAGTCGTCACAAATATCAATATGCGGGACTCACAAAAGGTGTTGGAGTAACTCAAGAACCAACAAGTTGAGTGTCGATTGATCATCATCCGTATAAACTAACAGCAAGGTGATAATTGTAAGATAAGTTTCTAAATTCAAAAGAAATTGAATCGATTTAGATTGTAACAAGATAATCTGAAAATAATCACAATTTTATAAGATATTAAAGGAACTATTTTGTACTCGTAAAATATAAAGAATTTAGCATGGAAGAAAACTGTATGGTACATATGAGTAAAAATTTTAAATACTTTTGTGCAAATACAATCAAATAATACCTTTGATATTCAGTTTCTACGTGTCACGTAAATAACAACATCAACAAACGTCGATTCAACTGAATCGCGAAAAAAACGTGAGCAACTTCAGTTTGTTGGTTAAAACCCCAATCCGGTATCGCACGATGACATCCATGACGAGAGGAAAACCTGGACCAGTTATTGTTTGCTCTCATCTGCCAAAATCAGCGAATCTGCAGCACAAAAGACAGATTCGGAAAAACCAATCGGAAAAACATTTTTGTTATGTGATGTTGCATAATGGACGCCTAGGCAATTATAGCGTGAAGTGTTACTCTATACGAGGTGACTTGTATAGTTGATGAACACACATTGTAATATTGATGGATGTTAAAACATATTTAATCATCATCGATGATGATAGTCACATTGGTGTATGTTTATGTAAAAGTGCACTTACAAAAATTCTGCTGCACCTTATCAGCAACACTATCAGTAAGCTCTATCTTCCTTGATATAAAAATGATGAATCTATTAAATAATGTCAATGCAGTAAACTATCCGAAAGAAAAACAACACTGACAAAAAATCTTAGCCCTCCAAATTCGGGGTAACCCTTGTGGTAAACTAGATCATCCCAAAAATGTTACGACTTGAATCCTCTGGAATCTTTCACCAAAGGTCATAGTGCTACAGCAATGAAGTGTTCCTTCTATTATTGTTTGAGTTTTTTTTAAGGTGCGGCGAGCAGATTACTTCTGTACAATTCACTACTGAAGCATTGTTTTGGATATTCGCACGTCATAATTAATCTTTTAAAAGCAAACCATCTTTTGGTGAAATTTGAAATTTACTTTTATTACAAACTTTAAGCTATATGAAGGAAAATATTGGATGCAGATGGTAAAAGATTGATAAATGGAGATGAATGCTTCATGATTAATAAAGACATCCATATTAAAATTAAATATTTTTCTAACTCAGTAATATATACTCATACATATAGTAATGAACTTGCTATTCTTGAAACCTTTGAAATGAATAACGTATTTTTTTTTATCGAAATACCTGCAAACTTAAAAGAATCTGGTGCATTTTATATGGAGGCCATAAAGTATTGTACATAAGGGAGCTAACCGGATGAAAATATTTTAAGTTGAATTAATTTTCATACATTTAATTTCATCTACATCCGGGTCACGATTCTGGAAAGTCAATGACTGTATAGATCATCCAGCGTATACAGATAAAAGTTAACCGGTACATTTGTTTGATATGACAAATCTGGCCTCTGTTGTTTGAAAGTTCATTCGTGGCTCGGAAATGCCAAGCATTGTAGGCAACTTGGCAGGCTCAAGACCTTACAGTGGATATTGCAAGCCTTCATGATAACTTGCATACTTATTAATACTCAATACCTGACGACAGGTATAAACAAACGTCAAGGCTGTCACGCGAGAATTCAGGAGTTTGATCTCTGAAAAATTAAATATATTTTTTAAATATTTGAAAATTAAGCTGTTAGACTAAACTTTCCCCTATAAAAGTAATCAATTGGTATTTCCAGATCTACATTTTTTTGTATCCACAATGGTTAATTTTGAAGAATATAATAAAAACCACTCCAGCACATTATGATGGGCAATTTAAATCTGATCATTACGGCAATAATATCTCGTAGTAATAAGATAAATCGTCATTTATTTATATTCACAGTATTACGAGCAACTTTCTGTATCACCATACAGAAATACTGTAAATATATCCGACGATTGTTTGACGAATCATAAATTATTTTTCTTTTCCAAACCTTTACAAGCCTCTGATATGTTACTCTTTGCCATCAATGCTAATAAAATTATAGCTTTTGGATCAGAATATTTAAGTATCTTTTAGTGCCATTTTCTATGCCACTACCATGGTTGTCGAAATTGCGGCAAAAGCCATAATTTCAACATAAAATAAACTACCATAACTTTTTCGATTGGTTGTGAAATATTGCTGTATGATTACTACGAGTAAAATGAAAGCATATTTTACACGATCTTTATTCTGGAAGAGAATCGAATACATAATATAATATGTGTAGAATTTGTCGAACGTATTTTATTCGTCACTATTTTGGCTGATATAAAATATTTCCGATGGTTTATGGTGGCTGTTTACACGAGTTTGGAAATAAATATTGCACAGTGAGTGATTCCTCCCTTTTAGAACATGTCTTTAATACTCTTCCGTATTTATGAATTTATTCAAATGATGCCGAATTTTGTTTGGAAACGGAAGTGTCCTAACAACTTAATCAGATTCGATGACTCAATGTCCGAATGACGCAAGCGGGCCGTTATTTGCTTTAAACTACTCGACCACAGACAGTTTTCCCTTCAGAAGCGATGTTCGGCTTGGCATGCCAGTCGCGTGCCGATGTAAACCTGTGGTTTAACTCTAAACAGTCTATTTACTATACTCAATCCGTTTTGGTTATAAGACACGTGGCAAATAAGTGGACATTTACGCGTAAAAAAAAGACTAATTAATTTATCAGTTATTTATTGTGTACACCAACTGGTGTGAAATTGAGACTTATTTTACCTGTCAAACTGTCTGTCACAGCATATTTTTGATGATGTTTGCGGATCAATACTCAGCACACTGCCTTTTAACATCTTTAAGATGACGGTGATTTTTCGAGTACTTGAACTTTCGTAAAAACGTATTTTACTTTATAAATGACGATTATGTTTTCGTCAACAAGAGGATTGCAAAGTTTGTATCTCTCATTTCACGTAATCTTACTGCCAATTGGATAAATTGGCCACCAACCAATGCTTAAAAGTGCACGAGAAGAATTTTAGTAGACGTGAGAATGTTTATACAATATTTAAATAATCTTACCTTGGTTGCTGTTTTTAAAAATTGCAATGAATTGATGTCAAATTTGATTCCAAACTCAACCATTTTTTATCACAAGCCTGGTTGCAAGAGAAGAATTGTTCAGATATATAGAATAGCAAATAAAGCAGACCAGAAAACCAAGCATCGGAACATAATAGATCTCTGAAACTGAGTAATGCGCAGAAAATTGATTGATTCCACAAACAGAATTGAGCAAAAATAACCTGCATATAATCTCCAAGATCAAATTAAAGATATCATGTGACCAGGATCCGAGAATTAAAGAACGCAGAAGTATAAAAATATAATAATAATTGATGACTGTACAAAAACCAGATTGAAAATTTCCCGATTTCAGAATCAAGTCAATATATTTTCGCTCACGGCGATACACTAAATATAACAGTAATGAAAGGGTTAAAAGCGTGGTTTTATAATACAAATATTTAACACACGTACATCTGCGGTTAAATAATGTAGTAAAGAAAATACTTATTTCAGGTTTGCTTAAATTACAAATACCGCGTTAACCCTGAATACAAGACATCAACTTCTTTATTGTTGTGATAATATTTCAAAATACAATCGTCTAAAAATAATATATTTGTAAATTTTCCGGGAAAAAGATTTTTTCAAATTATAAACTCATTAGATTTTTTGTTATCTAAACCATCGTTTTTGTCGAGCTTTCAAATAAATGATGTACGACTGCTTTAACTTCTCTGTGATATCCTGTACTGATTGCATCAAACAAAAAGCACGAGAAAGCTGATTGCTTAGAAGTGGATTAATAAAAGTTTCTAATAATATTGAAATATTTAATTGATGGTCTTAAAAAATGTTGAGTTGTCTTGTGGCGACTAATACGTATATGTTGTCTTTGACGCAAATTTCTGGGTGTTGTTTATGGTCAAATTAAGTTTTATATCGGGAGTGTTCATGATATATTTTTTGCGACAAAGTATTCAACTGGAGAACAGATATTGATTTATAGTACATACATTTACCAAGACGAAAAATGTGGGTAATTTTAAAGGCAATTGAGCCACTACTCAGGCAGTCCGCCTTTCAGGGTATACAGGGAATTATGATTCGTGAATCGAGGAAGATTTGTGTCAAAGAGCCTAGAACGTACGGTGATATGTGGTCTGATGGATATAATCTTGAGTTTAAATTCAGTAGTCGGCAATTTGCACTAAATATTTCACCAAATTTTTGATTATGTAATGTCTTAATAATAGAAAGATGGATTTAAACCTTTTCAGTAAAATTTAACATTATATATACGATTAAAACAAGTTTAAAATGAAGAAAATGTAGAAAATGAGCAAAATATTCGTGTAAAAACGTTGAGAGAAAAAATATAATCATTTATGGTTGAACACTTTACTGAATCACGCATATTATACGCGAATTATGGAAGTGGATCGGCACAAAAACCACACGTACCATCTGTATTTAGGGTTTTCCAGTTTTGTAGCAATTTCAAAACCGCAACGGGAGGTGGTTTGAATTGATCTGGGGTCACGTTTCTGGATTACTTTCACTCTGCAGAAGCCAAACATCACTCTTATCTCTGTAATGTAGCGGCTTTCCAACAGGTCAGGAGGTGACACTGTTCGACAATAGGCCGTGCTTTTCAATGAGACGAAAAAGAACGAAACGCTGGTGTAATGAAAATACCCACGAATATGAATAAACCAAATTGTACATTCGATTTATCGATCGAACATCGAATGATAAACTTCATTGCTTATCTTTTTCTTATATAATATAAAAGCTACAACATTTTGGCAATAACGTGAAGATTGAGATTACTTGATATTACTTAACATCAATTGCTTATATATTATAGTTATAGAATAAAAAAGTAGTTCAATGTCTTATCTTGAACATGAGTTTAAAAAATGTATGTGTATTTTTGAATGATATGTAGAGCTTACATCAAGCGTCGTGGTTATATGGAAGTTGATCACCTGCTAAAAATTCACAAAGGAAATATTGATTAGTTACTTATTACTACTTAATTACTGACATCAAATAAACTTGTTGTGATACGGGTGACTGTTCATAGATATAATTATTGTTAATGAGATCTCTTTAAGCACTGTCCAAATCTATACTACTCTTAATTTACATTTATAAAATTGTCTTTCGCTCTGTCATATATCAGAAATTTGGCAACGCGACAAAACAAACACTGAGTTAATGAAAAGACCCAAAAATTTAAATAAAGCTCATTGTTGCTTGCAAGAACCCACAACGAAATAATATCATCCGCTATTGAGTAAGTCGTCCGGACTTCCCCAACTTACACCTGCATCATATCAAAAGAAAGTAATGTACCGTATGATGCACTTTCTCAATATTGACTTACATTTTACTGCATTTATTATTTTTATTTGATTGGGCTGCTGTTGGAAGTTATTTAAAATGATATTTTTCATAATCGCACGCAGAAATATATCATCAGGAGGTTTTGTTAATCTATCTGATAATTGTATCTGAGATTAACAAAACCTCCTTTGAAAAGTTTATCAGTAACTGTTTTACCAATATCATCCGAAATATTTAAAACTTTTCATTTTATTGTATCGTTTGAAACTGGAATTTTCATAATTTTATTTTTTGTTTCATCACCAAACATAATTTTTCTACTTCACAACATGCAGGTAAAATTAGAGACTCTGCTATAGTATGTGGTTTTAATTGTATAGCGATCAATTCAGCAATCACGTATGACACCAGTAGTGCCTTATCGGAAATTTTAACAGTTTTCTCAAAATATTTCGCTTGTTTTTTTTTGCATGCTGAACAATCTTTCAAAGTAATCTTTACTTTTGGATGTAAGATCAGCGTGCTTCGTAATGAAGTGGCTATTTAACTTGTCGAGATACATCGTGCTATTGGACAGTTTTTCTCCTCATACAACACATAGTGTAATGTGATGTCCTTCCTCATTGATGCTAGTAAAACCGAAACGTAAATATTCTTCACAATACTGTCGATTATTTTTCTGATTTTACTGGGTATATTTTATTTTGTATGAGACGTATGATGTCTAATAATATCGTCATTACTTCTTCCACTTGTACTCTCTGTGTCATTAATATTTTGGTTCTGATTCACGATTTCGTTTGATTTTTTTTTTACTCATTTTTCTCGCGGTGCACCTGCAACAAGCTCGCGGTGCACCAGTGCACCGCGGTGCACCGTTTGAGAACCACTGATCTATTATATAACGTTAATTTAGGTGGTATATTTTTTAGTTTTTGATTTTTTACTATTATTTTAATGGCACAATATATTAATCTTAATTAACATATCATTAAAATCAAAAAAATGAACCACTGACTATTTATTATAAATATTTATTACTGATTTGACTAATTCAGCTAGATCGACTTGAATTTTTAAAAATATTTTGTTTTTAAAAATATATATTATTTTTTAATATCTTAGAAAGACAAAATATTTCTATAGAATTCCCTTGTTAAGGGTATTGTACAGTAAAACGGTGTGTTTTTTAGTTTATACTAGTATTCAATATTTAACATTAATACAACGCATATATTGTACGCATTCAAAATTCATTAAGCCTGCATGATTTAATTTGAAAATCACAAGCGTATAAAACCGTCTTACAAAAGCGGTAGTCGACTGACTAATGGGGTGTCGGCGCCGCGCTACCAAAAGATGCAAAATCGGACCAAAAATAAACCTAAAACGCACACTAAATAGACCCAAAGCGCTCTAAAAATATACCAAAAAGGCACCGAAATGGACCACATTATCCGATCTTGATAACAGGCTTGCCCCGAAACTGGAACAAATAAGAACATGCGGCTTGAGAATAAAACTTAGTGTGGCTAACGAGGCGTGTTCTGATGGACCGAGCCACCGAACTAGTGTCTGGTTACACGCCTTTTGTTTTCAAGCAATTTTCAGGGACTATAATCATAGGCGTTAGCCATAAAAAAAAATACATTTAACAATAATATTTCATACAGCTTTTAATCCCATCCACTCTACTGTTTTAATTTTCGTTGTGGTGGAAATAATGTGTTAAATAACTACTTGCTCAGTAGTTTCATACATTTAGAAAATTATGAATAATAACAAATTTTAGATAATTTATAATAACAATTTTACTATTTATATAATATAAATAAGCAAACAATGCCTTCTGGTATCTTCTTTATATTTACTTATATTGATAAATAAATTATATTTCTTTCTAATCCATTTCTTAAGTGGAACATATGGTTATCACCAATCGTTTCAATAATCTTATTTCAGTTGCAAAAACTTTCACGTAGTACCAGCTCATCTATGTCTATAAAATATTGTGTATTGCTCTCAAGGGCTCTTTCTAGGACGACGTTGAGAGACTCTAGTCTGGAATAAAAAACAACAGTTCTTAAACTTCCTTGCAGTATCCGTCGAACATTCTGCACCCAGGTGTATTTTCTTTTCTTAAGCAACTATTGGCTTACAAATATAAGCCATATATGTATGCTTTACATATCTGATACTACAACAAATACCTGCTACTTAATTCTATCAATTGCCACTGCCCATGCAATTTCTCAAGATATATCTGCACCCGAAGCTCCACCTAGAAACATATATAGCTCTCAACGACTTCCTAGGCAGAATCAAGGTGACTTGATGAGACAGAAGCTGTATTATCTAAGGCGTATTTTGGGTGATTAAAAGAGATCGACTGATTAACTGAAAGCTTCAGATACCTGACCATTTGACTGTAAAAAAAAACTCAACCTAAGCAAAGATACGCGGTAAATAACAGCCGATAACTATAGCAAGTTTTAGTCTACATTTAATGTTTCTTAACGCGTTTACAATTTAGTGTTGTTAATTGGCCATATTACATATTAACGATGTGTATATTACTTTTGAAATAGGCTTAAATTTTCGATACGGCTCTGTTGTGATATATAGGCGCATCTCTTTTTTCTTCCGTTTCCACTGAGATTTGCGGACCACAGCCTCCAAGTGAATGAATCGCTGGGTTTGGTTACATCCCCGCCAAGCATCTCGCCCAACATCCGTCTGCCCGTTGATCTTTTTTTTTGACCCGCGGGGCATTGTTTGAATGTTTAAGGACCCACTACTAATGCATGTAGATTCGGTAATGATCCCAGCTCCATTCATGAGTCTGTATCGATTTATTCGATGCTTAGCTTGAGATAAATGAAATATCAATGAAAAAACGGAATCAGGTAACCACAATGCGATTGAATATCAAAAGATTTAGATTTTTGTATGTAAACACGTGAAACATAATACTGGCTGTTTTTTTTTAAATTGTTTGATCTACAATAGATAGTAAGATATTTATTTTTTACTAACAACACACATATATAATTGAACTTAAAAACTAACTGTATTTTTTTACATCCTTGAGCTAGTTAATGTCCCTTTCATTATTATTTAACTATGTACACAAATGATTATTATGAAAAAACTATTCAGAGCAGATTTCTCATTTTTGTGAAAAATTTCAAATAATCTTGTATATCTAGATAGATCTCTAGTATTTTTGACAGGTAAATACAACATCAGAATGTTTTGTATTTATGCTCTAAGGCCCAGAATATATCTGACTACAAATTGATTATATTGATATAATTTTTATAATTTATATTTTCTTTCACATAAATGAAGTATTACGTATGTCTGTTTTTATTGGGACTTATAAGGCAGTCAGAAAGTGTCGTAGGAAAGGTGGCAGATTTGCTGGAGTCTTGGGTCCATTTTGAGAACACTGCAGACGTGCTGTGAGGTCCTACCAGCGGGGGTTCGTGAGTTAGGGTCTCGTCGGCATCTCAAAACACCCCAAAACGTGTGAAAATACGACTCGGTTTCGTCGCGAATGACGCATCCCTCTTATTATTTATTGTAATGTACAAAATATCTTGAGCGCTCTCTATTCTTCATCTCAAATTCTAATCGCGTGGGCATTTTGTTTAATGTATATACGGGTTCATTGAGAGGTAGTGTGTGGTGTACAAATATGTATTTTTTTATATTTTCAAAAATGCTTTTTACATATATGTTTGTATCACGAAACTCCTCTTAGTACATGAAATGTATGCTTGCAAATCAAAAGGCACCGAACTTTACAGACTGCAATCCATTGACTGAATGTTGGATAAAACATTGAAAATTAAGCGTTAAATTCATCATTTATTGACTAATTTAAATGCATACAGGAAGTTCATAAAAGTGTGAATTTTAATTTAATTTGATGTGATTTCAGAAAATATATATTTAATTGAAATCAGAGAAATATTTAAATGTTCAATGATCAGGGTTTTTAAAGAGATCGGATGATTTAGTTTTATCCCTAAGTGGTGGCTCAACCCTACCTGGGGACTGTACAGAGCTTAGATTTATTTATATATAAGTATATTTAAGAAAATCAAACTTGGTCGGGATGAAAACCGACGGCTTCTGAGTGAGAAGCAAACGCTTTAACCACTGGACTATGCCGCCCGGCTTAGTAAGTGATATACCTGTATAACATTTGAATTTAAAATTATGACAACATTGATTTATAATTTAAATATATCAGGCAATGGCATCAATAACTTTCATATATTAATTAATAATGTTTTATAATAATCTATTTGTAACATAATATATCTCTTTTGTATATACCCTGTGTTGGTGTTCTCTAACATGTGTTAAAATTAAGAAATGTTATTTTCTTAGGTCAAAATATTTGACATTAACACATTTAAAACGCCGTAACTTACACAAGAAGTGTTATACAAAAATTCCGTGCGTTAATCATGAGATGAAAAAAATCATAGCGTTCTCCATTGTCGTCCCGTAAAGCTTTCAATTCACGTTAGACAAACACAACCATCAAAGGCTGTTTTTTTTCTACGGGGTTGGTCCAGAGACCACATTGCTTGATCTCCTTCATCCTCAGCAACCCCGCGGCGATATCTAGGCGCCAGGAATGGCGGGATTCAAACCCCAAAGCTCATATTCCAACTTCGAACCTTTCAGGGTTGCCCTTTGACGCGCCGATCGACGATTGAGACATTGTGTAACGCCAAGTCGCTTATTTATTTATTTGACGCCATTGGATTTTAAGTAATCCGATAATTTTCCCTGTCATATATTTGAAAAGCTCCTTAAGAGGTTTATATTTAACATTTTTATAACAAGCTCACTTTTTTCCGCCATCGTCCTGAATAGTCGACAAAAAATTAAAATTGTTGATGAACGTGAATTTGTAAAGTTACAGAGACTTCTCTCATACTAATTGGTAATGTATTCCTTGGGCTATAACTCCTGATCTCATTGTTTTCCACATTTTTTTTATATACATTGGACGTAAAATTATACACTTACTTGATCAGTAATCACGTATGACATCACGTGTCGTTAGTTTGATTGCGCAGCCTTTTTGTATGTACGTACATGAAATATGTATGTACCTAGGTGGTGCCTTTGGATGTAGAGATGACTTGAGAGATGGTTTGGCTAATTACAGCTGAATTGAGGGAGACAATTTGTGGTGGATTTATTCTCCATCTATGGAATAAATATGTATTCTGCTCGTTATAAGAGAATATAGGTGGTGTTTTTAATTCCGAGCATTAAACAAAATATACAAAAAGCACATACCTGATAACAAAACTAAAATTAAAATAAACTTTTGACACCAAATGAGTATATTTATTTATATGTGTTATAATGCTGCAAGTGGTGATAATCACTGAAGAGTATTTCAATAATTGTGTATTCATCTGCTTCTTGAAAATATTGTTTTTTTATATGATTTATTATACAATATGTCCGATGATTAAATGATTAATATACATTTTATTTTATTGTATTGTATCTTTTGGAAAAACTTAATAATAAAAAAATACGTAACACTCGCTAAGATCAATATTTAATACTTCAGGTAAAGTATTCACTACACTTGAAGGCGTCATCAATTACTTACAAATAATATTATTGACAACTTAGATCATTGCTGTAGATTCGACGCAGTAGGTAAGCAAATTCCTTCGCACCTACCTGGAGATCTAAATGAATAGACAAATCACAAAAGAACAAAGATTCATAACTCACTCACAAGTGTTTTTCAAAATGCCAAACATCCCCGGACCTGTTAAAATAATTAAGGGGCGTTTTGTGTTCAAAAACAAGCCGAAACCTTTTCAACTGGGTCCAAATAATGAAATATTTATGATACGTCCTCAAAAGCTTAAAGCTTCTATGTAAAGTATCCACTCGCAGTGTTTCACAAAAAAGCTTTTCAGGACCCATGAATGAATAGGGTAAGCTTTTGTATGAGAGCTTTGGCACCTTTGAAAGATTGAGATGTAAAAAAATCAGCCGTGAAATTTTTCTACGGCTATCCGTTTCAGAATTCGTATTTTGATTTGACGATTTTCTACGCCCGTTAAGTTTAATAATAGACACCTTTTCTTGCAATTATTCCATTCTTCAGATTGTTGCCATTTGAAACAAGACAAATATATTAACAGTTATTTTTAAATACGTGTATGATTATTTAAATTTCGAATATAGGTATAGTATTGGTGTATTGAAATTGACAAGTAATTTGTAATGACAAAGTTTATTTACATGTCTATTTTAATGACTTTATAAGAGTTCAAAAACTAGAACAATCAATATTAAAAGCAAATACGTTCTTCATTAGTTATTTTTGATATTTTGATGAAGTAAATTTAAATTATACAACGTTTAAACGTGGATCTACAGGGACTTTTCAAAAAATATTATCTATCTTTATAATTACATATATACATTTCTAAAGGTGCTTTTGTGTTTCAATTAACATTAAAGACAGATTTTTTGACTTAGATCATGAATCTAAATTTTACTCCACAACATTTCAGTGTAGTTAAAATCATTTTTTTTCATTTGATAATACCCACTAATACGCCACCACCTTTATAAAATGGCATAATATGTTCAACTTTAAAGTATTCAGCGTGTATCCATACAATTTAAATCACAGTAAAGTAAATGACAAGCTTATTTAAAGGTTTTCCATGCCGCCAAAGCTGCATACAAAGTCACACAAATGTACTGCATTAATACTTTTTATGTAAAATCACTTTGGATAACTCAATAGATGAAGAAGTAAAAACCATCGACACCGGTATGCTTCTCTTATGAAACCACTCAGCGGGAGTCCTGAAGGAATTCAGGTACAGCGCAGTTGGCTTGAGCTTTGGACGGTCTTCCTGAACGATCCATTCACAAGGAATGACGCTAAGACCTCCCGCGAGAAATATTTTTGGCGTGAAAAGAGCCAGTCGCTGGATGAAGCGCGAAACTCGATAAAAATTATACAAACCAAAACCAACGTTAAACATATTTAAAATTTCCTAACTCAATTAATATATTCAAACACTTACACCTAATATTGTTCAGCATAATTTTTCAGGCACTGACTATTAATTGAAGTGTTTTTTGTAATATATTTAAGATTAATATCGATTACTAAATTCGGCACTTCAGTAATTTCAAATTTAAAAACTCAAATATCCGTTATTTGTATATCCTTTTTTAATATAATTTTATTTTATGACTCTATGCAGTCTTCATATTTATTTTATTTTTACTGCTACATTATTGTTCATACATTTTTAAGACATTGCTATCAAGACATTGCTGCATCCGGATGTCTACCAGGAAGCACGACAATCTTTGTACTACTAATCTAAGTACAAGAGGCAGAGGACTTGAGACGGCTGCTGTAATAACCAAGGCACATTTTAAGATTAATTGTTAATCAATGTTTTTAAGAAGGATGTATATAGAAATTTGGACAATTTGGTTCTGAAAATTGGGTCCAATCAAATTTTATAATATGTATATTTTTATTTAATTACACTGTCAAAAGCGATCCAGGTTGTATTGCAAACCATAGTCACAAAAATAATAAAATAAAACAATCCACTGACTTGTGTGATAAGATATGGAGTGACTTCGTAGGGATTGCAACTAGCAATCAAACCAGCACATTATCACTCCGTATTGAGGATCTTTTACGTACAAATTCACTATTTTTGGGATTTTTTAAAAATCAAAATAAGAGCTAGAAATACGAGTATTATAATCATCTGATGTTATTCTCACGTATAAAACAACTAATCGCTTATATTAGGTTTATTTTTGGATTCATCTATTATCTAACCACCGGTTTATAAAAACACACTAATGATGTGTTGAATACAATAATATTTTATCATTTGCGAAACGTGCCTTCTCGTGAACAAGACTAGCAAACATGAACAGACTTGCGCAGACCTGACCTACATGCTATCCGGCTGTTGAATTGTGAGTTATGACGTAGCACCGTGTGATCTCTCGAATACAGACTTCTACTACCAATTACATACTCTAATTGTATTCAACGGATCGTCGTATTAATCCTAATATTGACAATGTCTGCACAGCTGCCATATACACTTATTTATTATTAATAATAAAATAATATTCTAATAAAAATAATTTAAAATATCCATATGATAATGTCACCTTGAGACAATATCAAGAAGGTAAAATTATTCATCAGTAACACAGGTAAATAACTAATTGCAATGTGCGCGACGTACTTACAAGAAGTTATTCTCATCCATTCGATCTATAGTTTCGGCTCGAGACCCGAGTGGTACTTACTAAAATAAATAGATTGTCGGAAATAATAATATTAAGCTTGTGAATAAATGCATTCTGATTGAATAATAAAAATAAAAATATACATACTTTGAATATATACTATAGCGACATCTATCATACGATGATAACTTACATAGAAGATCAGAGACGAGTCGGCTCAGGTGGAAGAAATTGGCCGGTGGCCGAGCGGTATAATTACCTGGGCAAAAATGTTGGTTCCAAAGGTCCGCGGTTCGCATACCGCTCCCGTCGATATTTTTTCTGAATGAATTGACTCGTTTAAGGATTTTTATATATAGTATATGTATATTCAATTGCTTATTATTAATATATTTCTATATCACTTTGTACGCTTGATTAACAGCTCTTGTTTTAGCCCAATCCGTCAATATAACTGTAAATCTTCGTGTCTAACTAAAACTCATTACAGGTGTATATTGGGTTTTGATAACAGGTGCTCGCGTAGAATACTTGGGTTAAAAGGGTGTTATTTTGTGGTAAATGACAAGACGATGAAGCGAACACGGCAGTCTTCTATCCCACAGTTCGTTATATGTAAATGGACGTAAAACATGTTCTTCGGACAACTTAATCGTTAAGTATTTTACATGATTTTTATTAATAAAGTACATTTTTTTAAGGAATATTTAAAAAATGTACAAACGTAACATAATCAAACGATTCAAAAAAGTTGTTTAACAATAATATTGCACCACTAATCACCGCGTAATCACATCTGGAAGTAACTAATTTACAACACAAAATGCACAAATTAAACGCATGTTTTTCTTTTTAAGCAAATATGTTTAAAAATGCAATACTAATCATTATGTAATCAAGCATAATTCTTTTTGAGACCAACGCATTCCAAATTTAGTTACATACTAAAAAAATCAACACATCTGGATTCTGTTAAACAAAGATGTTAACAAATCTGTAGATATCACCACTGATCACCGCGTTATCTTGCTTAATTGCCCCGGACTAAAGCTGACAAGTTCCTAAGTAAGTTATTTGACCAAACATTGACGCCCTTTGGACAAACAATGGCGCCTCTGCGGGGCCTTTAACAGATTTATGCCCAACCGCCTAGACGCCCCGCAACGAGCCCTTAACTAAATTCAATCTTACAAATGCCTTTTGAAGCATCGATTACACAATCAGTAAAGAAGCCGAGTTCATCATAAAAAGTCGCAATAAATAGTAATTAATTATTTTATATTTTTTTTCATGCTGCAAGAAAAATGGGAGAAAATGATGGTCATAGGATCAGTCGAAACCTGAAGGAACATAATCTTGACTTGAGATGATAATGTACACTTATGTTAAAGGATTATTTTTATATATTAACATCCTCCTCTCTCTCAAAAGGTCGCGTGAGAGTATGATGAGGAGCAGGTCTGCAAAATAAAGAGTTTTTCAGAAGCACATTGACATATATTTACGTAACAAATTGACAAACTTCTGGCTCGACATAGTCACAGCATAGGCTGAGCCACAATACAATATGCTCTCGCCAACAGGTGGAGCACGACTGCCGCGCTCATGATGGCTCTCGTCCAGCGCTACTAGCAGCGGTCTATATCAGAGCTCCGCAACCTTCTCTCATCTACGGCACACCAAAGTACTTCTTTGGATTCTACGGCACACCAAAGTTCTCATCTTAAATACCGCGGCACACCAAAAGCCAAAAATACATATTAATTTGATCAATTTCACTTTTTTTTTATTTTATTTAGAACTTAATAAAGCAAGTCACCTCGTTGTATGTCTACATAAATAGGCGATAGGCGCTGGGAGCTGGAGGACCGTTGTAAAATTTATTATTTATAATATTGCCTTATTTGATCGCGGCACACCTGTATCGGCTTACGGCACACCAGTGTGCCGCGGCACACCGGTTGTGGAGCACTGGTCTATATAACTTGTCCCAAATGGCGGACACATGAATGTATGACAAGCGAACAGAAATAAGAGACGAAAGATTGTAAATCAAGTTTTCGGTACCAGTCAGCAAGGTCTACATCATGCTGATGTCAATATTAAATAATTCAAATAAATAATTTAATTCAAATAATTTAGATAAATCTGTTTTTATAATGCTCATTTTTAGCACTATTTAATTTATATTATACTTCAAGGTTTCACTTTCGCTCTCAATGAAAGCTTCATCTGTTCTACACTTGTATTAACGTACTATATACTTTTGACGCACTAATCAGGATGGCTCACAAATGAGAAGGATGAAGAAGAATTGTGATATTCCACAATAGTATGATGCTCAACTGCAAGCTGAATGACAAAAAATGTATATAGAAACATATAATATATGTATTTACATGCTTGAAAAACTAAGTACTTGATATCTTTTATCAATAACAACATTGAAATTATTGCATTCAACCAATCAATCAATCAAAGGAAAAAATATATACCTCTGAATAAACAAGAAGGTCACTTTGACTGCCATAATAAAACGTAAGTGCATTAGATGGTAGATGAAAGTCATCCAAAATAAATATATGCTGGCCAAATTAAAGTACAAAACTCAAAAAAAAAGACAATGTTATGTAGTAAATTCTAGTTTAAATTGCAAAATATAACAGTTTATATAGGTAGGTATGAAATTAATCAATTGATTAACGCATGTCATTTAATTAGTTTTTAAGTGTATTTTTTCCAAGATTGAAGACTTACACCAAGATTGAAGTCGTGAAGCAGCTTTCTGAAATCCACACAACCTCTCACATCCGGCCCTGAAAATGAGAGACTCCAGCTCTGGCAACAAATCGCACCAGGGGATTTCATTACTCCAAAGGAAGGCCTCTCAACTGGCAAGAACCTTGACCGGCGGACCTGGAAATCCCTGAACAGAATAAGAACCGGAGTTGGTAGAACAAAGGACAACCTCGAGCGGTGGGGAATGCTTCGGCAGGGAGAGACACTATTGTGCGACTGTGGAGACCTGCAGACCGAGATGCTGCTCCATGTGCCCAACAAGCTGCGCATCTCAGGACCTAATGCTGGGCAACACACGAGCTATCGATGTTGCCAGATACTGGGAAAAAATAATTTGACGTCGCTGACACGAAGAAAAGAAGAAGAACTGTATTTTTTTATTATTTAATTGATTAAATTATCTTGGTTTAAAAAAAATGTTTGTTGTAAGCGCTGCTTTAAAAATCAAACAACTAATTTATGTCCAATTGTGTCCTATTTATGAAGAGCAAAAGTGCCTTTAAGTGGCCAAAAGGCAGCAAAAATCGCAAACCCCAAATTGCCCTTCTTCTTCTTTTTCTTCTTCTTCGTGTCAGCGACGTCAAATTATATCTGCCCAGTATCTGGCAACATCGATAGCACGTGAGTTGCCCAGCATTAGGTCTTGAGATGTGCAGCTTGTTGGACACATACAGCAGGTCTTAGGTGTGATACGGTCTGCAGGTCTCCACAGTCGCACAATAGTTACTCTCCCCACGAAGCATTCCCCAAAGAGGCCTTAAAAATAAGCTATAAGGTAATTTTGTAAAAATGGTCTTAAATTATGGTACCGAAATTACGTTACAGAGGTAGACTGACTAAAACGTGTATTTAATTACAGATATCTTAAGCTCGATACTATTTTCGTTAGACAAAACTTTTTCGCCATTTTTCATATTCTTCGATGCCGAAAAACTATAAAACAAACATATCTTTATTTATATTACTTAAATATACATATACTAGACATAAAATTCTTTTTTTAACGCGTCAATCCAAGCACAAAAATAACGGCAGAATATATAATAATAATGTCTCCTTGAGACAATATCAAGAAGGTAAAATTATCCATCAGTAACACAGGTAAATGATTGGTTATAAAGTCCGAGTCAGAACTATAAGTAGTCGTTTCTCATCTATTCAGTCTATAGTTTGGTTCGAGACCCAAATGGTACTTACTAAAATAAATAGACTGTCGGAAAGTAATAATATTAAGCTTGTGAATAAATGAAGACTGATTGAATAATAATAAAAATATACATACTTTGAATATATACTATAGCGACATCTATCGTACGATGATAACAATGATATAAATACTAGGCATAGCAATGGCTCAGTTCGCCGAGCGGTATGAATACCTGGGCATATTGGTTTCCAAGGTCCGCGGTTCGCATCCCGCTTCTGCCGTTATTTTGTGCTTGGATTGACGCGTTGAAAAAAGAATTTTATGTATAGTATATGTATATTTAAGTAATAATAATATTGTAATATAGTCAATGATCTATAAAAGTAGATTAGAATATTGAAATAATGAAATAATATTCTAATATAAATTAAAAAATTCATATCTTTATTTAGGTAAGCACATGAAAAAGAATAACGACAGAGAAATCTCAACTGTGACAGATTCTATTACTCTGATATGAGGATGGAGTTATACATCCACCAACGTCATTGAACTACTTCACGAATCATTAATTTTAAGCAAACTCAAAATGTGAATAGGTCTTTTGTCACCAAATATTTTTGAACATTATGTCATAACAAATGTAAATTCTACGGGTGATGGATCATTTTCCCACCACTTGAAAACGACTATAGATATATGACTATATGAAAGGTATAAAGCTAAAAATCATCTGTATTTTATGCTGCTTGTTAGAAATTAAAATTGCGATCTCTCTTATAGTATTCGAGCGCTTTACTATAATGCCATACGTTTCGGTTTCCTTGGAATTCAAAATTCAGTCACCGGATGGATTGGTTATCTATGTCAGTTCACATGCAGTAAGTATCCCGCCGGGATCTAGAGGACGCCGCCCGTCGCCCTATAGGTGGTCGGAATTGCTGCCAATCTCGGCGGGATTCCGAAAACTTGCAGTTCGCACGGATCTTCTTTCCCGAAAATATCTGCTTTACGTCTTTGACGGATGCAGAATGTAATAAATCTTTTTGCCGAACATGTTCAAATATTTGACAACAATTTGGTATTTTTTATGTTAGCACCGACAAAAGAATAAATAAAAGCGCACTTATGTCTTCACAATATTTATAACAGAGACCCAAAGTAAGAGAAAAAAGTCAGACTAAGCCACTTCTACTTTTTCTACAATATTTAAGATCAAAAGACTTAATGTATACCACCGGGAAACATTGGAATACCTACTTTCCTCGCATATATATAATATTTCCTTCTCCATAGAATCTGAATAAAATTTCTACAAGCAAACAACTACTACACATCCTGTTGAGACACAGCCACATTTATTTAAGTCCGCTTTATGGATTTGCTTAGACTGAAATGCCAAAAAAATGTAGTGCTCTCCCGTACGCATTTAAATAGAAAACAAAATAATAGGCAAAAGATTCCAATTCTACTAGAGCTAGAGTTGTACTAAATGATGAACCTAAGATCACTCAAAAGGCCTACCACTGGACCTCCTCAATATAGCAATATATTTTGACAATTATTTGTGTTAAGTATGACGTTAATCTTTAGTTTTTGTAACGGGGATATAATCATCAATACCCTTTTGAATAGATAACTGTACACTATTTTACTAAATAGCATTGTTTCGTTATATATCACTTTGGCTACTCTTGTATCCTGTGATGAATACGATTCATCAAAAACAATGCAAATCTTTCTGCCACCTACAAGGGTTTAAAGGATTTGCGAATTTCAAAGATGCCAACGGAAGTTGAAAGTTTTTCAAAAATACTTTTAATCCTGACAAAAGATACAACCGACACTTAGGATTAACAGGCGCTGAAGCCGCTAAACAATAACTAGACACAAATGGCAAAACGCCCCACTGGCATGCGAAAATCAGGTTGAAGATGTTTACCAAATTAACACATATGTATGTAAAAAATTCAAATTAAATTAACAAAACTTAGGATACAGCACTTTCTTGGGAAAAGGCATCAACCCTTACAGCTGATTGAATATTATGAATCGAATTTCTAGTGTTAATATCTTCTATCACTGATGAATGATAGACAAATTGAACTTTTTTTATAGTTAGTTAACTTTGAGTTTTGATCTTATATTTTCTGTCATTTGCTATGTTTTTATATATAAGCATGCAGGAGAGCACAAATGGCTTAAACTAGTGAGTTTTATGACACTCGGCTTAAGGGGCTGTATGCTATTTTTATTATATTAGTATTTGTCTGACGCTCTTTTATGACCGAATGATCATTCCAAAAGCGCTTCTTTGCCTCTCTGAGTAAAAAGGTGGGTCTTGAGTCTGCTTCTGAAGGATGCCTCCGCTTTAAGCTCTCTTATGCTTTCCGGTAGCGAGTTCCAGGCCATTGGTGCCGCGTAGCTGAAAGCCCGATTGCCAAAGACCGTGCTAGGACTACCTCCAGTCAGCTGCAGGGTGCTTCTATTTGCTCTAGCCGATCTGAGTGTCTCTCCACGCGCGTTTATCTCTGAAGGCTTGATAAGTTCTGTCAAATAGCCCGGTGCAGTTCCGTTGAGTGCCTTGTAAGCTAAGAGGCATAATTTGTACTGGATTCTAGCCGAAACTCTCAACAAATGCAGTCGGTGTAGTATTGGAGTAATGTGACAGAATTTGGGCGCGTTGTAGACTAGTCGTGCCGCTAGGTTTTGTAACGACTGTAATCGCTTTAGTTGTTTGATTGGCGTTTCTACGTACGCTGTACGTAGAAAATATGTGTTATGTTTGTATGTGGGCTTGGGAGATCGCAAGTTGATTAAAGAAATCAAAATTGCATTAAGGAGAAATTCATGATATCGGAAGAGCATTCTACAATGCTAATTGATGGCATTTACAAATGAAATTTGAAAAATGCCCCTTATTGATTATACATCAATCACATGATCAGCAAGTTGAGAAGATTCTTTCTGCTGTGGATGTGTGCTGTTGAAATGAATTATTTGTGTTCAGAAGAGCAGCGTCTGTGGTAATAGCGATAGAAAAGACATAACAAACCAACGGTATGTATGTGTTTCAAGAGCTTAAGGTTATGTAAGGTGAGGTTAGGTAAGGTGCCAAACAAAGTCCACTTTTAAGGAGTTTTTGTGAATATGTGGTAATAACGAAGCAAATTTTACCGATTAAATATATGTTGGTATGTTGTTTATCGGCTGTAAGCTATTTAAAAAGCATTGGCGTAACTGAATATGAACACCGCGAGATGAACCAATGGACCGCTGAGAGTCCGAGGACCCCGGTGTCCGTCGCTAATGTCCCGTAGCTGTTTCGCAGACATTATGACGCTTTGTGTTGCGCCCTTTGGGAATAGAATACCAAGGAGAGGGCAATTGATAGCTATTGTATCATTTAAATTGAAGTGCACTTATTGTTTGCTGCTTTCAAAACTAAAGAAATAAATTTAAATTAAACGCCATTAGATCGCAAACCACTATAGATGCATTGTTTTGTAATGAGAATTTTCTGCTGATGAATAACTACTTAGCACTTCATTTACAGGTATTTTTACGAGTGACTATTCAGTCTTACACTAACTGTTGGTCTGAATAAAAAATAAATTATTACTTACAATTAAAGACAGGTTAATTATTGTTAATTTTCTTATGTTAGATTAGGTTGAATTGGCTTAATTTAACTATTTAGAATATTTTAAGTAATAAAAGAAACATTATTTTGTTTTATATCATGACCAAAAAATATTTGTTCTGACCAGAAAAATACTAGTATTTTATAATTCGCATAGACTTGTATTTTTTAAATGACAGCTGTTCAAAATAATTTACAAAATACAAATAGTATCATTTATAATAAAGTAAATAATATTTGAAAGATAGTTTCAGAGATGTAATCAAATGGAGTTCATTTTCTTGTAGTTGCATTGTTAACAACATATTTTGATTACAGCAGGAAGCCAAAATACGTTCTAAAGAGTAAAACTGTACTTTACTCGCCTCACACCCGATTCATACCGGACGATAATTAAGTGTACTCGAAGATGCGCTTGTTAGTGAAATCATGAAAGTAATTGTATAACATTTAAAAATTATACATACTCGTAGAATGCACGCATCGGAGCTTCCAGAGGCAGAGCATTGGATAAAGCGAATGCTATGGGGTGTGAATTAACTTTGTGGTGGCAGCTTATGATAACAATTTTCTCTAGCTAGGAAGTGTATTTTGCTATGTGAGCATCTCCTTATATCTCTTCATCCTCAGGTTCCAGATAATCTGAATCGGTCGTATTGGCGCGCGTTATTGGCGGGCTTTATCGCTGGGCGCATGCGCGGGCACGTCTCTCGGACATCAAGAGACGTCTCTCATGGAAACTGGCTGAGACTCGATGCAAGCTAGCGGTTTGTTCAACTCGAAAGTCAGAACAAACATTGCCAGCCATCGTGGTTATCAACAATGCAGCAAATAACTCGAGAAAAATATGAAAAAATAAAAATTCTATCCCACCCATTATCCCAGGGGGTTGAAGAAAATGTAGCAGTTGCTCTAGCTCTTGTGACATCCGCAAAACATTCTCTCAATTTGCTATTTGTCTATGATTTGTCCCAAGACAACCAAATCATCACTTGAGAATATACAGGTATATGGTTTTGGGTAACCTCCTTAGAAGGTGCACGGGGACTTGATGAGATGGTGGGGTAGTATCCGAAGTTGAGTTATCTGATTCGTAAGATGGAATTTATCAGGGGGTCAAATATTTATAACACTATAATTTATTATGTTAATATCCGTTCCATAAATGAATCATATAATGAACAAAAATTTTCGCTACTCAGTTCTGTCAATGGCTTCTGCCCACGATTTGTTTCAAGATATATATATCTCCACAGAAAATTTCCACCTGCTAACGTACAGTCAATCTTTCTTTAACGCACGCTTTTATTGATTTTTAAGAGTTTTTTCCTATTTTGTTCGGGATATTTTATATGACGGTCCCTTTGCTGTTATTTAGGGCTATGCTGCCTGAAAAATGGTCCAAGCCTCGGGATCATCGGGATTATTATCCGATTCTGTAAAGACTCGAAAAGACAGAAACTCTAGTATCCAAGGTATATTTCGGGTGATTTGTTTAATCGGATTTTTTAAGAAGATGACATGATTAACCCAAAGCTACTGATGCCTAGACCATTTGATCCCTAGGGGTGGCTTAAAATAACGAATGTTACGCGGTAATCAACAGGCAGTACTTCATCCAAGCTTTAAGCTGCGATAATTGTGGTTTAATTCAGTGACCTAACCAGAACCACGCTTTCAATAGTTAGTTAATGTCACATTAGTATCATAACTAGTACATCGAAATTTTTTGTAATACACATTCATTCAGCTTTCGAATACACACATACTTTTACAGTAACTCCAACATACAAGTTCTCTCTACAACTATTCGACCTTATTAAAAAAATGTATTTTGTCTAATTTTCTTTATTCGCACAATTAAGTGTCACCTTCCATTCTTGGAAAATGGTTTCTTCTGTCGTAATCAGGATAATTTCAAGATATCTTTTAATATACTCATAGAATCTTCTCCAATCAGGTTTGAATAGAAAGCATAATTTTTCTTTTAAATTCGAATTGCAATACAGTGTTTGGACCTCGGGTGTAGAGTGGAGTCGACTCTTTGTGTCAACGCTCAAAAATTCCCATAAGAATTCCATCACGTCATCATCTGATGTGTGCGTACAGCTTCAGTAGAGGACCACAAGAGGAATGCGAGACGGATAATGTTCAAGAAATATGCGAGAGAAATGAGCTCTTTATCTCATTTTGTCGCGCGAAATTCTGAAATTGTCTGTCAGAGAAAGAATAAATAAAACATTCCGACTCGTTTATAATTTCATCTCTTTCTGATGACTTTTTAAAAAAATTAAGAATTATTATTAAAAATACAATAAAAAATACTAAAAAGCGATTCATTATCAAAATAATAAAGCTAGAAGGATACTTGCTAGAACAAATTTTTTCGCCGAATAATATTACATAATCTGTTCAGACAATTCTTAATAGAACAAGAGACGTGTTAAATTAGCTTAGTTTTACTCATTAATAAATAATTTGATGACATGTTTTGGCTTCATCATGAAATTAAAATAAAAAGGTTGTATCTTATATTATTTATGACAAATGATTACGTTTCGTAATGCTTTTTTAAAACATTTTCGACAATTTATCATAAGTTTCTACGGCATATATTTCTCCCTTTGTTTACATCTTTATATTAAAAATATAATCGTGTCGGAAACAACAGGATCAGATCCTGTCTGCCCAGAAGTGGGCGACGTCGATGGCGTTATTTCCGGCCATCATCAGGTCTTCCTGGGTGCAGCTACTCGGACACCGCGCAGACTCTAGAAGGTGTGACAGTGTTTGCTCCACGCCGCAGTCACATTCAGTCGGTCCGGTGTAAAACTGCCAGGCTTTCATTTGTTTCCTCGTCTTGCATACTCTGGTCCGAAGTCTGAGATCTCCATATATTCCACCCCTGGTCGTGTCCAGGGACTAGGTCCTCTTTCGGGGAAATCCAAGTATTCCCCTCAGATGTGCTTCTCTTCAGTTCAGCCGCAAGGTGGCCTCAGGTATCACAAGTTCCGTTGTCAACTGTATTAATAATACAAATCATTTGACCAAACATAAAATTTATTGAAGACTATGTTGCTTGTCTTTAAGGGAGACTTAGCTTCGATATTGAAAAATATATGGTTAACGATCAATTAGGAAAAATATAAATTATTTAAATGAAAAATAAATGTGTACAATATGATTTGCATTTGATATGCAAGCGATAAGAGAACCGAAAATATTTACGTCGAAAGAATCGCAAACGCTCCTAGAGCATTTAAAAAAATGCTGGTAGTAGTTCATACTTAAAAAGAAATATAACATTTTCATATTGAAACGACGAAGGGTCTCGACGGTGTTTCTAAGCAGTGAAACTCTTGGAGAACAGCTCTCAACCACACCAATTGAGGAGACCAAAGCCCCGAATGTGTGAGATGCTTATCTGGCCGAGATGAATGTTGCTGTCAGGATTTATGCCGGGTCTTCAGCCTTTATTGTCATATTCTGTGTTAATATTTCCACCGCCACAGAGCAAGAAAAAAATGCTTCAACCGTCTCTGTCGCCGAAGCCTTAAAAGTATTAAATTATATTAATACGGATAACCTAAGATTCTACGAGTATTTTAGGTGTAAAGTCACAATGAGGCGCATTTTTTTTCCATTTCAACATATGGGAGCATATAGTCATCCCAAACTGCTGCCACAAAACTCTGTCAACTGCGATAGTCTTCGCCTTATCCCTCAGTACATTCTTTGTATAGTTCCCGAGGATCTTACGGGACGGCGTGAGCCCGGGGCCCAAGACTTTCTAAATAAGCCTGAAAGTATTAAAATTTTACGTTTTTATTTGAAGAAACGTGAAAAAAATATGCACTTTTTTATTTCAATTGTTTTATAATTTTCCATTGATATGGTATTTGTGCCATGGAGCTGAATTATAATCGGCAAAACCATTTTTTTTATTGAAATGATAAGAGCAATGCAGTTTAATTTATTATATCTGTTCTTACATTTTTTCTTTTAAATCAATGAAATAATATATTATATTGGTTAAGTATTATATTCATTGCAAAAAAACATTACGTTATATAAGATGTCTGAAGCTCCACTTCGTTCAAGCTTTGTATTTAGAAGCTCCACTCAGAGAATATTTCTCTCGTTTTGACATTTTTACAAAACGTTGTAAATCTAGATTTAAATAAAATGGCAAAAGTTTCAAGAAATTTAAAAGTTCTATTTAGTATTTTAACAGACGGAAGCTAAAAAATTCCCTGTACTAGTAATTCCTAGCATTTTTTAACAAAGACTTTCTTAATATTCTAATGAAATTTAGCTTAAATATGCTTCTAGGTTAAGCATATAAGGTACCTATTTATTACATGATTTTGTGAGGTTAGTCATCAAAACCTGTAATGATTTTCGTCACTTGTATTTTCTGCAGAGATCGGAGTTGATAGCCGACCTTTGACAGGTGAGTCTGGATCCCACAGTATCTCTTACCGGGCATTGACTCGAACGAACTGAAATATGTGCTGTAAAAATATCTTCAGGACGTCGTAATGCAATGAAATTAATCTGACAATCCGTAAAAGGGTTCTGCAATTATTACAGGCTGGACTACCAGGACAACAATTCATCAGATTTTTATTTCCTTCTGAAGACACTGAATATTGCAGGGAATAATTAATTCACAAGTAAATTGATTTTATTAAAAATAATGTATTCAAGGTGTCATTAATCAAGTATATTTTATTTTAACTAAGTACTTATAATCTTCAATATTATCTATCACATTCCATAAAGAATGTATTTTTCTCATAGTAAAATTATCGACCACCTTAAAAGACCACCAAAATTAAGCAACATTAGATTGGGATCACGTGTTGTTGGATGGGTTGAGTCGATGTTCTAGGCCTCGAAAGCGTCAGGCTAATCCAATCTCCTAAAAAAAGATTAATTAATCGAATCAAAATTACGTTGCATACTACAGCTGTCGTCGCATCAAGACTTCGGTTTTAACCTGGAGGTCATCGGGAACTACATACGAGTATGTTCTCTGGTCAACCTTCGAGTGCAGAGATGTTTTGGAACAAGATATGAACAGTGGTAACTTATAAAAAATGAGGATTAAGGAAGATTTTATTTTATTTTATTATTTTAATTTATTGAAGGGTTAGGTCTTTATACTTTAAGACAACAACTAAAAGCTCTGATTATAGGCAGCTTATGTACATTATTATGTTTAGTTTCAGTCACTTTAAAATGTAATAAATATTTATTTTAACAAAAAACTTTTTATTCATATCAACATATTCTTAATATGAACATTTTTTTTACAATATTCGGCTGGCTTAATAAATTAAAAAAAGTTCCTAAAATTATAATATTCTAATATTATACAAATTTGTCTCAAACAGGATGAAGGGAAAATTTCCATGATCTTTATCTTACTCCGCTCCTGACTATGATCGAGATCTTCCGAAATACTAGGTCGCTGTAGGCTGAGGAGTTGAAAGAAGACGTTAAAGGTCCAAACAGAGGTCCAATCAAGAACAAAATATTTGAACATATATTTGACATTATTTTTATAAATGTCTGAGCAGTAGCGTATTTTGAAGGAACTTAAGTTATTTGAAATATTTAAATTTGCTCGTAATTAATTTATAACATTTAGGATTTTATATGTTTTGCACGCAGACACGAGAATATGTACAGACAGTCATAAACATATCTTTTCTAAACGCTTTTTTGTTTGTTTTTTAAAATTTATTTGGATTAATATTATTACTAAGCTATTTGTGCGTAAATCGTCTGACGTTATTAGTATACAGCCCGGCATTCAAACTTTGTGTTTTATAAAACACCCTGTAAATAGGTTATGTTTACTGGATGCCTTTCTGATTTAGATTACACATTAGGCAAAGCAGATAATTTTATTTATAAACATTCCGTTTCATACTTAAAGATCTAAAATAATATTTTTATAATATTGCAATTTTTGGTTCTAGCTGCCCTCTATGATAATTTTTGAAAATGTATTTAATGATTAGCCTGACATTTCTGAAACCTGAACACTTTAGGTGAGGAAAATTGTAAAAAGATATTTTTATTTTTTATTATTTTCTTAATGAATAATAATAAATAATCTAAGACCCTCAAGCTCCACCGGAAAATGAATTTTCGATTGCTTATATCAGATTCGTGCCATTTCATCTATCGGCCATGCCCCTCACAATAGTTCTTACACGCCTATGTTGTTCAAGAAACATATGTCTTAGGTTAAGATGACGAAATCCATTAACTCTCTGGAGATCGCGATTGTCCCAGAGGACGCGCCAAGACGTGATGGCCTGCCGAAATTATCTGAGGAAAAGACGCCAGACGGCAGTCAACGCAGACGTTTGCTCTAAATTATAACTGTGAAGATGATCGTATCGTATTTCATACAAAAATATTATGAATAGAAATGCATGAAAAGCGATAGGAATAAATATTAAACAAAATATAAATGTTTGCCTCTTTATATTATGTATTATATTTATTATTTTATTTTACTTTAATTTGCTTAAATTAAATAAATAATTTTAGGTACATTAATAATATTAATAATAAATATATATGGTAATTCTTTTTTTTCCAAACACAAAAATAACGGCAGAAGCGGGATGCGAACCGCGGACCTTGGAAACCAACTATGCCCAGGTATTCACCAGCCGACTGGGCTTTACGGATTGACGCGTTGAAAAAGAATATTTAATTATTAATAATATTATAATATAGTAAAATGATCTATAAAAGTAGATTAGAATATTGAAATAATAAAATAATATTCTAATAAAAATTAAAATCATTAATATAATGTCTCCTTGAGACAACATCAAGAAGGTAAAATTATTAATCAGTAACACAGGTAAATGATTGGTTATAAAGTCCAAGTCGGAACTAGTAGTCGTTCTCATCCATTCAGTCTATACTAAAATAAATAGACTGTCGGAAAGTAATAATATTGTGAATAAATGATTGAATAATAAAAATGTCTTTGAATTCTACTATAGCGACATCTATCATACGATGATAACAATGACATGAATACAACGTGAGTCGGTCCAGGCAGTAATAGCCCAGTCGGCTGAGCGGTATGAATACCTGGGCATAGTTGGTTTCCAAGGTCCGCGGTTCGCATCCCGCTTCTGCCGTTATTTTTGTGTTTGGATTGACGCGTTGAAAAAAGAATTTTATGTATAGTATATGTATATTTAATTATTAATTACTTTAATTTGTTTAAATTAAATAAATAATTTTAGGTACATTAATAATATTGTAATACAGGTATATGGTATATTTTTAATGTATGGAGACTTTTATCCCTTTACATTAAAAGGTCTTACACATGAAATAAGACTCCATTAAATACGAAATTCATCATTATCATCAGCCTGTATCCGTCCACTGTTCAACGTTAGCCTCCTGCATAAGTGTCAATCTTCATCGATCCTTCCGCATTCAGGTCATTCCCGCTATTCTCTTTTTGTCGTCAGTCCATCTTTCGGGGGGTTGGCCAATGCTTCGTTTGCCAGTTCTTAAGCGCCACTCCAATACTTTTCTTCCCCATCAACTGTCGTCTTTTCGACAAATATATCCTGCCCCTTGCCACTTGAATGTGCCTATTCGTTGGGTAGCCTCCACTACTTGAGTTCTTCTGTTTCTAGAATATGTCCGCTCCTCTTGGGCTCTGCCGAGTACATCAATTAAAAAAAGGAAGTTAATTTATTTGCCATTTATTTTATATACGTAAGCAGTTCATTTATTTGCCATTAATTTTATAAACATAATATTTAAGAAAATGTCAGTACGGTATGCGACCCAATGATTCAAGTGAAAAAAATCATCTCCCATCGCCGTGGAATGCGAAACGAAAAAATGTTTTCACAGGATGCCGTATTATTGTTACAATAATAATAATATGTCGTAGTGTTTCGTATGGCGATGAATGAAATAGTGATTTCAAGAGCCGCGGATGCACAAAGGTGAAACCCGACAATGGGATGAAAGGAACGGACGATAATGCGGTAGACACCTCATGCGACGCTGGCGCCACGTAGCGAGAGCCACGAAAGCTGTTGGTGAGCTTTCACACCAGGGACGAAACAATATTTTCAGGATTTTTTCTTAGGAAAAACTATGATGATTATTTTCTTTATATTTTTGTGAAGAAACCTAAATAAGGTTTCGTTTAACATAAAGTAAGCATTAAAATAACAATAAAATTATATCTTGGGTACCAAAAATGATACTTGTATCTAACATCAGCAAATAATATGACGAAATCTACAAAGCATAAAAACCTTATATCTTCCTAATAATGTAAATTACAGTAACTTACTAAATCATTTGTATACAGCATCTCGATGTACGGCTGTTTGACTTAGTATTTAATCTAAAAAAACGGATAAAAATGGAAGGTCGTTGATATGTAGTGTTACAGAAGAATATTAAAAAAATCTCGGAAAGACATATCGTAAATGATAGTTTCTTGAAGGGTTTGTTGAAGGAAAAATTATAGATGGCACCTGAGATGGGAGTACCAGCACTAAGTGTTCGAGAATTCGAGTTTTGTATACAGAGTTGAAGAGAGCAGGAATTTAGTTAATGCAAGCTAATTCATAGATATTATACTATAAAGAAAATTATTAGCAAGGGGTTATATAATCTTTAACCAAAATTAAGCTCAGTTTTCATTTTTGGATTATTTTGACGTTATCTAGCCCCTTAAACGGATAATCTCAGCACAATTACAATACTGTTCTAAGGATAAACGATACCTCCATCAGTTATATGTAAAAATCGTAACGTTTTATAAAATAACTCTTTAATACTATCATATATCTATTTTAAATACAGTGCTCAATGACATTTACAGATTAAATATAATATAATACGAGTATTTGTAAAAGATTACTGTTTTTACTTGTACAAAATAATAAAATTCTTCCGTTGTTATTCGATAAGTAATTAATTTCAGATAGTGTTTCTATAATAATTTGTATTTTTTTGGGAAAATGATTTTCAAATAATATTATAATTAATTTTCCAAAATACACCAAATCAAGCAATTTGAATAAACCTAACTTAAATGTTTAAAATGATCGTTTTTCTAATAATATAGTCAAAATAGTACAGCCCTGCAATAAAAGTCCAAAGGTGGTCTATAATATTATTTTGGCAGCCTAAATAAACAACAATTTTTCACCTCCATACTGACACCTACACCTCTGAGCAAAACGTCGCAAAAACTTGTATCAACATTTGCTCCCTTAATGATGTGATTTCAAAGCGAGGGTTTTTGATATATAGACAAGTTCAGACCATTTTTTATATAGTTCACTCAATAAATTATTAGGTTTTATGCTTTACATATCTAAAAAGATAACTGCGTAAACAACGTGATCTTATAGAATTATTCAGACTAATGTATAAATTATCGCTATAGTATGTCGAAGGTTCTAGAGGTTCGTTGTATTGACTTTGAGAAATGACGAGGTTGGAAACAGAGCCAGAAACTTCGTACAGTCGGTCAAAAGACAAATATATATTTATTTATTTTTATGTAAACACATACACGAGAATACCGACAGATGGTGATAGTAATTCTGAAGTCGCATATGTGGAATTCTATGACGCTTACCACAATGCAAATGGCTAAGCGCTGCATGTGGAGTGTTGATCCGCTAACGTCATAGACTACAGTCCGAGATTCACGCATCATCCTTATTATTACAGGAATTTACTTTAAATGGGTGGTCTTCACAGGACGACTTTTGTCTACCTTCAATTTTGATTAATAGGCTATCACTGGCATTTTACGGGTGAGGGATCAAATTCACACCAACCGGGGTATTTTAGAGCTCAGAAATCGATTAAAAAACTTTTTTTTATCTCATTCGGGGATCAAACCCACGACTTTTGACTTGCAAAGCAAACGCTTTGATCATTGAGATATACCCGCCGGCTATCTATCTCTATATTAATATAAAAGTATCATTTAAATATATCGATATTGCGGAATTGTTACCGCTGTCTTAAAACTAAGGCGCTTAACCAATGTATCCTCCTATTGTAACGCAGAGATATGGAATCTAACAACAGATCTTTCACATAAAATAAATGGCCCTCAACGTGGCACGGACAGATCCATGTTAGATCTTCGCGGCTAAATACATATAATGTGAATCGACGGAGCTTTGTGATGCAGAGCTAGACTACGATGAGGCAAGAATCATGGAAGCTGACAAACATCAATGACAGCATTTTGAGATGACTCCAGCCTAAGTAGGTTATATGTATACAAAAACATTTAAAATTTGACATTGGGAGCGTCAGATTAATATATGATTCTTAACAAGCGCTCCGCAGAGTACTGGTGCTCCGCGAGGGTGTTCTTCATTGATCACTTGATTCGTGAAAAATATAATTGCTGACTCGATATTTATTCGTGAGTTCAATAAAGTCTATGATCAACGGACTAATCATTTGGAATCCTGGTAAAAATATATTTTAATCCAAGTAAAGTAGTAATAGTAAAATAAAAGTAAGCTACCGACAACTTGCATAATTATAAATAATTCGGTGGTTCTTTTTGATTTGGAGCTGATGTGGGATGACGTCAAGAAGGCAGCAACTTTCGATTGGTTGCAGTTTATGGTGGCCATTTGCCCCATATTACAAATGAACATGGAAAATAAAATAACGTCAAATAATATTGATACATTGCGATACAAGCAATCTAAGAACAACAAAAGTATCTGTGACTTTAATTAATAGCTTAAATAAAGGGAACAGGATTATTAATTTCATTTTACTCTTGGGAGAGTGATCAGACTGTTCAACGATATCGCCTCGAATATTGATATATTCCACTTGAGAGAAGCCCAGTTTCGACACGAATTTATTTATCAAAGTAATTTCGTGGAGTCTTCTGCTTAGCGGGCTCCGGGACTTTTTAAATGATTCTATTATTATTGTGTTATTTATAAATTGTTATTTTATCCTGTTTTAGAAATGAATTAAATATTGTTATTTATAATGTTTCTAAAAGAAAATAAATTGAAAATGAAAATTATTCTGACAAATAGATTTTAATATTCTTTACATAGCGTACTTAAATGTTATGTTAATTTACTAAAATTAATTATTACAAGGATAACTTTAACGGAAGTACGTCATCCCGAACGCAGTAGAAAAAGCTTCATGGTATCCTGTGAGTTTGCGTAGCGGTTTGTTTCTTGGATAAATGTCAATTAGTTTGCCTACCTGCCGCAAGAAAGCGCTCGGCGCTCATAGTAACAAGCTTTAAAGAATTTAATATTCAGCGAAGCTTTTTATTAAATATCCAAATTTAATACTATATAGGTAAATTATAATTTTAACATAATAAAAATTAATATACTAATATTTTTGGAAATACAAATAAAAAACATTATAATTTGTAAAATTATTAAATATTTAACTCGTTGTATATATTTTACTGTGGATCAATTGTTTTGTTCATATTAATTTTTGCTTTTCCCTTTTAAAATAAACGAAAAACTTTTTGTAACTACAGGTTTGTTTAAATATTGATATAATTTTAAATATAATTAATTCATTTTAATCAATTCAAAGCAAAAACTACACAATATAAAACGACGAAACAATGTGTACTGTTTTAAACCGTCAAATAAATATGAATGCACTTTTAGCAGCTTAGTTACAGCATAATTAATAAAAAATAAAAAAAGTGCATAATTGCTTATTGACCCTCGCAGCTATTACATTACGACATTGTTAGATAGCATGTCTCTGTATGGTAGTGAAAATATTTGTTGAATGGTGATTAATCATGATATGACCCGTTTGAAACCAAATAATTCTGTTAAATAAACCAACAACATTGTTCAAAATACTAAAATGCAGCAGGAATTCTCGCCTCTCCGAAAAAGAATTCCTTTCCCTCTGTAGTTTGAGCTATCAACCGATGTAATTGTTTTCTTCTAAGTGAGGTATACCATACAGCCATTGATCAAGTTAGTTTTTTTTATTATTTCTTATAATGACGCTTAACTGCTGACATTTGAAATGTATCTGTAAAGATAACAAATATTTACACCCACGAGAGAGGGATAAATCTAGTGTTACTTGTACTTTGTTGTTGTCGTTGATTTCAGATATTTTGAAGACCTAAAGTGATATCACAAGTGTGAATACAATACCAGTTTTAGGGGATGGCAAAGTGGGTCAGCGGCCCAGGGCGTCGAATAAGCTATGGGTGTAGAGGGCAACTAATCATGTTAAGATTTTTTATAAATAAAACAACAATATGGGGCGCCAGAAGAAAATGCTTTAGGGCGCCGTAGGGCTTAAAGCAGGTAATGAGAGAATATTATTTTGTAAAAACTTGTTGAATTAGATACACATAGTTCATCGACCATCAAATTATAAAAGTATTCATCAACATATTGTAAGGAAATTCCATACAAAGTCAGACAAAAAATTTAATTTCAAAACAAACTAGGAAATGGGTTTAGTTCTGTCAAATTGAATAAGCTTACTGCATCCTCGTGGCTGCAACATATTAATACGATTTTGTTGATGAAGAAGATCACTGTTATACCGGTTGGATATTTTGTGGTCAGAAAGTGATCATTATCCTCCGTCACAAGTAGTCACATCCAATATGTGAAGTGATTTTGTGAGAAAATGCGAACTCCCAAAAGTCCCAATGCTCACTAAACAGAATGCTCAACGAAATTACTAAAATAAAAAACGGTAAATAAATTCGTGGAACTCATGTCGAAACTGGGCTTGAGAGTTGTCACAGGCATTCAAATAACATAATTGAATGCATCTTCTGTTCTCGTGGATGATGAACTTCATCAGCAAATGTTCGTTGCTGGGTTAGTTACCCGAATCGTAAATAAGCTGCGCACTTTTTGTTCCGAAACAATCAGGAGACCGATCCCCACACATTACTGCTTTTACAATCAGTGATTACGATTTAATATCCATAAAGCATGAATTTGAGCGCTGCGCCGCGTCGTAAACCGATACAAAGTTGCTCTTCGGCAGCGCAGACTCCGATGGACCAACAATCACGGCTGCCTCGTCTCCTTGGCCTCTGACTAAGACCGTAAACCATAAACGGACAAAACTCGGATGAACGTAGTAGTCGCTAAGGAAATGTTGAGATCAACGCGAGTTACTGTGACATCTTGCATTCAATTCTTTATTTAAAAACAGCAATGTCAAATAACGCAATGATCAAATATGTCCTGAGAATGGTGCACAAAAACTAAATAAATTCCAACTATGATGTTCAATAGTGTTATCAACATTGAATAAAACAAATAATATCGGGGTACTAGTATATAAATTGCTACTATGTTATCCAGCATACAATATAAGCAACTAATTAGTTATATAACTACAGAATTAGGTCTTTTGTGGTGTGTAGGTCGACTCTTTCTTCTATCACTTTCTATATTCTCAGGTTGACAGATACAATTCTAGTCCTTAAACGTTTGCTAAATAATTTTCACGTCCGTCAATGAAATTTTTTGACCTGTAAGTGAAATGTGTCTCGATTAGCTGAGTGAAATAAATACCGTAGTTTACGTATACCGTAGTACGTAGTCTAATAAAATGTTATTAATTTCAAAATTGTAACCAACCGGCATCTTTTTAACTTGTATTTACCAGTGCCTGGGGTAGTGTAGCGGACGTAATCGAATCAAAACCTCTATTAACACGTGAAATACATACATTAAATCATCTACACATCACGCGTCCGCATGAATAACGTGATGGAGTATCGAAACGCAAGTTCGTTAGTAAGGCGCCTCTCTATACACTCGTATATAACCTAGTCTAGGACTTTATAAAAAAAATAAGTTGGCGCGTTTTGTCCCGAAAGGCCAGTCGGTGTTTCAAAGCATTCCTAATTCAGCAAAAAACGCTGTCGAAACGCAGTAAACATCGCAAAATTCAACACGAAAATTAGCATAAATTACAATTTTGCGCCGTGTGTTCTCGCAAGCCTCGGACATGTTGGAGAATACTTCGAGGGTCGTAAACTTTTTGCGAGCATATCCAATCCCTTTGTGCTTTTGCAAATTGTGGATTGCGTTGCTGTTGTTCGTGCTGTGAAAAGTGGACCATAAGTGCAAATCTTTGTCGGGAGATGCCCAAATGGAGGATCAACGATCTATCTTGAAGCATCAAAAAGAAGGTTATTAGCAACAATAAAAAGCTAGCATAGTCATTATTAGCATTCAGAAAACTATAAGCAAAATGGATTTAGTAAATACTCTATCGAAAATCGAAAGACCAGGTTAAGTAAGACCTAGTTCAATACATAAATAAACACCTATAACAATACACACAACAATAATATCATTACAGAATAAATAACAATCAATAGACACTTGCAGTAATTAAACAGTACAGGAACATATAATACCGTGTGCTCCATGCCCGACGGATCTTCCTCAACTAATGTACCTCATCTCACAAGGTATGGATCCTTTTATCCGTGACAGAATTAAAAGGTTGGCTGGTTTATTTGAGAATATCAAGAGATGCGTTTCTTTGTGGCTGTCTTCTATTTTATCAATTGTACCAATTTCGCTATCTATGCATGTCTAATAATCTTGCCTGATATGTTCGATACATGTCGATAGAATCGCCGTCACCAGAGGTCACTTGAAGTACTGTTGCACCTATCAAGGTGGGAGTCGAGCTGGCTCTATATAAGCGGACAACCATATGGACCAGTATCTCTTTCCAATCAGAGATCAATACGAGTGGCAATATCAACATCTCATATTTACAGACAGTTTCATAGATACATGTTGTTGTCGATAGTCTGAAATCAGGGTGACGATGATAGGAAAATTGGTCTGCGTACTTATTTATATAAAGCAAAGTCTTTTTGGGTGACGTATATAACCATCATAATGCTAATTTACAATATGTGTATGATTGATAGAGTGATATTGCAAGAAAATAATCGGTGTTTTGAAAGAAGTCAATACGTGGATCATGATCTTCAGTGATCCGAATTACATTGTCATAGAATATCCAAACGTTGACAAAGAGTTCCCAAGGCTCTTGTTGAACTGACCGCATTCCTGACAGGTCACTCCTTCCGGTTGGCCAACGTCCACACGACCTTTCAAGAAGAAAACCATTTGTCAAACTAAGACACTTGATACTGTTATATTATTCACATTTCGAATACGTTAGAATATTTCATTAGAAGTCTACTCCTGTATGCACTACTAAATCATTTACACATATTTTAAGTTATACACTGTTTATTGTTACACTTGACTACGCAATCAAGAAAAGTAACCACCAGTTTCAATTTCTTTATTATTAAGAGTACATCTAACAAAAACCGTTTCTTTCAATTGATAAATCCATAATCCAAGCATTTTAACGTGATACATCGTCTTTAAAGTAAGTAATCAGAGGGATGCTAACTAGAATCGCTTTTACTTCCACATCCTCTCTCATTTGTAGCATATGACAGTTATAAATATTTGTTATAAATTTATGCCAACTGAAATATTCAGATTTTGTTTAATACATTTTATATATAGTTCTCAATGGTCCATGAATGTAACAGCTCGGGGATCTGTTAAAGAAGCCGCTTTAGTTTTGTGAGAAACGATGAGGTAAGGGAGCCAATATGGCAGTCTTACATCCTACAGTTGTTCACGACATAAGGACGAATCTGACTGATACATGTTATCTTGATGTCGTAGGAGAGAGAAAGAAATTTCTAGTTTCATCTTATTGTCTTTCAGGCCTCCTCTTGCAATCTTGGTAGGCTTTCAATAACCATACTTAAAATATAGTCGGCAGAGATTTGGGAGGTAGAGCTGACATGGAACGAGGCAAAAACCATGGTGGCTGGCAGAGCTTTGTGGCGACGATTTCTCTATATGCTTTAGCCAAGGAACATGGAATGATAATAATGACGATGATTATGATGATAATAATTTTGCTTAAAATATGTGCTATGGAAGCTACTTCTGTATGCAAGAAAGGCGACAATGAGATGGTTTGCATAGTACTTGCCGGTCCAGCACAACTTCAGGTATGTACTGAGATTACCAGTTACCAGTTATCAGGAGTTACCGTCAAGCATGCTGGGAGAAGAGAAGGGGGGTATACCAGTTTGAGTTCATTCTGATCAAACCATGAATGAAACACCCATCTTATTCCCCGTTGGATGGTTCATTCACATAATAATACTATCACACTTTTCAAAATAAAATATAAATGTACTGATATCAGCTTGATATAGCTCCTTAAGGCCGATGCCGTAAAGCCTCAACAAGCGATTTTTTGTCTATTATTTTGGTTCGCTTGCGTGACATCTCCATCGAATGTTAAGCGGTGTTTGCATACGCCAAAATAATTGTTATGACAGTTGGCCTATTGCCGGTTGGTAGGACTGTCATATTGGCAGTTGGTACCGTGGAGATGTGAGATCGCGCCGTGGGCTGGCAGTTGAAGTTTGACTCGCGCCCGTCACAGTGCGCGCGTCCTGTGCGTTCGCTGTGGCGGGCGACGTTTGTGACAATAAACAAATAATATGTGAAACAAGTGTTTATATTGTAAACCTGATCCTGCATCCTTCATCCAGTAAACCGATGTCCTAAATGGAAGAGGAGGATATCAGTACATAACATTTTTAAAATACATAAAAATCATAGAAAATACTGTTAAACATGTCATTTCTTTACCATGTCGTGCCCATCATACGTACGTTAAGATAAATTTATTAATATATATGTATAACTGTGTATATATGTAGAACTAAGTATACTTTTAATGAAATGATATTGCCAGTGCTCCGCGTTACATAGCTTGTAAAACTCCCACATGACACATTATTTTTGAAATCTTATGTTTTTGAATGAGTTTTCATGAAGTTATTTAATCTATCATCGACCAAAGATCAAGTTACTTTTATATTCACATTTACTTAGTGTTGTTAGCTTATTGCTTTGCCGTTTTTATGTAGCACACTAATATATTTAATTTAATGCAATGTGTAAAATTTAAAAGTCATTAAGGGACACAGTTGAATAAGTGACAGTAAATTCATAAATATGACTAATAAAATTTAATGAAATACCAGAAAAAGCTACATATATAAAAGTTAAATCTAGACCCTTAATTAACAGTAAATAAATATAGAACCTCAGAAATTTGTTTTTAATTATTATGAAAAAAAAAAAACTCATACAGTGATGACTTATATATGTATGTCATCAATCTCACACAAACCGAAGGTATTTAATAAATTTGTAAAAAACTAAAGGCATTGATTACAAAATTGAATATTAGTAAGGATTTGATGTTATAATTTTCGAACCCCGACCCTTCAAATACCAGTCAGCCGCTTTACCTACTAAGTTCACGAAGATGACGTGATCAGCTCTAAAGAACCATCGTGGTATTTAGCTTTTCGCCATAGAAAGTTGAGATTTGTGATAACTAACTCTGATGCAAAGGTAGGCTGTGCTTGATACTTCCCGCCCTCACTCATTAGTTGGCCAACAAAGGCGCCCACCATGATGGACCAAGGCATAGGAACTATGTCGAAAATTGCACACATTTTTAAATCATATTATATATTTATTCACCAAAAACTATAGGCATAATAGAAAAAAAACTTAAAAACCATGTCATATTAATTTGAAAGCCTGTCTATTGCGGAACCACAGTTTAAGGATTGAATAGCTAGTCGAGCACTTAAAGGATTTTGTGTGGACAGTGATTTTTCCTTTTACAGCAATCCTATGGTTTCAAGTTGCGTCATGTTCTTTCGAATATAGTCCTCAGTATATTTAACGTTTTTATCATCATGTTAAACTAGTAAAAAAAATGAATTATAATAAATTATAAAACTGAATACAATTCAATGTGAAATTAATTTTAAAAAATAACAAAAAAGTAAGAGAACGTAAAAAAACACTAAAATTCTAGAATTCTAAAGTTACAAAAATATGTATTAAAATTACTATCGAGAAAAAACAATGAAAAAGACTGATAAAATATGTGAACATTTTTTCCAAACGTATGAATTATATTAACTTATTATTATTATCGAAACAGTTAAGTTTATGGCAATAACAATCAATTTAACATTTCGACCAGTGCACAGTGCAGAGCTCTAGCCCACTCACGTATACGTTAAACAAAGTTTAAAAAAAAAGTATATAAACGAATGTTATATCTCCTCTATTGTGATAATGCTCTTAGTCTTGAACAAAGCTGATCACCCATCATCATCAATAATGAAGCTGCCTACGTCACAATTTCCTCTGCAAATCTCAGTTATTTAATCTTGCGAATGATCTCCTCGAGTGGTGATTTGGTGATTTGACGCCCTCGATACATGGATGACTTTGATTACAGTGGTACTTTCCCAGTACATACCCTAAAGTTTCAAGATAGGTTTCACGAAAGCATCGTGATTATAACCTGGATTCATGGATGCATTTTTCCAGGATAATATGGAAATGAGTCAGTACATAAAAGTTCGGCAAGTTCATACAATAACATTTGAGAAAATCACAAAAAATTCATTCATTTAATTTCATATAAAAAGCCTTAGATACATTTATTTTTTTTACTAACATTTTTTTTTAAAGATTTCAAGATAGGTTTCACGAAAGAAAAAAAATCATGTCTGTTCAAAAGAGGGTCTTTTTGTTATTATATATTAAAAATCATTTCTTACATAATAAAAATTTTTTTTAGATCTGAGTATAAAACAAATTTGGGTCATTTCAATTACTTAACATGATAAAATTATAAGCAAAGGAATCCCCAAAAGATAAAAATATCTCAGTACATAAAAGATAAGGCAAATTCAACAAGTTCATACAAGAATTAACAAGAAATATATCATTTGAATCATTTAATAAAACAACAATCCCGTATTTATCACAAAAAAATATGTTATCTTTTTTATTCATGTAATTACTTGAAACGATAAAGATTATTTTGATTATCACATACTATAAATAAAAATGTAGATTGATGAATTGTGCCACACATCGCTTAATTAATTACCCGTATTTGAAATAAATTTGTTTTTGACGCAATAAGATTAACTAAGATTTTTCATTTCTTTGAGGTTATATTTTGTCTCCATTTTATTTTTGTGATTTTTGATTTCACGTTTTTGAAATAAGGTTGTAAGTGATCTATCAAAATGAAATCGCTTGTTGTCAACGGTAAGTAATTTAAATGATGTATTTTATCACGTTTTTTTTTTAAAGCCTCTTTCTCACTGTTCCATAACTGATATATATAATCACCACATATTGCCCCATTTTTTCTGTCATTTTCCATTATCCATGCTTTATCCCAAGATATCAAAATCCAAAAGTCCACCTGCTAAACGATATGGTTTTTGACGACCTCCAGCGCAGGTACCTTCAGATCCAAGGATTATTTGTTGATTATTTTATCGGAATTTGAAAAATTTAATATAAAGCCGTTTCGCATGCTCTTCTGCAGCTAAGTCCTCGTTTGGGTGATTGGCTTTTATAATGTTTATATACCGTAATAAAATCTCTTCCTTCACTGTTAATTAATAATACATAAGTCAAAAAGTGAATAAATATTCATGTTTATTAACTTGAAATCGAGCTACGTGTATCTTACTTGATTTACTATTACAGTCTGCGATATGTTATTTATTTTGTTGACAATCTACGATCTAATATATAAATATTAGCTGAATTATTAATTATCAACTGATAATATAATACGTTCGTAATTAAGTATCGGGCAGTTAATATTAAGCAATGGTCAACCGTAAAAATAATGCACAGCAAAAAATCAGAGCTTTGTGAGTAGTTGCTATAGAACCCTGAAATGATTAATGTAGACCGAGAAAAAAGTATCACATCTTAAATCCTTCTGATTTGAAAAGAAAAATCCTTTTCTTCACGATACCTTGCATCTTTTACGCGTCGTTTAGCCTACCCTATAAACTTGGCAAAATATGTCGTTTGGTAGGAGCCGAAAATTTTCAAAAGAACCTTTTTTTATGAAATAAAATCTCGATAAAAGGTATAACAAATCCGTCACTGTCAAAATTTTCATAAATATTTTCAAGGATCAAAAATATGTTTTATTACAGGATCTGTAACTAAAGACCACATTTAACCATTCATTTATTGATCACAAAAAATCAGTTTCACACGCGCAAGACCTTTTTGGTCGTCCGTTAGTATCAAATAGTCTCGTCAAACTAATCACTTGATACCCCCCTAAAAAAAATTGATAAACCATAACTGATTAATTGATTAACCATAACTGTTTAATTGGTTAACCATAATTTATAAACCATAACTCATATAATTGCTTGGAATATTAAATATTCATCATTTTTCAAGCTCCCAGGATATCATTCCAAAAACTCATATAAACTTTTATTAGAATGTGTTTTGCATGTATTAAAAATGGGTTATAAGTATTTTGCAATATTGTATATGGACCTAGCCCCTGGATACGACCAGGGGTCGAATATATGGAGGTCCCTTAACAGTCTTCAGACCAGAGTATGCAAGACGAGGACACAAATGAAAGCCTGGCAGTTTTACAGCGGACCGACTGAATGTGACTGCGGCGTATAGTAGACACTGTCATACCCTCTGGAGTGTGCGCTGTGTCCAAGTAGCTGCACCCAGGAAGACCTGATGATGGCCAGGAGTAACGCCATTGACGTCGCCCACTTCTGAGCATACAGGATCTGACCCTGTTGTTTCCGACACGATTATATATATATAATATTATATTATAAAAGGAAAATCTTCTTGAAAACAGCTTAATATATGTTATATATTTAAAATACTCATACATCGGTGAAGGTAGATTTCTTATTTTTAAGTTGTTTGAGAGAGCTCTATATTCAAATAGAATATTCTGCAATCGTGATTTGCAACACTCGGCTGTATGCTGCAACAATATAGCAAAAACGAAAATAATGTATGAATATTAATAAAATTCGGGTCCAGTGTCTCGGCTCGCACAGAAAGGGTTACTAATAAATTAGCTGGAAGATAATAAAATTGAATTCCTGCGTTACAAATACTGCGCCATATAAATTATAACAATCGTTGACATAAACATCGTCGATTCAATAAATCTCAACGTTTCTGTGTGAATGTTTATGTTAATTTTTATTAGTGGTTTTATGCAGTTTTATTGTAGTTTTGCTAAATCCTTGTGATAAAACACAATCCAAGAGTGGACAAGACAAAAAAATACATTGAATTTTGTTCCACTTAAACAGGTAAAGTTTATAACAACTTTTATTTTCATATTTCAACATTTGAAGGGTAGTGTACTAAAAACATTATTTTTAAATTATCTAAAGTAAGCGGAGCTTTTATTGAAGTATATAAATAATAAGATAACTGATAGATTGACGTTTATTTGATGAGATTTATTATATTGTAATTAACCCTGCATCGGTCGCAATAGATTTGCGCCTTCGATCGATCGCATTGTGCCTGACAGGCACACAACTTCAAAGTGCCTTAACTACCACATTAATTACAACATGGATAACATCTATTGACCTGACCTTCTTTTACCAGGATAAAAAAATTGGTGATGCCAACAAAGTAATATTCACGGTCTATTGTAAAAGTAAACGCGTTACTTTCATAATGGACCATGTAAGTCTTTCCGTTAATATATTTTAATGCTTTCCCAACATTTATATTTTTTCCGCAAACAATAAACATGTTTTTTAAAAGCAGATTAATAAGCACTTACAATCTCTCACTCGTACAACTACTATAAAACTTTCCTACACGCATTTTCTAGCCTACCCGCTTAAGCGTTAAAGATTCCGTAAAATACCAAAAGCTCCTACCAGTACTCTTCTGGGCTTTGACTACACAGATTTTCCAAAATTTTAATGTGTAAAAGATCAATCTGAATAATTCTTATAATTTCAAAAACAAATACAATATTTTGTGATGATGCAAATTCTCACCGGCTCAGTTTCATCTCGAGCTTTTTTTTTGTTCGCCACAAGCTTTTTATTTAAATTCGCAGGTGGCGTCAAAGCTCGGACCGCGTTTGATTTACGCCCCGTCGCGCCGCGAGCTTTCCCGGGCTGTTTGTTTAGTGAGGACACCCGCGGGGCCGAAATTAAAAACGCCAAAAGCTCCTAACAATAAACAAAAAAGCTCTCGCCGTTTTCAAATCACTCTCCCAAAAGCTCTACCGCAATATATTATATATTTATTTAAGCACGTTCAAGGGAGGCAGCAAGCTCATCATCTTTGGATTTGATGGGGCATATAATTTGAAAGTAAATAACGTGATTAACTTCATATCACTTACTATAAATAAACTGAATTTATTATTTCTAACAAATCCATTAAGCATAATAACGCAAAGTGAGCGCGATTCTCGTTCAATCAATGAAGTGAAGCTTGATTTTTGTTGCCATAATCTACAAATTGAGAAAACGTATGCTCCCAAAGAGAACGAATACACTCCGTATTGTATTCTGATAAAGTACTTGCAAATAGTATTGTACTTGACCAGTTTAATGGATGCGGTTTTTATGACTACGTGCTCCAAATTTGGAGCGGATATAGTATATTTTACATATACACGTATAATTAAGTACATAATTTACGAGTGATTGTTTTAATGAGCTTTACGCCTCATGAATATTGTATTTTATAGTCTTACATTAGGTGAAAAATATTTAACTGCTTATTAAAAGTGTCACTATAAACTAGTATATAAACAAGACTTGAATAAGGAGTCACATACAAAACTTTCATATAATTTCGGTTTTTCTTACAGAAATTCAGTTTTTTCCCAACAGAGGACGTTATAGTATTTTTAAATTCACAGTCAAACCGTATAGTGTTATTAAATTTTGTTCTTATGAAGTTAAGAAAATAAAAATAATATGTTAAAAATATAATATTTAAATCGTGTTATACGCTTTATTATGAGTAACGATGAATGAATATATTATTTTATTTAATCCATGGCTTGAGATATACTTCTTTACCATTAAAAATACATCTTCATTTACTTTAACATCCTCCTCTCTCTCAAAAAGTTGTTATTCCGTCGCGTGAGGGCATGATGAGGAGCAGGTCAGCAAAACAAAGACTTTTTCAGAAGCACATTGACATATATTTACGATAAAACTTTACAAATTAAGGGATCGACCTAGGCACAGCATTAGGCCAAGCCACAATACAATATGCTCTCGCCGACGGGCGGGGGGTGACTGCGCTTCGCGCTCGGGATGTGTTCTCGCCCGCGCCACGAGCGGCGGTGTATATAACTGACACACCCGTTAGCGGACTTGTCCAAAATGACAATATGGAGACACATAAATGTATGACAAGCGAACAGAAATAAGAGACGAAAAATTGTATATCAAGGTTTTCGGTACCAGTCAGCAAGGGCTACATCAAGCTGATGTCAACTTATTCTCTGTAATAACTCGGAGCCTGCTACAATGCTTAGTTTTTGCGCCATCTTTTATGTGGTCTCCCTGGAGGTCAAATCTCCAGTGGTATCTCATCAGCTGCTATTGTCACCTCTCTTTCGGAATACATTAATGTAACGTGATGTGTTTAATTGATAACGGGTGTGGCGTTTAATTGATCTTTTACATAAAATGGCAACATTTGACTCCACTAGCATTTCTTATATTAGATTTTCTTACGATTTTTCGGACTGCCAGTCTTGCAATGGGTCGGAGAGTATTCTTTTCCGTGTTTCTCAAGAGGTTTTAAGTATATAAAAAAATGTTGTTAAAAAACAATTTCACATGATTTACAGCATCTCTAAATTAAAATTATGACAGCTGCTTTATTGCGTTTTATTTTATTTGAACAAACGCGCCCACCGGAGTGTTAAGAAAAGACGTAAGGAGAGGCTAAGGCTCTTGACTGTCATATGAAATATCGCAGGTACTCTCGCGTCAAATTGAACAAAAAAATAAGTTTTAAATCTTTGATAAGTTCTTAATTATCGAAAATATTTTAACGTACCCCCAATTGAAGTATATTTGATCGCTTGCCCAAAAATCTGTTTTAAAATAAACTGCTGTTTTTTTTCTTCTCAAGTCCCTAGCTTGAGCATATGATTGTCACCGATTACCGTAATAGAAATAGGCCATGGTTTTCATCTCATCTTTCCAAATCAACTTTGTCTCCCTACACTCCACCGAGTATGTACATTCGATGTATAATTTAATAGGGTCTTTTAGAACGCCGAGCTCCCGAAAGTATAAAAAAATATACTTTCTATATGTTAATATTAATTAAATGTACATATAATATACATAAAATTCTTTTCAACGCGTCAATTCAAGCAGAAAAATAACGGCAGAAGCGGGATGCGAACCGCGGACCTTGGAAACCAACTATGCCCAGGTATTCATACCGCTCAGCCAACTGGGCTATTGCTATGCCTGGACCGACTCACGTTGAAACTAGTATTTATGTCATTGTTATCATCGTATGATAGATGTCGCTATTGTATATATATATATATATATAGCGGTATGAATACCTGGGCACAGTCGGTTTCCAAGGTCCGCGGTTCGCATCCCGCTTCTGCCGTTATTTTTCTGCTTGAATTGACGCGTTGAAAAGAATTTTATGTATAGTATATGTATATTTAATTAATAATAATATTGTAATATATTCAATGATCTATTAAAGTAGATTAGAATATTGAAATAATTAAATAATATTCTAATAAATATTTAAAAAATCCATATACTTTCTATATAACTTTTTGCGGCATTTGCGGCTTTTGCCTGTGCTTATGATGAAGGCTACCGTATACGCTTCCTTATCAGGTCATTCCTCACAAAGTCAAATCATTGATCCGCTTATATTCTTCAATGCCACTTTTTCTTACAATATATTAAATTCTAGTAATGGATTTATGTTAAATTATAGAATCGATTAAAATTTGTGATAAATAATTTCGTAATATGAACACACCCACAAAATGCATGATGCCTAAACTGATCGATCAACATTGTACAAATATCGTTTGAATATCCTTAAAATGGCAAGTTATTAGAATAATCTATCACCTTCTGGACGTATTCTCATTTATGTATTTACCTGAAGGCCAAAAGGTAACTGCAAATCTTCCAGCCTCTGAGGGGGGAACAAAAAATTCACGGTTGGTTGAATACCTCGTGATTAACGTCTCAATACATACCAGGGAATCAGGAGAAATGTACGGTGGAAGGCTCTCTCGCGTTCTAAAGTTTCTTATTAAGACGGACTATTTTATGTGGACCACCTATGGAGCAAACAGGGATAATACACAGGGTGATCAATGCATAATTATCAACTGAAACATTATTTATTCTAAATCACATGTATTTTTGATGCAACATGCAACATAATCCCATTCTTATAATATGTGTATTTATCTACAAATTCTGCCAGCCCTAATAGATAAAAATAACTATTCTTAGCCTGATATATAACCTCGGCTTGAACCGCTCCTTAGAACCAAATAGTTCAGGCCTAAAAAGAATTACTCAGTAATTTGAATCACAAAATACCTCCCGACAGAGAGCTACCAACTACAAGGTTAGAAACATGAATTGTCTTATAGCAGGAAAAGTAGAAGAAATAAATATTATACCTACTTGAATAACATATTGCGTCTGAAAACAAAAGGATATAAGTTTATATAATGACCACAATATTCATATCCGGAGCAATCAAATCGTACCTTTTCACATCATTATTAGCTTTGAAAAAATGTAAGACATCAAAGTATACAAAAAAAAAATTACGTAATAAAGGAAAGGCTGAACGGTCTGTGCAGTCACCCATCCAAAGTGGCGCCGCGCCCGAGGCGCTTTGCCGAAGCAATGCGCGCCGTTTCCGTTTCGGGAACCTTACATCTAGATTCTAGAACATTCTCCGCCAAAATCCATTCTCCATTCGACCCCACGAGTAGAACCTTCTAAGACTCTTCAACCCTACAATGCATTGAAGACTTACTTTAATATGTTTTGAGAACGTGTAGCTGCGTAGTATTAGCATGAGTATATCAAAGATAATAAAGTTTAACTTTTGTGAGAAATGATCAGTCTAGGAAAGACTTTATACTACAGTCGGTCAAGAGACGAATCTGGAAATCGCTGGAACATATTATTCGATGGCTGCAGTAGAACATATGTTGCAGTTAATTTTTTCAAGTCATCTAGAACTATACATAGAATGTCTCGACGGAGCTCGTGGAAGCAGAACTTTATGGGATGATGCAAGAACTATGGCGTTTTTTTTTTGTACTTTGACAGTTTTTTTATTATCATTTTTATTTATTTAGTTCCAAAGTACATAGAATAATAAAGAATAAGAAACATTGAGTACACATAAACCTACAATACATACAAAAAAACATAAAAAAAGAAGAAGATAACACGTGTCAAATATCACAGAGATCTAGGACAACAATACCATCGACAAAAGAGGAAAAGGATGTAAGAAAAGGATCGAGGTGTGCTGGTAGGCCATTTAGGAGTGCCATTGCCTTTGTACTAAATTGAGTGCTCGAAGCTACAGAAGTATCAACTAGAATACGCCATCGACGTCGCCCACTTCTGGGCAGACAGGATCTGGCCCTGTTGTTTCCAACACGATTATATATAACTAGAATAAAAAACAATGTATGGCTACAAGCACGGGTGTACCTATCTGGAACATAGAAGTGTAAACATTCAAGAATCCCAGGGTTGTGAATTGCACCGCGAAGAAGAAGGAATGAATGTTGGAGATCAGAAATTTTTCTCCGGAACTCTTAACGAGTGGAAAGAAAGCTTCCCTAGAAGAAAAAGAGTTGGGTAATGTACGGAATTGCTTGAATTGAATGGATAGTTATCGTTCATATAAAAATAGAGACGTTGGAGAATTTTTTATGAATTTTTTAGAGCAAGAGAATGTATTTGGATTTATTGGGATTCTAAACTAAGACTCCCTGTCTAGGCTTATTTAATAAGTTGTAGATATAATTGTAGAATGATGATTTTGGGGAAATAATGAGCATCTATTCGTTTAATCAAAACCGGGCTTGAGAAGACTTTTTAGTAGTTTATATAAGTGAAAAGGGGTAAGGAATTAAAATACGTTGGTATAAACATGGTTTATTTTGTGAAAATATTTTCCTGTAAAAATATGTTATAATTAATATTAAATTTAAAATATGTTACGCGTTTCCGAATTTTTACGAATTTCCTATTAAATTTAGTTTATTTTCATCACAATTTAAATATTCAAGTTGTTTATATGATAAAAAAATAAGGTATCTTAGTTTTGGACAGTGACTGTGACGGTTTTCAATTAAAAAAGATGTAAAATCTGCAACCAATAAATCACTGTATTTTCAGGAAATAATTTTACGATGTACGTTTAACAATAATTCATACAAGCGATAACCACTAAAATACCAATAAAATTGTCTTAAATTATGACCATAACGATTTTTCTCAGATATTAAGAACATTATACATCAGGTTGTCATTTTTATCTCTATTTGACCTTTTTTGAAGCTTTTATGAAACAAGTCAAAAATTTTGTGACTCGGATTTAAATGAAAATCTCAAACGTAAAAAAAATATTTTTCCATTTAAAAAATACGAGATTATCACTAAAACTATTGGTGCTCAAAAAAAATCCCTCACTTTAAAATTACTAATTTCATAATCACTGCTTTGACACCGTGCATTATTTTCAGATTTTCTTAAACTTAATTTAGGGTGTAGGTTACCCTAAAACAGCTTAATACAGAGCCTTATTTTCTTCACGATGATTGTTCGTGTATTTAACCACCTTTTAAGTGTAAGCTTTCAAGCCTTCGTAACTATCACACAAGTCATCTGATAACCTTAAAAATTAACAAAGCTCAAATATGTGAGTTACTAAATCGCCTTTTTTTCAAGCTTTGCGTTTTAATCTTGAAGAACGTTGGGATCTTTTTAAATAATATATACTCTGCGGAAATCTGGATGCAAATATGATTTGAAATGAAAAATAATAGTGAAAGCCCAAAATAATATTTTTAAATGTTTTATTTTATATTATCGTCCATTTATATTTCATGTTTTTTATGTACTCTCTATTAGAAAAACTCGACTGTGCCGAACTTAGCCAACGCCACCGATAGGTCCAATTTTAACTCATATATTTTTTGACTTTGTTGCATTAAAGGGTTGATATATCAAAGGTCCGACACGCCAAGATAAACTGCGGAGTGGGATCGCAAAAATTCGTAAGGGATTGCAAAAAAAAAAACGGGCGTGTTTTCTATGCAAAACCACATGTCTGGAACTCAGAGGCGGTCGCGTGGAATAAATTGAAGGCTTTTTTGCCCAGTTATTGTTTCAGGCGAGTCGCGAAATCGTGTTTGTTGAAATGATATGCGATGCATACCGCTTAAGTTCAAATAAAGCTCAGTGGGATTAAGATGATATTTCTTGATAAAATTCCAGCAAACAATGAATGAGCAAAGAAATATATGGTGTATGAGAATTTTTATATTTTGGTAAATAAATTTAAAAAAATAGATTTGTAATATTTTAAAATACTTGTAGATATGCTATAATATACAAGTTCTGAAATTATTTTATTCACATCAGTGTCTTCTTTGTTTGTGCAATCAAATTGAGTATTTTAAAAATAATAACACATAGGTTGATAATACACTGGGCCTATTTTTTAAAAATTTGATACTTGATATACGTGCAAAGACGACAAAACGACGTTCTTAATTTTGGACACGGATACTTCATTTCCGAATCCTACGTTTTTTTTTATTTTTTTATTTAAATTGACATTAATTACTGGAAAGGACATTGCAACCTTTAACATTAGCCACTTACAGACCAAACCAGAAGAAGACTTGGCTGGGACATGTATTTCGATGCCGCAGGAAAGCATATACTATCTTTTGCTGTCTTTTACACAGGTTTTAAGGATCTCATGGTCCTGGAAGGCCAATTAACTACAAGTAGCATATAATCGGTGGAGTTATAGAATACAGAGCTGTCATGGGATAAATTAAATACCATAGCGGCTGAATGAACTCTGTGGGGACAGTCTGTGACGAGCATATGCTCCAGTCAGAGAGCAGTTTTTATACGGTAATGTTTTGTTTTTGTATCAATTTTTAAATACTAAAAGTTTATCTTGTTGTTCTGGAAAAGTTAGCGGTAGTAGTTTTCAATAATTATATGCAATATATTAATTATTTGTTTATTGTTTGTCCAGCTAATCAGGGTGTAGCAATGCAGATGAAAATTTTGTAGCCTGATTCGGCTTCTGGAACGTTCGATTGATGAACTCAGTGTCTGGGAGCAATGTCTTGGTTGCTTGCTGGTGCCGGGTTCGCAGCAGTCGAACCTTGGCGATTCATCAGCGAGGAGAAATGAGGAAGGACCGTCTGGTCCAGGTGCGAGCAGAGCAGGTGAGTGTGGGCGCGCGTCCGGTCTGAAGACAGTCATCGAAGGCAGTGCTTGGGCCACATACCTGGTAGAAAGGGGACAACGTGATCCAATAAGGTAAGTAAACCTTCCTTAATCTTACGTCGTAAAGACACATAAAGCAATCAGATTGAACGCTCGTAGTACAGGGTTCTACAGACATTTTTCCGAGTCATATGGTAATGCTTAACTTTAGTTAACTGCTGATCACAAATGCAATGTGATCGTTATTTATTTTCGTTGTACTACATGGTATATGAAAAAAGACACTAATCAAGAAAATAACTGCGGTGAGCTCAAGAAAAGCTAAGAAGCGCATCTTAAAGATCATTACAAACCCTAGAGACATCAAGAAAAAATAATTAACGTAAATAAACACTCAGTAATCAATGGAATGCTTTTCTGTGTGCTATAGTTCAAACAATATGTGTCCTTAAAAAACATATGAATAGACCTTTGGATTTCCCATTTCTTTAAAAACCTTGACATAAACATATAATTTCTTTATGCAGCACCCGATTGACCGTTATAGAGCCCACGAGTTTCAACTCTCTCTTGTACCTGGCAAATAAATGAGCTCTTCAAGAGTAAAATAAACTATCGTCGTCAATATAAAATACATTAAATATTTCAAAAGCTCCTTTTTCAATTTCAAAATATTTACACTGACATACAGTAGTTATTTGACGTATTAAAAGAAATATTCCTCCTTAATATTAGGTTATCCAGAACGTAAGTATTAGCATTTTTTTATTTTGTTAAAAATGACAATAAAAATGAAATTTTTGCAACATCTGTCCCCATTTCCCCGTGGTGAGGTGATGAAGCGAGAGAATTTCTGTCCCCAGTTAGTCATAATGAAATTTCTCCTCCCGCGCCTACACCACGCGTGGGTGCAGAACCTTTTGATGATCTTTAGACTCCACACTTAATTATACAGCCCGGCAAATAATGACCCCATCAGCAGAGCAGATAATCCGAGACTCCGGACAAACACGGACTGAGTAATGACACCAGACGCCATTTTCTTATACTTTCGAAAGCCTATCAAGGCACATTGAATGCGAACTAATCGCAGGGGGCAGCGATTTTTATTGTAATTGACTTTCATAGATCGACTTAACGTGTGCATCTGCGTATAGTTGAATACTTAAAAAACTTTTAATTATAAAAATGTATTTATTTATTTTTTTATGTAATCGCATGCAGGAGAGCACACCCAGTGCACTCTATGACGCTCAGCCAGGAAGGCTGGACGCTGCATGCGGGAAACGTGTGTTATGTTCGTGTTTGTGTGTAGTTTGGGGAGATTGAGAGTGTATATTTATCTATTTCTTAAAGAGATCCAGATTTTAGGAAGGAGGAAACACAGACGCTGGAAGAGCATTCCATAGCTTACCGATGACATTAAGGAAGGAGCTTTGGAAACTGACAGTTCTTGGTCGACATATATTAACCGTGTATGGATGGATGTTCGGCAAGTGTAAGACGAGTTTGTCGGTTGTGGAGTTGTTGCAGGAGGAATTAGTTCTTCAAGTTCCGAAGAGCACTGTGTTCCATTGATTGCAGGTTAGACGTAAGTGTCATTGTTTATTAAACGAATGCTCTTTTTTGAACTGAGTCAATTAAGTTTAAGGTATTTTGGGGCTCCAATCCAAAGGTGACTGCCGTATTTATGGATAGGTCGGATTTGTCCTATACATAGAAGAAGAAGTTGTTTATCGTTGAAATACCGACGTGATATACCTAGTTTTTTGGAAGCGAGACTGGCTTTATACTTAATTGACTCGTAATATTTGACATTATTCGAGATTGTGAAGATGATCTTCAGGAAGGCTGAAACATGTAATCGTTAAAATACATTTTGTGAAATAAATTAAAACTAAATATTCTTATTCTATTAATTTTTTAATTAAAATTAATTCTAAAATTATAATTATCCAGTTTTACCAAGTATTGTCAGTTGATAACATTAATGTTAATCCAAAAATGTATGATAAAGAAGTATGCACGAGTATTAATATATACACAGTATGCTTTCTTTTTTCGTCTTTTTGCGAGAACTTACTATGAATGCGTGTTTTCGGGAAGATTTTCGTTTACCATTTGTTTTTGTAATAATATGGTATTATTGGTATTCATGGGTGATATTAGTAAAGCTTAAAAATAGTAAGCGATTTAACCAAGGATTTGCTATGGTAAAGAAACGATTTACCTCCTAACCATACCCACCGGAGGAGATGGAATTTTAGTAGAATTAATACAATTCAATAATTTAATTTAAAATAAATATGAATATACGATCAATATTTATACTTATTGTTGCAAAAATTACTGTGGGATTTGAATTGAGGTTTGATGATCCCGTTTAAAAGATCATTGCCACCGAAAGCGCTTCAAAGCACCACAAAAGCATCGCCGAAATAAGAAATGATCTCGAATTATGCAAGTTTGCATCCCACGCAACTGAAAAGGTTGAATATATTCAATGCCGAAAGGCTAAAAAGCATTAAAAAATAAATCAGTCAAACCATGCAGACCCGTGGTCGGACATATTGAGAGTTACCCGATGGCAAAAAGTGGAGAGATTATTCTTAAAACAAGAAGCTTCGGTCTTCTAAAGATTAAATACATTTTTCATGCTTACATACCCAGTAAAGCACCTTCAGAAGATTTTAACCCAACAGTAGAGTTTATGATGCTTAGCCAAGTCAGCTTTATTTTGCGTGTGTGAAGGATGTATGCCTGTATAGATTTAAAAGAATCTTTAATTTATATTCATTCATATTCACTTCCTACACAGAAAATAAAGTATCCCTAAAATTTCCGCTGTACATTACCGCCAGCTATTATTATAATTCCTTTATCCCAAGTCAACCATGCTCAAAAAACTTTGTTGAATACACGTTTTATTTTGTACATGGCAACAGCATTTTTAGGGAAATTAGGTGATTAACTGGACACCTAAGATCTTTATGATTTAGTTATAAGAATAAGATAGTCTTGTCGATAATTATATCGTATTATAAAAAACATGCTTTCTGAATTAATTGATTTCCTAACTGAAAAAAAGGAAAAATATTGTTATGAAATTTGGAATAATACTTGAGAGAGCGAAAACTTGAAATACCTGTTAAATAGCGCATAACAAAAACATATAGAAATCGATTGTTCTAGGTCCCCTTCTCGCATATTATCTGTGGATCAGTTGTTTTTTGAGGAACATTTTTATACATATTTCTTAAATTAAAAATTTGGTAATGCTAGCAGTAAATCTCTACAATACCACAAATCACCGACATGTATGTTTTCAGTATAAGATCTGTTAAGATGTTCGTAATCTGACCATCTCAATGAAGGCTGCGATGATGGATGATGATGGAAGAAACAGAAAGCAAGAAGGCAGTAATGCAAGGCTTCCTTGCCTTGGGCAAAGAATATATATTTTTATTTTAAGATGCATTCGAGAATATTTTTTGTCATGATTAATTATTGCAAGTTTATCCTGAAGGTTGCACATAAAGCACTATACACTGTTAATGTTTTACTGGACTTAAAAGCTCATACGTAGACAGAGCAGGTATGAAAATACGATAATTTTTCTCAAATATATACAATCTGGGTGAACAGTTATATCTCCCTTAGACGATTAAGTAAACAGTATCATTAAATTATGAATTTAAGTGTGCAATTTCATCAAGAATTGACAGTTAATAACATGAACTTATCGGTAAGTCCTCGTTATTTTTCAAATTCATAATTTTAGAACCGCATTGATTGTTTTAAATCACTAAAAAAATGCAGCTTTCGTAATATTATACGTCTAAAAATTCAATTCATAATTAATTATCCGTCTGAATTGCCTCTTGGCGGGATACTTGATTAACATTAAATACAAATACAGTATAATAGACTTTTTTTGATCGACTACCGACAGCTGAAAATTTTTAATATGTCGTAACGAGTCAAAAAGACATTTCAGCATTACAAAGACATGTTTTGAGCACTCAACGTTACAGGTTCTGGGTGTTCTGTACGCCAATACATCTGAAACTCTCAATGTTCTGAAAAATTTGACGTCCCCAATCTGCATCGTGACAGGTGTTGTTACATGGCAACTGGCCGACTTGTACTCGTACTAAATGACCCTACTTACTCATGTACCTAAATGAGCTGTTTGCAAGCGCTCTCTTGAATAATATGTATGGCTTTCGTGCATACTTAACCGATATGCATTCTCAAATGTACGTGAGAGTAACGTATACGATACCAGTTTCATTCATCAGCGAAACCTGAAAGGTAGGCGCGAAGAAGAGAACTTTTTCACCAGCTGCCAGCTGAATTTGCATCCCGGGATTTGCACCTGAGATAACTGTGAAGAAACGCACATGATAATTACTGAATATTCTGCAAGATTTTAATTTTCTCTACACTGCAATTTTGTCGCAACCACGTAGGTGGTAATTGCCTTTACGACCCTTTCTTTTCTGACAACTCACTTTACTTCTGCAGACGCACCACAATTGCACAATGTTGAGAAACATGGTCTTTTATTTTTCTTTAGTAAGTTTTTTCCCGTATCTATTTTATCACAAAACGAGCCTATAAGAATTATTATATTTTTTATTGCAATAATCCGTATTTTCAAACCATTTGACTGTTATGTGAATATTAAAGCTTTTTATTTTACTGACAATTTACTACAAAATCTGTAAAGTAAATTTTATAAAAAAAAAAAAACAAAATGTATTTTATATCTATATTAAAATTACAATTTTTTTGCTTACACATTTCAAACGTCAAGTTATCCTTCTGCATTCATAACACATATATATTATACATGGAGCTTATCCTAACTATTGTAGTTTAAATCTAATAATAATTTTAATTTCTTTGTAATAACAATCAAATTGCAAAGTACCGAAACAAAAAGCAATTGAATAAATCTTTCTAAAATATACAATTACATAAAAGACAAATTTGAACTTTATTTATTAAATCTTAAAAAAAAACCTGCTTATTTTTTATTCACTTGTTAGTACTGGTATGGTATTGTATGCAGTTAAGACACAATATATTGGATCGAAGCAATGACATGTTTCTTTCGCCACCCGTCCTCATTTACGCCTATGAAACTGGTTGGAAGAATAAAAACGCGGAAGATCCTCGCAGGCGTGAAATTGATAATAAATTTTATGCCTTAAATTCGTGGTTACCGATCGCAGCACTCGGAAAAATCCTTTACTTACATTTTATCTTATTTCGGCTCCTGTGAACTATTATAATATTAGAGTCACGAGTCTCATGAATACATTACCGAAAGAAGTGTTTTTATTCTGTATATTTATCAAAGGTATCTTTCAGTGAGTGGAACTGAATATAAAAACCTTATCAACGACATATTAATAAGACAGTAGCGCATTATTAGTGCGGTTTTTTACATAGAATAAACAATTATAAATTAATGTTTGTATCTTGGTCGATATCAATGGAAAAAGATGGGTATCTGTTCACTGAGTAAAACTTCATTGAAATATTGATTGACTCACTGTTTAAATATAAACAATGATTTTCATCTCAATCGTTTAAGTCAAGTATAATGGTCAGTTTTTTTTAAGAAGGTAAGTGCTAAAAAGCTTATGACTCATTAAAAAAACATGTTTAGTAATAGATTAGTGGTGAAGCACTTGTTGATTACTATTTTAAAATAATGAACAACATTCAACCGCTTAAAATTAAGCAAAACAAAAAATACACACTTTTTCTATGCTATCTATTGCAAGTTTGATGCATATAGCCGTCACAAATTACCGCCAAGGAGCTCTTATAACAGCTGGAACTTTTACTTTGAAATCCATTATAAACCATAAATATACATTTATTTACTTTTTTTTACATGGATCACGTAAGATAAGAAACTGCAGTCTCCTAATAGTGAACTTATCTTACGTGATCCATGTAAAAACAAGGTAAATAAATAAATAATTAAAAAAAAATGTAATATAAAAAGTATAAAAATTAATATATTTAAATTATAAAATATAAGTCCACAAGACCATGAAAATAATATTTTTCTAATACACGCGAAAAAAGTAAGCAAACAAATAAATCTGATCTTTTTAAGTGAAATTTTTAGATTTAGTTTTTTCGTAATTTGCTTCAATGTAAAAAAAATGCATCTTGGAAAAACGTAAAGTAAATACTTAAATTCATAAAGTAAAAATATCATTTTATCACGTATTTTAGATGTTGTATATTTAAACACATACACATATTTTTAAAATATGGAAAATCTATTCATGTTGCAATATTAATAAGTCATAATTAACGATTATTTATTATTTTTATTTTGCTTACAGTGAAAAAGCCAATTTTAAAATCACGAAAAAAAAATGAAATACAATCATAGGTCACGTGTTAGAAATAATAATAGAAAATCCATGATATCTTGACGAAATATATTCATTGCAATGTGACAAAAGCTAAATGTATTTAATTCAAAAAAAATAAACACTAATAAATAAATTAAATTGTCTTTTAAGTAATATGGCGTTCTATTGTCAATCTAGCTGGGATAATTAAATAATTGATTTTACATACAAAATAATAAAAAACATGAACGAAAAGTTAATAAAGGTATGTTATGAATGTCAGAAAGTTTCAATTATAAAAAACCTTTTTTTTAAATTTAATTTTATATTATTCAGAGCAGATTTTTTGTTCCTTTCTTTAAGCATCCTCGAAATTCTTCGCATGCGCGCTTTGAACACTAACAAATCAAGTCTGTCATATAATTTGCAGTCTTGAATGTCCGTTTCCTTATGACATGAATGAGATCATCTTTCAGAGTGAAGCTGACGACCCTTTGAAAATGCGATGATCTTGCGCATTTAAAAGGCTTCCATATACACCAAGTGTTGGATTTTTGTAAAATTAATTTATATATATCATCACAACATAATACTTAAATCGCTACAAAGGTTTTACAAACAAAAATTAAAGCTGTTTTTTCCGAAGAAAACGGTTATGAAAAATATTGAATAGCCAATTTGTTTTGTTGATTTTTATGACGTTCGAGCCGTCCCCAGATGATGGGAAATGGCGAAGGTAAAGATTTTTTTCTGATGTTCCGCCACACGGTTATGTTAATTTTTATGATTATTACTTCATTTAAAGTCACCCAAATTGTGTACCCAAAATTCCGATCTAAAAACTATTTCAATCGTTACCGAAGACTGTCAAGACGGAAGCTCCGGGGTTTGAAGAGAAAGCTGTTTTAATAACCTAAGTATATTTATGCGTTTTTTAACACTCGTAGAGTATCAAATAAATACAAAATTAAGGCACTTATATTATTTAAAAATACATGTGTGTTTTATAAGATGAATACACAAATCTTTCTGTGTTCGGTACCATTTAGTCATAAAGCGTGTCTAAGATTTAACTTTACTACTTTTGTGTTAAGACTAAAAATAATAGCTAAGTATATTGCAACATTTCCCAATTCTCATCGGTTAAAGAAACCTATCGTTTTTTGCTTTCAAATCTCAAAGTTAGCAGATGTGTTATCATATAAAAAATACTGTGATTTTGTATCGATTTTCCTTGTTATTAATTCAAGCTTAAGGCTACTATGACAAGCTCTATACCGGCGCTGATTAATGGCCTTAATTAAATCAGCACGCTAATTTAGTCGATAATCTGCAATCAGATATGGGAAAGTACGATGTAGGTTTTTTTTTGTATGCAAACACATGCAGTAGAAGACCGTTAGACTATGATGAATACTCGAGTTGAGCTACCACTTAGAACCAAATGTACTAGATATCTGGAAAGCTGAACTAATTACGATATCCTAAGAAAGAATACTGAAAACTGTACAAATACAACTCAGATATATGTGCATTTTCAAGCTTTAAATAAGAGCGATTTCTTAGAAAGCTGTAAAACTAAAATTGAACTTTGGGTGCAGATATAACTTTGGACTTGAAAAATAATATGATTTTTTTAAGTCATTCTATGCTCCAGGTAAGCAGTTATGAAAGAATAAGTAGATAATTAAGGTAAGACATCTACAAAATCGAGGTTGTGTATTTTTTTTGTCTTATTTAAGATTTGCAATCAAACGGGTAAAGACAAGAGTGTGAACACAGCCATTAAAGTAAATATATATGCTGCATTCTGACAAACTATAAGTGTAGTCAATTTCTTTTTTGTAGTCAACTCAAGTATTTAAAAGTATACCGCACAGCGTATGATTTATAGATAGATTTGTTCTACGGAATCTGAAAGTATTGCTTTTTGTGGTATACCTTAGCGTTACATGTGAAACATTCACCAATATTTTCATTGTTATTACACTACAGAACTTTGGAGGTTGTAATAAAACCAACAATAAACAATTTTTAAGCTATGTCGGGATTCAAAACAGGGAAGCTCACATAAAAGTCGGACGCTTTAGCCCTTGGTCGTCCCTTCGATGCGGGAAAGTTGTAGCAGATAAGCTGATGCTGCTGCTGGAGCCGTTCAACTCTCTTGAGATCAAATTCAGCGATGAGTCATCGGTCGAAAGTGGTTCGCTCAACCATCACACCTTCCAGTGTTGATCTTTCATCAACATCTTTCCTAAAGCCTTGCATAGTAAAATTTCGTCAACGTTGTCTTTGTCGAGGATGGTGATCGTATTTTAGATGAAATACTTTCACTTGAACAATAATCTGCCTTTTGAAGATTCACTATAAAGAATGGTGCTTAAATAATAGCCATCTCACTAAATCTGATGACATGTCTTGCATCTCTATACCGACAATAGAAAGCAACGAAGTTTTATGCAAAATCTAAAGATGGTGACAACAGCATGATATAGCCTTTGCTGAATGGTATCGAAAACCTCGATATACAATCTTTCATTTCTTTTTTTCGTTCGCTCATCGGACACGCATGTGTTGTCATTTGTTATACCGTTGGGAGCACTAGTTGTATAGATCGCCACTTGCGGCGCTGGGTGTCATCGACCACGGCACCCGGTGCCCAGTCAGTTGTGTGCCGGCGGCGGCGAGGTTGTATTATAGCTGGCCCGGCATGTTATTCCGCTAGGGCCGGAAGTTTGTAAAGTTATCGAAATATATATGTCAATGTGCTTCAGAAAAAGTCTTTGTGTTTTAATCTGCTCCTCATCCTACCACCACGCAATTAAATAACTACCTTAGAGAGGAGGATTTCAATGGTAATGCAGAAGCTAGGAACACTAAATTTGACTAAAATACAGAGTAATTGTGGATCCTCGTTTCATTCCAAGTCATCTCTGCACCCAAAGATCCTATGAATACAATCTTATAGCCTCAGAGATAGAAAAATAAGACAGCTATAGTGCGCAAGGTATTATATAGATATTGTAAAGTAGATTTTTTATTGATCAGATGAATATCTTGGACCGATTTTTAAAAGCGGTTCAATCCTTAACGATTTTAAAGTAAAATAAAAATATTCTCCTTTTGACTCTGTAGGATATCAAATATATATAATTATTTTTGGAACCACTTAAAAGGGAAGCGAAGAATTTAAGATCTAAGAGGATCCGGAAATGGACCACGCTCACGGGCAAAAAATCTCATACAGTCTTTGAAGGTCATAATTTTTCAAATCTATCAAGCAAAAAGCACTTAAATACTTATAATTAAATAAACATTTCTGAAACTTTTTTTTTAATTTTTCCCACCCATACAAATGGATCATAAGAGATGCTTTTTGGTAGAAATATGTAAAGACATGTACGGATGAGACGTTTTTGAAGTTGTTTTGAGCGGGATATTACGGTTACTTTTCAGTATTCAATATAAACAACTACATTAACCAATATATTTTCGCAATTGTTCAGCGTTATACATTGCCCATACAGTGTGTAGAATAATAACGTTGATAATTTCTAAAAATATATTTATAAATATTTTGGGATATAATTATTTAAAATATTTTACACGTGGGTTTCATTACAAATCCTTATCTGTTTTAACTATGAAAGAGCAACGCTAAAAACATAAACACACGAAAAACATTAAGCAATTTATTGAAAAAGGTTTTTAATTGATATGTATTAAATTACATAATATTTGCATTTGTCACACGCAAACCTCGCTTGGTATTGTTCGTTTGTTAAAAGAAACTAGTGATGTACCTCATATTAAGTAACATCGCATATAATAAAAAATAATGTATTGGACAGAGGTACTTTTAGTAATAAGCCACATGTTTTAAATAATGTGTTGACTATACTCTCGTAGGTACGTTCCTATAAGAGAGTTACTTGTGCCAATAATTGATGACGTCAGCGAGAGGCAGTCTAAGGTGGGCGGGGGGTTCCTTCAATGAAAACCAGTCCTGACTGGAGTCTGGTAGACTACGCCTCCGTGAAATAGTCGAGGAAGTAAATGGAAGGAGGCAGGTACTGGTTGGCCCTTTGCAAATTACAATAGTGCACCACAGTCTATAAAACCAAGAAAATTATATACTACCTTCATTAGAAACGTTTATCACATGTTTTTGACACTATAATAAACTGTTTTTTTTTCTAGTCGTGTTCCTGTTCTCTCTTTAGAACATTCCGATATTTTAAAATCAATTTGTGGCTTCCACATATATTCATACTGTATTAGTGTACTTGTATTATTTTCTTATCTACTGACTATTGACTTGTTATAATTACATGATGGTTGCAGTTCATGCACTTTTCCTTATATCTGTTTCATAGTTGAAGAATATAGTGTTTATTCATCAAAAAGACATAGTTACGTTAAGTACATAACAGACAAAAATTAAATATACATATAAGTTTTTCCATATCTGCCTATTTAACCACGCGTTTTATTTCGAAGATAGTCTTCATGTAGTTTAACAACAAGGACCGTTATAACCAAGCAGCAGTTCAAAAGATCCTCCCATGAAATGATAGATTCTCCTAAGCGACATCACAGAACACATCTCCTGTTCTCGCAGGTGATGCACTCCATTAGAGAATTTCTAAAGGTCTTGACATGGCTCTAAATACGGGCCGTATCTAGAGGGTCAAACTGTGGAGGATGGATCACAGAATTCCTTCCCTTGACTGCCTGGCATTGTGGTGGGGGTGCGATTCTGTGCGAAGGTTTGAGCGAAGCATAATTTAATGGCAGGATCACCAATGTATTTAAGATTGACAAGAACCTTACGATTTCATGAAAAGGAAGCTTTGATGTATGTAGTCCTGGGAGTCGACTCCCTGAAAAAGGGTACGTATAACTTTAATCCGGTAAAGATTTGTCACATAGATCCATGGTCTTAGAGGCTGCTGTGGTGAAGACGACATTACATGTTAATGGCAATAATTGGTGACGTCAGCGAAAGACTGGTAAGGGCGGGCAGACAAAGGAGGGGAGGTCACTTCAATGAAAACCAGTTCACGCTGGTGGCTTGTAGACTACGCCTCCGTGAAGTACTCGAGGAAGTAGGCGGAAGAAGACAGGTACTGGTATGCCATTTGCAGACGATGATATTGCACCACTGTTAATTTGAACGCATCCTAACAATGCTATGATCAACTTAAAGAACCAATAGAACAACCCTATTTTAAGAACATTTGATAAAATGCATTTTTGCATTAAATGACCATAACTTTTCAATCTTTGAAAGTGTATTTATCGATGAAAGTTCATACAATAAAATATTTTTGTTTAACTGCACATTACAAATAAAAGCTAAATAACGATTACCGAGTACATTTAATAAAAATAAAAAATCAATTGTATAATATTCTGTATAGAAAATACGAGTATAAGAGTGTTTGTATTTAGAGGTGTTTTATTGTTTTTTTTTATAATAAATTATTTAAATACATTAGCATACCAAACACAAAGTCAAGTAAATTAGCCATAGGTCACAGTTTAATTGGGTGACCGTTTGCAATCGACAAAGCTCATAATGTCCCAACATATTTTTTATCATATGCAAATCTCTCATAAATAATATTGGCAAAAAATATTCAATCGTCGAGCAATGATTTCAGCATTTTACTCTATAAGATAATCTCTACCCTTACATGAGAGTTTGTTTGTTGACATTAATAATGTAGGTGATGAAATGGCGTAGTGGCCAATGTCGATTGTAATGGTCATTAAATAGGTTTACTGTCCACGAATTATATTTATATATCATATTAAGTCATAGACAAGGAAACAAAATAAATTGTAGAATAAAATTGCTGTGTACTTTATTTGACAATATTAAAGACACAGAAGGATGTAGTTTTGTCGCTTTATATAAAAACAAAATGAAAAAGGGGTGTTTTTGAGACAACTAACGTGTTAAACGAGTCCTTAAAATTTATTTGTACAACTAATAAGAAAAAATATTTAAAATAATGTGTTCGATGGAACCCATGTTTTCAGACATAAGTAATACGATACATGATTGATCATTTACCGATCGTAAATGAAATGTTTAATTGTATTGATTTCATTTTCATCTCGTGCAAATGTTTTGGAACATACTTTGAACATGATTTGCGGATACTAATCTGTCAGCTGCCAGGGTCTCAGCGTCGACCCAGCGGATCTCCGCAACCCTGACGTTCGGTCTAATACGTTTTTTACATTGTTAATAGCTTCCTGAATAGCAAGAGCTGGTAAAGTTGTAATTCTACAATCATTAAAAATGTAAAGGTAAAAATATGTCATGCTTAAATCATCGAGGGAATCAGAACCAAGGAACATTTCCGTGACGCCTGAAGCGCAAAGCTCTCAAAGCCATACCTCTATTAGCTTGAAAATATGGCATTTGATTTGAATGATTTTTTAGTCTTACGGTGCCTATACTAGTATTAAATACATGATAAGTGCAAAGAAGGTCAATTTTTTGGCTACTCATACACTCCTCCTATTAGATTTTCTTTAATTTGATGATTTATTAAGCTAGTGTTGCACAAAAGGGTTTGTAATATACGATAAATAAAATCGCTCACTAAATAATGCAAAACCAATTACACTTTGTTTGGAAGCATTCTTATTTCATTACTGGTTAACCTTAGGTTTTGGAGCCAAAAACATTACGAGAAATTGTTAAAACTTCTCTCGTGTTTTTATAATGCAATTTTTCACTCATTTAAAAAAAACTCTTAAAAAGTATATGATATTTGCTTTTTTGTTTAGAAGTGTGTGAAATAATGTTGATTACGTTTTTACATCTTTATTGTTTTAAAAAGCAATAAAACTATTAGAATCATCTTGATACAATTTAAAATCTAGTTGTACACAATGATTATTTTAATGCTGTTTGGTGTTTTTTATAAATTAAATTAAATATTTATTACTAGATACTTTATTACATAACTTTTGTAGTTCATGGGTTAACCACAAAAATAGGGTAATACCGACTTGATATCATGACATGATGTGGTATAATTTATCGACGTGTGGTTAAAGGTGGATAATTTGTGTGGCATACTGTGCAGGTTAAATATTATATTTTCTAATTTTCCTGATCTTATAAGTACTCTATGCAATATTCTCTTCTAATACAACATATTGTCGGAACTTGCTAGACGGGTAGTTGAATATGTTGCAGAGATATAATAAAAACGGAGATTTGTTCAAATTATTAAGGAAAATAACTAATTCTTGAAAGATATTAAAATTAAGGGTGTTGTTTCTAAAGAAAGAAAGTAATCTAATCAAACTTAAATGTACATACTGACATAAGCATGATGTAGTCCTTGCTTACTGTTACCGAAGACCTCGATAGACAATCTTTCGTCTTGTATTTTTGTCACTCGCCACACCTTTATGTATGGCCACATTGGGGCGAGTTACATAGTTTGGCCACTGGTGGTGCTGGTGACGGGCCGTGGAAGTGCCGACACAGGCAGTTGGTCTCCAGACTCCACGAAGTACGGTCCGCATTGCGGCCGCGCGGGCATGTCATACCACGGGGTCTTAATGCTTGTAATGTTTTTATCGTGAAAATATAATCCGTGTCTCCATTACTTAACTTTATTTAACCAACTTAATTAATCACTAAAATATTTACAATACATTCACTAAAAATGCTTAAATTACAAATATGTGGCCTAAATTTGGTTACATTAGATTATACTAGGTAAGTTTAGGTTACGTTCGGTTATGTTGCGTTAGGTTAGGTTAAATGAGAATATGTCAATGTAAGATTTGATCAAATCGCTTACTTTCTTTAGGGAAATCAACCCCAAAATGCAATTTTAACATTTGAAACAAATCTACATTTGAATCAATTGGGGTGATATATAATAGTGTACGATTAATTCGAAAAGGTTCCCCGTCAATATGCGTCGCGGCATTTATTATGACATCACGAATGGCAGCAGTGAAAAAAACTTGTAGACTACGAGGAATTGACCAGGATACCAGACTCCAACGGCGGATGATCAGAGAAAAAGTTAAATCATTTCCAACTGTTCAAAGCACGAGCTGACCGATGGATGAATTCCAGTCACCACATCCGCTACAGGACCAAACTTGGGATACTCAAAATGAAACCCAATGCAGTGAGAGACTGTCGTATACTAATAACATCAAAGCTTTCCATCAAGCTTGCAAAAATTTATGAATAATTGATTTGTGAATACTGAACAATTCTGCCTTCCATACTCGGTCAAGGGGTGAACCTGTTCGGAGCATACTTCGAATGCTGCAGGAGAACTTTAGCTACAGTTTGCTTTTTTACGCCCTTAGGCTTGCGTTGTCCTAAAAGACTGTCAGGAACTTTATATGAAGCTACAGGAAACAGAGCTGATATGAGATGAGGTGAGGACCATGTCGGCTGAAAGACCGTGTTAGTGGCAATTTGTTTTGACCAAATGATCCAGTTATTGATACGGTATGATGCTACTGATTAAGTAACATCGAAGTAAGCTTAATTATCTTGTTTTTTGTGGTTGATCTCTACGACCTATCTTAAAAGCTGACGATGTTGAGGTAAAGTCAAATAATAAGAAACTTATTTTTCCTACACGAAAAAAAATATAAATAAAAATAGAACGGTTGACTGTACTTATTAATATTTATCTTAGTAGCTTGTTATTTTACTTTCATCAAAAGGTTAAAACAAACATTTATGCTTCAAATTTTTCTTATTATAAAATCGTAATCTTAAATATTAAAAGCATACTAAGAACCTTACTGTTTAATATCGTCAAAATAAAAAATATGGACGCGCTGCCTTTAGGTCAATAAATTTAAAGTAGGTACAACTTTTTGAGTGGGTGACGGCGGATCGGATCAGTAGACTCGGAAGAGACATGGGCGTGGTTGGAATCAGCAAAGTAGTGTTGTTTTTTTGCAAACTTTGCATTTTTATTTGGACTCGTGGCCTAATGGCTGAACTAGTTCTTAGCATGTCAAAGGACCGCGTGTTATTCAGGCGCAAGGATGATGTCTTTTTGATCCAATCCCACACGTAATCCAAATTCAGAATCATCACATTCAGATTATTTTTATAACATTCGTTGTCTAGCGTGACTGAGTAATAACGTGTTTTTTTCTCATATATTGTGGTAATATTGTGTATATTATTATATAATACGATTTTTTGTTAGAGTATAAGATTGGAGACAGATAATAAGCCTTTTTTAAATAGTGTAAAGCTTAGGTTCTTGCTGCCGCTTAGCAAATATTTTTGTATGTTTTGTAACCCTGCTGGATAACTGAATTAACGATCATTAGTCTACCCAGTCAATGACTTTTCTAAGTAGAGTATTAATAATAATTCTCTAATTATTAATACGGTGTACAGTAAATAGCAACTTACCAGATGTGTTTTATTATTTTTAATCAAATAGAGAGTACGCGTATATAAACGACGACAACCTAGGATATTTGTAATATTCACTGTTATATTGGATATTCGTTGTACATCATAAAGAGATCAACTATTTGACTATGTCGATTCTATTTTTAAAATTTTGAATGCAAATTACTTTTTTTTGGTCATCCATTTTTAATTGTTCTATATGGTAACCGCAATTGTTAGTCTTATAAAATGCATAATGTGTTTTCTTGATGACAATATAAAGTATTTTCGTTTTGTTAGATTTCCTCCAAGGAAGCGGTTCTGTATGAATAAGATGAGCTGTTTCGTTGTACGCCTGGCGCGTGGCAGTACAAATAGAAATGATTTCTGACATCACCCGGAGTCATTTGGTCCAAAAAAACCTGCCACTCAATCTGGCGACCGGTCCAAAACATGTCGCAGATACAAAACACTTGACCCGTCGATCTACTGGGTCACAGCAAAAATGCATCTAAGTATCCTAAGTGATCGGATCCATCATCGGCAATTGATCACTGATCGCAATCAAATGATGATGCACACTCGTAAAAATGCTCACCGTCAACATTAACGACCGTTAGACTATTTGTCATTATTCCATTCTCAACAAATTTAGATAACAGAAACTGCCACACATACACAAGAGCACCAGTAGATGGTTTCGGTTCTCCATTGCAATGTGCGATCTTCTTCTTTAGCCTCGCCATTTCCCATTACCTGGGGTCGGCTCTCCTTGTGCACATTCACCATTTCTGACTCTCCTGCGCTGCATTCTCGGTCAAGCCCAGAGTTTTTAGATCCTTGTCTACAATTGCAGTCCAGGTTGCCTGTGGTCTTCCCAATCTTTTCCTCAGCGTGGTTATGTTGAGAGCTTTCTTCACCATATGGTTCTTATCTCTCCGTGTCAAATACCCATTCTATCTTAGGCAGTTTTCCATTATCTTTTTAGGTATGGGGGCTACCCGAAACGAACCCCGAATATGCTTATTTAGAACTCCACTCTAGTCACACCACCCATCCACCTCAGCATCTTCATCTCTGCCACATAAATCCTATCCACGGGATCCAACACTGCGATCTGTAGAGCCATACATACACAAGAGCACCAATAGAAGGTTTTGGTTCTCCATTGCAATGTTTGATGCTCATCCCAATGGATATATAAGCTGTGTGCGTGTAGGTGATAAAATCATTTTAAAACCAACGTGTGTTATGGAATAAGAAGCTACGGAAAATAAACATTTTGGAAAAGAAACGCTTCTTTTTCCTACGAAAAAAATATTTTTTCGGAAATGTCTTCTTCGTAACGGTACCAAGAATTATGGTCTGTTGGAATGTTGTTTCTTCAGGGCTTTATTGGATTTATTTTCATCACCATAAAGGCTAATACTCGATCATTGTCCAGAATTGATTTCTACAGTTCAAGATATGTATGCATATACTGCGGTTCAAATCTAATCTTCATCATTTGTTTTATCAGACCGGCTTATGATATGAATCCCGTATTCGATATTATTTGATATAGACCTGTATATGTAATCACTATTGGGGTATTCTCTATTCATTGATGGACTTGTTCTTTACTAAAGAATGAAATTATTAAAGAATGATTGAGAAGCGCTGAACTTTTTCATACATCTATCGATAAACAATGTGCTAAAAGTAACAGATGAAGGGCATTCCAAACTTTATTGCTGCCGAACGGTATATTTTTTACTTATTTATTTGTCATGTGATGCCCACCTGGCGATATGTCAGGTATGACTCATCTGACAAGAAAGTTAGCCAAATTAGCATGACTTAGATGTATTATTTAAAGTACGCATGCAGGAGACCACTACAAAAGAGCTGTGATCATATAATTGCTGGATTCTAGTAAGTTATCTTCATCTGACATTTGATCAAGATAACTGAAAGAAGCACGTAAAAAGGATGACTGGTTTTGTTGCAAGAACAAATTAGAAGTGTGGTTAGATTATTGTATTTTTATAAAGATAGAACAAGTAAAATAGAACAAATAAAAAAAAAACATTCCGAAGTTTCCTGCTCGAATTAAGTAAAGGATTATGAAAAATACTACTCGACCAATAATGATATTACATCCACCACGTATTTTTTGTATACATTCAACGTTTAACTGTTTCTTAAGTGAAATGAAAAAAATATCAGCAAAAATGATTGCATCTCAATCGAGATGCAAGATTTTATTGCTGCAAACCAATCCACCGGATTGATACTACGAAGAAGACTCGAAATTTAATTTCACTGTAGTGTCTTAAACACTAACCATTATGTACAATCAATACATTCTGTATTCAATCATAAACGAGATATATCTTAAAGTTCAGAGAGTTCATGGAAGATTTACTACTTCACAAATCATTTTTTTTTACTTGTGAAAACTTTACCTTACTACTTTAAAAATTTCATTTTTAACACTTTCCTTGTCAATTTTGACAGAAGTGATACCCAGTGATAGTATCAACAAGTATGTTATTCTCGGTAACACTCACGTATAGCGAACAAGTAAGATTTTTTTATTAATATTTATTACAAACTGTCTTTAGTTTTAGATTTTGGAAATTGCTCATACAAGCCCAATAGTTCATTACACGATCGTGTTCGTTTTTTTGCGAAGTTCCTTGTAGGTATACCCGCCCAATACTAGCTCATTTAATTAAAGGTGATATCATGCCACGTGTTCCGCCGAATATACCTGTCGCTTTTTTGAGATCACCGCTATACATCACTTTAATCTCGCAAACACCTGTTTGCTAAATTACGTACACTATACCTAGTATCTTTAAGCGGTATAGACTAAGCAAAACTAGATTTATCTCTCTCTCTTTCTACGTTATCGATTTTTTAGTCAAAGCCTATGGGCCCACATGACACAAGTGATCTCAGCCTTCATATTGGATGTTAAAAAATCTCTAACAGAGCAAATGAAAACGTTCCCTATCAAGAATTTCTTGATCGAGACTCAACTTTATCAAGTTCAAAACTTCCGAAACCTAAAACTTTACTACTTAAATATACATATACCATACATAAAATTCTTTTTTCAACGCATCAATCCAAGCACAAAAATAACGGCAGAAGCGGGATGCGAACCGCGGACCTTGAAACCAACTATGCCCAGGTATTCATACCGCTCGGCGAATCGCGCCATTACACGACAGATGTCGCCATAGTATATATTCAAAGTATGTATATTTTTAAAAATTAAAAATATACATACATACAGATTCACCACAAGTCAGTCTGGGCATAGCAATGGCGCGATTCGCCGAGCGGTATGAATACCTGGGCATAGTTGGTTTCCAAGGTCCGCGGTTCACATCCCGCTTCTGCCGTTATTTTGTGCTTGGATTGATGCGTTGAAAAAGAATTTTATGTATGGTATATGTATATTTAAGTAATAATAATATTGTAATATAGTCAATGATCTATAAACGTAGATTAGAATATTGAAATAATAAAATAATATTCTAATAAAAATTAAAAAATTAACTAAAACTTTACTTTTTCTACCTTAACGTATGTGAAGTATATTTCAATAATTATTCAGTTTTACGATTCATCAACTTCGTTTGGGTGTCAATCTCACAAATTAAGACAAATATATTAGATCTACTAAGTCTATAGCCGATCTAAAATCCTTATGTGCTATGTTAATTCAGTTAAAATTTTACCTATAAGTACCTATCACGGTTAAGTGAAAGAAAATTAAGGTTAATGTGTAAGGCTTTGTTTCAGTTACACCTAAAATATATTGTTTTCTTAAAACGCGGAAGGAAAGCACTTAATTAAACATAACCTATAGAAATCAGAATGTAAACATACTCATCATAATAAAACACCACTAGATTCCAGCTTTCATAAATATCGTTCAGTCATTTGAAAAGCTCAATCAATACAAATATATTAGTAATTAAATATACATATAATATAGATAAAATTATTTTTAAACGCGTCAATTCAAGCAGAAAAATAACGGCAGAAGCGGGATGCGAACCACGGACCTTGGAAACCAACTACGCCCAGGTATTCATACCGCTCAGCCAACTTGGCTATTGCTATGCCTGAGCTGATTCACGTTGGAACTAGTATTTATGTCATTGTTATCATCGTATGATAGATATCGCTATAGTGTATATTCAAAGTATGTATATTTTTATTTTTTATTATTCAATCAGTCTTCATTTATTCACAAGCTTAATATTATTAATTTCCGACAGTCTATTTATTTTAGTAAGTACCACTCACACATTTTAGTAAGTACATACAATTAATGTAAAGAAGCATAAAGAAATTACTTAACCTAACCTATCCTACCCAAAATTTAGTATTTCGAAATTCTTCTGCTTCATATTAATTTTTTTGTGGACACTAGAAAAGATATTCTAACCAGGTCCACCTTTGTCTCTTGACCAACTGAAGAATTAAAAGACGCTGTATCTGATTTACCTCGTCATGCATCATGCCACAAAAAAATGCCACTAAAAATAAAATATATATACTATAATATAACCAGTTGAAATTATAATGTATTAAAGGCATAATATTTTTTTATGGTGACAGATGATAATATGTTAACAATACAAGAATTGTGAAATTGAAACATGGTTTTTTCAACAAAGGCGCATACATATATTAATTTGCATACTGTTTTATTCATTAAGTGATTCACACCTAATTCTTGTCCATATTTTGTTATTACCATTTTTTGACTCATCGCTAAAAAATAAGCACAAAAATCTACGGGGGGTATTACTAAGAGCTTAGGATTCTCGACTGTCGCGCTAGCTGTCTAGGATTCGATCCCAAAGAAGCGAAAAAAAATAGTGAATAAATTAAGATGAAAAAAATATAATCTCCAATGTGAATCTTACACTGAAGCTTTAAATAAAAATAAAATATAATAATTTGCTTTTGGCTTTGTCCACGTGTGCGTTTTTTATGTGTCATCGTGCTAGTGCAGCCGTATAATGTTTTTTTTTTGCATCGTCGGGAATGATGAGATGAGGGGTTGAACAAGGCAGCTTTCTGTACTACAGTCAGTTCAGACACGAAGGTGGATCTGGCTGGGATATGTTTATATAAATTATACAAAATCTTGTATACTCATTATCAAAACAGCATCTCGATGGTGTCATCTATATTGAAATACAAACTGGATTATATAACTGCTGTTCAACAATTAAAACATATTTAATTGTGCTGAATAAATTAAAGAATGTTATTCTGCATCTAAGCCAGAAGTGTTCAATTTCTTAGAACTACTGCTAAGTATTAAAAAATTTCAATTAAAGTAAATGGTAGATTAAGAAAGCTTAAGTTTGTGCATGGGGCATCATTATTCACAATTATTGATGCATAGTAAATATAGGCTATATCCCATTTTAAGTATTTTTTAATTCCATCATCAAGTGATAATAAAAAAGGTTTACTACCGTATGTTGTAGAATATGTATATGTCATAAAAATTCGAAAAACCGGGATATTTCTTTAGCATTTTTTAAATTATTTTTTCTTTGTCTCATGTTCCAGTTAGTTTAATCATTCATTTGAAAAAAATAATTTAAAAAAAGATTTAACTCAAATCACGAATCTCAAAAAAGAGCTGTATAGGTCGATAAATATATAAAATAATTATTTGTACAAATAACATTTTTTTTTTTAATAATAATAAAAATATAAACTTTTTGTGCCGCTATATAAGGTTAGGTTTTGGTATTTCTTTCACTTTTCAAATAAAGCACCAGATATCATTAAAAAAAATAAAAAATTGTAACATTTTTCTAAATCTAACCTTACATTACTTCAAACCAAACAATTTAATTTGTTCTATATGTCGTTAGGTTAGGTCAGGTTTTAATTTTTACTTTGTTTTCCAAAAATACTCGCAGTATCAAGATTGTAATACGAGTTCTTTAATAATTCTTACCTAAATCTAAGTTAACCTCATCCGACTCCGAAATTTCTTTAATCTACTATTAGAGATTCTATTAGAATGATGTAAGGTTAAGTATTACAGGTAAAAGTTTGGTAATTTTTGCGATTTCCAAAAAGAGTACGATTTTGATTAAAAAGAAATTTCAAGTAACAAATTTAAACCTATATTTAAACACTAACTTTACTCATAAGCAAGAGCGATATACGCTTGTTCATATATGAATCAAGGCTGCAAATTTTTGAGACTATATACATAGCTTACCCATCATGAAAATGGAAAGCGTCATAATAATACACAGAAGAAAGATCTCTTCATTAATATCAGGCGGAATTCACCAGCATGTGTTACGAGTATCATAAAAAACGGCAATAAATAATAATCCATTAAAAACATAAAAGGATTCATAGATAATAATCTTAATGAATAAATTCAAATCGATTATTGATTGAATCTAAAAATTACGTAATAATATTTAAATTAATCGTATAATCAATTGTCGGCAACAAGAAGTGATTTATTACTAATTAAAACATTAGCAGATTTCAATTCTGGTTGAAGATAAAAAAACCTAACTTGGGATAAAAGGAGATGGAGATATATATGAAAATGGAAGATAAATTCTTAATGTACTAGTATATTTAAATGTACCAACAATCTTACAAAATGTATAGATGTTATGGTAACGAAGGGCTTCCAGTCTGAATCCAATACTAATTACAAACCATCTTGAATTGAGTAGATCAATGATTTGGATAAATTAATCATTTCATGAATATTTCTATCTTGTGGTTGTGCGTTTATTTCAATATTAAAATTTAATTATTTAAGCATAATGGTAAATTACATTTATTTAGAAAATTAAAGTGATATTTACTCATGGATGAAATGTTTTTTGTTAATCTGTCTAACACATGACGACAAATGTCTTTCATCTGCGATATTTGCTCCCCAACTGGAGCATACGGTCGCCAAAATTGCCGGAAAACAAAAGCCCATTCTAAGCGACACGTGATTACGGTCAAGCCAGTGACTCAGAATCCGTGCCATCGCCACTTGACTGGCAGGAGAGCACATTGGAACGGACACATTAGAATGTGACCAAACACAATATCGCCTCGTATAAAACAAGACTTAACCCTTTAAACGTCAAGTTTGTTTTTTTTCAAACATGAATACATTTATGTGCAACAAAAACTCGTTTAATTAAATTGAAGATTTGTAATAATATCCAAATAGTATAAGAAACGATGCGAGTGTATCGGACGATTTTTACTCCCTAATAATCAGATAAAACGAAACGGATATTTACGGAATAGAAATTAAAATCAATTTATATACAAGGTCGGACATTTTACACATTATGATTTATGAGTGCAAAATCATTAAAACGTACAAGATTTTTGGTTTTGGATCTATTGAACTAAACAAGGTTGACGTCACGTTCTCGGGAAAATTGTCTTAGCTGTCTGAATTGATAAAAGCCCTGAAGAAATATTATTTGAATTTAGATGTTTTTGTTATTTATTATGTACAATATATTATTTAAAATATTGTTATTTGGCACATCATGAGTATATTCTCCGCCGGAGATTAAAAAAAAACTTTTGAATTGATTTCTGAACTCTTAAATACATCGGTTGGTGTGAATTTGATCCCTCACCCGTAAAATGCCAGTCATAGCCTACTAATTAAAATTGGTGGTAGACGAAAGTCTTCCCGTGAAGACCACCCTTTCATGATGATGCGTGAATCTTGGGCCATAGTTTATGACGTTGGCGGTTCAACGTTCCACATGCAGCGCTTAGCTATATGTACTATGGTGAGCAGCATAGAATTCCACAGATGAGACTTCAGAATTCCTATCTGTCGGTATTCTCCTGTATGTGATTACATAAAAAAAGCTGAAATTTCTTGCATTTCATTGCAACATTTGTGTCGTTATTAAATAAATTATTTAGAAAGCATTTTAATACTACAACTTAAGATGCTTTCTAAGCAAGTCAGTTATTTTTCTGTACAGATCAGGAGTCATGTTGATAGAGGTATTATCATTTAATAATACTTTTATCAGTTACTTAGTTTCCAAATTTTTTCACCACTCCTATCTTCTATGTTTCTGTTCAACAAATAATTATTTATTTATCTAAATAACCAGCGTGCTTATAAAAGTCATGAACTAATAAAGCATTCAACGAAAATCCAAATTAAAGGAAGATTAATATTATTTATCAAGGAAATGCATCTCAACCGTCGATCAGTTAACCACTCTATAAACAAAAAGTTGTTGCATATATTATTAGTGTTTGCAAAAAAGCCGATAGATCGGCCGTCGGTGTTTTTTAGACGCAGACATTCGATGGGTTACAAGCAAAAAAGCGCGTTGGCGATAGACCCGCCAGACATATAGACGCCTGAGATGTTGCTCTGGGCTGTGTATTGCCAATAAATTATTCGCGACGCTGACGTAGTTGATTTCTCTGGCCTGGCAAAAAAAACCGCTTGATTCGTGCCGTTCGGAGTGCTACCAAAATGTACCGATAAATGCGGGATTGCTTTTCAATTTCAATTTTTTTTTATGTGTTTAAAAAATGCAAAATTTATTTTATAAAATGAATAAACACATTCAGAAGAACGCCGACAGATGGTGATATTGATGCAGAAATCTTATCTGTGGATTTTGAGACGCTCACTATGTAACATATGGCTAAAGCAAAAATTAAAATTAAAATTAAATTAAAATTCGCCACACACGGCTAAACCCAAAAGCCACAACATCGAGTAAGATTGTTTTACTATGTTTTGATATGTATAACATATAATAATCGTATTTATTGTGTCGGGAAAGATACTCTTACATTGTTCTCATACCATTATTTACAGATAATTTATTCATTCGACTATTCAAACAGAGTCTATTGCATAATTTATAATATCATTTAGAGGCAGAGCACGCTAATAAAAACGTTATTTTTTCAATATGCCGGATCGGTTCGACGAGTTTTTTTTATTTCTGCCAAAAATGAGATGTATAATTTATAGGTAGACCAGTCAAACAAGAATAGGATCCACATCATTCAAAAATATATATGTTTTTATTTATTAAACATCGTCTTTGAAGCTCTTCCTTTTTAAAGTAAATAACGCATTAATGAACTACGTATACAAAAAAATAAGTTGCTAAAAAATTAAGGCATACTCGTATACCGATAGACCTTATAATTACTCACTTACGGTATAGAGGGGTGGAATCTTATAGTGAATGCGTCATTTTTTCCATGACGTCTCATGTCTGTATCGCGACAAATTACTAACATTTAGATCGTGATATGCTCGTACAATCCAAAATCAAAATGTCACTCAATGGAACTGCACCGGGCTATTTGACAGAACTTATCAAGCCTTCAGAAATAAGCGCGCGTGGAGAGACACTCAGATCGGCTAGAGCAAATAGAAGCACCCTGCAGCTGTCGGGAGGTAGTCCTAGCACGGTCTTTGGCAATCGGGCTTTCAGCTACGCGGCACTTGATGGCCTTGAACTCACTACCGGAAAGCATAAGAGAGCTTAAAGCGGAGGCATCCTTCAGAAGCAGACTCAAGACCCACCTTTTTACTCAGAGAGGCAAAGAAGCGCTTTTGGAATGATCATTCGGTCATAAAAGAGCGCTATACAAATACTAATATAATAATAATAATAATAATGGATTACAATATGCTCGTATATATGTACGCATTGTATTCGGCGGAAATTTATTCTCATATGTACTAATTCTTAATTCGCTAGTGGGGTAGAATTTTTTTTATTTCTGGAAATAACGATAACATTCATTCTTCACATATTCCATTCCCATGTATTTCGTGGTTAGGTTATTGCAACGTGTGGCAACGTGTTACCAAAGAAGGAAATTCGAGACTTGCTGTAGTATACTAACTTCGCTGTCTTAGACTGAGGTATATTTGACATCTAATTGATGCACCTACTATCACGGGAAGGCCTTCAGCCACTCTCAAACAAGTAGCTTTATGCGTGCGCCCAGTAACGGGTCCCCAACTGCGTTTCCAAAAACAGGACGGAACAGGGAGGGTTTTCACCAAGTTAATCTTCACATATCCGTTCTATATCTGGACCGCATAGACACCACAAAATGTCAATACTCATTTATGTTAGTGGTCACTGTCCTTGCCTTGCGCCAAGACATCTCTGTATCTGAAGATCAGGAACCCGGACTTAAAGAGACTGCTGAAGTATCCGAGGCATATTTTGGGTGATTTATCATTAATAAGTATATTTATGGAAGTTAAATTAACCCGACGCTACCAAGGCCTGTACTGTTAAGTTCTGTAAAGTGAATCAACCGAGATTTGTTAATACTGGAATGTATCTAGAATTTAATTGTTTTTTTCTTACATATACATCACTTATCTTAAGTTATTAATTGAGTTGTATTGTCTTTGGTTAATTATCGTAATGTTTCGTTATAACATAGTGTGAGAAAACCCTGTTATAAGGTACGGAGTGGTGGCCGTACGCGTGCGGCATATGAGTCACCCTCCCCGACCAGCAACAACTCGACCGAAAGTAATCGTTGGTTATCACAGGCTGCCGATCGGATGTCGTCATTGCTAAATCAGAACTTAGCTCTGCCCAACGAGACGATTGGATTTCTAAAATCTTTCTTGTCCATTGGGTATGATCGAGATGCTAATACGTTCGACTATCACGTGAGAAGTCATCACGTGAGAGAAATTAAGTTTATAATGATACCTTCTTTTTGCGTGCGTCACGTTAGGCAACTGTCAATTACATACATATAAAAACAACAAATACAATACACGCCGAGTAAGAGAATCCATTGAAATTAAAAAAAACATCGCATTAACATCTATAGGGATGATGGCTTGACCCTTAAAACAGGACGGCATCCACCTCTGGCACATGCCCAAAAACCTTTACATACGAACAAAGACAACCAATCCTGGTCAACATGAGGGCTTGTGGAGGTATGGTTTTTACATTGCTCGTCAATGTGGTATCGTTCAATACGTACATGACAAGAGCTATGGATCAATTATAGTATATCTACTTATATTTTATTTTTACCTGTGTTTTCCTGTATTTTCTTATACATGTTTTTATTGTAAAATTTGGTCCATTAAAAAATAAATAAATATATGATTCCCGATGAATCTTACGGTGCAATGTATGGTCACTCTTCTATAATCAACCTTTATATAGCGTCGTTATAGGGACTGCGCTATAGAGGGTTACTTTTGCTCCATATCCGTTTGGACCATATATGTGACGTCACTCCAGTTCTGCCAGTTCCCATGCCAGGACTTATCTGCACAGAGAGGTCCCCCTGGTAACATACACGAGTATGGATCTCAACGGCATCCAAAGCAGGAGCTGTGATTTTAAGATACGGCACCTTTAGAATCTGACTCATATTATGGGTGATTTGTTAATCAGATTTTTTAATAATATTATATAAGATCAGACAATTAGTTTAGCGCTTCCGACGCCTGCACCAATTATTTCTAAGGGATGTTTCAGCTCAAAATGTACATTATAGATGTGTCCGTTATATTTTAAAAATTCTGCACACGCTACACGAATAATATTGATTCAGATATACGTTATAGAAGGGTTGATTGTATTTGTAAATAAGTGGCGAGTACACATTCTTGAAATTGAGATTAATGATATACCTTTCAAATAAATTAACACCACTGTAACAAGGCATTAAAAATTAATTAATTAAATACACTCAATTAAACACCTGTGAAGATCTCGGGTCATTTGACTGTCACTTAAATCAGGTAGCCACTGATGACAATCTGGCTGTTTTCACTGCGGCGTAATTACCGGCTCTCGGCTATTTTCGATTCGGTTGACACCTTTATAAACATTTGCATCTCTCAGGTAACTGTTAACTGGCAGTTAACAACTGGTTATATTACACTCCCCGAGCAACTGCACGGTGACTGTCAACTAACTAACCTTACATTAGACAGTTCTGCGAGAATAACAAATATAAACCACACGTTTAACAACAATTTTTGTATATCAATCAATTCATATGCAATAAAATAAGATGATGAAAAAAAGTTTTTTAATAAATAGCTTAATAAATATCTCGTCACCTACTGCTGTTTCTTATTACTCGGACGCTATTCCTGCAGCACTGATTACCTAGCTATCGCGCAATCTTTTATATGGTCTCCTGAAGTTCATATGCCCAGTGATAACTCGTCAACTGCTATGTTCACCATTCTTCCAGAATACATTCATCCAATGTATTCCTTCCATTACCAACTTCTTGATTTTTCCTATCGTATGACATCTTCGATGCTATACAACATTAATATTTTAGACTTTTTCATTTTGTTTTGGATGTCCCGCAATGAATCGTAAAGTCTTCATTTCAGGGGTCCTCAAGAAATTTCGTAATTTCGACCCTTATTATCTATCATTGCCGGCGGGTATAGCTCAATAGTCAAAGCGTTTGCTTTGCAAGCCAAAGGACGTGGGTTCGATCCCCGACGGAGATTAATCGATAAGCTCTAAAATACCCCCGGTTGATGTGAATTTGATCCCTCACCGGTAAAATTACAGTCAAAGCCTATTAATTAAAATTGGTGGTAGACGAAAGTCGTCCCGTGAAGACCACCCATTCATAGTGAATTCCTGTAATAATAAGGAAGATGCGTGAATCTCGGACTGTAATCTATGACGTTGGCGAATCAACACTCCACATGCAGCGCTTAGCCATGTGCACAATGGTAAGCTTCATAGAAATCCACAGATGAGACTTCCACAGAGAGAAAAAAAATGTAGTGTTTTGTAGTTTTGTATATTCTCATTTTACTGAATAAAATCAATTATCTTTAAATGTGCTGGCATTATTTGGATAATTATAACATACTAACATTCAGTTTCACCATATTGGTGATTTTGCTAGTATTTTTAGACAGTTTAGTTTTTTTTTTACTTTGCTTCTTTCTAATGCATCTTAACACTCGGAGGTCCACTGAATATAGACCAATAAAAAAATGTTTCCTGGGTAAGAGCTCAATGGCTTGAAGAATAGTCAGCTGTATTGTCCAAGGTATGTAAGGGTGTTTGTAAGTCAGCATTTTTATGCTTAAGACATTTTTTTTTCATCAGCATGATAGAGCCCTTGCTGACTGGTACCGAAAACCTTGATTTAAAATCTTTCTTATCTTATTTCTGTTCGCTTGTCGTACATGAATGTGTCCGCCATATTATTATTTGGGACTAGTTATATAGACCGCCGCTAGTAGCGCTGGTAGAGAGCCATCACAAGCGCGTCAGTCGTGCCCCGCCCGTCGGCGAGAGCATATTGTATTGTGGCTCGGCCGAACGTTAGGTCGAGTCATAAGTTTGAAAGTTTTATCGTAAATATATGTGAATGTGCTTCTGAAAACGTCTCTGTTATCAATCTGCTCCTAATCCTGCCATCACGCGACTGGATAACACCATTTGAGAGAGAGGAGGATCATAGCTCACAATACTGATTAATAAAATGATGAACAAATTATTGAATCTTAAAAAATATGGCTTGTTAAAAGGTAACTGAAAAACAACGTTATTATGTAGGTAGTGTCAAAAAAAAGTATTAAAATAGTTCTTATAACATCCAAATGACGTATGTAAGAAGTAATCAATATTTAAGTAGTTTATTTTTAAAGGAACAGACGGAGTATACCAATGCTCATTAAACCTTATTCACTTAAAGAATAGTCATGCCCTAACTCCCTGTAGTCACATTCTATGAGATCATAAAGGACTCGCCGACCAAATAATTAATAGCTATTTGTTTTATGGACATAAATAATATAAGCTGTCACAGCACAATAGTTGACCCAGGGCATCTCAATCCACGGTTTTGGTAAACACATGTATGTAATAAAGAAATATATGTTATGGATACTATGACATACAATTATATTTTTTTATCATGTCCAAACAATGCAAGCTTCGGCTATTTGGACATATTTTGAGAGAAGATTAAAAATAAGATTTGTACGTTAGGAAGAAGTGCATCTGGACTATAAATCTCATAAAAAATTAAGCAATTTAAAATTCCTCTATGAGTAGTCAATACAATGTCATATACAAGGCTCGCAGTATTAAAAGGATGGCAACGGATACTATATACGTAAATTAAAATTGTTTTACTTTAATGAGTGCTAGTGTACTTTCGTGCTAAAATCTATAGTGTATCAAAGGTGTTGTGTTTCACTGCTAAAAAAGTTTATGGACTTCTGACTTCTTGCTCGGCAGTATTACAGTACCTTTTGATCGAATGCAACTTTTGGCATTTAAAATTAATTGACCTGCGCATTAATTCCTTTGTATGCTCATTGAGTATGAATAGTCATTAAAGTCGTGCTCAAATAGGCTATTGGCATATCTGTAATAAATTAAACTAATACAATTTAAATTCATTTCAAATATATATAGACAATATGACATCAGTAGACAATATATATAATAAATTATTATTATGTAGCATAATTAATGTTGTATTTTCTGCCGTTACGTTGATTGTGACTATATATTTCTAGCAAACATTCCTACAAATTTTTCTTATGAATGCAGGAGAGCTTATTAGGGCATTTTGGTCATCCATCTTCTCAGATTGGTTGAATGCTGCATAGGAATTGAAGAGATTATAATTGCTAGTTAATTAGATTGTTAAAGAGATTCAGATTATATGTAGAAATCCAAAGGGTGATTTAAATTCAACTTATTAGCTATAGGTGACCATTTGTTAAATCAATATGACGGGTATATACAATTAACTATTTACTCGAACAGAGACAGAACAGTTGAAAAGAGCGAATTTATAGCAAACATACTAAGAACCAGGTTAAAGTACAGGTAGTTCTTAATATGTTTCCTTACATTCTATTATTTTAGTTTAACTTGTTTTATTATTTAATTAAGTTTTTTGTTGAAAAATGGCATTGCTTTCCGAACAATAAATTATAATTAATATTCTGAGGTTTCCAAATCAAACATCTTGAAGGGTAATCAATGACGCTTATAATATTTATAACTTATCATATTATTAGTGATCACGTTATTGTATTATTGTATTTAGATACTTTTGTTTTTTAGCTTTATCTCTTGATGCCTATATTAAAGCCAATTAAAAAGCCATTAGGCAGTTGATACAGGTAGACAAATTAATTAGACAGGTGGAAAATATATTTAAAATAATCATTAGTTGTTATGAACGAGTGGGAAGACTCCCAAAGCACAGATAAGATTATTTCAAAATGATTTTAAAAAAAACATGAGTGTGTGAAAATTGATTAAATGATGATTTATGTTTTCGAAAAAACAATTGTATCGCTTGATTATTACTTATTGACTCTTCATTCATAACATTTTTTTACTGCATTTGTAAATTCAAAAGTAAATATTTTCATAGAACATTAACTAAGACTGTAATTTCTTCAGAATCTCGGACTCACGCCTTCCTGGAAGCACCATGTCTGTCAGAAACTCCAAACAATTTATATTCCTTGACTCAAGAATTTTGACTTTTTATTGAAAGCATTGAAGATATGGAGTGAAGCCATCACCATTTCGCTTGACTAAAACAATCTGTAATGGCCATTTGACTTTGGTTTCCATCTAGGAATGGATGTATCGTGAGTTCATCTTTTTTAACCTTTTTCAACTATCATTTTAATTTAAGAGGTGACGATGCAAATGACGATCTTATCGTGATTAATATATCGACAAGCTGAAGGTTGAATGCTGTTCGTAGTATACTACTGTAGATATACCTTCATTGCTTTGGTACTCTCTTGCATGTGCCTATAATGCACCATCCTGATAAGGCGAGACATTCCGGTAGGCGTGGGTGAACACCGCCATCCTTAAATCACAGCAATAGCTGTCTAGAGACTCATCCTTCAACTCTCATCATACTATTATTGATTCCACTCGTCAGGTCAACCCTAAACACAACTCTCAAAGCCATCTTTTAAATGTCAATCGTCATAGAATTCTTAGACGAAATCTCTCCGACAAAAAATAAAAGGTTTGGCACAATACGTCGGTGCATAGCATATGTGCATTGAAGTTAGGTTGGGGTTAGAATTGACCCCAACTTAAGCTAATAAGGGTCTTATCAAATGCGTCCCTTATTTGGATTTTCATATCGTCACAAATGCCGCCATGAAGTTATTTTAGCTGCAATGATATTCGTGACATCACCTATGTGCTACACCTCCCGAGGTTCCACCGAATTTATTATTCATATAAAGTATTAGATTTTCCTGCGCTATTAAGAGGACTTATCTCAGCCAAGTTTGTCCCTCGACTATCTGTATAATAGAGAAGGTTGCCGTGTACACCTCCTAATCTGATCATACCTCACTACTTCTAGTAATACACGAACCAAACCATTTCTAAAAACCTAGCTTTTACTAGTTGCTAGGATTACAGCCATTCTCAACAAGATTAGAATAAATACGAACAAGATTATATTAAATTTTAACGCTTTAAAATGTGTGTTAGGTGATTGATTTTTTTCTTCAAATTAACCTCATTATAACATTAAGGTTATCAACTGACAATACTTGGTCAAACTGCATCAATATAATTTTAAATTAACTACCACTGCTAGTTTTTAAATTAATGATTATTGACGATAGTCTCCAGGGAGACCGAAACATGTAATCGAATAAAATAAATGTGAATAAAAACTAAATATTTTTAATTTGTTAATTTTTTAATTAAAATAATTTAAAATTATAACTTCATGATATCACAAAAAGAGTCATTTAATATCATTCGAATTATATATACTCGTATAAAAAGTAAAATATAGACCTTACGGTTAATCTCAGACAGTTTACATCAAATAAATATCAGTTACAATATTTTATACTGTTCTGTGTCAATTTTTCAATCCACAAACAGTAAATTAACGTATCATACATTTAATGTTATTTCTGAGTCGTTAATTGATTTAAACATCAAGTCATTTTGTTTGTCACGGACTATAAATAGTAGTTAGTTAAAATACAAATAGGTCGTAATAAATTGTCTTGTCTAGTTAGTACGTTGAGATTTTTTCCACAAAAGCTCAGACTTATAATAAATAAAGCTCAGTGGGAGCGGTCCTGGACAATGAAAATGTTTCAACAACTTGACTAAGTGAAAGTGAACGTGAACCAGCGGTATGACTTATTAAGGATACCGTGATACAGTCAAGTGGATAGAAACTATTAAGAATTAATATATTTTTTTGAAATAAAAAATAATCGTTAAAAAAATAATCTTAAAAATTGGGTAGCTGAAGTCATCACCCAAGCAATTGACTGCCACATTAAGAATTAGAGTATTGGAAAAGCGCAAAAAACTATCAATTGACTGCTTCATAAAATGATATTAGAAGAATAGCAGAAGGATGCTGTAAACGGTAAGCAGAAGATATATAGGGTTTGAGACTCATCCTGGATGTCTACATGCACATAGCATTGGCGAATTATAATTAAAAAATATCAATAACATAAGATCAGAAAGTGCTTATCTGAAAGTGATAAAAAAAGACTAGAGGCCTTTGAGATGTGGTCGTACAGAAGAATTCTCGGAATTTCCTGGAGAGACCACGTCACGAACAATGAGGTTCTCAGAATAATCAAGGAAGATAGGCAACTAATAAGAACCATCTCAGAGAGGCGAGCCCGATGGATTGGTCACATCATGCGCCACGATGGTCTCCTTCACGATATTGTGGAGGGGATGGTTGAGGGTAGAAACTGTAGAGGGCGCCCTAGACGGGAGTATTTGCAGCAAGTATTCGTGTACATGAATTGTAGCGCTTATGCTGAGCTGAAAAAGGTTGCGGAGGACCGAGAGGAATGGAGATCGAGATGCAAGATTCTGTTGCTGCAAACCAATCCACCGGATTGATACTACTACGAAGAATAAGAAGATCAGAAGCTTCAAAAAACACCAGTTCAAAGAGATCGTCCTTAAATGTAATTCAAAACATTAAAAAACCAACACTGAATGCGTTACTTGCTATTGCGGATTATGTACTTAACAAGCTGATGTTCTCGAAGATCATAATTACTAGGCATCATTGAAAGATAGGCCGGATAAGTAAAGGGATACTAATACTATCACCAAATAAAATAGCTGAAAATGGTTTTATATAATCAATAGGGTAGAGGAATACTATATCGATTTATGGCAAAAAAACTTTAACATCGTCTTCATTGAGCGGATCGTGATTTTTCCATCTATTTACAAACAGTCTAAACATTATAGACCGGCCTGTTATATCTTCTACGGATTTAAATAAAATATTAATCCGTCCATGGAGAATTTTACTTAACATACGAGTAAATTGGTGAATAATCGTCAACAAAAAATATTTCGTTTAAAAATAGCACTTCTATTTTGAAATCTGTTTTCACAATAAAACAAATTACAGTAATTTTTCAACATCAAAACTTTCATTTTCTTTTGCGTAGGAGTAAATTTATTTTATATGGTAAGACCTCTATATCTAAATATATTGATAAATAAAAATATATTGTACTCAAAATCTTAACACGTGGTATTGTTTAGGTTAATCACCCGTCCTATTTATAAATAATATAGAAAAATTAACTACCATAATTGGTCTCTAAGATCTCCGAGCCACTGTCGCCATTGTAATATGCTCTCTAAAATAATACACAAACATAGCTAGCGGTTATTTATTCAAAGCATTGGAGGATGGAATCTGAATTAATGGCTTCTCCATATCTTTCCTTAATGGAAATGTACTTGTAATAATAAACTTTTTAAGAATTAAATTAATAAACATTTGCGATCCCGTCAATTCCTATACGCATACAACCAACTAATATTTTTCCCACACGCAGTGTCCAGTCGACCAAATTGTGTGTCCGCGAAGAATTAAAATCCTATACTGGTGTTATGTTTATCTATATATATTTTTTTATTGAAACATGTGTAATATTTATCAAACGATTAATTTGTCATACTCGTATATAATATTATATTGGCCTTGTTGATAAGAGAGTTATTCAAATTCACAGCTGATGCTTACCATTCGTGATAAGGTACAACTTTACAAACGCTGCATCGGTCTGTAATTCGCTTGAAACGCCATATTAGTCGCGAAATTCTCCTTATCATCGATTTAGGTTTACGTAGGTCGATCATATCTACAGCACTTCCTTTACTAGATCCGCTCGTTTTATCAATATTTATTTAAAACGTCATGATATTATCGCAATTGCTCTCTTTATGGTCACACAAAGAAAACTTTCGTGTGGTGATAAAAAGATTTGCTTGTTATATTCAACGACAGTTACGTATTTCTGGATGACGAATCGTTGTATGGAAAGCGTTGATTCAAATTGTCGTTAGATTATTAGTCACTCACATGTTGTCCAGAGATTTGTTACAAAATGTACGAGTATGTTATTTTTCAGTTACCATTTTTTTAGTTTCTTTGAAGCGGTGGTTTTTTTATTCCCTAAATAAATTGTTTAACGGGTGTGTGCTTTAGTTGTATTTTGACATACTAATTTTTTCCTAATAAAACGGAAAAAAATTGCATAAATTTTCAAATCAAATGGCATAAAAAAGGTCTTTCATTGTAATAAAAAATGACAAGTTATAAGCTTGTATGACTTATTTGCATCGTAGAAGATGCTTGAAAGGACTCATAAAATGTAATGTCTGCAAATATTGAAGTTAAATGTCAAAAGATATATATTTTTTTAATATTTCATTTCTTTTAACATCAAATGACAATTTGTAGACCAAACAAGTTTCTACAAATTTTTTAAGTACTTCGATATACGAAACACAGTTTTCGAGATTGGAAAGGTCATTTGTATAGATGTCAAATATAGAATCACATCATTAGTACATTTTATTAGGTTGATTATTATTAAGAAAAATAAAACTAGAATATCTATGTTTACTTTCTCATAACTGTTTTATATCTGAGGTGTAAGGCCGCCACACAATGTCTCTGTACCTAGAGCAACAACTGGATTTACAACGACTTCCATATTCATTCTCTTTTATGTGCAATAAAGGCACAAATATAGGGTTATATATTTTACCTTACAACTAAATAAGAAAACCGACAACTCATTAAGCGGTTTTTTTATCTTAAAAAAAATGTAAAAAAAAATATACAGATGCGTGTTGTACCCTGCAAGTTACACACAAGGTTAGATTATATGTGACAAATAGTTGAAGAACGTAGAAGCCTATTCCATGTCAGCCAGTCAGTTAACCGCGTAGCCCTGAGGATTTCCTTGATGAAGTTCAATAGCAAGGAACCGTCAGAACAAAGCAGCAGTTCAGGAAAATCCTTCCAAGAAATGGTAGAGACTCCCAGGCGACAACACAGAATGCGTCTCCTATTCTCATGGATGATACGCTCCATGACAGTGTCTCACTGTCTGTTGTATGCCTGGATCACATGGACATGCGTCGCAAGAAGAGAGGCCAAATCTTTTTAGGAATTCTCTGAAAATCCCGTATCCGGTAAACGCTTGCGTGAGATGAAAGTCCACAGAGGTCATCTTTTTCCACGTCAATAAGTGTTCGATGGATGGAAAAAAAGACTTATTTAGTTATTTCTCCGAAAGTTGATTCTCGTTATGCATTGAGCAGCTTCAGAAGAGTGGTGAGGTACATTCTACATTGTTCATTAAAGGATTTTAGACGACGAAAACTTTGTGTATTTTCAAATAGGTATGTATATCTTATTTTAAATAATCTCACGTGACGTTTTTCTACCGAGCAAAGAGCTCATAAATCTCTCTTGCTGAATAGTGTCTTCATTGACGGGAGAGAGGTATATCGACCTCCGCAAGGTCATATGTCGCCGATGTGGATGCACCTATGGGCGGCGAGAGCCAGACCATCGGCCGCAAGAAGGATGTGAAAGGGAAACCGCCCACGTCTAGTCTGCAGCCGAGCCGACTGCTGAACCATGCACTTCTTATTACTCTGCCGTAACCGCTCCTTAGTTGGAGCATATACTCGTGTTTACTTAAACAACGTAGCAGCATGTTTATTATACACCCTACAGAGAACCTTCCACGTCGCACTTGGTTCAAACCAAAAGCAACGATTTAAATTATAAATGAAACCGTGAAAACCTTTGAAAATACATTAGGCATCGTTTAACTAAATTAAATTTATTAAAAATTTAAAGGCGACAATCTTGACTTTGAAACGTGATATATCTTTATACTTGTATAAAGTATTTTATATATAACATTCTGTTAGGGATAAAAAGTTCAAGGTTTCTTAAATAAATAATAGAATAATTAAATACATATTCTCTACTATCATAATCCAATCAAACATCAATTACGGTCATATATCATATAAAACAAAAGGTTAATATAAACATAAATAATGATGGGATATAGTTTTAAAAAATGCGAAATAGAGACCAAAATAAATCAACAATAAATGTGTAATCAAAAATAGACTTAAGAGGCTAATCACAGACCATGGATGAGCACAGTACACCCGAAAGCATACTCCCCCCTTAATAATAAATTAATTTTTAAATTCCATAGCTGATTATTATTTATTATTATATTAGTATTTGTATAGCGATTTTTTGTGACCGAATGGTCATTCCAAAAGCGCTTCTTTGCCTCTCTGACTAAAAAGGTGGGTCTTGAGTCTGCTTCTGAAGGATGCCTCCGCTTTAAGCTCTCTTATGCTTTCTGGTAGCGAGTTCCAGACCATTGGTGCCGCGTAGCTGAAAGCACGATTGCCAAAGACCGTGCTAGGACTACCTCCCGTCTGCAGGGTACTTCTATTTGTTCTGGTTGATCTAAGTGTCTCTCCACGCGCGCTTATTTCAGAAGACTTAATCAATTCTGTCAAATAGCCCGGTGCAGTTCCGTTAAGTGCCTTATAAGCTAAGAGGCATAATTTGTACTGGATTCTAGCCGGAACTCTCAACCAATGCAGTCGGTGTAGTGTGTTAGCGATATTTATGTAATTACAGTAGTGCACACTTAAAAAAAATAGTTATTATTTCCTCACGGCTCGAGGCTTTTGTTTTTCTGGAAGTTAGAAAAAAAACTTAATGAATTCGTAGGTTATCCAAGAACTTGGTTTGATAAGCTGTTCGATGTATTGCTTCTGTCGTATGCTTCGATAAAGGAACTAACATATCAGAAACTCAACGAATTAAAACATGCAAATCCATCACCACAAAGAGAGTAAAAAGCAAATAAATTGATTAGCCGACGATCGCTTATTAGGTCGTTAAATTGATGTTATTAACCCTTTCGTCGGATAACAAGGGTTTAGATAGGTAACTCAACCAGTCTTAATCATAAAAGCAGTCTACCAGTTCAACAGTATATGATGAATATCGTCGCGAATATTGTTTTTTTTTCGTTTGTGTTTTTTTTTTCATATCAACAACAGGTTGATTTTTGGCCTCATATTATAACGATGGCTATACAATAAAAATACAGTATTTTTACTCAAAAAATTACTTTTATTTTGAGCTAATTAAACTCTTAAATAAACAATATATAACAAAAATAATCATTTATTAAATAAATATGTTTAATAAATATACATTTTTTTAATGTCAATTTCAAAAGTCGATGCTGTTATTTTATTTTAATCTTTCAAATATTTTCTCAGTAATAATATTTCAGTAGTTAATACAAAAAAACAATTAAATTTGAGTATTTTACAATTTATTTTTAATTAAACCATTTTTTTGCCATCAAATGAAATGGAAATAAAATCATTCAAGGAATCCATTAGACATTTGACGTAATACAGGAAATCAAATTAAAACTTTTCTTTTAAGAATTCAATTCGAACCTGTTTTTTTATTCTACTTATTTTACATTTAAAAAAATGGTAATTTCTAATGTTGACAGTTTTGTAGAAGTCATCCTTCCAACTAGAACGATAATCCACTATTGGCTATGCTTTTGAAATGTTTCAGTTAATACTTTAATTTTAACCCAGAAAAGTATTAAACAAAAAAAAAACTATTTTCACCCAATAAGTTTTGTAGTTAGACAAACTGCTAAGGAGAAAGAAATTTCTTACGAAATTCTAAGTTCTTACAAAGAATAAAAATATCACTTGATACTGCTATACGGTGATTTAACAAAAAAAAAAAACATATTTATTTCCCTCAAAATATTTCGCATTCGCCGTTTTCACATTATATTAGAGCGTTATGTTTTAAGGCCCCCGAAAAGTGGTTCGTCCATAATATAATCTGGTCTCAAGCAACAAGTCCGCAATTATAACTCTACACACAAAGTTCCACCGAATACACGCGCAGAGAGCGATACAAATCTCTGGACAAACTTGTTCAGCTCACCGTTCAGAGAAACCCGTTCCCCTCAAAAGTTTCTCCATCTGCTTGCATACAATTATCATCGAATCACGAGTTGAAACTTGTTTGGCTGGATGACGTCATCTCTTTATAAGATTCTTCGCAGACAACCAGGTGCCAGCGGAGCACCTACATATTAATATTTCAACAGAGCGACACCCAGAACGTCTGAACTCCCATACGCCTCACACGAAACATGTTACGTTTTGGTGTGCGTAATATTTCTCGTACGAAATTGTTTAGCAAATTAATAGCGCACTTACGTCTAACCTTCAATAATTTAAGCACAGATGTAAGTTGGTACACTTGGCACTCTTTTGGAGCTCACATTATAGTTATTATATTTAGAAATCTTACCTGAAATTAATCTAACCAAACCGAAATTCTGACCATTAAATCACTTCGTCGTACCACTTTCATACCGATATGTACGAGTATGTACAAATAGAAGATATTTGACAAATCGTGTTTGGTTTTATACTCGCAAAATAAAAATGGGTCAACTAAGCCGTTTGACTCATTGTCATGAAATTTAAGCCACCTATTCTAAAAAATCATGCAATTATATATAGGTGTGTGTATAATGTTTTGTACAGGAAGCGGCAAAAAAAAACTGACGGTTTTTAAACCAATACAACAACGTCAGATATTTTTCAGGCTCCTTGTATATAGAGATTTTAATTTAAAGTGTTGTTTAGTATATTCTTCGTGCAAATTAACACTAATTGTGATTATATAAATATTTACCCATAAATAGTACTTTTAAATTAAATAAAACATTGTCAAAAAAAATTATTGAACTTTTCCGGATTTCTTATTTTCTTATTTTTGTAAATTTTATGATATTTTTATTATTGGAATATTAACGCTAATTATTTATTAAGACATTATCTTACCTCATCTAAAATTAATACTAAGTTAACGTTAGCTAAGCTTGGTCCACTTACTGTAATAGCTAGCCCATATTTTTGTAACTTTTATTTTTTATTTTTCTAAATAAAACACCAGACTCACTGGGAATAGATATTGTTCATGGAATGATTTTCAGGGTTATCTGTGGTAAGTTTTTTTTATGTAAACACATACAGGAGAATACCGACAGATGGTGATAGTAATTCTAAAGTCTCATCTATGAATTTCTATGACGTTTACCAAGGTGCATATACCACATGTCAACACACATAATTCGCCAACGTCATAGACTTTATTCAGCCCGAGATTCACGCATCTTCCTTATTATTACAGGAATTTACTATGAATGGGTGGTCTTCATGGGACGACTTTCATCTACCACCAATTTTAATTAATAGGCTATGCCTGGAATTTTACGGGCGAGAGATCAAATTCACACAAACCGGGGGTATTTTAGAGATCAGAAATTGATTCAGAAACCTTTTTTTTTAATCTACGTCGGGGATTGAACCCACGACCTTTGGCTTGCAAAGCAAACGCTTTGACCATTGAGCTATACCTGCAGGCAAGTGCAATTAAGTCAATAGTGAAATCATTTGTTTATTTGTATAAATTTTATAATTAATCCCTAGACTACGAGAATGCAAGTCGTGTGGCCTATTCGATCGCTGTCCAGACTTCTAAGCAAATTATACATTACTTTAAAGTACGAATTGATTGCATGTTATCGCTTATTATGCAGTTTTGATGCATTGGTGTGCAAATTAGAAAAGACCGTGCAGTCCAGTTTTCTCATTCCTGAATTTATAATTTAATTAATTATTTTGTGCTGAACGCTTTGGTCCAAAAATTTTAGTACTCGACTGGTACGATTCCCAGCGAAGTAAAAAATTAAAATAGTTTGTAACCAAGTTATAAGATTATACTTCTTCAAAAATTATCTTAGTCATTTCTACCGTTATTACCACGGTCGCTGCTCTTCGGAACTTAAAGAATTAATTCCTCCTGCACCCACCCACAACCGACAAACTCGTCTTACACTTGCCGAACATGCATACACGGTTAATGTGTGTCGACCAAGAACTGGCAGTTTTCAAAGTTCCTTCCTTAATGCTACCGGTAAGCTATGGAATTCTCTTCTTGCGTCTGTGTTTCCTCTTTACTATAATCTGGATCTCTTCAAGAAACAGATAGATAAACACTTGCAATCTTTCTAACACACACACAAACACGAACACAACACACGTTTCCTGCATGCAGCGTCCAACTTCCCTGGCTGAGCGTCATAAAGTACACTGGTCTCCTGCATACAATTACATTTAAAAAAAAAAACAGAATGTTAGATAATTTCATATTTATTAATTTTAGTTTGTAAAATTTAAACGTTCAATAACTCCTTACTCATTTATGTTCGTCCTTAAAATAGCTCACTTTCGGTATTCTTCTGTATCTGTTTGAACGCAAAAATTAAAATTGAATATTGAACAAGCCGCCGATTCGTAAATTCATTATAGGCGTACTGCACTCCTGGCGGTTCACAAAGTGCAATAAATCAAAATTATTTAACATTAATGTTTTCGCAGCAAAGGTGTCAATGCTCCACGGTCAACCGCCTGTGATTACTAATACTTAATAAGGTAACTGCTTGCGCGAGGACCACTTTAAAAAATATATTCGCGACAAAGGTACGACTTAAATTATGCGGCACAAGAGTATTTTGCGTGACATAATTGAGTGAATAATTAAAGGTACTAATTACAGAGGGCGTCCCCGACGAGAGCTTTCGGAGAAAGTGTGAGAACATTTACTGCGCTTCATATGTTGATCAACAGAAGGCTGCAGAAAAATTAGCTTAGTTGAAAACGAGATTAAATCAGAAGATCAAAACTCTCAACTTTCATGCAAGTATACGCTGTTTCAATCCCAGGTAAGTCTAATAATTATAAAATCATTAATTAATATTGCTTTACCAATTAACGTACATAAGCTGCAATATCTTAAAATACCTCTGTGAGATACACAATGAGAGGTTATTTATAGATTCAATAAGTCAAAATTAGTTGCATAAAAAATATTCTGTTAAGACAACTTATTCTTAGATCATCAAAAATGTTAATGATCATCGTCTGACGGTATTTTCATTTATGTGTTTGATATACCTTTACATCTATATTATGAACAGATAACTTATTTTGAAACCATAAGTTAAGTTATAATTCTAGATGTATTTTGATTTAAAAATAGTCAATTTGGAAGTATCGCCTGCATTCTTCCAACCTACAGTTTGCATTTGACCAGAATTAGCAACATAGAATCCATGGAGAGCAAAACCCTATGGTAGTGCTAATCTTTGTATGTATATATATATTTTTTAACAAACTGATGCTTTCTAAATTAATTATCTTTGTGGTAGTGATCTGTACATTTTCATTTAAGGTGCTGTTGATTAAATACTTATTCCAATATTTGTTTGTGTTTCTAAAATTAAGTTTTAGAACCAAGTGTGATTTTATTCTACACTTGAACTATTTTGATACTCCTCGAGTAAGGTGCAGTTTCTAACTGCATTGCGAATGTCTCGCATACAAAATGACTGCAGTTTTGGCAAATTTACTAGCGGCGACACATTTATCATTGGAGACGCTTCTCCCACAACAACTGCGATGCTGCGTAGATTATATCTCGCGCAATTATGCGAGGGAGTAAACCTCCATATTTATTAATATATCTTGAAAGGTGGACTAGCCTGTAAGATATCCCCAGTTGCCGCAAAAAGTATTTATATTTCTTCGGCAGGCTTTCCTCCAAGTTCAAAGATCTCGTCTAAAATTTATAAAATGTAATACTTAATAGATGTTGTCATTTCACTAAAATATGATACAACTAGCAAGTATGGCTTAGAGGTCTATTGAACATCTTATTATATCGAAAGTCATGAGTTCGACCGTTGACGAAAATTCAAATAAAAATGTTTTTTACCAAGCTTGTAAGCTCTGTGAATACACCCGGTAGCGTAATTTTGTTTTGAATTTGTTGTGAATTTATTTCTTCACCCGTAAAATGTCAGTCATAATTGTGAACACCACTCATCATAGTGAGTCCCCGTAAAAATGAATGATGCGTAAATTTAATGCAGTACAATTTAATTTTACGTTTACTACAATTTGATCTGTGTATTATTGAAAATATGTGCAAACATATTTTTAAGAAACATATTCGCAGGTTATACAGGTATTAGTTAATAATGCACTTTTTAAAGCTTTTAAGCGCAGCTTTGCGAAATATTTTTCCATTTTCACCAGTACGCAAATGGTAAAAAGTTGAAGAGCACTGGGATAGAGAATGTAATTTAAACAGTTCATATTGCAATTTAATTTACTGCTTGTTCTAGTAATGATGTCACATTAGTTCAAGGCCTAATACAATCCAAGATATTCTGAAGTCATCAGTACTACCTTATCAAAAAATAAAATGACAACTATGCAAGGTATTGATTATTTTAACATCTCCTTTATTTTCGTATATCCTCTTATATATCTGCTACCCTACCTGGAGCTAATGGACTCTTTAAAAATGATAAATGTTAATTATTCTTATACCTTTTATATTATATACATTAAAAAAATTGACATGTTGCGGTGCTTTGATCTCACTTTATATGCGAAGTTTATTTCCATAACTATTATAATTAAATCGTATTGTGTACATCGATAAATTTAAATTATATGCTCAATGGTTGAAAGATTCAACGACTACACACCTGAGTTCTTCACTGCACGAACGTTGAGATGGCTAGAGTCGATATTCTAAGTAGGTTTTCGAAGGTCACGACATATACATCTTTCGTTATTAATTCAGACTGTAAAGAGCAGTAGTACAACTTCAAGTTAAAAGTTTACGACAGCCATTTTAAATTTCATCTACAACTAAAACATATAATACGAAGCGTCACAAATTATTGCCACATAGTTTTAATAGAAACTTCGTCGAATAAATACTATGCATACTTTCCCTCATGTTCCGATCCTGAATCAGGGAGCTTGCTGTTGTACACGAAACATATTTTTAAGTACACAATTAGATCATTACAATGTAATTGTTTACTGTTGAAAAATAGTCATTTTAGTCTCGATCCCTCTTAAGCTTCTGCCTTTGACATCCAGTTTCCTTCTATTATTATTTTGATGTTATTAGTCTATCTTCCATGAGGTTACCTGAGAGTCCGTTCGAAAACTCATGGACGCAACTCTACACTCAACACTTTTCGTCCTCATCGATCGTCGCCTGTTCGGAAAACATGTCTCGCCCAGTTGTGTGCCGAATTTTTTCGGTAGCATTCATCACTCTGGTTCTTCTACGAATATTTTAAAGATATATTTAAAACATCGCTTTCGAAGACCTGTAGCATGCTTGACAACCTCCACATGTATCCCCAATACAGTCTACAGCTTCGTAAGATAAACAAACGCTTCCAAAATATGACAAAATAAATTACGAAAAACACTATAAATCTCACCAACATGGCCTACAAGCTCACGAGAGAAAAAATATGTGAGAGAGCGTTTATTATGAAAAATAGAATAAACGAAAGGGCAAAAGGTATGATAATAATAAAGGATTCTTTCATTTTTTATTTCCCAAGCGAGGTATGCAAATCTCGAGATGCGAAGCTAAGATTATAATGAGCATCATCATAATATTATGCAGAGGCTGTATGGACCTACGTCTACGGTGCATGCCATAGCCTACCAGTTATGCCTTAAACCAGCGCTTTTCGAACCAAAGTTTCACGATCTTCCACTTCATAATTACAAATAAAATACAAATTTATTAATTAATTCATAGAATCGAAAGAGTTCGTCTAATAATTAGGATTAACAATTATCATTATATTTTTGACATCTTCTATTATTATTTGTCAAACTAACAAATAAGACATAATATAAATCAAAATCTAAATCGAATATCTTGTATGTTTTGGTCAGACTTACTAACTGATTTAGTCAACAAAGAGTTGTCTTTTGAAAAGTAATGGATTGAGGAAGGCTACAAGTTAGTCGAAACTGCTGTCTCCTACACAGAGACCATATCTTACGTGATCCATGTAAAAATAAGGTGAATATAAAAATGTTTATTATATATATGGCTTTTTTTAAATTATAACAGTATAATATAAAGTTGAATATATAAACTGTAAAAAGAAGCTCAAAAATCCTCTTTCGTGTTGAAAGTGTTAAGCAAAACGCAGTGTCAACGATGTTTGCACGGACTATTGAAAAGAGGACAAACCTTAGTTGACATTTTTTTTCACACTTACAGACATGGAAAATATCGGTGTATCTGGTCGAAAACCGAACTAAAATATGCTTGATTCAATTCACTTGAGAAGCTCTTCTCTGCTGTACACCATTACGCCTTTGTATGCGCGAGAGGTTCTGTTTTGCAGCGTTTCTGCTTACTGAGAGACTATTTCTCGGAACCAGCTGAACGACCGATATCCACATATTATGCCTGACTAATAAATGCCATTACTTAATTCAATCGATGAATAAAACCGCCATTTTTCATCAGGCTTCGTGTAAAGAATTATCTTAAGATACAACGAAGTATTTTACCGAAATGTATACACAAATCATAAAAGGTACTAAAGATAGATTGGCGTGCGAGAGGTCGCGGAATCGATATCTGTAAAGTGTTTAAATATATTATATGTTAACATATTTTAAATCGCATATATTATTATTTAATTATATGGAGAGGATGTTTACTTTCAGATATAATAGCATGCAGTTACTGGTTCTCTTAGTCTTTTCTACCGTTATTACCACGGTCGCTGCTCTTCGGAACTTTAAAGAATTAATCCCTTCTGCACCCACCCACAACCGACAAACTCGTCTTATACTTGCCGTAAAATCCACACATGGTTAATGTGTGTCGACCAAGAACTGGCAGTTTTCAAAGTTCTTCCTTAATGCCACTGGTAAGCTTTGGAATGCTCTTCCAGCATCTGTGTTTCCTCCTTCCTACAATCTGCATCTCTTCAAGAAACAGATAAATATACACATGCATTCTCCCCAACCCACACACAAACACGAACACAACACACGTTTCCCGCATGCAGCGTCCAGCCTCCATGGCTGAGCGTCATAGAGTGCACTGGTCTTGACCGGCTGTGCTCTCTTGCATGCGATTACATAAAAAATAATATATATATATACATATATAATAATAAATAACTGCCTTCGAAAATATTAAAATTACAATTATTATTAACTATTTGAAGTATAACGTTAAAGAATCGACACGAACAGCTTTCCGTCATACAGTCGGTCAAGAGAAGAAAGTGATCATGCCTTGGACATGTTTTCCAGATGCCGTAGAACATAAGCTACTGAAGTCTTTTTTCAACCTCCGGGCTCTCTTTGTGTTTTGAAAGGTCGTCGACAATTATATATATTTACTAGGTAAGTAACATTGGACGAGGCTTAAACCATGGTGGTTAATCTCAAATTGATAACAATTTCATAAAAATAATCTGTATCAACCATTTATATATAACAAATTATAAGCTAACATGTTAAAAGACAATTACATATTTGAAAAAAACATCTAGCTAGGATTGTCTTACGGCACTATGGAAAAGCTATATTTTCTGTAAAAAGTCTTACATTATAGTACCTGCAATGTCTGTGCCTTAATACAATCAAGTCTCTTTTATTGTTTTCACAAGGTTCTATGATTAATCCGACGCTCCCAAGGCCTGGATAATTTAGTTTTACAATAAGTAGCTGTTTTAACCCAAAATAACACGAAAACGGGGAAAAATCCCCTTATAAAAAAGGTGGGTTGACTGTATTAAACGAATGCATTAGTTATTGGCCTAAATTTTAAGTATATAATGTTTTATTATGCATGAAATTAATAAATAAAACAAATAAAACAATTATAAGGTTGTGTATCGCTGAAATCAAACGAATGAAACTGCTTGAGAAAAATAATGAAATTGTCGTTTCCGCGTTACGAAATAAACATTTTACGACATACTTTTAATGCCTATTCAATTAGCCTTCGACCTGCAGTGGAAAGGCGGGTCAACGTGACCTGGCGTTGAATCAAATTTCAACACCTTCAACGAATGTTTTAATATCCATTTTCGCTAAGAAAATTATTGATTCATTACTCTTATATTGGATATTTAAATATTTTTCGTAAGGCTTCATTAACGTAATTTGTACGTTTTTACACGTTGGAACTGATGAAGCTTTCATAGATCGCAAAACTACAGTTTTCCATCAAATGAAATAGTGTTCAGTGTGATAAAAAACGTATGCTTACAATATCAATATTTTAAATTTGTTATTTTTTACAATAATTAAATATAACTTGAAATTATAATATTGCAGTTTCACAAGGTATTTATTATCTGAAAACAATCTTAACGTTACTAAAATGATTCGTAAATTCAGCACAACTTTTGCTAGTTAAATTTATATGTGAGTATATAACCGTGACCATTGCGTTAATTGACGATTTTATTTTGACACTATGGCATTCAAAAGGTGCCCAACATATTTGTGAATCAGCTCTAAGAGCTGACAGCCTACGCCATATCAAAATCACACTCAATAGAAATTGGAGTACATTGAAACCATTGATTTTACTTACCTTAGGGTTATATCCTCTTTATATTTTCTTGGATGGAGTATCAAGGTTGATTGATTGTCTGGCGTGATTGTTTCAGGGATTGATGGTCTGTTTTATGACCACCGGTCAGAAGATGGAAAATTCTCAAATCACATGAACAGATTGCAACGCCTGGCAAGGCCTTATTTTTATGACTATATGATTAAATTGGAGAAAACCATTGGTATTTAGTCTGGCGTAGAGATACGTAACCTTTTAAATCATGTAGACCAGTTAAAATGAACATTTAAATATGTTCATTATAAAGAAACGAATAAAACACGTTTGACATTTAATTCTCAAGTTTACTGTTAACAAACAAAAAATCAAAATGAAAAGGACCATACATTATTAGGTAAATAAAAAATAATAATAAAAGAGTATAAAGTGGCCATTTCACACTATATTTGTGCATTTTAGGTAATGATTTAAAAGTATCTGAAACACTTTGAATCAAGTATATTTAATTCTGCTAATTACAAAGTTAGCTTAAGTATATCATGTGTTTTAGTGCGTTGTTTTAGAGTACATGCTAGTAGTCACATCAATTTGTATAAACGAGTCTAATTTTATGTATAATTAATAAATAATATTAAATTAAAGTAAATAATTATATTTTATATTGAGTTAATATTAGTTTTAATTATGCAGTTTCACCAAGAATTGACGGTAAATAATCTTAATGTTGGCTAAATATGGTTATAACCTGTAATAGTAAGTAGGTGGTATTGAAAGGAGATTTTCCGCACCATTTATAGCTTAGTATTATACACGTGAATTGTGGCGCATCCGTAGAAACGATGGAACTTTTCTCGTATCTCACCGGACGACAACGATGTGTCCTCGATGATGCGCTCTTTCAGATTATTGTCAGTTAACTACTCATAAGCCCGGCGGGGGTCTCCCCTGAATTATTGGGACTACTGCACAGAAGTGCTTGAGTAAATAATTTGTAAAAGAGGTTAAGATTACATTTACAGATTTAAAATAATCAGAGTTACACTAGGTTATTCAATGTTCATGATGTAATTTACTCACACATCCTTACTAAACGCAACTAGGAAGGCTTGAAATGCTTCTTCAACTCCTGTATTTCTTCTTTCCTTCCATGTCCATTCCATATCTGGAACATAAAGCCACTACAAACCGCCGCCACTTAGTTATATCAGCTGCCATTGTTCATTCATAGTTCTACGACATATATGCACCTAAAAGTCCATTTGGGAACATGTGGTTACCAACAACCTCCAGAGCAGAAGTTCTAATGCTTGAAGAGGAGTTTACTGTTATATCCGAGGCATATTTTTGGGTGGTTTGTAAATCGTTTTTTTAAAATCGGATGATTTGCCTGACTGCACCTTTTTTTCGTAAAGGATAGCTTTACTCATTGTATTTCTACCGTAATATAATTTGAATCTCTTAGAGTACCAGATTAAATACAAAGAGAATACTTTCAATATCATTTCCACTTGCTGCGTCTAGTTTCCATGATTAACTGGCATTTAATTAACTAGATAGTTAATTTTTTGTGCTCTTCTGCTTGCGTTGATTAAAAAATACGTGTGCATTTAGCCATGTGACGTAATTTCGCTAGCAATTTTCGTCCCACATAAAATGACTTCTACGTAAATAATATATGTAGCTATTTCATTGACGAGATAAAAAAAGCAAATGATTATTATCTCATTAACCGGCTATCATTAACTGTATTGAGGATCTGCTGTATGGAAAACCCAGGTTCAAGCTGTTGAACTTGTATCACAGCGCTTCTCAAAGCGGTGGCTTGCGACCGACAATCTATGTACACCACATCCGGTATGAATTTAGAGCATGTGGACGCCACTCATCGCTGCCATAAAAATATTAGCGTAAGCCGAATCAATAAAGCTTGCACTGAAATCAGTCCACGATACACTTGCATCACAATGAAGGATAGGCCCATAATTTCTTGGAGTCGTCTGTTTGATGAGCATTGGGCCCTTCTGTTTCTAGTCTTTCTTTTTTTCTATTACTTTAGTGATTAACTATAAGTACCTATATTTTATGCATAGTTTCTTCTACTTTCTTGTACTTAATAACTTCTTTTTTGTTGTGGTTGTTGTTCACATTGATTTATATTGATTATTTCAATACTTATAAACACTACAAATATAATGTTTGTAAATTAAAAATAAAAATATTAAATGTACAACATTTTTACCATGTTCTCTTACGTAGAATATTTTAGATTTTTATACCTTTATGAATGGACTTCTTCTATTTTCTTTATATTCTATGGCTTTTGAAAGGTGTCACCAATATTTTTGAATCTATAATTTGCATTAATTTGAATGAATTTAAAGTTTCGGTGATGTTAATTAACTACGTAGTCTAAACAACCTGACTATTTTTGTAAACTAATAATCCCTAATGTCTTAAGCCTATACTGTATTAAACATTTTTTTTAATTAATAGCCAAAGATTTTTTTATTATATTATTATCTCTTTTATACAATTAAATACGATATTTTTATAAGTACTTTATAGAAATTAATTGTTTCAAAGTATAATACATTCTAAAGAACATCACAAACTGAGTTGAGCCGACCAATGCTAAAGCATCGGGAGATCCACAGTCTCTTAAAAGAAGCTGATTGTTAAATTTTCTCGATACTACCGTTGCATTTTCATTGAACCCTGAGCTACTAGAAAGCTGTAAGTTCAGTGTACTCTTCAAAGCTTCGGAAGTTCTGAAGTGATTGGGACATGACAGATTTTAAAATATTATGTTGGAAACTTGTGGCGAGCATATTCTCTAAATTGATGGAAGACTTTTATTAAGAACAAAAAAAACAGATTCCGGAACATCAGTATTGAAAGCTTAGGAACCAGTGGTGTAACCGGTAACGCGGTTAAAGTATAAACGGATGTTTTCGCTATGTCAGCTATTTTTAACATTCAGTCCAATTGTAACACATCACGTTACATCCAGTAAGATTAAACAAGTGTTTCCAATTCGTAATTGAGGATATAGTCTTAAGTGTTTTAAAAATGTACATATTTTTTATTACACGGTTTGGGTAATCTATCAATTCGATATTGAAAAAACCCTATCCGCCTTACTGTACTGATCCAATGGATCGTGACCCAATTTAAACCCGGATGGTGATTCACTAGTCCACTTTTTGCAACAGATTATTGCCAAAATGTGACTACCGGTGTGGTTCAATGGTTATCGCGCTTGCTAAGCATGCAAGCAGTACCGGGTTCGATATAGAGCAAAACTTAAAAACGATTATAGGTAGTAGTAATAGTAAAAATAAATGTAGCTTAAAGTATTAGTAGATAAAAATAGTTAGACAAAAATAAGTTGTGTGAATCGCCCTAGAAAGAAAAGCTCCGGAATGTTCTTCCAACAGCTGGGTTTTCTTCATCATACAATCTGGATCGTTTCTAGAAACACATCAATTAACACTTGCAATCTCATCAATTTTCACACAAATACGACACATATTCCCGCATGCAGCGTTCAACAATCTTGGATGAGCGTTGTAGAGCCCACTGGTTACAACTAGTTGTTGCAGCTGTATTTAATTTCATAAAAAATATGGTTACGAGAATACTACCAAACGTTATTGTACTTGTTTGACACATTATAATCTGAAAATGACTACGAAATCCATGAGAGTTAAGTTATAAATATTTATTTATTTACCTTGTTTCCACATGGATCACGTAACAAAAGTTCTCTATTAGGAGACTGCAGTTTCGACTAGCTCGTAGCCTTTCTCAATCCTTCTCTAGTTAAGAGATATCTTTCAAACTCAATAAATGTATGTTTTTAAGCATTTACATTGTAACGATTTATTTTGTAAGTATTATGTAATTTTTTTGTTGTATCAGATTTTTATTTCAAATACAATGCAATAACCTTTTTTTTATTCTGCAAGTAATCAAGTACTTATATTAAGAATACAGAATTAAGTTAGTTAAGCTATTTTATTAGACTACATTTAATGCATTAGAGTTTATCTGTAGCCGCAAAATGATGTACGTTCTGTTATAAACACGTAAGTTTGGAAATTTCAGCATTAGTATGGCAGTACTGTCATCACATTGAAATGCTTTTAACATGAAATATTACATCCCTTAGCAGAGAAAATCAATAAAGATCGTTGCTCACTTTGACTTTCTGTGAGCTTGAACCTCAAAAAACGGAAATAACCGAATGTCTCAAATAGGAATAAATACTTTCAGTTCTTTGGTGATTCAATTTCCGCGGCTAATTCAATTGTCAGAGTTTTATAATAAAATAAAACTGTTTGTGCAGAGATTCGAATAGATAGCATTAAAAAATAATGCGACCGATTGCTTCAACAATCGGGGAAGTCCCCGACCAGGTAATAACCCAGTGACTTAGCGTTTTTTTCTCGTTATCTTATTCTTGCACCAGCGATCTGCATTATTTGTATGTGTTTATTGCACAGTTAATAGACGCTTATTGATATTGTGTTGTGCACCTGTCGCAATTGCGGTTTATTGTTATGGTGAGGTGCATTCATATTCTAATTGATTGTTGTTGTGATTATTTGCTCCTCTGCATATTTTTTAATAGGTTCTACACAAATCGCGTAAAACATGTGCAAATGATGGAAATGGCATTTTAGTAATCATGGTAATTCTAGCTATAGTAAGAATTTTCATATTCATATCCCAATGAATCATGCAAACTCAAAGAAACTATTCTCACGGGTTCCTTTTATATATGCAATGGAATCAATTGCTTAGATGTGACTCCAACAACTATATCAGGATTTTTCTGGAAGACCATCTGACGGTCCCTTACAATTGTACTACATTAATTGACGCAGTAAGCAAGGATGAAATGAAACAAACGTTTTTCCCTTCACATAATCTAACCGTGTATGAAATTTGCATGGTACCCTAAGTAATTTTTTTTTGACCTGAAGGTCATGGCAGGTGATAGAAATCTATGACATTTTTATAAGGTTTGTAGCGACCGTTTATGCAGTTAGGGAGTGGATATGAAATAGTGTGTTAAAAATACCTATAAACTTTCAAACTCAACAAATTTTTGTTTTTAATCACTTACATTGTAACGATTTATTTTGTAAGTGTTATGTAATGTTTTATTGTATCAGATTTTTATATCAAATACAATGCAAGAACCTTTTTTTTATTCTACAAGTAATCAAGTACTTATATAAAAAATTCAAAAATAAATATATAAATTACTGAATAAGTATAATTATTTATTTATTTAATAAAAATAATAACAAATTTAAATTATTACGTTTTATTTCAATTTTTAAAAGTGAGTATACGTGTATTGGATCTAAATCGATCAATTTTGTAGAAAGAAATTATATTGAAAAGCTTAGCAAGTAAAAAAATATGTATACTCAAAAATTGATTATTTTGTCAGAAGTAGATGTTTTAAAGAATTTCTACAATTAATTACGGACAAAATAGTATCAAAACAAATAGTTTTAACAAATAAGATATATTAAGTAAATTTCATATGTTTCAGCGTGTAAACACTTACAAGTACTTTAGGGTAATCATAATGCCATTGAGTAGGAAATTGTCGCATAGATTAAAGAAGGTAGTAAAAACATTCTGGATTGAATATCTCATTTAAAATATAATACTTAAGAGAGGAAGATTGTCACATGAACTTGTGGGTAGTAATATTCTTCATATCTTTCTGTAAGAATCTATTTAGTACAGCTTTATAACCAAAGTAGAGATTGAGTCTAGTAGTGTGAGAGTTTGAGTATTTATGGAAGGTAAAACTATAAAAAAGCATCAGGGAATAATATTTCATTCAAATATTCACTATTCTACTTAAAACATAAAAGAACTATGCAATATTGTAGCTACTTCAAGTGAGTTTGTAATATAGTATTTTACTTAGTACTCGTATCTCAATTAAATTTGTAACAAATACGAAAGAGGATTCATTTATAAAAATGGATATTGATTTTTCAAATTAACATAAATATTTTTTACACGCAATAAATTATATGGATCAGTTTTGATACTCACAATTCTACAATACACAACGTTTTTTATTTTTTTTAATAAGATATCCTAACTAAATTCCAAGAATCTAATTTCTCAAATATTCGTGTGCTTGTTAAAGTCCTGTTCAGAATAATCCTATCGTTATGACGAATGCGTGGATTTAAATTAATGTCAAATAGTCATAGATCCTGATATTTATTTTTTTTTTAAATTCTAAATTACATCCTGAAAAGAACGTTGCGGAATGCGTTCTAGGGGTCCCCGCTTTTACGGGATTCTCCTACACTTGAGATCGTGAGAATAAATCTTACGAATATATCCAACATATACGTCACCTAAGATTGAGGAAAAATGTATGAGTCAACATGAAAAATAGAACAACGTTTCAAATATCTTGAGGGATTGCAAAAAAATTTGGTCAAAAGAAAATCAAATTATAGGTATATGTACTAGTAAAGTACAATTATGTTGACCGGTACAGTAACGTAAGGTCATCATTTACAATTTTAAATTAATTTTAATTTAAAAATTAACAAATTAAAATTATTAACTTTTGATTCACATTTACTTTAAACGATTACATGTTTCGGCCTCCCTGGAGACCATCTTCAGGGAGACCATCTTCTTCTTCTTGTTAATTTTTTAGTTAAAAATAAATAATTATAATTATGCAGTTTCACCAAGTATTTTCAGTCATCATTTACATTTTTTATCATTTAGTTAAGTGTAAGATTAAATATGTTTGAAGTTAGTTAAGGTTAAATAAAATTGGTATTTGGAAGCCAGAAACATTATTCTACAATTTCTTAAATTTTAAATATCTGAACAATCAAACATTGGAAAATAATATGTATGCCAGATTAAAAAACAGTGGTAAAAATACCAAGTGAACAATATTATTAAAATATATATTTATTGTTAATAATACGAGTATGATATAATGCCTTCGTATATTAGTAAAAGCATAAGATGTAATTTTTCATCAACAACTGCAAATGTAGTACATAAAATATAATTCATTATATGACGAATAAATAACACGACAAAATAAAATAAAGAAAATAACACGATGTAGTAAATATAATAAGATTTTTTTTATTAAAAATGTAATTATTGTAAAAAAGTTATTTATCACGTTCTTAGTGTAAAATAATTAAGACAAAACCCTTAAATTTATTTGATAAAATAAAATAAAATATTTTAAATTCAAAGTTTGGATATGGCATCCCTAATCTCACAGATCCATCGCATCCTTTTGCCCTTCCCAGATGACCTAACAAAAGATGATTATTAGAACACAAATCACACTCAATAAAACACTGAGTAATAAAAAAACTAAAAAAAAAACTGACATCATTCTGACCACAAAAAGGCGTGGACCATAACTTACGACGACTAACCACCTCGCAATTGCAGGTTACTGGTTTGAATCCTAAATTTTCTTTCCTGCATGACATATTACATGTCATTAAACCTTAAAACATGTCATTATAGAATAGAAAACAGTATCATTAGTCTTTTTTATTGAGTGACTCAACGTTTGTCATCGATTTTTAATGACATTCGATCAAATTATGTCATTTATATCCTGGACATTATTTCGTACCAAAAATTAAGATGTGGTAACAGGTATCTTAGTACGTATTTTATTAGAGACCTAAAAGTCTGTCATGCAAAAGTATACCGGTGAGATTACAATAAAAATGAAAAAAAAACATTGTTTGAATTGTTTAAAATGACATGCATTTTTCGTGATGACTGTGGCAGATAAGCGTTTCACACTCAGCGCTTAATTATTTTCAAAATGGCAAGACATACATCCACGAAGGACATTTCTCTATTAAAATCTGGGGATAATTTCCTCCACGTAACAAGCATACATGGTGAATATTTATTTATTTATTTATTTATTATTTATTTATATTTATTTATATATATATTTATTCATTTATACAATAAAAATGTATGTAAAGAAAATAACCACTTTGGATAAAAATATAAAGCTACTTAATACTAATGCAATAATTTAAGCATTAAATAATTATAATATTGTACAATACTTATTTGTAATAAAAATATTATAATTGTAAGATGATTTTAAATAAAAATATAAATTATCAAATTAAAATTATTTGCTTTTACGTCCCATTATTTCATTTGAAGTTATTGTACATATTTCGGACCAATCCAGTCAATTATTAGCAATGAAATTATGTTAAAACATTCAAATTAACTGGCAATACGATTATGTAGTTCTGCCACAAATTATCAGTTAAGCAACTTAACGTTCATAAATTAATAAAATATCATAAAAAATTAACAAAATAAACATCAACATATAACTGAACTTTGTATTAAAAAAGTATATAAAATGAGTAATGTACAAATATAAATTGTGTACTTTTTAAAATAATGTATCTTTCGTTTTTGTTTCTTAAAGAAATTAATGCTTTAAAAACTAAGCACATCGATAGAATGAAACTAATTTATTTCACGGTACACTTTCAGTAAACATACATTATACTGATAAGTACAAGAAGTGTAATGTAAGTATATGAATGAAATATGGTCATACATACGAATATTCAAATTAACACTTCACTAGAGCTAGTCTTTATTTATTAAGTATTTATTAAAAAACCAACGGAATTACCAAATCAAACCAGTGGTATATATAGGCATCTGATGGCTCTATTGATTTCCGATATAAGCAAATACACATTATATAAGCACATCTCGTTTTGTTTTTAAATAGGATTCATTTTATTTTCCTTTAAGTGTCCCCAGGTAACAGGAAAGTGGCCATATTTGCTTATAATTAACGTTGTGACGTATTGGTACTTTACTGTTAGATTTTAAAGACAAATCATGACAGGTATCGTCTGTTCGTTTGCCTTAACGGATAATAATTACTCGCTAAGATTTACCTCGGATTGTGCTAAATTGTACGCAAATTACTTTATGAGTATGTCATCGTTCGCAAAACACCCACTATTGGAGGTTCATTAAAACACAGGTTGACCAAAAAGTCTTCTAATGTGAAATCTTAATTAGCGCACCTTTATTAACCTCAACTCTTTTGTGAATGAGTTCGATCACATTTCATATATTTTTTTCTTTATCTTTTCATCTCATTCTTTAACTTCTTCTTGTTCTTCATATTTGTATCAATGACGTTAATGGGATTAAAATGGGTTTAAAAATGCCTAGTTACTGACAACATCAATGCTTTGTCTGCTGCCCAATATATGGAGAAAATATCTTAAATATGATGTGGTCTGTTTGATTCAAGTATCAGCAGTCGAACAGCAATGACTGTCTCTATTACAGTACTACTCTTCGTATATTAAAAAAAAAAATTTTTTCTTATCCGTCCATATCTGGAGTAAAAAGTTATCACAAATAATCGCCACGAAGTTCTATCAGCATCCATTGATCATACCTTGTTCGCAACATCTCTCCGCCCGAAGGTCAAACTGAGAATATAATATATGTGGCTTCCGACGACCTCCAGAGCAAAGACCTAGAGACTTGAGAGAAAAGACGGCATTTTATCCGAAGCATATGTGTGGTGATTTGTTAATAGGAGATATTGAAGAAATCGGATGATTAGCTCGACGTTACTGAGGTCTGAATAATTTAGCCATAAGAAGCATTTCAACCCAGTAATTTATTAAAAGTAATATTAAAACTAATTCGTTGATCGAGCCCACCACGAACTTCTTAACATATAGACTACCTCTGCATATTAATGTGTTTTTTTTTCAAAACATTAAGGTAGCTTAGTGAACTTCATAATCTTCATTCATGGTGCAATTAGGTTCAAAGATCGTGTACAGAAAAAATAAATAAAATAAAATTATGAATCGGATTTGTTGTTACCGTGTACATAAACATTATGCTCGGGAATGACTTGACAATAACTACCAATACGTTTTGACATAATGTCTCGTTGATAAAACTGAAAACGTTCGCAGCACAACAGCTCATGGTCCAAGCTGCAGTTTGTCGATCTGGAGGAGGCTGTACATGACTTCATCGCCAGCTGAAGTGACGCAAGTAAACAAGAACTAACTGGTCACCATATGTAACAACTAGATACGAGCAACCATCTTGACGTATTGCTAATTGTCTTATGTAACCAACGCAATTAAGATGGTAAGTGTTTTTATTAATTATGTGTATTTTGTAGACTTTAATATCACTGATACTCATTTTCCTTAACGCTGAGGATAGTTTTGTCGATTGTTCGAGATGATTAAATAATCATAATACAATTGCACTCCCTGTAAGGTGATACATCTAGGAGAAATAATTACGTGATATTGTGTTCTCATGATTCTTCCAGGGAATAGAAATCGCTTAAAAATTCGTCTCTTGAAGAGTTATGGACTGTTTTCTTTCTATATACGTAACACATTTGGAATATATGAACACCACCAATTTTCGACACTTAGTTCTGTCAAGTAACTTTTTCATGTTTTGTTTCAAAACATGGGAACATACGTACATGGTTCTCGATGACGTTGGCTGAATGATGCATATTACAACAATAATCATTCATTTATTTTTGAAATTTCAAAGTCAATGCTATGAATTTAAATAAAGGCTTACATTTTTCATGTAAGCGCATACAGGAAAACACTGACGAACGGTGATGAAAAAATCACACCTGTGGATTCTATAACGCCAAATGATTAAATGGTTGATGTGCAATGTCATATCTTACAACGTAGAATTTAATAATAATCAAATTTAACACATACCCACTATGAATAGACGATGTTCACGTAACGACAATCATCTACCACCAATTTCGAGTAATACGCTATGATTTAAATTATACTGGTAAGAGATTAATTTCACACAAATCAAGAGTATTTATAAAACTGAGAAATTAATTGTTTTTTTTTTTTTACTATTTGTTATGATATGCAAGCGATGTATACGTCTTACCCGGCTTTTTAAGTAAAGTAAAAAATACACACTTTTCCCATTGTGAATAGTTCGACCACGAAGAATAATCAAATAAATACTAATATGTAAACACAAAAAATGTTGCCCTGCGATGAACCGACAGGTGTAAAAAAAAAGTGCTGCAAACGTGCGGGCAATTAGCATAGCGTGATGTTGGACCGGTGACGCCCGCTTCGGGATTCCCAGGCAGGTATTCCGCTGTAGCATCATGACGCGGAGCTAAGAGCACACATTCTCACTATCTCGAAAATCTCGAGTCGGAGATCCACCGTGACCTATAAAGTATCATTAAGACCAAATAACCAACTAGTTAGGGAATGCACCACAGATGCAACACACTCTTAAGATCGGATTATATTTACTTTTTGTAATTTTAGAGATTGAGAATTTTGAGAAAGTTTACCATAACCACTGATTATTTATCTAAATATTTTTTTTGGTGATACAAAACAAATGTGAAATAATACGACCATCTTAATTGGTTAATTTGTAAGTTAAATTTACTTAAAATATAAATGAAAAATATTATTACATTATAACTTTAAATTAATTTAAAAAATTATCAAATGATAAATATTTAGTTTTGATTCAGATTTTTAATTTTTAATGATTACATGTTTCAGCCTCCCTGGAGACCATCATCAATAAATAAATTGTGAATCGAAACTAAAAAAAATTAATGTGTTAACTTTTTAATTAAAATTAATTTAAAATTAGAATTATGCAGTTTCACCACGTATTGTCAGTTGATAACATTAATGTTATTGATACATTCTTATTTTTTCTGGCCTTTAGTAAAGTTAAAATACTTGATGTTACTGAAAGTGGTCACAAGGAATTAGTTATTTGGAGAAAAATAGAGAGAACTTATGAACTATAAAAAATATTATTGATATGAAATAAATACTCAGGGATCGTACTTTATTTTTTTGAGTATAATGCACTTCCAATTAAAAAAATATTCATAAATATTTTATACTATATTTATGGGAAATCTGTCTTCCAGAAGATTATGATTATTTTATGTACTTGAATTTTATTTTTAAGGTGAATTTTAACACTATTATTATTTCATAAATAATTAAATTACATATTGTGGCTTTTGGGTTTAGCAGTGTCTGGCGAATTTCTCTATCCAATATTTCGTCCGCCATTGCAGGGGTTTTCTTCGGGGTTGATGACTTTGTTGTGAGTTGGTGTCAGGGGGTAGTTTAGCTGTCAGCCTAATGTACCACCACGAGCGTCATGTCGGGTAATCGTGTACGGTGGGTATGTTCTAAAAGGAGTACCTCCACGAACGTCATGTAGGACTGTGGTTGTCTTTGCTTGTCTGTATATGTTTTTGAGTATGTGCTAGAGGCGAAAGCCATGCTGTTTTGAGAATCAAGCCATCATCCTTGTTGATGTTGATGGGTTGTCTTTTAATTTCAATGGCTTCCCTTACTAGGCGTGCATGTTTTCCTTGCGTTCGAGCCACGATTTTGGGTTCGAATGAAAACGACTGAAAAAACCCCTGCAATGGCGGTCGAAATATTGGACAGAAGAAATTCGCCACACACGGCTAAACCCAAAAGCCACAAAATAAAATGTGGACGTGAAAACCTAAGAAGTTATTTAAATTAAATTACATTTTATTTTTAAGTGTAATTTTGTATTTCGACCAACACAAATAGGGTACACATAACATTACAAGCGCGGTTCTCGTTAGATCATCGAAGTTAAGCAACATCGGACTCCGATCGAAACATAGATGGGTTTCCGCCGTTTAGGTTAAGTCAGTAGATAAGTCACATCCCACTTTTAGTGATTTTCTAATTGTGTTAAGTAAAAATTGACGTAAAATTCACAGAAATTTAAAAAAAATGTCACCTTTTTGTGACTACATTTTAGGAAGGTCCATAAAAAAATAAATTAAATTCATTGCGGTTTTCCTTTAAGTATAACTTGCATTTAATTCATGGAATCTGTATTTTTAATGGGAAATGAATAAAACAATACTTTTATTTTTATATTTGGAAGGAAAATTAACCTCATCAATGAAATGTTATATGGCATACATTAATTGAGTATATACTATATAGTAGTTACTTTTACCACACCATTGGTTCCGTGTGATTTACAGATGCTCAACGTGATTCGTATTAAGCTATGGTTAAATTATTATTATATAATTAGATTATAGAAATACCATTTATAAAACTATATTTCCTAGCACGAGATACATACTGACATCAGCATGATAGAGCGCTTGATGACTGATACCGAAAACCGCGATATATAATCATTCGTCTCTTAGTTATGTTCGCTTGTCGTACATGTATGTGTTGCCATATTGTCATTTTAGACTAATTACATAGATCGCCAGTTGGGGCGCTGGGCGAAACCCTTAGCGCCGACGAACGCAAAAGCATATTGTATTATGGCTCGGCCTGAATTCTGTGACTAGGTCGAGCCATAAGTTTGTTAAATTTATCGTAAACATATGTCGATACGCTTCTGAAAATGTCTGTGGTAATAATCTGCTTCAGTTCATGCCCTCACACGACTGAATAACAACCTTTGAGAGAGAGGAGGATGTTAATACAACCAAATTCATATTCAGATTATATTTGAGAACGATCAAATGACAGGTCTTGAGATTCAGATTTAAGATTCGGTCAATTTTTTTAGACCCTGCATGTCATCATTAGTAACACAGAAGTAGCAATAATATGCAACTAAATGACCTTGGCGTCATTAACGTTATATTGTTGTTTACAAGTCTAGAAATTGTTTATTTTACTTTGAGCTTATCCGCTCATAAGTAGGAGCACGAGACCACTGCAAACCGCAAACCGATACAGTTGTTAGCAAGTGCTATGAATGTTTTAAATAGTAGAAGATTCTCCACTTTTTGTTGATTTTTCTTCCATATAAACGGACAGTTGTAGCATATGGTTTCCAAAAATTGCCACCACACAGTTCTGTCGAAGTGATGATAGTCGATGGGGAAGAAAAGTTTAAGAGTGGCGCCCAAGAACTGGAAAACCGACCCTCTTGGAGTAGCATGGATGCGGAATGCGGAGGATTGAAGACGATAGAGACTCATGCGAAAGGCCTACGTTCAACAGTAGACGGACACAGGCCTATTATGATCCTTAAATTATCCCTTGAGATATATTTTCACCAGAAGCTTGATCGAGCAAATACTATGGACAAACACATTAAAATATATACTAGATTTGTTTTGTTTTTCCTTAAAGCTTCCGGGCTTGAGCCACTCTGGAAGGCCATTGGGAACTGGACTTTACTCAACTAACACCCCTACTCAAGAGAGCTACGAAAAGCAGAGTTGCTATGGGAAGATGCGAGGGCCGTAGCGACTGACAGAGCTTAGTGGCGGCAGTTCGTGACAAATATATGCTCCGGTTAGGGGAGCGGACACGGTGTAGCTTAAAAACAGTTTTTTAATGAGATCTAATAATTAGCAAAATTTTTCAAAGCATTCTAACCGTTTGGTTCTAAAAGGCTGCTAAACCTAATCATGAGGAAAATACACCACAACTATTGAAAAAAAACTTTGACATTTCTAACCTAAGGTTAGCAAGGAAATTGAACGTGCCACTACTAAAAATACAGCCGACCGAGCAACCACTGATCCAGTGATCACTCATTGTTTTTTTTTAAATGAAAATAACATGATTTCTTACATTCAGTTTGGTTCAATGGGCCACGTATGTTGAGTAATATTTAGACTAAACGAACGAATTCAAGCTTCATTCCTTCAATTTGTTATTACGAGAGAATATGATTGTTATCTAGAGATTTTCCCAACATATTTGACCTTAAAATATTCATATATGAAAACATTTGGCTTCAAATACGTTTGGCTAAAATTATATAAGGCCAAATTTAAATTAATCTAAAAGACACTCGCCTATATTGTTCTTGACCAAATGTCCAGAAGCAAAATTGGAGAAGTATGGAATAGATTGGCATTCGTTCGCTTGAACATTTTTTTTTATGGAAACGCATGCAGAAGAGCACAGACGGTCAAGACCAGTGCACTCTATGACGCTCAGAAACGGAGGCTGGACGCTGCATCGGGAAACGTGTGTTGTGTTCATGTTTGTGTGTGGGTTGGGGAGATTGCAAGTTTATATTCATCTGTTTCTTGAAGAGATCCAGATTGTAGGAAGGAGGAAACACAGACGCTGGAAGAGTATTCCATAGCTTACCGGTGGCATTAAGGAAGGAGCTTTGGAAACTGCAAGTTCTTGGTCAACATATATTAACCGTGTATGGATGTTCGGCAAGTGTAAGACGAGTTTGTCGGTTGCGGGTGGGTTCAGGAGAAATTAGTTCTTTAAGTTCCGAAGAGCAGCGACCGTGGTAATAACGGTAGAAAAGACTAATAGAACCAATCTTACGACTGTGTTCCGTTGATTGCAGGTTAAACGTAAGAGTGTCATTGTTTATCAAACGAATTGCTCTTTTTTGAACTGAGTCAATTAAGTTTAGAAGGTATTTTGAGGCTCCAATCCAAAGGTGAGTGTCGTATTCAAGGATAGGTTGGATTTGTCCTTTATATAGAAGAAGATGTTATCTATATAATACAACAAGTTTTTTGGAAGCGAGACCGGCTTTTTTCTTAATTGACTAATAATATTTGACATTATTCGAGATTGATAATCCAAGCATGTTGATGGAGCTTGCTTTTGGAAGAGAACAACCGTTGAAAGATAGAGGATCCATAGCGGTCTTCTTGGTGGAGAAAGTACATGATTGGTTTTGGAAATGTTGAAACTGACGAGGTTGAGGTCACCCCATCGTGAAACCCTTTCAAGAGACATGTTCATCTTCTCCACCAGAGATTCCCTAGCAGCAGATAGTTCCGAATGTTTCGGAGGTTTATTGAAGATTATACTTTCATGGACAGTGCTTTCGTCGTTTGCTATTCTTTGAACTGAGTCAATTAAGTTTGAAAAATGCGGGCATCATAGTCGAACGCGTTTCAACATCGCCATTCCTCACTCTTCGACTCTATCGCAATTCCTCGACCGAAGATGACTCGTTTCACAGTTAGTTTGGTTCGATGGGCCGCGGAAGTAAAAGTCGAACCCGGACCCTGACAATTTCTTCGGCCACCGTGTTGGCTGCTCTTAGAGAGATCATCGCTAAAAATAGCATCAGAGAAGCAGATCACCTGGTTCAGTGGTTAAAACGCACGCCTGTCTCGCTTAATAAGCTCGAGTTCGATCATTTTTGTGCAATGCCTACAAAACACTATTTTTATGACCATTATAAATTAACTTTTGATGAATCTCAATAATATATATGTAAAACTGATTATTAAATTACATAAAGTAATATTTTAATAGTCGTGCAGTATATACTATTAATATAAAGAGCTTCCATTCAAGCCAGATAAAGTTATAGGTAAGAACAGAATAGGCAAAAAAATACAGACGAAATAATTATTAGAATTACAATACTTTTTTTTTTCATTTACATAAAATAGTCAACTAGTATCCACATTTAAACGCATTAAATAACGCCTATAACACCTTAAATAAAATATTTATAAAATATATATTGATCTAAAAATAAAAAAGGGTTTTTTAAATCCTGTCCTATTGTATTTCAACTCACACTTGAAAATGGATTTTCGACGAAATTGAAACATTGAATAACTTAAACTTTAATATAATAAAAAATACACATTATTTAACAGCATCGTAATTGTGGGATTCCACAAAAAATTATCCATGGATAAAAAAATGAATGTGATTTTTTTCCTAATTAAGACAATGTCTTATTTCTTATTTTTTTTATCTTAAATTTGCTCGAGACTTAAAAGTTCTATGTCTTGTTTTTCAAATACAGTAAAATCAAGTCTTTCGGCTAGGCTGCGACTAAAAAGAGAGAAAATTTAAAAGAAAAATGAGGATTTTATGAATTTGTAAAAAAAAAATCATAATTTTTATTAGTCAAATGAAATTGATTTTTCATTTAATTTTCGATTAATTAAAAAACGCCTCACAAAATCAAAAATATGTTTTAGGTGACATACATTTTTACTTATCAGCGTTGCTCATTGTCTGATATACTTCAGGTATTGTATTACAAATTCCGCTTTTCCTTTTATAAGCTTTTTGTAACATTTCTACTAATGCAACTTTAGAAAATGGTATTTGTCGTCAATTAGTATACAAGATGCTGAATCATATTATTCAACGAATGAAACTGTTTTCAAATAACATTTAACGGTGTAACAATTAGTTTTTTTTATGTAAACAAATACAAGAGAATACCGACAGATAGTAATTCTGAAGTCTCATCTGTGGAATTCTATGACGCTTACCATGGTGCGTATTGCTAAGCGCTGCATGTGGAGTGTTGATCCGCCAAAACATCCCGAGATTCACGCATCATCCTTATTATTTACAGGAATTTTCTATGAACGGGTGGTTTTCACGGGACGACTTTTGTCTACCACCAATTTTAATTAATAGGCTATGACTGGCATTTTACGGGGGGGGGATCAAAATCACACCAAACGCAGTATTTTAGTGCTCAGAAATCTTTTAAGTCTCCGTCGGGGATCGAACCCACAACCTTTGGCTTGCAAAGCAAATGCTTTGACCATTGGCTATATAGTCTATATATAGTCTATGGCACTATCAAAACTTGATAATCAATTCGCAATTTCTGTGTCGTATAATATATTCGATCCAATATAGTAAGATTCTCGGTAACTCCCCAATACATTAAGCCGATATCTCGAATCACTATTATCAGCTCTACTGATAAGATATCGTTGTAAAACATATCAATTGAATTCACCATCAATCAAAAAAACGGCATTTTTTAACACCCTGAGAGCGATGACGGAACACACAATCGATGTAAATGAAATGTCTCATACAAGGTATTTGATTTCTGAAAACTATCAGATCCTTCATTTATCTAGGATTATTTACTTTATAATCGTACACAATAAAATATAAGTATAACGTAATAATTAAAGAATACTCGTTTATTACATTAATTCCGAAATTTACTGCATTTTCATAATTTTAAGTGTTTCTGATGTATTTTTTTAATATTATGTTTTGATTTATTTTATCATTCAACTGATAAGACATTTTTCTTATTTATCGTAATATTCTCATCATGTGGCGCTGGTTAAATTTTATTATAAACGGGCTTAGGCCACCTAGCGACCATTGTCGAAGCTCTCACTATTGTCATATTATCGCATGACTAAATATAACATTAAAACGTGTTATCAAAAAGTGTTATCTCGCTCCGGATACGGACACAGTTTTATCGTGTGAATTCGTGTGAAGCGAATAATCTGCCTGTCGAAGGAGATTTATTGATTATATTTTAAAGTGAGGACAATTACTAAGACAAAAAGAAAGTTGCTACGGAAATGAAGGATGCTTGCATTACTTCGAGTGTCTGTATTTGGCAAAAACATTTGACAGAAAAATTGCCGATTGGAATCTAAAATTGGATATTAAAGATTAATTTGGGTCTAAAATGGTAATTAGTTAAGCAATTAAATATACATATACTATACATAAAAATCCTTAAACGAGTCAAATCATTCAGAAAAAATATTGGCGGAAGCGGTACGCGAACCGCGGACCTTTGGAACCAACCATTTTGCCCAGGTAATTATACCGCTCGGCCACCGGCCAATTTCTTCCACCTGAGATGTCTCGTCTCTGATCTTCTATATAAGTTATCATCGTATGATAGATGTCGCTATAGTATATATTCAAAGTATGTATATTTTTATTTTTTTATTATTCAATCAGAATGTAGTAGTACCACTCGGGTCTCAAACCGAAACTATAGATCGAATGGATGAGAATAACTTCTTGTAAGTACGTCGCGCACATTGCAATTCGTTATTTACCTGTGTTACTGATGAATAATTTTCAAGAAGGTATCAAGAAGGTAATTAGTTAATTTAATGAAAACACAGATCATATATGAAGCGTTTATTTAATAAAAGTGATTATATTTAAGTATGTTGAAAATATGTAAAGGTTATATTATGCGTGGAAGCTATTTGGGAGTTGACAAAGTAAAGAAAAATACTGAACTAAGTACTTGTATTTCTCATATTATATATCATCTTTCATATAAATGAAAGCCAAAGATATTGCAGCATATGAAGCAGAAGATTCAGATGATAATCACGTTTACAATAAAGCTAAAATAATAAGATTACGAGCCGAGGTGTCATATTATCATCAGAAATCAATAATTAATTATAGACATTACTGATTCAATTCCTTTTATTAACTTGTTATTTCGTCGAATCGTTTTTAAATCAATTGATCAAGTCATTATTTTTTAAATGTATAATATTTCGCTGAAAATAGAGAGCATAAAAGAAGAAAAAAATCTTTTGTAATTTACATTTTTTTATTTTTTATTAATTTAATAATAATTCCAGCGTCTGCCGTTTCTTTTTCACCACAGATTGATGAGAGAAATTTGATGTAGATTTGTATGTGTGTATCAATTTATAAAATTTTGATATACGAGATGAATTATCTATAAAGCATTTAAAGTATTTACAATATTCTAATAAAAAAAAAAAATTAGAATATTTTATTATTTTAAAACCGTTGATTTGTCTGTTGAACCAAACATACTCTCAAAAACTTGATTTTAAAAATACGTACTATGTTTATATTTTTTAATGGATTTGCTCTTTTTTTGTTTTTTATTTATAATAATATTATTTCGTCACACATTTATTTTACTGTGCTTAATGCATGATGTACAATAATAACAAACTTTCCTTTTTTATTCTATAATGTTGCTATTTATCAATAAATGTAAAACCTCAATTTGCGTATAAAGAAACAAATAAATTTAATTCATTATTACTTAAATATACATATACTATACATAAAATTCTTTTTTCAACGCGTCAATCCAAGCACAAAAACAACGGCAGAAGCGGGATGCGAACCGTGGACCTTGGAAACCAACTATGCCCAGGTATTCATACCGCCCAGCGAACTGCGCTATTGCTATGCCCAGACTGACTTGCGGTGAAACTAGTATTTATATCATTGTTAGCATCGTACGACAGATGTCGCCATAGTATATATTCAAAGTATGTATATTTTTATTATTATTCTATCAGTCTACATTTATTCACAAGCTTAATATTCACAATATTGTAATATAGTCAATGATCTATAAAAGTAGATTAGAATATTGAAATAATAAAATAATGTTCTAATAAAAATTAAAAAATTAATATAAATTTAATTCAGTTTAATTTTTTGTCAAGCATTACCCAATCTAACCTTTAAAAAAAATATTCAGACAAAAAATGAAACTCTTAAAGAAAATGGAATTATGATCTTATCATCAACTGTTTCCAACGAAGAGAGTGAACATATGCACCGATTTCTCATCGGATGTGACAAACGGAAGGAAGATTAACGTGACATCACGTTTGCTCACAGGTGACGTGTGGCCTATTGATTTTAAAAAAAAGATAAAGACGTCTTTTGAGAGAAAAAAAGGATAAAGGCCTTAGTCATATAGAGGAAGATAACCACTTGAAGAGTTAGTCAGGTTAAATATCCGATTATAGATGTATGATCGCATTTCCGTCAAATATGTGTCAAAGATATATTTTTTAATATACCCGTATAACTACACTTGTTATCTATGATTCACATCAATGTGTTTTCGTTTGACGTTGCACTTATGCATTTTAAAATGCATCAGAAATCAATCAGAAAATAGACTATATGTAGTGTTAAGTCTTTCCCATATTGGTTATTCCGTCCAGCAGACCGAAAAAACGAACAAAAAATAAAATAAAATAATATTTCATTGAGTAAAAGTACTTATTATTTTTTTAAATTTGCAATGGTCGAATTTCAAAGTTTATTCTCATTTAGGCGAGCTGATGGGCAATTTATAAGCCCTATAAACCCGTATTTCTTTATTTTTAATGTTTTCAGCATTTACTTTGAGATCCATTATAAGTTATAAATATTTATTTACTTACCTTGTTTTTACATGGATCACGTAAGATAAGTTCTCTATAATTATTATATATTATATGTAATTCTGTATAAAAAAATATTTCATATATCAGCTGCTATGATCCTTACCTCGTCCCAAGTCATTTCTGCACTAAGCTCCGCCTAAGTACAGTGCTTTTAAAGAAAATAATATTTTTTATGATAGTAAAGGGTGACATAACCCTTCAATAAGGCACATAAGGCTTCAATAAAAACATTTTTTTTTTAGTTCAATTTTACTACTAGTGATATTTTATTTTATATCTTGCTTTTTTATAATTAATATTTTCCTATTTTATGCACAGATGATACTTTATATTTTTTTCTATTAAAAATTATTAAATGCGGGGAATTTTATTTTTGTGTATTCCAGACCGACTGTTATGTACTTATCATTAATTTATGTCTGCTTAAAATATTGTATAATTAGTTTTCGGTAGTTTTTGATATTGTTTTAATTTCCAATATATATTCCTCACATACGGACCAATAATTTGATAATTAGAAGCGCTCTGACATACTAGAATTTATACTTGACCCTTGAATATGCCTTAACCATGAATCTTAAAGATTTTTTTCAATCGAAATATTATTAACATGTTTTTTTTTAAAGATTAAAAAAATGATTTCAAATTAAGTATAATACTAAATTAAGATTTGTAACCGAGATAATCTTGGCAAAACATCATCATGCATGTCTATGTGAATTCACTAAGAATAGGTGGTGTTCGCGTGACGACTTTCGTCTCAAACCTTTTTTTGATCAATAGAATAAACTGTCATTTTATAGCATCGATTGACACGAACCGGGGGCGCCTATTTAAAGAGCTTTTTGTCGATTGAAAATGATTATTGATATAATATTTGTATTGTAATCATCATCGGAGATCAAACCCACGACTTTTGGTAAAGTAAAGTAAGCAAATGCTTTCACTGAAAACTGTATCCTCTTGTAATATTTTTGATTGATTTTTTTTTGAGTTCGTAAAAACTACAGTTTAAGTTGAAATAGTCTAAAATAAGGCAATCTTAACTGTAACAAGCTTAACTTACCGGTGGGTATAGCTCAACGGTCAAAGCGTTTGCTTTGCAAGCCAAATGTCGTGAGTTCCATCCCCGACGGAGTTTAAAAAATAATAATTTTTAATCGATTTCTGAGCTCTATAATACCCCGTGGTTGGTGTTAATTTGATCCCTCACCCGTAAAATGCCAGTCATAGCCTATTAATTAAAATTGGTGGTAGACTAAAGTCGTCCCGTGAAGGCCACTCACGTAATAATAAGGATGATGCGTGAATCTCGAGGTGTAGTCTATGACGTTGGCGGATCAACACACCATATGCAGCGCTTAGCCATATGCACCATGGTAAGCGTCATAGAATTCCACAGATGAGACTTCAGAATTACTATCACCATCTGTCGGTATTCACCTGTATGTTTACATAAAAAACTGCTTATTTTTTAATTTAGTTGTACATACGAAATTATTTAGTTGCCATATCATCAATGCTGTTATTTTTAGCGGTTTTTATTAAAACAACTTTGTTCATCAGTATTGGAAGGCTTAAATGCTACATTCTTAATTTCATTATAAATAGATATTCTCAAGCGATTCTTCGGCGCCTATAGGATATGTATGAGTAATAAAAGAATCTGGCTTAAAAATAACATTTCGATTAATTATGATCAATATTATGGTCAAATATTTTTAGATTTAATTAAAAATTATTTTGACTAGAAAATTCTGCCTAGCAACAAACTCATCATGTGACATATTGTATTATTTTTTCTTACATATACAGGAAACGGCCGCTAGCTGATGATGGAGAGATCGGATAATTATGTAGTTTCTATGGCGGTTGCTATTTTACTTGGTAACAAGATGCAAGTTTAGTGATAATGTACCTGCGTCAATAGACTACACAGCTCCATACACGTTTCATCCACAAGTGACAAACAAAATAGGAAAAAATTGTGCATCAAATAACACTGTTACCATGGCCGCTGCTCTACCTAACTAAAATAATCAATTCCTCCTGCACCCGTCCCCACGCAAAAGACTTATCTCATACTTGCTAAACTTCACAGATAATGTATGTCGACCAAGAACTGTCATTTTGTGAAATTTCTTCCTAAATGCCACCGGGAAGCTCTAGAAAGTATTTACAGTATCTGTGATTCCTCCTTCATACAATCTGATATTTTTAATGAATCTTCTGCTTCGTGTCAGCGACGTCAAATTATTTCTGCCCAGTATCTGACAAAACATCGATAGCTCGTGTGTTGGATAGCATTAAGTCTTGAGGTGTGCAGCTTGTTGGGCACATGGAGCAGCATCTTAGGTGTAAGGCGGTCTGCATGTCTTGGCAGTCGCACCATAATAACTTTCCCTGCCGAAGCATTCCTCACCGCTCGAGGATGTCATTTGTTCTACCAACTCCGGTTCTTAATCTGTTCAGGGATTTCCATGTCCGCCAGTCAAGGTTTTTGCCAGTTGGGAGGCCTTCCTATGGAGTAATGAAAACATCTGATGCGACTTGTTGCCAAAGCTGGAGTCTCTCATTTTCAGGGCCGGATGTGAGAGGTTGCGTTGATTTAAAAAAGCTGCTTCACGACTTCAGTCTGGGTGTTGGGGGTATCTGATTATACAAGGAGTGGGACGGTTGGTTGATTGCCTAACCCATTTCTTCGGCGCATATGCCTTTGCGTCTTATGTTTGGTGGTGCGATACCAGCCAAGGGGTAAAGTTTTGAAATGGGTGTTGGTTTGAGGCAGCCTGTGACGACTCTGCATGCATCATTCAGGATAGGGTTTTCAATAAATAGATCTAATATACAATTGCTCATCTACTAAAACTCATTATTATACAAATACCAGTTAATTTCTCAGTGGTTCAGTGTAAAGGAAATGTAATTCAAAGCGAGATACATGTATATAGTATTCAGACTAAGTAGCGAATACAACTTGGAGTACCATACTGGACAGAGATTCTAAAAGCGTGGGTCGCACGCAGCTCGAGGCACGTAATTCAATTTAATATATATTATACTATTACCATGCACCTGGGGGGTTTTCCAATACAAATGAAAGTGAACGCAACAACTGCCAACACATGACGCAATCCGATTCATTCAGTACATTTTAATTTATAAGGTTACATTGTCTTAGATAATGTATGTAACTATTGGGTACAAATCTAATTGGGTGCAGTAATTAAATTAGTTTCAATAAAAACCTATCTGTGTAAAATAAAAATAAACATGTATATTACACTTCATAATTTAATGTTTTTCTCAAGTTTTAATAATTTGAATAACTGACTTTCTTTGCTAATTTTCTGATGAGTTACTTTTATTTTAAACAATAATTTTGAAAAAAATATACGTTTCCTAGAGCCGAAACCATTTCCATATTTAAAAAACTTCAAATGCTTAATCCGTTTCATATATAGTAGTTTTATTTTTTTGCTAGAGATTTTTCTCGACAGTGAAAACATTTCCTTAAAAAGGGGGTATAAATTATAAAAAAAATATTTTTATTCATATTTACTTATTCTACGTATAAGTAAGGGAACAAATTGTAAGGCTGAAATTTAAAAAAAAAATGATAGAATTGAAATAAATATTTGGTAAAATTATAATTTAATTTTTCGATGGTCAAGTTAAACGTTTTATTTTATGCATAAAAAATATTGTAAATCTTCACAAGGTTATATGGTAAAAAAAAACTTATTTTAATTTTAAAATTAATATTTGATTCCGACCACATATTACATATTTTGACGGACAAAATATTCGAAAATATATTAAACAGAATGTCTAAATGAATTTTAAGAATATAGGGTTAAAACTTGTCACCTCTCTACAAATGCCTCCTAATAATTTTGCTATGAAATATATTATTAGTAAGCGTGTTAGGTATAATGAATCTCGTGAGCACTATAATGAAAAAAAAACCACAATCATTGTTCGTGCAGACATTAAGATACGGTCTCACTCGCCTGCCAGACAGTTGACTCAATTATTTCAATATAAATGTGTCTGTAATCGGAGGTTATATTATCGTCAATCTGACCAGAGATGGATTAGTTTAAGTCTGGATATTTAAGTATTTTCTGACCATTTACAACTACGGTCCTTAAAACGCTAAACTAGAACGTCTCAACGCAATATGTTCTTGACGTGACTGAGTAAAATACGAGCAGTTGTAGCATAGTAAGATTTCCATCGGTTTCTGGAAACATGTTGTTAAAAAGTATTTATATCGGAAACCCGTTGTATGGAATCATACTGAATAATATATAGTAATACAATTAATTTTATTACATATTCGACTCTTATGACCACTAACAAACATATTGTGATCCTACTATGATTTATCGAGGGTTATAAATTTTGCAAATTCTGATTCAATTGCAAATATAGCGGAAATAAACATTCTAATTGATAACAAAAATGTAATAGAAGTATAGAAAATCGACAACTCATTTCTTACGAATTGGGATGACACCACTGATTGTAAGTGCATATTGATGGGATCAAAGACATTCAGATTCCATTAGTGAAGAAAATAGGTGCATTTAGTGCAAGCAAATGCTTGTACATTATATTCACACTCATTTGTATTTGCTTTAAGTTTATTTTTCTGTAAGCACATACAGGAGAATACCGACAAATAGTTATTCTGATGTCTTATCTATGGAATTCTATGACGCTTACTATGGTGCATTTGGGTATGCGCTGCATGTGGAGTGTTGATCCGCCAACGTCATATTCTACAGGCCGAGATTCACGCATCTTTCTTATTGTTTACAGAAATTTACCATGAATGGGTGGTCTTCACGGGACGACTTTCGTCTACCACCAATTTAATTAATAGACTACGACTGCAATTTTTACGGGTGAGGGATCAAATTCACACCAACCGGGGTATTTAAGTGCTCAGAAATCGATTAAAATGTTTTTTTTCAAATCTCCGTCTGGGATCGAACCCATGACCTTTGGCTTGCAAAGCAAACGCTTTGACCATTGAGCTGTACCCGCCGGCAAATACGTATTTTAACATTACTATATGCACTATGTTAGCTGTGGATTTCTTATAAATTTGGTGTATACAATACAAGTTTGACGAGTTTAAATAAAAACCGTTTAGTACCTATTATCATTCTTCAACTACTATGTTTGCTTGTTATAAATACATATCGAAAAGTAAAGTTAAGAATACGACTTCTAAAAAAATACGTAAAATTAGTAACACAAATAAGCATTTTTTTTTTAAATTTATAATTCAAATTAAAACTCGTCCTTTTCGAACTTCTTAAAATTATGTATTCCCAACGTTGGGAGCTTTTTGTTTGGTTTGCGCATGCGCTGGGCCTGGCAGGTGATAGGTTGCGGCGCCGCGCACGCGCCCAAACAGTGGGTGTAAGCGAAACCTTTCAATACCTACGTTTTCACTTCCCGCCCTCGTCCATTCTCGAACATTCGATCAAACAAAATTGGCGCCAACAGTAAGCCCACCGGAAACGTATACTGTATACCTCAACATACTAATGTTATGACGATTTATTTATTTATTTGACATTGCCGAGAGTATACTCAAAGGAGAAAGCGCCCGACTGTCATGCGCAAAGTTACAAACTCGACCCCTAGGATGCTTAAAATAAAAAGTGTAATCAATAAATATTTGTCATTTAATCATCCTGGCTTGTCACAAACTCCCGCCATATGTTAGGTCAGCTTCCATAGTTTTCGCCACTTCCTATGTCAGCTCTGCCACTGCCGAGTACATTCAATAATTAGTTCGCGTCGATTTTCCATGATGGCGAGATCCCGGTGGCTAGAAGGAAATGATGCAGATGTTTATGCTCTCCGCACTGCTGCAAGCCGCGCCGATCACTCCATTGAGCTTATCTTCTTATTACTCACAATATTAAAAAAAAAACTATTATCTGTTTTTAATTTTCATCGTAATTTGGCTGTAATACGTGCTAAAAATTTCACACTCGTGCTCATAGGGAATTAAGTATAAAATTGATTGCAATATTCGTATCAAATAGATATGAAATGAAATTAAAAAACGTGTAAAATAATAATGACCAGATGCATGTTAAATCTTGTTGAACTGAATTTATCTTTTAATGACGTAGGTGGATCAACGTCGATACGAGCCCCAATCCGTCTAATAAAAAAATACTCGTACACATTAAAACTTCCGTCAACGTTATGGGTTTTATGACGTGTACCAAATCCGGCAATAAATGGAATACGGATACATAATCTGTGATGCGTGAAACGCGGTACTTGCTGGATTAGATTATACATAACTGACTAACAGACGTTTCGATGATCCGGCTTGAAAGGAATCAGTCATTTCGCCATGATAAGCATATCCGCACTCAGAATGCTATATATGTCCACCACTGGGGTATCTCTGTATCCTTGTACACATATCTTCTTCTTTCATATTTCCACCCTAATTATGACGTTTTTCCAGCTGTAACTATTTTGTCTATATTCAAAACCAAGCCAATTACATTCAACCTCCCAATCTCTAGCCGTATGAGTTGAATACATTTCCTTAACCTCTCCTCCCCGGTGATGTCTATCGACTACACATTGCTTGTAATAACTTAAATATCTCTGTAAATATAATACACACAGGGTTCAGATTTTAGGTGTTCCTCCTTAATACATTTACGTATTGAAAAAAAAAATATTTATAATAATAGGCACTCATCGGGAGCAGGAAATATTTTTCTACAATCCGGAATAAATTCACCACTACAATCAAGACGCGTCAACTGTCATGAATTCATTCGACCTGTCGGAAGCGTGTGCAAAAATAAAATTAAAAAATACCCAGATGCGTCGGCATCTATACTCCTCACTCTCGCTGACGTACTAATATGAGTGAGCGAGACGGGAAACCTCAGTTGGTCGGCTAGTTCGAAATGATATCGATGCGCGTCGGCTCATCGATATGTCGACAGGCTAAGTAATGTTAGTAGCTCTCGGAAGTTCACGCGCCAAGGTGCGTCTGGCCGTTTGAGGTCTTCATCTGATGTTTTTCATGTTTTTATCAATTAAATGTCAATTATTACTGCTTATTGACATCAACTATTATAAAATTAAGCGATATCTTTGAATATTTTCATTTTTTCGAATTTCTACTCATTTTATTCACTTTAAATCAGAATGTGTAACGAGTACACACCATCGGAACGCGCGGAAGTTTTTAACATAGTAAGGCGAGGGTTAAGTTCACAAAAAGTCGCGTTATTTTAAACTTTTTTATGTCGAACTATATTTTCAAGCTGCCGTGCTCTATTATTATGATTAAGGTCAAGCCATTTTTTCTAGTTTCTAAGCTCTATCCATTTTTTTTCAAGGTCCCTAGTTTTAAGCATTTCTTCGAATTTCCAAGCTCAGATTCGTTCTACCCAGCTAAACACATTTTGTTTTGGCATGCCTTTTAGAGCCCTAGTCATGTTTAACATATAAAATTAAATATATACGCACGTCATTCCAGGGCCGGTACAAATAATCAAATACTACCAGTATAAAAACTATCTATTACGTCACAGCACTACACCCGAAGGTGTTTCATTCATCATTGCGTACTACTATTTGCTTTGAATGAATAATGCTTTTTATATACTCGTACCTTGGAGAGGGCGAAACATACGTTAACAGACCGCTTTTAATTCAATTATACTATTTTATTATGCATTTAGATTATATTTACAAATGTTTTGTAAATTGATTTTATTGATTGAAGATGATGACTTCAGGGATAAAATAGTAAATATGGAATAAATATTAATCACCCAACGTTCTCAATTTTTTTTTTGAGAAAAAAGATTATTAGTCCCTTTTTATGTTTATTATAACGTTCTCTGAATTTTGTTGAATGATATAAACCTTTTATTAGTCTTTGTATATATAATATTGGAGATATATATATAAAATGTATAAGATAGGACTCACCATGTTCATAGTTTTTTTTACAACACTGTATATAGACTATCAGTGTAGCCAACTTACTTCTATAATTCCATACGACTGGAAACTGCGACACTAAACAATTAGTTATTTCAGCGGGATAACTTTTATTTTATTCAAACTAATTTTTTCTTCCCAGGAGAACCATCTATTACAAAATCGGGTTTGTATACAATATAAATATATATGAAAAGAGATATAGGAAAGAGGCAAAATATGACTTGTGATCAACGTCTGGGTAGTTAGCCCTAAACACACCATACAAATGCGTTTTCATTTATTTGCACATTAATATTACATACAAGTATTGTAGAACATTTTGTTTTTGAAGGTACATTCCTGATTTTTTACAGTATGATCCGTTGATTCGATGGATACTATATGTAAAAAACAATATGTTTCAAGAAAAAAGTTCCGTGTTGTCTTACTTTTGCACGTAAAAAGCGAAACAAATAAGTCAACTTTTGTTGTAATCAATGTAGACAATATTCATTTATTTAATTAACATTTTTACGAAAAACTTTTTTTTTAAATATCAAGTAAAATGTATAATATTTTCACGTCGCAAGCTTACAAAAGTGGTTACTTTACTACTGACACTTCTACAAGTTTGCTTTGTAGAGTCTAAGCAAACTTAAATTTCTGACGTCATGGGTATATCTTGTCGCAATCGAATGTTCTATAAATAAAAATATTTATTAATAGCCTTCTCGTGGCTATATTTATCGCAGATGCGAGCAAATAAGGTGGGCGCGTATTCACTTCTTAACAGACGGAAAATAACTTCCTTATTTGGGGTATTCGTCAGCGCACGTGGGCTTAATCTAATCTATGTGTATCTTTTTACCGGTGGCTAGTGGGGCACTGGTTCTTTACATGACGCAGTTGCTCTGCAAACAGATCTTCTGATATTTGGCAAAATAAATAAAGAATATCGAATAGTACTTTAGTGGTGTGCCACAAAAATTTTTTCTCTATATTTGCATAATATTGATACAAATGAAATGATAAAATAAGTATTGTTCTTTATCATAGAGGACGATCTTCTTCGTCGATTCGTTAGGTTATCTGTTCATAATTGACTATATAAAAAGGGACTTGAACTAATTATTCAATGTTAAAATATAAGCTGAGCCGCATGTTCGCAGCCTCTATTCTTCACTTCTGTTCTGGAATATGGTAGCTTAGCTTGGAATCGCAATAAATCCAAATACATTATCATGCTCGAAAAAATTAATGAAAAATTTCTTCGACGTCTCTATTTTTATATGCACGGCAACTATCCATTCAATGAAGTAAATTCCGAACATTAGCCAACTATTTTTCTTCTAGGCATGATTTATTTCCATTCGTTAAGAGTCCCGGTGGAAAATTGCTGCTCTCAAACATTCATTCCTTCTTCTTCGTGGTGCAATTCACAACCCTGGGATTTTTAAATGTTTTAACATCTATGTTCTATATAAGTACACCCATGCTCGTAGCCATCCATTATTTTTGATCCCAGTAGATACTTTTGGAGCTTCGAGCACTCAATTTAGTACAACGGCAATGGCGCTCCTAAATGGCCTACCATCACACCTCGATCCTTTTCTTACATCCTTTTCTCTTTTTTCGATGGTATTTTCCTCATAGATCTCTGTGATCTTAGGCACGTGTTATTTTTATTTTTTATTATCTTTTGTATGTATTGTATACTATTTTTACCTTGGAACTGCGGTTCTGTGAAATAAATAAATAAACTTTTCAAGTCTTCTTAGTCTGGGCTTCGGTACGATCGAAATAATCAGTGTATATTTTATATTTAAATAAGAATGCTCTTTTGTCCTCTACTCGTCGCTTTAAAAGACCGTCGCAAACTATATATACTCAAAGGGACTGTGGTATGCGGAGCTGCATTGACCGAAGAAAGTGATAATCGCGCTTACCGACTTGCTTATATGACCCCAATTCGTGGAGATCATTAGCCTCATCTAGGGAGCAGTTATAAAAAATAAACGATGTCGCAACGACGTGAAATCCCGCGGGTCGTGAATCTTAGTCATTTAATAGATCAATGACTTGGCCGTCGTGACCTTAAAGATCCAATATTCTTGTCTCTGTTCGGGCATAATGACGTTTTAGACACTCGCGCGCCGCACGGAGTCATCGCCGTTTGAACGCGCCGAACGCAGGGGAGTATTTAGATATTTTTAGCATGAGTTGTATTCAACCGACGGACAGGTGCCTCCATTTCTCATGACAAGGAATGCAGCTGAACATGTTTGTTAATCTTCGTGTCAGGACCTTCAAATATATAGTCACCCCAAAATGTGGTTACATCGATAGTCTGTCTGTTGTCCGACACAAGGGAGGAAAAACTACTCGACGGTGCGGGTCAGGATCTCTTTTATTCTCGCACATCAGTATTTCACAATCTGTATCTATTCAGGTAGTCTCGTTTAGTTTCCGAATCCGGTGACAATCAATTTAATAATTCTCTTGTTCGATATCCAAGGTATGTGTTAGTAGGTAAGCTCACTTTTGAGCTTATAAATTTTTGCGATGATTTGTTACCAAAGCTGGAGTATATATGTCTCAGATCGGGATGTGAGAGATCGCATAGATCTCCAAAATCTTAGGAATCGTATTGCAAGAGGATTTTAAGGAATACCAATGTTATTTAGAAAGAAATTATAAAAATCACTTGTAAATCAAAAATTATATTATTGAAATATCGAGATACTTTTTTTTTTACTAAAATACAGGTATAGTATTTCAAGTATATGCCCAGTGAATTAGAGCATTAAAGATTATCAGTTTGTTGGACACATGGAGCCAGGACATTAGGTCTTATTCTTCTGTCTTCTTCTCCGTATCAGTCGACGACAAATAGTTTTGCGCAGTATCTGGCAACATCGATAGCCCATTCCCCACCGCTCTTGAGATTTTCAGCTTTTGTTCTATCAACTCCGGTTCTTAATTTGTTCAGAATTTCCAAAGCATTCCCCACCGCTCGAGTTTCTCCTTTGTTCTATCAACTCCGGTTCTTAATTTGTTCAGGAATTTCCAGGTCCACCAGTCCACCTTTGATGCGACCTGTTGCAAGAGCTGGAGTCTCTCATTTTCAGGGCCGGATGTGAGAGGTTGTGTGGATCTCAGAATGCTGCTTCGCGACTTCAATCTGATTATACAAGCAGTGGGACGGTTGGCTGATTGCCTTACGCATTTCTTCGGCGCATATGATTTTCCGTCTTATGTTTGGTGGTGCGATACCAGCCAAGGGGTATAGTTTTGACATGGGTGTTGGTTTGAGGCAGCCTGTGACGACTCTGCATGCATCACTTAGGACAGTATCCACTTGATTACAATGGGCTGATCGACCCCATACTAGTGCCGCATATTCTCCGGCTTTCAACCCAGCGACAAAAAAATGTATAGTAAGTAACAGTAAGTGACCTACGTAAGTATTTAATAAATAAGTCCGCCGAATCAGTTGACCATAATCATAAAAAGTTCACGAAAACAGGCCATAGTAGTAGTGCTAGAAAGGATTTTTTTTTACGTATATGATGTCCAAGTTTTGGGGATTATACGTGAGTGAGATAATATTATAAATTTCTGATATCTAAGTACAAGTGCAGCAACTGAAGTTTCTTAATGATTGAAAGAAGTTACTAAATATTAATAATATATGTGCTGGATATATGCTCCTTGTCATTGATCATGGGCGTGAGATGAAAGTGTGAGGAATGTGATTCATAGCTGACTGTGTAATACTGCAATAGGTACATAAGAGTGTCAAATAGTATGCTAAGTGTTGAACGGCCTTGGAAATACTATGTACGTAACACAAAAATCATTGTTGCATCATATTATCCGTTAGGTCTAGACCACTTTATAAAAAATAAGGTCGGCGTTGATGGCGGTGTTTCAAGTAACCAAGGTTTTTTGAGCCGGAACCTCAAGTTATAAAAATACCATACCATCTACCTTCCTTCTTAGTTTATTTTCGACCTATACTTCTTACGACATAACTTACCTACGAACTGGCAAAGAATATTGAAAGAAAGCAAACTACTCGTATTTCATTGGGAATACTCTTAATATAATAATTTTAAATTGCTTACAAATATATTATATATATCTAAAGTTTGTATAAGACTGATTCCTCAATAATGAATGTGTATGTAATGGCTTATTAAAACAAAAGGTTATGCTGTCTAATGTTGAGGTATTTTCCTTAACTTTTGGCTATTTATTTATATATTGTAACATTTAGTATTTCTTTTCATAGAATTTTAAGATCTATTTATAGTATTAAATATGTCATATAGTTTTACCGTTTTTGAACTATATGGTTTAAGTTGCTTAAGACACTAAATAATGCATGCAATAATTTAATTTATATTTTTAAATTTTATTTTAAAAAATATTTAATATTTGAAATACAGAGTTACATTTTATTCTAAATTACGATGTGCCAAAAAATTTATTCAAATATTAGAAAATACTCATTCCGATACAAAGCGAAAGTGGTCCCTTAACCCACTCATCTTATGTCACGTGACTCATTTTACGCAGTGTTTAACTGTGATTTGAAGAATCTTCTAGAAAATGCTTTTCCTCATTACTTGAATGTTTACTTTACCATTTCGTACAATTAGCGGAAAGTTACATAATATATGTATACTTGAACGTATATTCCGCTGAGATGAAATACACTGAATAAACTGCACGTCACTGAAAAAAAAGCGCGCAATGGTGAGACATGTGCTGATGAAAACGAAATACAGAATCTATAAAACTTCGTCTGATTATCTTCGTCTGATTATCTTCGTCTAAATAACTCTAGATAAATTTACCAGATTAATTGTGCCACTAAGCGAACATCAATTCCGAAGGGGATGTCCTTAATAAAACTGAAATAATCAATATCGAGTATATTTTTATGCAAGCACTTACCAAAGAATATTTGTAGACGGTGATGGAATAATCTCATCCATGGATTATATGACGCTTTCTTCTTCTTTGTAGTATCAATCCGGTGGATTGGTTCGCAGCAACAGAATCTTGCATCTCGATCTCCGTTCCTCTCGGTCCCCGCAACCCTTTTCAGCTCAGCATAAGCGCTTTATATTTTTAATAATGGCTAAACGCTGCATGTGTAGCGTTGTACCACCAATGTCGTATACGAGTATTACAGCGTCATCTATCTCTACATAAACTTACTATGATTGAAACAACTTTTGTCTACCACAAATTTCGATTGATATTCTATACCTGTCAATTTACGGGTGTGTTTTTTTTTTCAATTTACGGGATCGAATTCACACCAACAGCAAACGAGAGTATTTAAAAATGAAAAATAAATCATTTAATTATTCTGCAGGATTCATGCCCACGATCTTTATTGTGGTAAGCAAACGTCTTTACCTCTAAGCCATAATCACCGGTAAAACTATGGGTAACTGGAGGGTAATCATCCTTAAAGAGCAGTAACTTTGCAGCTGACAGAGCTAATAGAGTTACGATAGAGTTTAGCTGAAAGATACTACTCGATTAACCTTGAAAAGTCCTGCAAAATATGGAATTTTAATATACAATTACGTTAGTATTGGAGTTTGAACCCCGGTAATATTTCTAATTAAAATGTTCTTAGGATGTCCCAGGGAAACATAAATAATATCTGCCTGTCCTGGAAAGCCGTCAGCTAACTATAGATTAAATGCACTAGGTGAGCTCTGGTTTTGGAGATGACATATGACGAGGCAAGTGAACCGAATTTGAAATGATGATAATAAAGAAGATTTCAGAAAAGTTTTACATGAGACACATTGTCGTAATCATTAATCGGACATTATATTTAGATGTAAGCGAAATGCGGACTATCATCGCGGCCTCTGATAAAAACGCGATACCATTTATTATCAACAGATAAATTCCTTATATGGATACCCGGGGAATTATTGCACATTGGATAAAATCGGAGAGCTATCGATATGTTCAAATCTTAAGCTCTGATAACCTCCCTGCGCCATATCCGCTTTTACTCATAGCTTAAACCAGACGTTATTGTAACTGTTACCAAGGAAACACTATAAACTACCAAATTCATAGTAAATACCTTATTCAGCGTCGCATCGTAATTAAATTAACTATGAGCTTAACTAAGAACTAAAGCGCTTGCTTACATTGCAGAATTAGGCACCGATGAACCAGAAAATCTTCTTCTTCTTCTAATCCTTCTTCTTATTTTTCTTCTTCTTCTGCCTGAAAATAAAGAAATGTTTAAAATTAATTTAATTAACAATACATTCCATAAATACATTTAGGTGTAAAATTGATACCTTACCACTTAACCTCCTGTTATAATTTATTAAATTTCTCATACATGAAAATTGACAAGCGACATATTGTTCATTTTACGTGTAAAGACAAAGTCGTCTTGAATTATGAAGCTTGTAAAGTATGACTAATAGTTCATTTATAATATAATTCGGAATACTAAATTCCATATTTAATTCTCTTCTATGGTCACATCGACCGTGACTACGTATCATGGCACTAATAACTTTGTATGAGTGTGCAAGTCTCCTCCAACCTATTCTAAATTTTATGCCATGACATTCCTATTTGCTTACATCTCAATTATTATGAGTAGACAAATTATGTAATAGTAGAAACATTTAGTAGTGATACAACAAACTCCAGGACTCTCATTCTGGATATCATCAAGTTTCACCGAATAAAAGTGAGACCTGTAATATTTTATAAGCCTGTGATAACTCTCGGAAACAGCATTTTTCTAGCTAAAATTTTCCATTTAGCAACAAGAAAGTGAACAAGGGAAATATTTGAGAAGTTCATAGAATTTCGATTTTAACGATTTTAATAATAACGATCAAATTGAATTACTAATTGTATTGCTTAAACACTCATTAATTGGTAAGTATTGTCAATTAAAAGTAAGTAATTGGAGACTTTTATCAGGTAATTGATACATTGATAACACACTTGAATTCATTACGAGGCGCCGATTCATAGGGGACTTGAGTTTTATCAGTTGGCAAATTTAATCTCATTTCGCCATATCCACTTCCGAATTGGATCATATGGCCATCACGAACAATGAAATAGTGATATTATGGCGTGAAATTTACCTGCAGTCTTCTAAGAAACAAAACATGAATATGGCAAAAAAATATAAGGTTTTTTTATAAAGAGTTTAAGTAAATATTAAGAATTAGGTTAAATCATAATTTTTTAAAATAAATTACCCAAAAAATGTCCTTAAGTATATATATAGAGGTGGACTTATTTTTACTTACAAATTTAAGTTGAAGAAACTAATCTAACACTGATATTAACTTCCTTTTAGATTTTATTTCTGTTTTTACCGTATGGCTACGATAATTACTGTGAGGATTATTATGATATTTAATAGATAGTTTCAACATTCGTCCAGCAAAAGTTAAAGGTTCAATCCCCCGTGTAAACATGTAATATGCTTGTCTCGGTATTTATAATTGGTGGTAGACCAAAGTCATCACGTATTTTCACCCATTCACAGAGATTAATTAATTTATAATAATTTGATCAAATCAACACTACAATTACAGCACTATACCATCCTTAAAAATTGCAAGCACCATAAAATCCACAAATGATATATTTCATTCTTCGACATTGATTTGTGTAAAATATATTACCATAGACGATGTATACATAAAAAATGTATTTTGGATTCATTCAAGTACACACTAGTATTAAATTTCATTGGTTACTATTAAAGTACTAAGACAAATAATATACGTAATATCGTTAGACAAGAGAAATGTTAATTGGGGCATGGAGTCTTTTAGCAAAGGCCCTAGTTACGCTTCTGTAGATGAATTCGTGAATAAGAGTCATGTGGCGGCAATTTAGGTAACATGTTTTTTCAGATATGAAACAGAAATGGAAATGAAAAAATATACGTTTGAAAAAACTGAGTATGTTTCTTCCTGTGGAAAATCGATGAAACTCTAAATGAAAGTATGAAAATCTTCCAATTTGTAAATCAACAGTTCTCGAAGTGACCTATATAAAATCAAGGGTAAAAGTATTAAATTATCTATTTAATATATAAATAACGTTATTATAACACTACATTTATTATATTTATATTATCAATAATTTAAAAACTTATATACTATTTTAATTTGAGAAACAATAAATTTAAAAGATTTGTTTTAATTTCAAATTTATTTTTATGTGAGCAATGCTCTAACTCTAAACTGACAGTCAATTATATATGTAAGGAATGAAAAAGTATTGGTTAATAAGTTAATTACAAAGACCTGATTTTTAAAAAATAAATGTGATGTAAATCTAATCATTCTTCATTAATTAATTTTTAAATTGAAATTAATACATAATTATTCAGTTTCACCTAGTATTTTCAGTCAATTACCTTTTTAGGGGTTTTATTGCAAATATTCCGCTATAATAGTATTTAATTGAACGGTTTGTCATCGATAGTATGTTTCGTGGTATAGTACCGAATAATCCGCACTCGATTTCCTCTACTGACCCCCTCCAGCGCCGCGCTCATATCAGATGGACTCTCTACGAGATTTGAGGTATCCAATAAATATGCTGCGTGTCGCTACAGAAATTCACTGTCACTCATACGCTGAAACCAAACGAGTCTCTTCCGGTACCCTGAAAAATACAACAAACTAGTGCTGAAAAACGCATGAAATAATTTTTCACGAGCAAATGAAAACATTCAAATAAAAATAAAAATTGATGAAAAAAATTTTTTTTTTCCATGTTGTTTAAAACTGATTCGCGTGTGATTTGTGTTCCCATTTATATTTAAAGAAATGTTTACCAAAGGATTAATCATCATGAAGTGCTTGAATTGGATGATGAAGAAAAATAGTAAGTAATTCATATAACTAATTCAATTATTATTGCTTCGAATTTGAATACATGATGACTGCATATTATTAATTTATAGTTTATATGTCAATAAAAGTATAAGATAATTTTATTTTTAATATATTTCGCATTTCTATTGCCAAAAGACTTGTTTTAATTTTGATGCCAAGTTATAATGCGTTAGTAAATTCAAAAAAAAACAATTAAAAACTGAAAATAAGTAATGAAATAAGTGTCTTTTTAAAGTATATTACGTAAAAGGAAAAATTAAATAAACCAGTAAGAAAAGTATTTTGAGATGATATGTTTATATGTTACTTAAATTATGTTTAATATATTAAAATACAATTTATGTTTCACCGATAATCGAAACTTAAGACTGTTTCGGGTTACAGTAAACCACTGTTTCGGGCCGTACATGTTGCACAAATAATAAAATTTGAGCAATTTGTATGCTGAGGTTTATTGATGATTCGACAATGTAGGCATGCGTATTACATTTCCATTCGCAAGTTGTAAATTACGATTAAATACACTTTATAGGATATTGCGCACTACGAGCAGTAATCAATCTCTAGTACTCGTAGGAGCATATGGTCATTACAAATTTACTATCGTCTTACTGAAAAGTTTATATTTACTAACTTTACGATAATCGTTTATTGATAAAGTCAAAAAATAATACACAAATCATTCAACTTGTAGACAAACCTAATAGATGTATCGATATAATTTTATTTGTACTATATAAAAAATTACGTAAATAATTTTACTAACATTCAATGGATATTATCTTCATATCAATAAGTATTTAGTACTGCCTGTTGATTATGGTGTCATATACGAATCCGATTTAATGTTATATCATTTTAGAATTCATAACATTAAATGTATCCAATAAGTACGTTTTAAACTGATAATATATTTGTAACTTTTTGAAAATAATATATCTGTGAATGTTTTTTTTTGCTTATGAAAACTACCAACAGTGTTGAAAATCTGTTATATTTTTACAAATGCACTTATAGTATTATTCTCCAGATAGATTCATTTAACACAGGTCATATAGTAAACATGTAGTATGATTCATGCAAAAAACATACATTGAGCGTACAATGTGATTTAACAATGATATCATAAATTGTCTGGTAAGAAACGAGACTTCATAAATTTTCTACTGACGGATCGTAAAGCTCGATTGTGCTCTTTAGGCATAAGCGTAAAAGCTCAGTCAAAAAGCTTAGTGGCAACGGCAAGGCTTGACAAACGGAAAAACTAGGGTTTCTTTACTAGAATGTTTTTTTTGAATTTTTTTTATTTAAATTGTTTTTTATTATAAATTTACGCAAAATTGTTTCAGTTCTGTAAGTATACAAAGCAACCGTTGCTACTGTAGACTATACGTCTAATCTACTACAAAATTAAGCTTATTCTTAGTATTTAGAAACCACTTAAACGTTCATGTGTCATGTGTTAACCATATGCTTCGACAAGTGAGCGGATTATGCCAAAGAAAAGACTCGCAGGCTCTTTTCGCGTATGAAGACATTGAACACTTTAGTGCTACCTACTCCCACGCTTTTTGGACTGTTTTCCATTGGTGTCAATTTTATGGTTTGATATAGTATTCAGTTTTGCATCCACAATTCGCATCCCACATCTTCGCAATGCACGCACTGCGCTTGCTACGAACATAAATCTGTATCCGATATGAAAACACTAAAGTGGGAAATTTATGAAACTATTTTACAAGCAAACTCGGTGCATGCTTACGTGAAAGGCCAAACGTTTTTTTGTTTTGAAGCAAAAACATTTTATTGCAATGTTTCGAATTTATGCATAAGACAATACCATCTACTTATCATCGTATCTATAAGGTTACAAAAAATGAAGTAGAATATATAATTTTATGTCTAAAATTCCATGCAGTCGAAGATTAATTATATCTCTTGCTGCAACAAATTAAGCTGCTCAGAATAACTAATAAAATATCTGCAATGTTTTTTTTGCAGAGCAAGGTTTCCACTATTCAAAAGACACATTTTTTATTATTTTTATTATTATTTAAATCCGCATATTTTCCAATTCATCAATATATTTCCAAAACCGCTATTAAATTATAATTTTGGATAAAATAAAAGGAAATTTTGTAAAAAATCAACGCTTACAATATTTGTTTATTTTGGGGATTTATTGTGTAGAGAGGAAAACTCGCATGAAACAATATTAGTTTTTCGTCATGACATTTCCATCGGTGCTTACTCTTTCTCAAAATGTTATGTTGTATTTGCCAAACTAGTTATCGAGTATGTTTTTATTGAATTTTCCTTAACGTTACCGGTACAATTAATATTTTTCCACGTATCCAATACAAAAGATCATCTTGATACCATACTCTAATGCTTATAAAAATATTACTTCTTTTTACTTTCAAACATGTTATTTTTTACAAATGAGTGTCTCAGGTCTCATAATATATGAAAAATACAATGCCTAGTATTTTTTTCCTACTCTGTTAAACCTTAATACTTTTTTTGTAAAGATGATTATAAATATTATTATTATAAAAAACAAGACCACTTTTTTAATAATAAAAATGTATTTGAAAATTTCTAAAGTGTTGCAAGTAACGGTGGTGTGAAATGTTAAAAATATATATTCTTGTTTGTCAATGAAACTAGTTAGTTAATAGCAGTGACTCCGTGGACGACACTCATTCACAGTGAGTCTCATAATGAATAAATATTCATTTGCAAACCTTAAGTGAAGCGGATCGAAAATGGCAAGTGTCATATAATCCAAAGATTCTCTACTGACAAATAATGTCACGGTGGAACACCAACGTGTTAGGAACATCAAGATATGAAACATATGTAATGTAGTGTCATAGTTTGATCATTGTAGTCTATGATAGGAAAGTAGTAGTTTAGTTACAGTAGTCAAGTAAAAAGCCTTGCAGCGTTAGACCATCTTCCAGTAACAAGTAACACATATGCTTTGAATCAACTGCTAGGCGGTACTCTTCTGAACAATTCGAGGAACAACTAAATTCGCTTTTCACTCAGAGGCTAAATCCAAAGGTTTTTTTTCCTTTTAAATGCGTATGTGTCGTTATTATTTGTTTGTATAAAATTATATTCGATATTTTAAAGAGTATGTTTGTTGGTGATATAGGCAGCTGTCGCTAATATTATTTGAACATAATACAAAAATTTATAGTTTTTATCTTGATTTAATTTAAACGTCGTTGAATTTTTTTACGCACCTTACAACTAATTATATTTTGACTCATTTAACATATTATATGCTCGTTTTTGCTATGCAAAAACAAAGATCTATTTAAACAAATCAAGCTTATTGAAAATGAATAAAAATAACATTATTTGAGTACTAAACATGATGCAAATAATAAATATAAAGATACTCAACATGATCCATATTTACACAAAGAGTCAACTATTTGAATACAAGTTTGTATGAATGAAGTATGGTAAAGTTGATAAATGTTTGAAATTTGTTTGATTTGGTGTGTTAAAAAAGTGGGTATTTCCCAACAGATATATTGACGAGTGAGAGCACAGAATGAACAGGTGACTGGTAACAGTTTCGGTTAACTTTACTGTAAAAATAATCACAGCAAAAAACTTGCCAGTTAATCGTTTCGAATGGCAATAATTATTTATAGAAAATTGGGGGAATACCCTTTTCCGCAATTCCGGCTTTCTACTCTCATTGTGATCCCATGATAATTATTTCTAAAATCAACAAACCAACAATGACGGTTGATATATGTACATATATATTATATAAACTTAAATATTTGACTATCTGATCATCCTAAAAATGATCCGGTATCCTTGGACTCACAAAAGGATATTTCAGAAAACAATTGAAATGGAATGTCCAAAAAACCGGAATATTCAATCACTTAACATTTTATTTTATTTGATTGTGTTTTAAATACTTTGAATATTATACAGTGCAAAAATAGATAAAAATCAAATTAATTACGGACTGTTCTATCATATTCATTCGTAAATGAATATACGGGTTTATAATGATGCCGTTTTTTACATTAGTTTGTAAATAAATTTTACAAATTTAATTAACCGTCATAATGACTATATTAAAATATCTGTAATTAACAAAATAAATCATTGAAATCCTATGAATTGTTAAATTTTATGTGAGTTGTACTATTTGTCACTCTTCCTGTTTGTGGTCAATGATAACTAGTTCAAAATTAAAGAAAACATTCTGATTCACTGATAATAAAAAAAACAATACATGAAGTAAACTCATTGCTTCTTTAAATTAATAACCTACATTATCATCATAGTGGAAAGCGTTGTGAGTATTGAGACTATTAACCATCATTGCTTCTTGTATAAAGCATTCCGATCTAAGAACACATAGAGAGCATTTACGTCAAATTTTAAATTAACGCGAGCATACAATTATTTATGTAAACCTAGCCATAAAAAAATACCATACATATTTTCTGCATGCAGGCTCTAAGCGTCAACGAAAAGTGTCCGAGTCCATGGTCATAGCATTCATAGCCCACGTTTAGTGTTCTCCTGCATGCGTTTATAAAAAAAAACATTGATAACTGCGTCCTTGACGAAATCATATATTGCGTAATATTTCATAATACATGTCAAGGTATTTTTTGATAAGAACCATTGTCTTCTTTAATCAATTGATAAGTTTTCTCAAATTTCTATAGATTTTTCTAGAAAATCTATTGTTTATACCGCGCACGTGTTTTTATAATAACTTGTCCAGACAAGTCGACATAGATATATTGTAAAATATCAATTGACAGTTATATTAAATTCGTATCGACGAAGCTAATGATTAATTAATATTAAAAATTGGTTGTTCGGTTATTTGTCAAATGATCACAAAAAAAATGGGCTGTAAATACATATAACATGGTAACAGATGATGTTTCCAATTCTTTAGACATTAAGAGGCACCAATGTTTATGTTCTGCAAAACATGTTCATCTTAAAAAACTATTGATGGCTTGCACGATTTGGTTTTTGTAATACAATAAATTGGACATGTAGACAAAAAAGGTTTTGAAAGTCTGAAGATAATGATCACCATATATTCAAACCAACGGAATATCTTGTTCTAAATGCCTTTATACATACAATATATTCACTAAAATTGATCAACACATATTCTCGTTCGATCACTAAATTCTGACGTAGAAAAACATTGAACACGGATCGCATTTGCATGGGTAACCGGCTGAGATTGATTGATGTACAAACGTCAAAATAGGTATTTACCATAGAGCAACATTTTATTGCAAGGTCCTGAAACCTCGCCCTCAAGGCCGTCGAAAAAAGATATGCAAGTATTCAGCGCATGGCTGAAAAACAGGTGACTAAAGGCAATGAAAATGTTATAGCAGCTGTCAGAACTGTGTACCAGAAATTTTGGGCAACAATATTTTGTGCTTGTAGTTTGGATGAATAACTTGGGGAGCAATACTGGCGTAATGCATACATTTACACAGTATCTAGTCTAATCCTTGATTGACTTTTTGGTACTTATTAAACTCACCACCTTCGAGCCGATTCCGCACAATAAATGTTTTAAGATAGTAAAATTTAATAGACTTGTATATTGAGTAACTGCGATAACAGCTTTTCACCGCGTGACGCAACCGTCAATTTGTCACCGAAAGCGCCATCATCACCGTTGCCCACGACCTTTCCGAGAACGGCCCAGAGAGCACCGAAAGAGCCACCAGCTAGCTCCGGTGCGTGATTCACTGAACAATTACATCATCCGCGAGGAGTTTCTCGTGGTCCATCGGAAAACTTTGCCGCGGATACGAGCGGTGGGGACGCTGACGGTGCGAACCGCCTCGATCGCTTCAAACTAGCCAGTCGCTCGCCAACTCTTGCCGAGGCGAGCCGAATACAGAGGCGATGACAGAACGCCAATCGAGATCATTGCAGCATCGATGACTCAGTCAACAAGACCTACCTTCGCTGGGACTTGCCAAAAAAAAAATCAATCCATTCTGAAACAAGTCAATACGCAAGTGTTTTATATGCGAACAAGTGTTAAATGTTATATGACATTCGAAATGTTTCGCGTTCTCGTGCTGGCGATCTTTCAGTGCTTTTGCAGTTGACAAGTGCCGACGCTTCAGATTTCGGGCTCGCGTTTTGCTGGGTTCAAAACACTAAGTGACTGAAAGCTGCTGAAGCGAGAGTTGTGTCGATTGATGAAGAACTATGAACGCAAACCCGACAGAGGATTTTACATGGATAAGAAATCACGTGGTGAGATGCTTTCCTAAATGATAAATATTTTGATAAGCTTAGCAAAAGCCGTATATGTTTATTTAACAAATTTTGATTGATTATTTCGAGCGACGGCACTTGGTAAAATACAATAAAAGCAAATAAATCATTATTTATAATACAATCAAGGATTTGATCGAGAATTGTCATATTGTTTCGACTCAAGCGAGAAATTATTATAAGTGCAACATTTTACAAAAATGTGTTATGTATGTAATGTTATTCTATATAAAAACATGCTTTTTATTGTAAAATTTCACACTTAACAGTAACTTCTTCGTCAGTTACTAGTCGAAACATGTTAATTATATCGTGTTTCAATAAAACCAAAATAAAAAATATAACTATTATTATATTTACTTCGTTCATATTTATAATAACGAAACGTCACATGAAAGTGTTCATTTGTCAACATAGCTTAACACTTACATTACTTCTTATTCTAATTTAAGCAAACAGTAAAAAATCTATATCACTGTGCTAAATATACGTTTTTAATTTATTGCCTCTGTTCTAAAAAAAAATAATTACTTAAAAATTCTAATAATTTAAATTAAACTAAATCTAATAATAACAACTTCCACAACACTTCAAGATTTACAGTTGATTAGTACATTGAAGAAACAAGTAGCGACGATGTAACACTAAATTAAAGTTGACATTCATGAAATTATAACAACAATAAATAGTGATTAATATTGAAAAGATATACACAAAACTATGATTAAAAATACTTATAAATGATTCGTTTACATCTTGTTTAATTATTGTTTCAATTGTGTTTTTAAATTACATCAATTATCGTTGAGAAACATTACCCTATTAGTGATAACTAAGATACTATTAATAAACATAATAATACAATGAACCTAATTTTTTCAATTTATCTATGCTTTTATAGAATATCTTTACATGACTTCTTTCAGAAGAAGTAAAGAGAAGATTATTTCAAAATTGGTTTCAATCATTATTATTTCACATTCAATTACTGATTTAAAACTATTTGTCCCAATAAGCCACATTTGATATTACCACATAAATGACAGTTTAATTTCATATCAAGCGTCATGAAACTAGTTTAAGAATGGAGATGATCCAAGTGTCAATGATTTTTGATGATTATAATGACATCATAATTATTCCGTCATGATATCATTGATTCAAATGACACAATTTGCATAATCCTCGATTAATTATTACATCGATATCATTTATCTAAGCGTAGTATACGAGTATCATATCAAATTATAATCAGTTGCGATAGGATAATCACTGTCAAACTTATTAATATCACAATATATGACGTCAAATCTTCATGTTGATAGCACAACAATAATTTATTGTAACACAACGGTAGTTATTAATTTATTAATAATTTTGCTACCGTACGATTGTATTAAATGACAATAATATTATTCATATAATGTTTTTATATTTCAGAATTCTTATTCTGCTTCCTCAAATTTGGTGAAATATTTTAAATAGTTTAATAAAGTTTATAATCCAATGTACGCATTTTTTTTTTCAAAATTTAACATAATTCAATTTCATTCAAAATTAATTCTTCTAATGATTGCAGGACTTTATTATTTTTAAAAGTACGTTATTTGTCAAAATTGTAATTTTAATAATAATAACTTATATTTAATATTCCTTTAATTATTTAATGACTTACCCAAGCACCTTTTCAAACATTGAGAGAAATAAATACCATACATATAAAATAGTGTTTATTTATATCCAAACGCAAAAAAAGAATCTATAAGTTACCAGATATTATATTTTATATCTATTTAACATCTTTCTAAAAAATGCAGTTAATATTTTTAAAGTAACATTGCCATTGAATAATTAATCGAACCAAGTATTATAAGTTACTTTATTATTAAGTTAGGTTAGGTTTCGTTTGAATCACATGTATCTCGTATCCTGTATATTTAAAATATATGAAAAAACTCATACTCATTTAAATTCACATTATTTGAGGTTATCTTATTCTAAAGAGTCAAATATAACACTTATATTATAAGATGTTGATAAAGATAAGATAATCGTATTACGTGCCTGTGGTGTTTCATTTTTAGGATGTTTTCATTATTTTATCACGACTATTTATATTCTTATATTGATATTCTTATCAGTATAGTAAGAGATACTAGCAATCTTAGATTTATTGTGTTAACTCATCCAAGTTTCGGTTCACATGCAATTAAACATTTACCTGGAAGATGCATATAATAGTATATTAAGAACTATGTAGGCACTTATCCTTTGAAGTGAAATAATTTGCACTAAAAATTTTAATAAATATCATATATGCAAAATGTAAAAAAAATCATTTTTTCTTTAAAATAACAGTAATTATTTATTAATTATTCTACATTTATTTTTATTTTAGGACCATGTTTCGGCTACGTAAATTTTTACTATTCTCAAGTCAATTAGACAAGCTCCTTGCCTAATTGACTTCAATTTCAATGCCTACCTTACGTAGCCAAAATATATTCTCCTATTTAAAAAAAAATGTGGATTACTTTCTAAATACTCTTTTATTTCTGTTTTTTATTATAGAATTCCAACAAAAATTATCGATTAACAAAAAATTTAAATAATATTTTGATTTTACATTATGTGGACGCTTGCAGCAAATATATTCAGTCATTTGTATGCGATACAAAATGTATTGCTTTCTTTTATGTAATTTTTCAATAAAATAAATTTTAGTCGTTCAACTATCGATTGAGCCGTCTCATAAGACTTAATGGTTCAGGCCTCAGGAGCATCGGTATAATAACCTGATATCCTTAAAATAAATGTGTAATAATCTCTCAAATATGCTTAAAGTTAATTATGTTGCCTTGCCTTCGTTTACTTGTTGTTGAAACCGTCTAAAATTGGTGTACGTCAAAGTTTCGGTTGCAGAGAGGATACAGAATGAAGCAAGGAAATTTGGCAAACCTGACGTAATTCTGAGGTTGAAATTTGTAACGACCGTATGTTCCAGCTAAGAATTTTATATCGAAAGAAATTTTATCACAGAAAACGTATTAATGACACAGAAAACTTATGATATTACGATAAAAAATATACAGTAGGTGTAGGATTTGTAAAGATGTGACCAAACACCGATTTATATTATGAGGTTCATCTTCGGGAATTTTACTTAGACTATGCATGCTTTTGAATGATAATAAAATCAAATATCTTCATCCAGGAGTGAGATATCTTCAACATTAAAGCTCCGTAAATATGTATTTCATTAGTTCAAAACAGTTTTTTAACGGTGCTCATTGGTATTAATCCTCCTATTTATTTGGATTATAAGTCTGGTATTCTGCTACAATAAGTTTTTTAAGGCTTATAAATTGCATTATAAGTAATATATTCTATTAAATTACTTATTGAACTCCAATTCATCGCTCCCGCTGGTAAAGTTTTTGACTGCTTATAATAATAATTGTTGGGTTAATAATAAAAAGTATTAATATATTTCAAACTGTTTTATTTGTTATTTAATTTATTTAAATTTATAAGCTATTGCTGACCATAAAAGAGCATAAGTTATAGGTGCTTCAGCTTTTTAATCAAGTCCGAGGCATAGAAAGAATCTATCGCAAAACCGCCAGTGGGGACTTTCAAAGTAAAAAATATTAAATTTAATATTTTTAAACATAAATAAGTTAACTTTCTTACATAACAGAAGTTGAACAGTTTTTCTGACTTTTGTTATTAACACGTATACAAAAAACAGTGACGGACAAAACTAATATGTGCATTCTATGACGTCTGCCAACAATAGCTAAGCTCTATATATTGAATGATAAATGACCAATGTTATTTGATTAAATCTCGGCATACTCGCATCGTTTAATTAACGATGATTTTGAATGACTTTTATTGCAGAATTTTTTTTATCTACCACTACTTTTTCGTTACATGCTACCCCTGTTGACGTATCAATTTCACAAAACTTTTCACTTCTTATAGATTTTATAATTAAAATAAACCATATTTTTATTTCAAGCTTCGTCAGCGGACGAAACCCATGCAGTCGCTTGGGTTAATATGTAAAGATATCATGTGTGATTGTCTAAAATTAAATATTTTTGTTTGTTTCAGGTTTCCTTTCAAGCCTTTTGCCTCTGCTGCTAGCTTCCGTGGTGCTCCTTCAGCGATTGCCGTCCACAGCGGCACACCCAACAAATCCTCGGCCCGACCAAAACGGAGAACTTACCATTTCTGGTACCCACCATCGACTACGACACCACATGTTAGAGACCATGTCCTCGCTGTGCTTTAACCCGTGCGGCGTTCACCAGTACAAGCGCCTGCGCGTCAGGAGGCCCAACAGTCCGAGAGACCTTCAGACAAGGATCCTCAACCAGATCAAGAGGCAGATCAACACGACAATCACGTACTTTGAGCACAGCACGATGCCGGAGATTAAAGAAACGTACAGGGCTGTTATGAACCTTTCCGATGAGAACTTTGACGGACTCTTCCCCGGAAGGCCACTGAAGGAATTCAACGAGTACATCAAGGCCCATCCCAAAATGAGCAGAACCAAAAAGGTAAAAACCCTTTGATTTATTATAAAATAAAATTAATGATAAAGTCACACCTTAGTGGTTCTTATAAAACATTATAGTAACCAAATACTGCAACTAGCAAAAGGTTTTCTTTAATAGTATATTTATCGAAAAAAATAATTTCTTTCGATAGTATATATAATTACAATGAAGTTTCTTGACTGTAAACTGAATTTAGTAAAACTTTATCACGTATATAATTTGTCTTGGGATAAGGAAAAAATGTGATATTTGGATAGATTTACTGTTGTTTGCAACTAAGTGCTCTAAATTAATTGCGGATATGGATTAAGCTTAAATTTATCTTACGGCCGGTAGGTTGGTAGACGGTTTCTTCGGTGAAGAGACGCAAAATGCGACTGCAGTCTTCAAAAGCAAGGAGAAAACGCATATTTCACACCCACATTAGTCCCAAGAAGACTGACGTAATGGACCAGGCCCAGGGCCGCATAAGAACTGTATATTTTTTCTCATTTGTAAATCAAAAATCATCTAAAGCTTTCACATCTTCTTCTCTCTGAAATTGACTGTTTATTTATTATAATATTTTTGTATTAAATACTGAGTATCATGTTCATGAACTGAATTATTTATAAGCAGAAACTTTTTATGTCAAAACTTTTTTTTTGTGACAACGCTTCGTGCTTAACTTATATTCAAAAGACTGGACATAATAAATCAGATAAGTATTACAGAAATAAATGGCTACTTAAGATAAATATCAAAATATTTTCCCTGCTGATTTATGACAACAAGAAAATCAAATTATTAATAATTGATTTTTTTTATTAAAATTGACTGATTCCTTTAAGTTTAATCGTCAACTCTTTCAAATTTGACAAAATGAAGAGAACTTTGTTTACTAAATAATAGCAACTAACTTCGTATCTATCATACTTATCTTTAGAATACATATTTCTTACTTCAAAGGCACACTTTTTTATAAGTCTTTATATCGCTTACTATTGACGCTACTTTCTTAAACTTTTCTGATATATTATTTTCAGACGTCTAAAAGCTCAAGACTCTAGGAAGTCACTCTATTTTTCCATCGATCGCTAAAAGTAATTCTTAAATATTAAAAAAAAAACTTTTTTTCTAAAGATTTGTTTATGAATTTGGCGGATAGCAGAGTACCACAAAAGCAGGAATGATTTAATTTTGAATTGAAAACTATTTTTTCGTATATATCAGTTTTTTGTTGATATTTTGGAGATGACTCTATGGAGTCATATTGGCGTTATCATTTTCCGGTCCTGTCATCGTCTTTCAGGTGTCTCATCAGTTCAGTTCAGCATCCATTCAAGTTGAGACGCTTTGTGGAGCCGGCATATACTGCACATAAATTAACCAGACCCACATCCCGGGTGACGATCTTCTCGAGAGACACAAAGCCAGGTGACTGGATGAAATTGCTGGTCCCGATCCCTTGCTATATAAGCATTGTGCTTTAAATGCACAGGCGATCATAACAAAAGTAGTCCACTCTCTTGAACACATAACTGTCAAGTACGTTTTATTGCGTTGCCGCACTAAGACATTAACTATAAATTTGAAAAAGAAAATAATAAAGGACATATCTTAATGGAGATATGGCGCCTCCAGATTCTTAAAACCTATCTGAATCAAACGCAGTACAAACTCCAGTTGAAACATAAAAATAATTCATGGCTTTAATGTTTTCTCTCTTTTTGGGTTAAATATGATACAAAAAAAAAGATTACTGGAATTTAAATTATAATTTACTTTTGTGTATTGTGAGTCTAACCAGTTTGTCAATCAAACCAGGTGCTTAAAAAACTCTAATCTTAACTGACATGTTTGAACATGATACTTGATAACAATCATAGTATTTTCTCGCGCCTGTTTACATATTAAATAAAAACTTCATGTATTTACACAAAAAAACTGAAATGTATACATGTTTTTAAATGCGCTGAAAGCTTTAAGCACAGGGCTTTCATCCGCAGTAAGCACGCGATAGTTATAGCCTTGATGGGAGATATCAACGCAAGAAAGAACGAAACCCAAGCACGCAATCATCGAAATAACGAAGCGAACACTGGAGAGACAAAATAACTCTTGCTGTAACTCTAAATGTTTCATTTAACTGAAATCTTTTTTATTTGAAACTCTTTATCAATGTATTTAAGTAGCATGCATAATAAGTAATTGTACATACGTCTAACCTTCAATTCATGGAGTACAGCCATCATGAAATATTTTTCGCTACACTACATGTGTTTCCAGTTTGTATTGCCTCAGTTATTTGCTCTAATTATTTCTTTAAACACAATGAAAAATTTGATTAATCGTAATATTCTATATGAGTCACTTAACATTAAACAATGGGAACAAATCACATCGCAAACTGTCATTCGGGGCCTCCTTAGGGTCGGTTGAGAATGCGCCCCGGTGCGTGCTCTCGATGCAGCGACGATAATTTGTCGACCTCGCGCTCCTGAAATAACGAGAGTGAAACATTCTCGAGGAATGACGGTAAATATTTTTTTCATATACGTGCACATTCGTGGGAATTTCTCCGCAATACTTCATACGAGCTTGAAAGCTTTTAACAAACTATGTACTTCCCTTTAACAAACTATGTACTCATAATTATTATTTTTATACGTTTTTGATTTACCTTAGATTGTATAAGGTCTTCTTTTTTCTAACGGGATTCCAGAAAATGTACAAACAAATAATCTTTTAAAAATTACTCTTGCACTTATACATAACATAAATTAATAGTTATTATTACTGGTAAAGTATTGTATATATAAAGTATTGGAATGGCGCCCAAGAACTGGCAAACGAAGCATTGGCCGACCCCCTACAAGATGGACTGACGATATAAGAAGAATAGCGGGAGTGACCTGGATGCGGAAGGCGGAGGATCGAAGAGGATGGAGACTCATGCGGGAGGCCTACGTTCAACATTGGACGGACACAGGCTGATGATGATGATGATTACTGGTTATTAAAATGGCGCTGACCTAACCTGAACTCTCGTAGAGAGTTTATATAAATTATTATACAATATAAATCACAAGTTCATGTCATTATACACAAAGCTCTGCATTCCGTTTGTTTTCTTAATTGAACTTTTAATATCATTATTTTGAATGAAAAAGTAATGAAAAAACTATATATTTAAAGAGTTTAATCAATTATACTAAAAGTCATCGTAGTTTTTTTTATTTATAGGCGACTAGTATATTTATGTATACGAGATTTTTACGTAATTTTTTTTACCACATCCGTTTCATATTTGAAGCATATGGATACTGCGAATTGCCGTTTGTATAGTTACGTAAGCTGAAATTGTCTACACTTTTTCCTGGAACACCTGTTCACTCGGAGTTTCACGTGGTAATATAGATGGTTCCCGGGAGCCCATAGAGCAAGAGCCCGCAAACTTGCATAGACTGCGGCTGTAGTACTGGAAAAATATTTGGGTGTTTGACGTGAAAATAATCAGAGCATATGCGTGTCAAAAATAATATATGATATAAAAATAAACTTTAAGTTGACCAGTACATAATGTGGTGGAGAATTCGCTCGAAAAAATGTATGGTGTTGAATAAATAATGATTGTCTCATTAGGCACTGGGGTGACAGCAGGCTGCCTCTGTGAGGCGCCGCGGGCCGCTCCTTGCCACTAGTACTCCACTCAGCGTGTTTATCGTTCTCCGTTGCCACTTACACCTCAATTAAAGACAAATTGCCTCAGTTATGGATACCACGAAACCACTGGCGTTCTCCTCCTATACGTTTCATCTTAAGTCTTTACTAACCGACCAAATCGTATGAAAAGATTGTTATTTTATAAACTTTTTATGTGTATGTTAAAATCGCCATTTAGATCGCTTTTTGTCTATAAAGCAATTTAAAGTAATATGTTTATTGAGATTTGATATGAAATTTCAAACTATATTTCAAGGCAATAAAAGATTTTATGATTTGAACTTTTTTATTTTTTCGCATTAATAGAGCATGATAATTTGCCTATGAAAAGATGAGGTCTACGCAAACAACCGATCCAGGTCTTTATTAAATAACCCTGCCTTTATATGAATTGAATATTCTAGAATGTCTTCAGCGTTCGAAGCGAAGCTACAGCATGTCAGCTTTTATTTGTCACACGTGAAAAGTATCTCGCGTCTCTAACAGATGATTGTGGTGGCCAAATACTCCATATAAATAGTGAATATGAATAAGATAAACACGTAAAAAAATCGGCTAAAACGAAGGTTTTTATTCAAGCTTTTGAGCTTTCACCTTTGAGAAGTGCCATTGATTATTCATGTGATAACAAAATAATAAACGATATCAAATTAAATCGCGATCGTCGCCTCGTTTTTTTTCGGTTCCGCATCCTGACGGTCAAACTTAAAAGGATCTCGGATACGCCAATGCGCATCTCTCGAGTGATATCCAAAGAATTGCACATGTTTATGTGTAATGCGTACCAACGGACCGGTAATTAACTTAATAATAATTGTGCGTAAAAAATAACGAGACTGGACGGGGCAGTCGGCAATCATCTACACTGGACCCCTCTCTTGCGGCCTGCACCTTTGGGAAACCCAAGAGCGTAACGATTTAATTTTTAAATTTATTTAACACATTTGTATACGTAATAAACATAAATTTGCATGATTCACAAATAAGATTTACTAAAAATCGTTAATTAAATAGAAATAAACATGTGAACATTACACAATAATGTGCAATTATTAACATATTAATGGTACATTAATAAAAATATTTATCATATATTCTTCATATTTCTACTATAAACATTTTAATTTACAACATCATAATTCCATATTCTTCAATGTCACATACGCCTCCCGCAACTTCTCCGAGTATATGCAATGTACAGTTTCCGAAACCGAGAGCCCAGGAGCTTGAAAAAAAAAAGCAGTTATATTTTATGCTCAACTGCGGCATCCGAAAAACATGTTCTAATGACCGTCAGTAAGATAGCAAGCTCATATCCACTCTCTTACATGGTTTTTCCTCACAGCTCAATGAGAATATAAATAATGAAAATTAATGTCTTTTTTATATGTAACGCCTATGCTTTTTAGACGTGCAGTTTCTACATCTGCACAAGATGCAATTTGCCGCTTGCAACGGGGGCTTCAAATAATCATAATTTAAGCTAAGGGGAGGGGAGAGCTTCCGCCGCTCGGGCCGATAGACAATCCCAAAGATTGATAATTAACTTTTAATAATGCGAACGATCGGCTCATTAAAGAGACTTGGACCGTGCTTATAAACAAATTAGCGAAGAGGCAAATTATCTTGTAGCATTACAAGCTAATTTGCACACAGCGAGGGGCGCGGTTAAAAGGCTAAAACGCACGACTTGTGTACACATGTTCGAATCCCAATGAAGATATTCACTGCTTTTTAAATAAAAGCATCTCTATGTTAACTAATTTTGTATGTAGAAAATTATCTCCTTTCTGATCCGCAGCACATTCTTTGAATTTATCATTTTCTTTTGTTGGAAGATTTTTGGTGGTGAGAATAGAAATGGAATTGGAAATTATTATCAAAATCACCTACTTTAGAATTAACTCCATTTCAAAAAAACATATATTAGATATACGTCTACATTTATTGTAATAATAGATTGTGATTTTTTCACTTTACTAGGTGTTACCTATTTTAAAACATACAGATACGAGAATGTAGACATTTTTTGTAATACAAATAATTTATGTGTTTTCTCCATGTTCTTTTAAAGTGTAAAAAGCCACATATTTTTAAAGAAGATGTTCACTAGACTTGGAATAATCATAATAAGCATATCAGGAATAATATCTCATTGTGTTTTCCATTGTGATGCAGATATGAGGCGATAAATGTCCAGATATCAGTAAATACGTTGTGTACTTTTTGTGATGGACAAATCGCTGTCAAATATTGCGAGTTTTTCTAATTCTTTTTTTTGTTTGTTACTCAATTCCAAAAATAATATCAATCAATTTTGCTACGAAGAAGAATTTTAACACTTTTCCCGTTACTTTGCACATGACAATATACTCGTAGCACCAAGTTATCCTCAAAATTGGTCTTCATTAACGTCACGTAGTCTTCTTTGTGTATTTACATAAAATGTTCATAAAAGTAACATGTCCCTTGACTTGTAATTATATTACTTCGGTACACTGTTCATAACATAATCATTATGTTTCAGTGTTACTTTTTGTATGTGCTGACAACCGCTAATTGTGATACCAAATCAATCATTATAAAAGACTCGAAGCTAATTTACAAAACGAGCCAAGACGTAAATTAATTAACGTATCTACGTTCCTAATTACGTGTATCCGTACGTTTCGAATGTTTACGTCTACGTTGTCAACATAATAATATAAGTACTAGTATATAAATTGCGGGTGTTTATCCCAGGTTTTATTTTTAATCGACCATTGACTTATGGGACGGACTCGTAGAAAAAATGATAAAGTTGCATATTTATGCAAGTATTACATGCAACTGCGAGTATATTTTACAAATAAGGATGATTTCTTTGCATAATGCATTTTTTATTTTTACGTCGTAACAATTAAATAAATTCCTGTAATATATTTGATATTAAAAAAATGCGGTCTCTGAGCTATATCTTTCTGTTCATTTGATGCTAACTGATAATTGATCTTACCTTCAACATCGGGCAATGTAAACTCCTACACGAGTCATTGTAGGAAGCAATGGCAAATAAAAAGTCACATAAATTATTACAATGGTCTCCGAATTATTTATTGATCAAAAATATATTTTTCCCATAGCGTTCTTCGAATGAGTTCGTTTCATATATACCATAGTATAAAATCACTATTGGGTAAGCAATCTTGGTAAGACTAAATAGAATTTGTTTTTAATTTTTTTTTTGTTTGTTATAGGTGAGGCATATTCTACCCAAGCTCTACCACCAACTACAGACGTACTGCGTCGCCTTCGAGGATCTCCTTGGGATGAAAGTTCATACGGAGAGCTCCGATTTCGCAGCTTCCAACAGAACATTCTTCCTCAACGACACCAGGTATAGATTAAGAGCGGTGCTTTGCGACGTACAAACAGGACTCAACCTCACTAACGTAGCACCTCTGGAAGACTCTCCTGTAAGAAAGGTCCTGCCAAAGGTTGCTGACTTGACCACCAGCTACACAAGAGACGTCAGCACTTACAAGCAATATGTTCACTTTATGGAAGACTGGCAGAAGATTATAAGGAGAGTTGAAGGTTTTCCAGTGAAGGCAGTTACTTCAAACATGAAGAGGGGTAACAACGTTCCCAGAAGGAGGCCCAAGGGAGAGAGGAGAAACATGAAAAAAGATTCCAATGGAAAGAAAGTTAAAATCAACAAAAAAAAGCGTCCTCAAAAAAAAGAACAAACAGTTTAATCGAAAATTAAAATCTTAGTTTGAATACCAAATTTTTGTAAAAATATAATAATTTATTTTTGATATTTTAATTTTTTAGCTTGGGTGTGCTAAAAAAATCGGCAGTTATTTTTGGTATGTAGTTATACTGGCCATTTAGTACATATGTCAGTTTTAGAAATAATTTTTTAGTCAATAATCCAGAAAAAAATGTTTGTAAAATAGTATACCAATTATATAAGTTGTCATTTGTGCAATATGATAAATGAAAAAGATTTTGAATCCATAAAAACATTTCCCTTTTGCACTCTTGGCATTTTTATGAACGGTATTCGAATTTTCAAAGCCTTGCCGTGATTTTTACTTATTTACTAGGAATGTGGAGGTTCAAACACATTGTTGTTTAACTAAGGGTAGTTTAAACTGTGATATTACAAAGGTAATGTGATTGAATAATGTGTAGTGGTTTGCTCAGCGGGCCATTTGAAATTATTGTGATTTCAAAATTATCAAATTCGATTTCCTGTATTATGATATGTTTAATTTAAAAAATTAAATAAGCCATGTGAAGAATCGCGATCTCTAGCGATAAATGTTGTAATTAATTATTTTATTTATTTAATTTTGTTTTAATCAATGGTGAAACTCCGATAAAATGTTCCTTAATTTATTGTTGTAGGTAATACAAATTTATTTTATTCAATTATTTATTGTATTGTTTAGGAATGGGAGTCTTTCTCTTCAATTGATTACGCTATTATTTAATAAGTTGTATTTAATCATGGATAAGAGCTTTTAAATTGTCAAATAAAAATGCATTCTTTTAAGAATAACGACTTTGCTCTTATGTCGATTATTGAGACTGACTCAAATATATTATGCATTTATTAATGTTTTCCAAAAAGAAAAAACAGCTTTTATAAAAAGGTTTTTTCACTGCTTGCGTTTTTAAAACGCTATAATTTTAGTACTTAGACCCAAGGAACTTATTTCGGATATGTTCTTTATAATGGCCTCATGAACCAAGTTGGAAACAGTTGCCACAGAAGAGCAAAATTGTGAACTTCCTTTCCTTAACGTCTTGGGGACATTTTATTTGAAAACAATCAACTGATTTGGAAATTTCGGAATGTGAAAAATTGACGAGATTGGTCAAAGGGTCTTGTAGAGGATAAAGTTTTTTTGATTTGCGGTGGTCATTCGCTCTGAAATCTATGCGAATTTAGCTAATGTAAAAATATTTTAATAATGCACGACGTGTACTGTACCAAAAATCAATGATTTTATAAAAATCAAACGTAATTTTTATTTCTACTTGTAAGACTTGCTTTATATCAATTGTTTTAACAGAATGACTCTCTTTTTTGTAATTTTTTTTTTTAATATTACAATAATTAGTGATTTGAAAGTATTATCGTTAATATAGCTAATCATGAATTTTAAAAATTTAAAAGCGATTTAGCATTTTTATAATAAATTAAAAAATAATTGCAAATAATTCATAAAATAATTGTAATGAAGAACACAAAATAAGATAGGTATTATGATACCTAAATATTTCTAAAAGTAAAAAAAAACCTTTTAGTTTTATACTCTTATATAAAATATTTACTTAATATTTTACATGATTTATTCATTATAATTATATTATGATTTATTACAACTTTATTTTAAAACATGCTAATTGCATGGCAGCATTTAGATTAGAATAAACTATTTATTGTATATTTAATAAATTATTATTATTTAGAATAATACAAAATTTTAGAAAAATATTTTTAATAGATTTTGTACCATTAACGGCCAAACAAATCCAAAACCGTTTATTCCTAATGATTTTTATGAACTGATTGAATAAGATTTTTTAAAATGTGAGTAATATAAGTATATACTAATTTTTTAATAAAAATATTTATATAAAAATTATGAGTACAAAGCATTCTGTTTATAAATTAATTAAATATTTTTTAATAAAAAAAATATTAATTTTAAATGTGCTCTTTATATTTTTAAAAACTGAAATGTCAAAATATGTTTTAATTTATGTCTAAATTTGATGGCTGTTCAGACGAGCAATTTTGCTAACGATTCTTTATAGACCAGTTGCCGTATGTTTCGCTCAATACAATACAACACTTTATGCAATATCGCACTGATATTGTATTGCATTGTTGCTTTATACTTAACGTTTCTGCTATCGATATATCGATGTGCTGAATGTTTCTATGCAGTATCTTTACTGTAAAGTTGCACATGTATATGCTGCCGACAACTATGCAATAACAAGCAATACTTCGGGTAACTTTTGCTGTAAAATTATTAATACCACTATGCAATTCATATTGCTCATCTGAATATCCCTGCAGTGATGATAAATTTATTTTGAAAATAAATGGAAACAAATAAATGATTTATTTGTTACGATATTATCACTCAATTTTTTATATATTTATTTACAAAACTTATTTATGAATTTCTATGTCTTGTATTAAAATTATATTAAAATAAATAATTTGCAATTGTAAAGTTGTATGTTTTGTTGTTAATTTATGTTGCACTAAAATTCCAACTTGTAAAATAAATCTGCAAAGAATTAATTTCATATTTTTCTAATCAGTTAATCTCCACAATTCTATATTATACAGATATTTAATTATTATTCAAGCTTCGTAGCTTTCGTAGAACATACATTGACATCTGGCCTTTCGGAATAGGTTTGCCTCTCCGCTAAATCGTTTGCATACACCATCTATGTGCATAATGTTGAAGTGCACTTTTGCAGGCACTTTATTTTTACAATTAAAGATGAAGCGAAAGTAGCCTGTACTAAACTGTAAAAAAGTGTTTCTTACGCTCCAACGAAATACTTACCCACATCCATAATTACAGACATAAAGTGCCTACAAAAACTAAAAATGTGTGCAATTTCTAGCTGGAATAGTATATGTCCGGAAAGCAATGTACTAATGTAATTTTTTCCTTCGCGCGACTTTCTTGCGATTATTTTACAAAGTTGTGAGTTGATAATGAATCAACAAAATACATAGGTAGTTAATGTAATGTATCTAAATTTAAGTAGCATTAAATATATATCATCAACTATTTATTGATCTAATATATAAGCTTATCCAATGTCTTATTACCTAACTGTTTAAGTAAATTAAAAAATTGTAAATTGCTTTTGTCATTTTATATGTGAATAAATTATATTTAAAAAAATTCAATGGATTGAATTATTGTCTCGACTTTAGAATCCTTATCCGCATCCTTGCTTAGATAATTTTCTTTTATAGTGGTCCTAGTGAAGGTAATTTAAGAAAAAAATTGCAGTATATTTAATTTATGAACAATTATTGTTTATATAGATTTTAAAGCAAATATCTTAGCACAGGAAAAAAACAAAAACCTATTTTGCAATTTTTCACCAAATATTTAATCATCCTGAAGATACTAACTTATTGGTTAATTTCTTATAAAAATATCTTAATAAACAACCTGCATTCAGTAGTATTGTCGGTTTACAATGCCGACAAAAAATATCCTTATTTTAAGATACGATTCATTCATGTTTTATTGCAATGTGGACGTATTATAATTTTATTTGTCAAAAAGCGATTTTAATTTTATTATAAAATATGATTTATATATTTTTGTGCCAAATATATAGTGACATCTATACTAATAAAATGAAAACGAATTTAAATTTAATAACTTTCTTACAAACTATTCATTTATATTGTGATACTATTGAGGTTTTATTTGAAAAAGCTAAGTAAATTAATAATCTTAGTACAATTTGTTAGATTATCATCGTTTTCTTTGTTAAGTCATTTAAAAAATTCATATTTAGATTTTATTTTGCGGCATCTATTGATATACAAGAAATGTATTCAATTTAACTAATATTTTGTATTAATTTTCTTTAAGTCCTACAGATGTCATGCATTAATTAATAATTATTTTACTTTTATATTGTAATTTGAGTTGTTAACGCTCCCATAATACATGAAATATAATTTTAGATTTTTCATATCCATCTTTTAAAATCATAGCGCTTCCTACACGACTATAGTTATTAATTGTTATTGCAATTAATGGGAATGCATTATTATATGTTTATCTCTCGTTTTGTGTAGGATTGGAAGAAATAAACATAATACACTCTTCACACGTGTATACCACGTTTAGTATCACCTTTTAGGTTATTTTTTAGGAACGTCAATACATACAAATATTCCGTCCAGCATTCGTCGAATTGAGTTCAATGACATATAATAAATAAAAACGTAATATATTTATAAAACACGGATAGTAAATCATTTTTACCTTGATTAATAAATATTCCTTACACGCAATGATTAAACGTTGCTGTTGTAAAAAAACATGAATTGCTTTGAAAATGGAAATCGGTATGGAACAAAGTGATGTTCCACAAGGTTCCAATTGCCAGGCTGTTCCATCTCCGTGATGTGCAGACAGATGCGTGGCTCGTTGGATATGCAACCTGCGTGTTGCAGGTCGAAACATATGAAAAACAAAGCAAAATTCATGCTCAATTGAAAATTATAACTTTTACTTTAAAAGGTTCTCAATCGTGAAGTTGAAAGTAAACATTTTTGGATTGGGTGTAATGGACGCACATTTACAAAATGTCTAAAGTAGTATATATCGCATGAAATATTTCAAGCAACATACGTTTTTGAAACATTTTGTAATCCAATTAAGAGCTTACAGGAGTATATTGATTCGAAATCAATTAATGAACCCCAAGGCAAAAAGTTGTAACTGACAAAAACATGTATTAAATTTTGTGTATTGATTTATATTTCTTAAGAATAAAAGTTTGTAAGTAAGTTACATTTTTCATTCAAAAATCACATTAATTTGAAATTTTAATGACAAGAAATCATTTATTTTATTAAGTAATGAATATTACAATTAGCTAAAGTTAATTTCTGAATGAAATTCATATGTTTAACACTTAATAAATACTTGCAGTGAAGTCTTGAGTTATATATTTTGAGGTTCGTTGAGCATCAAGCCTGTGATCTGATCCGCCCGACAGATAAATGTTTTTTTATTTTTTATTTCTAATCTCCAATCAACGTAAAATAGACGTTAAATCAGTCATTTGTACTTATTTACTTACTATTATAATATCAAAATCTGATTTTCATATGAACGTTGTCAATAGATCACACCTGTGTCTTCTTCTTCGTAGTATCAATCCGGTGGATTGGTTTGCAGCAACAGAATCTTGCATCTCGATCTCAGCTCAGCATAAGCGGTACAGTTCATGTCCTCGAATACTTGCTGCAACTACTCCCTGTCTAGGGCGCCGTTCTGCAACATAGTTCGAACATTCTTTTTTTTGAAAATTCAATATTTCCACCAAACAGTACACACAACCTCCACACGACGGATCTTGTCAACATAGTTTTTTTTTTTTTTAAACTCAATATTTACCTTCCTGGTGTTATCCTGCACATGCTTGCATAAAATAAAATTTAATAAAACGTTATATTTTTTTACCGTATCCGCACCATATTTGTAGTATATGGACACCACAAATTGTCGTTTCACAGTTCTGTAAGCTCAGATTGTCTATGCCTGTATTCCCGGCAGTCCACATGGAAACCTAGATGGTTCCTGGGAGCCTACTTGCATAAACTGCGGCTGTAGTACCAGATAAACATTTGAATGTTCAATAATCAGCGTTTTAAAGTAATCGAATTATGAGCCCGACGCTCCCGAGGCTTGGAAAATTTTAGTTGTGTCCTTAAAGAGTGGCTAAACCCTACCGAGGGCATGTATAGAGCTTAGATTTGATTAAATACTTTTTAAAAATCGAAGCTTTGTCGGAATTTGAACCGATAGCGTCTGAATGACAAACAAACGCTTTAACCACTGGACTATGTCACCCAGCTTAAATAATTTAGTTGATTATTATAATAATAATAATTATTATTTTGGATTATTTTGTGTCCAAATCGTTTATTTAAGAACAACAAAAATCACTTTATATTACAGCTTTTCCCGCATCTCAGCGATATCACTAAGCAGGTAATTTATCGAACAAAGAAACAATTATTTATTATTACTTAAATATACATATACTATACATCAAATTCTTTTTTTCAACGCGTCAATCCAAGCACAAAAATAGCGTTAGAAGCGGGATGCGAACCGCGGACCTTGTAAACCAACTATGCCCAGGTATTCATACCGCTCGGCAAACTGCGCCATTGCTATGCCTAAACTGACTCGCGTTGAAACTAGTATTTATATCATTGTTATCATCGTACGATAGATGTCGCTATAGTATATATTCAAAGTATGTATATATTTTTTATTATTATTCAATCAGTCTTCATTTATTCACAAGCTTAATATTATTACTTTCCGACAGTCTATTTATTTTAGTAAGTACCACTCCTTGAGACAATATCAAGAATGTAAAATTATCCATCAGTAACACAGGTAAATGATTGGTTATAAAGTCCGAGTCGGAACTATAAGTAGTCGTTTCTCATCCATTCAGTCTATAGTTTGGTTCGAGACCCGAGTGGTACTTACTAAAATAAATAGACTGTCGGAAAGTAATAATATTAAGCTTGTGAATAAATGAAGACTGATTGAATAATAAAAATATACATACTTTGAATATATACTATAGCGACATCTATCGTAATGATGATAACAATGATATAAATACTAGTTTCAACGCGAGTCAGTCTAGGCATAGCAATGGCGCAGTTTGCCGAGCGGTATGAATACCTGGGCATAGTTGGTTTCCAAGGTCCGCGGTTCGCATCCCGCTTCTGCCGTTATTTTTGTGCTTGGACGCGTTGAAAAAAAAAAAGAATTTTATGTTTAGTATATGTATATTTAAGTAATAATAATATTGTAATATAGTCAATGACCTATAAAAGTAGATTAGAATATTGAAATAATAAAATGATATTCTAATAAAAATTTAAAAATTCATAAAACAATTATTTAGTTTAAAACGCGATCTGGGTTATCCAATTTCACCTGCAATAAATGAATTAATTCAGTTTCAAGGGGATCGCGCCGGATTCGAACCAAGGACCGCCGGATTCCTTCACGCTTTTTTAGTTCAGTTTGCGTCAGTCGAAAAAGTGATGAAACGTTTGAAATTCAATCTCGCAGACTAAGACTCACCTTCGCTGTATTCGGTCAGTCGCGGTTTACAACTAAACGACAGAAAAACTAAATTTGCCTGTCATAGTAAATTATTAAAAAATATATCGAGCATGGAATTGTACAGTCCGCTCATGTATTTAAGGCAAAGTATATGAAGGGCGGTATGCGTTATAATTACTGATTTAATGATAAATTAATTTATATAATGTTCAACCATAATGCACCAACTCCCTCATATTATAAGCTCACTTGAAAATGGCTTCTCGACGAAGCCGAAACGTTTCACATTAAATTAATATTATCGCTGCTAGCTCTTTTCCACACAGCTTATAATTTGGTAGAGACCCAAGGTACACTTAAATAAAAATAGATTGTCGATACAAACCGTTTGTTTAGTTGTAATTTTAAAATGTATGTTTAACCCTCGCTTTACTATGCTAAAAACTTCCGCGCGTTCCGATGGTGTCAACTCATTACACATTCTGATTTAAAGTGAATAAAATCAGTAGAAATTCGTAAAAATGAAAATATTCAAAGATATCGCTTTATTTTACAATAGTTGATGTCAATAAGCAGTAATAATTGACATTTAATAGCTAAAAACATGAAAAACATCAGACGAAGACCTCAAACGGCCAGACGCACCTTCTCGCGTGAACTTCCGAGAGATACTAACATTACTTAGCCTGTCGATATATCGATGTGCCGACCCGCATAGATATAATTTCGAACTAGGCGACCAACTGAGGTTTCCCGTCTCGCTCACTTAATTAGTACGTCAGCGAGAGTGAGGAGTATAGATGCCGCCGCATCTGTGTATTTTTTAATTTTATTTTCGCACACGCTTGCGGCAGGTCGAATGATTCATGACAGTTGACGCGTCTTGATTGTAGTGGTGAATTTATTCCGGATTTTAGAAAAATATTTCCTGCTCCCGATGAGTGCCTATTATTATAAATATTTTTTTTTCAATACGTAAATGTATTAAGGAGGAATACCTAAAATCTGAACCCTTTGTGTATTATATTTACAGAGATATTTAAGTTATTACAAGCAATGTGTAGTCGATAGACATCACCGGGGAGGAGAGGTTAATACTCTCGAAGCGAATGATATGAAAAGAGTTTTTGCAACGTTGCGAAACCCGATAAACGGCGTTTACATGCACGACGATAATTCATTCGTCGTATTTACGTCTAACGTACCACGTATGTCTTCCATTGTCACGACATGTCGATCCTCTTGGAACCTTGATGGTTGTTGGAACCTCTGGCGGACGGAAACAAAGGCGTTTCAATGAAGTTAATAACGAGAAAATAAAAATATATATTTTACATAAAGAGAATGAAAATACAAAAAATAAGTGTTTTTTGCTTGCTATAACATTGAAAAAATAATCTGATTTAAATAATGAATTACATTATTACAATGGGGAAAAAAAGAAAAATTCAGCTGTGGAATAAAACGCGATATTACCCGACGAGTTGGATTAAACTTCATCTTTCTTCAAAAGAAACTGATTCTTTTTTAAGCTTTTAAATCCAATCTTGAATTCAAACGTCCCCTAATTCTCATCTCGTGACAAAAGTTATAAAATGTACAGATGAGGAAACTTAAGAACTCTTGGTAGTATTGTTCTGCATATATTTATATTCAATCCTATTTGTACATGTGTTGCATTCCAAAGCTTAAAAAGCGCAAAAAAGTATTTAATAAAATTAATAATTGGTTCATTTAAGCCGGTATTCTTTCATACATATCTAATTTAAATTACTTTCCTCATCAAAATGATGATATAGTAATAACATCTGAATTATTGTAGTCATACTGATAATTTTTATACGTAAATTTAAAAGGCAACAGCTTAAATTGAAGGTATATTTATCCTGTTTAGAATATTATTGAAATAGTTCTTAATAAGCTGAAGTATTTAAGAATACTGTTTTATTACATGTTTGGCTAGTAGTTTTTTTTAGAGTTCTAGTATGAAATCTATTAATTTAACTGCGGTCAATAATTAAGCCGAATCATATATTTTTTGTAAAAAAATAATTCAAAATTGAAGATGTGTCCACTTTATTATTTTTGGTTTGATATACTTTTTCGTACCAAAATCAATATACTCAAAACAAATTCAAAAAGGAGAATCATTGTACTTGTTTGTTTTTAAATTTACTTCAATCACAGGAAGAAAGACAAATACAAAAAATCAAGCAATTATTGAAGGTTGTTTTACTGATGATTTCTTATTTGTTGTAGATATACTTTTGCTATAATGAATAGAATTAAATATTTTCACGCCACTGGCGTAAACTGCATAGAGCCTATTATTCCCCGTAATATGCAGTGCTGGTTGTCATATAAAACAGGTAGAAAGTATCGCATCGAGTTCAGTCGAGGCTCGATCGCGAGTGAGGTCCGAAGCACCGCTCACCGTGAACGTAAAGCATACAACCTTCACGTGCCAGTAGCGGAAACGGCAATCGGATCAGCTGGCTAGCACAATAAAAGCCTTATCAAGAGCGAAGTGTCTGATAATACATAAAAAATCAAACTAGTAATCTGAATTCTAAAATAATAAAAAAACAGTTAAGTAAGTCAAATTACTGAAAGCAAAAAAGTGATCACCTTATCATAAGGTTAAAACTGTTTTGTATAAAATTTAAAGTTATTTATGTAAAAAACTTCTTAAATTTGGCAGAAACGTCAAGTGATAAATGCATCATACAAAATAAGCATTTTTGAAAAGTATAGTGTCTGAAATTGGGAGAAAAACTGTAATACTGAAAGTGAAATAGGTGGTCAAAGTGGTCGACCTACCTGAAAATTATTGATACATTTTCGTATATTGTTAAGCACATTTACAAACATCTGAATGTTATAAACGATATATCAAGTGTTGTTTAATTAATTATAAAGTGATTTTTTGCTGTTTTTTTTTAAGTTTTTGATCTAATTTTGTGCTAAAAACAAACTGTTTCTATTGCTTAGAAACCGGAAATTAGATAATATTTTGTGAGATATTTAGAGTCTTTTTTGTTGTTGTTCTTGGAGTTAAAATGCTGTTATTCAGGAGTGTGCTCCTTGTTTTTGGACTGGTAGTGGGATGGTCAGCTCTGGTGGAATCGTCTCCAGCAGCAGGGACAGTCCCATCGTCATTGGATGCCAGTACATCAGCTTCCAAAGGTCAGTGATAATTAGAACGTGGAGTAAAATTTACATACAATCAATGATTGTTGATGTATTTTCTGGTATTTTTCAAAATCTTAATGAAGAAACGTCGCATATTAAACAGACTCGAAGGTCATGTATCTTTACACTGCATGATAAATATATCGATACATAATTACAAAACCTCGAATCAAAACGGTTTGTATATTGATATTTATTTATTTTAGTAACTGCAGTTTTATTGGCCTCAATTTAATATAAAATATATTTTTAAAAATAATGTGATATACATAAATTAGTTTTGGTTTATTTGTTTTATTCCTAGAATCCACTAATTATAATGAAGTGAAAAAATAATTATCCACGTTAAGAACTCTCTATCCTTAAAAAAAACAGTATTGAAACCTTACTTCCATTTCAAAATGTGCACTTTTTTGAACAGAGCCTTTTAATTTGTTTATAGTTAACATATACGGTTAGGTCTACTAGTTATAGGCATATCTAAATTTAACAATAAATACATTTTTAAATGATTTCAAAAATATTATATTATGTAGATTTAATTATACAGTTGATTTATTATCACGAAAGTAAGTGAAAATCTTTTAAGCAGTTCAAATTGTAGTCTAATTACTTTTATTACTATCTAGAAAATAATGTTACGCAAATCGATATGTTTTAAAACTGCTATTACCAATAGATACTATTACAATTATTAACAGGTATTAAATAATATTACGCGGTTTGCGGTTTGTAGATTTTGTTTTCTATACAAGTCAACTGTTACGAATTGCCGAAAGCAATACTGTTGAGAGTTAACAACTCTTAAAAGCGAAAAAAAACGATGGTATACTGTAATAGGCCAAAGTAATATACGTGAAACAATATACCAATGCTTCTGTAGTATATATTTATATTGATTTTTCATACACTATATTCGTATGTGATTTTAACAAACAATTATTTACAAAAATAACTTATTAGGTTTTCACGGCCAGATTTGTTTTTGTGGCTTATGGGTTTAGCCGTGTGTGGCGAATTACTATTTTCCAATATTTTTATTATGTCTTCTTCAGGGTTAATGACTTAGTGATGACACTAAGTCATCAACCCTATCAAATATTGTAAAATATTAATTCGCAACACACGGGGCTAAGCCCATAAGTCACAATATCAATCCCCTACACACATTACTTCTTCCATATCTATTTCTTAATCTTCTTCGTAGTATCAATCCGGTGGATGGGTTTGCAGCAACAAGATCTTGCATCTTGATCTCCACTCCTCTCGATCGTTTGCAATCCTCTTCAGCTCAGCATAAGAGCTTTAACTCATGTCCTCGAACACTTCGTCTAGGGCGCCCTCTATAGTTTCTACCCTCAACCATCCCTTCCACAATGTCGTGAAGAAGACCATCGTGGCGCATGATGTGACCGATCCATCGGGTTCGAATCTCTGAGATGGTTCTTACTAGGTGCCTATCTTCCTTGATTATGCTGAGAACATCATTGTTCGTGACGTGGTCTCTCCAGGAAATTCCGAGAATTCTTCGGTATGACCACATCTCAAAGGCCTCTAGTCTTTTTTATCACTTTCAGATAAGCACCATGTCTCACAGCCGTACGTCAAGATGCTCCAAACAATCATTTTAGCATTTTTACAAAAAAAATCTTATATTGGATATAAAATTGTCAAAAATGGCAGTCACACAATTTTGTCAGCATGTTGAAACGATATAACACAAATTGTTCACTACAAATTGCTACCACTCAGCTTTGTCGTTTGCCATTTTGCAAAGACTACAACCGAAATTACACTTGGGGTAGAAATCAACAGACTTGATTAGACGGCAAAAGTAGTATCGGAGGCATATTTTGAATGATTTTAAAATCGTTATTTAGAAGAAGAATGGATTTTTTTCCTAACGCTACCGAAGACTGGACTATTTAACCCTTTCGCATCGGTTGTTGGCATATGCCGTCAAAGATTCCCTGACCGTTGACATCGGTTGACGTGATATATCGTTTTGCTACTTTCAGTACTCATTGTGACATACAGTAAGAAATTGGCAGTGCAGTAATTCCCTTTATCAACCTACATGTATTCTGTACAGGAATTTATAAAGCAAGTAAATATCGTAAGGTTTCGTCACAGGAGCGATTTTTCTGTAAACCACATATGTCAATGTCACCACATGTATGGAGTTACATTATGAACGTTTGTTAAATATAATAGTTTTTTATGCATCATCTGATAGCTAAAAGATAGAAGATACAATGTGACATATGAAAATAGGTCATATAATAACATCTTTACTTCAAATACTAGTTTTAAGCAAAAAAAATGGTCTGAAAAATTCACACCGTATTGACAGTATAATTTGTATTCCACCAAGCCGTAACGAAAGGATTAAGTTTCTAAGAAGCGGTTCAACTCAACCAATAACAAGCCAAGTTTTACCCCGCGTATAATGTTGCCTTACTTCAGTGATCTAACGAGAACAAAGTATTAAATGTGTAATTGCTTTTATACATTAAAAAAAGCCCATTAGTTAATGATTTCAAATAAATTTAACGACAATATGTCCTTAAATCCAGTTATGTTCTTGTAGTATTTTTTAAAATCATTACTTATACACGGTGAATTATTATACAATTATCATAAAAATTAAAACATATTTAATTAACAAGTCAGTATAATTTTAATAAAAACGTGACCATAAAAATTAAAAATGTAAATAAAACGAACTGATAGTGAAATTTATGAATTCGCAAGACATCATTTTTTAGTAAGCCAGGAAGTGTATTATAAGCGAATTTTATGCCCGATTTAAAACTGCATGCGTGCGTGCGTAAATTGATAATAACAGCATTTCTTATTTGATAATAAATCGTAAATAATTCGTGATTTTGCTTAGAATTCTTGAAATTCGTCACTTATCAATTTTACAATAAACAATTAAAACACACACAATTCTGATAGGTTCACGTATGGATCATCATCATCATCATCAGCAGCCTGTATCGGTCCACTGTTGAACGTAAGCCTCCCGCATGAGTCTCCATCCTCTTCGATCCTCCGCCTTTCGCATGCAGGTCAATCCCGCTATTTTTCTTATGTCGTCAGTCCAGGTCGGCCAATGCTTCATTTGCCAGTTTTTGGGTGCCATTCTAATACTTTTTTTCCCCATCGACCGTCGTCTCTTCGACAGATATGTCCTGCCCATTGCCACTTGAGTGTGCCTATTCGTTGGATAGCCTCCACTACTTGAGTTCACGTATGCATAGGAATATTAAAATTACCATATGAATTTGAAACAATTAAGTCAAATAATATTAAAAGTCACATTAAATTATTGTTTGTAGATTTTTAGAATATATTTAAATATCTTTATAATTATAAATCATTGAAGATCCTTAAGAAATATTTGTCAATTTTTATACACATGCGAATTCACAGCAAACACCATCTTGTGTCATTTCTGTGATCAATAAATCGCAGAAAAATAAACGGCAAACGTTGGAATTCGAACCAAGAACCATTGCAACGATTGTTCATTTGTATTACTCAGTGCTGGTCCACGACCCCAAGTCAAGAAAAAAATACGTATTGTATTATTGATACCAATTATTTATACAGTTGTTGTATATTTTTATCAATGCTTAAATCCATTTATCAACCATATAAATATGGATTTATCAATTTTTAAATTGGAATCCTGAAAGAGGACCTAGCCCCTGGACATGACCAGGGGGTGGAATATATGGAGTTCTTTTAACTAGTGCTTCGGACCGGAGTATGCAAGACGAGGACACAAATGAGGGCCTGGCAGTTTTACAGCGGACCGACTGAACAAATATTGTGGAGCAGACCCTGTCACACCTTCTGGGAAATATTGCGCTGTGCTTTGAAAATCAGGCCATTTTTCTTCTAAATGGCCAGAAGTAACGCCATTGACGACGCCGATCGTTCTGGGCAGACAGGATCTAACCCTGTTGTTTCCGACACGATTTTACTTAAATATCCATTTATCAACCGTATAAATATGGATTAAACTATTTTTAAATAAGAATCCTGTTTGTTTATTAATATATTAACAATACTACGAGGTTGAATTGTTGAAGTCTATGCTCCATAAGATCAGATAAAATGTTACGTGTTCCTAAACTTTATGATATCATCCGTGGATTATAGATATTCGCACTCCATGTTTCACATTAGAGCAATATAATATATCATTTTTGACATTTTTGTTACTTTCTTTTCTTCACCATACTATGTATGTGTTTGCAAACAACCTACGCACTCTCATAAAAACGATGCGGAAAAAATACGAAAAAAAACCAATAAATTCATTATGAAATATCAATATTTATATTGTTTAATGATCAAGTCGTTAATCAATAAGCAAATTGAAATCATTAAAAGATGTTATGTGTCAAAGATCATTAAAGCATTTTAAGATTTATGTTTTACTCAAATATACTATTGATGTAGTTGATTTATTGATAAATATGATTATAAAACATCTGATTGTTTTCATATTCATATAATAAGCGTCGGTTTCATCATTGTAGAAAATGTTTAACAATATTGTAGGTCCAATTTTATAAATAAAAAAATTGTGGTCATTTATTTTAAAAATGTTATTTTAGAAAAATGGACTATATTCAAATGTGTTTCTTTGATCAAAAATTACACATACTGATATCTTCCTCTCTAAGTTGGATATCGAATTACTGGGTGACAGGATACAGGATCAGGTTCACAATGCAAAGAACTGGTCTTCGTTTCACAATCCGCGCTTATTTCTCAAACACTTGCTTTTTCGTTCACCCGTTATGGCGAACGCCATTAGGCGTTCCCATAACGCGAGCGATCTCTAACTAACGGCGCGCCCTGACATCTAGCGCTGCCAACAGTCGCGGCAGAAAAAGCGAATTAAAGATAACAGTGGCACCAACATGAAATGGGCCTACTGTCATAACAAATAAAATGGCATATGCAAACACCGTGTATAATTATAGAACTAAAATTAACACTATTAGATTTGCATGTCAGGCGAGCGAACATAAATAAGAAACAAATGATCGTTTTTCGAAGCTTAACGGCATCAGCCTAAAGGAGCTATAGACCGTGGAAAAGAGTAACATGATTGGTTTAGTATTTTCCTATCATTTCCGCAAGTCTAAATTTAGACACCTTGCTGTTTTCGCTCCATTTCACTTTTTATTGGTATTAAAGTGTGATCTATATTTACATTTTTACATCAAATATAATATGGTAAAGAGGCTCTTAATTAACGATTTCCAAGAAATGTGATGAAGGAATTATTTCAAACCTCAGCATATTTTACGTCTTCATTCAATCCATTTCTAGAGCAAATGGCATTTCAGTACTGGCAGTTGATATTATCCGTACCGTCTCTTAAGAAATCTCAGAACTCAAAAGTCTTCACTCAATTGGTAATATACTCGTATATGCTCCCCTAAGGCTTCCTAAGCAAGAGCCAGGAGGCTTAATAGGACTGTCGCTGTAGTATCCAAAGCATATTTTGGGTTATTTTTAAATCACAAAACTTAAGAAGTTCGCGGTGGTAAACCAACGTTTTATGGTCGTGTACAATGTTGCTTAATTTCCGAAATTAAATGAGACCCGCACATTGTCGTTGATTTTGCCGTCTGGTAGAGCCTAAAAATGAAAGCGTTCGCTTACCAAGTTAACAGTCGAGAGTTCATTTCCTGACAAAGCTCAAAATATTAAAAAATGTAAAAGGACTATATGTACTCTGAGTTGGAGTAAAATTAAACTCACTCACATAAAATGATCGTTATTCATATCAATCATAATTAAAAGTAAAAGAAATTCGTCTTGTGAACACATAGAAAAATTTGGTACAACATTTCTTCGCAGTGGATTGAACTTGTGACCTCTCGCATGCTCTAAGCACTTTCAATTATAACCCTCGGCCATACTGACTACTATGTAACTATTACGGATGCTCAATGTGTAATATAATTATCTTCAATAATAGCACAAAGCGGATTCTATGCGGTCGCGTTATCCATGGGATGTTTCAGACATAAGTCTTCAATAATAGCACAACAGCGGATTCTATGCGGTGTTAATTGGTTATCCCACACCTGGATGTGTCAGACATAAGTCCACGGCTGAAAATGTTGCCAACAAGAAGTGTAATTTTTGTAGCCGCATGCAGAAGTCCCCGAAGTGGGATCGTTACCGTTCAATGTGAAATTTATTAACACAACTAAAGTAAAAATATTAACTGGTCTTACCCTTAAAATAAATGTCACTCAACATGTTATTTTCGAAACGAGGATGTTCAAAGCAGAATTCAAGAAGTAGAAGCTACTAAAATAAAAGTAACACTATAACAGTAATGGGTAGGAAAAATCCATCGAAGTGACTGATGGAGTGGGGCTCAATACTGGCAAATTTATTCCGACCCGCAAAAATGGACGATATGGAAGGATGAAGACTTATATTGTATATTTTCTGATGGCCCTTCTACGACGACGAGAGCCCGAAAACCAGAAGAAATGGGAGCTGTTATTTGAAAGCAAAAGTAGCTGTACTAACTAATTTCATCATCGTTTCTTGATCGTCTGTATAATTGAAAATTATCTCATTATTATTAAAAAAAAATGTATCCACAGTATTCTAAACAAATATTTGTTCTGAAAACTCATTATACGTCTGTTATGAATTTTGGTAAGATGCCTAGATTTGCAGTCGTGATGAATGCTGGTTGTAATATAGATACAAATATTTGTTCTGAAAACTTTATTTACATCGTTTATTTTTGTTTTAAACATTTTATTACATTTCATACATTACTGCATTCCCACTCATATTGCAAAGAGTCTTAAGCTGTGGTGGAGAAAAGATTTTTTAAATATATTATACGTTGGCAACACAGTGATTCAGGTATGCATACATAAATAATTAATCGCGACGTGCGGAGACTCGAAGAAAAAAATGACAACAAAGACTGGTTTGTTAGATAAGAGTGTCTCGCGGAGGAGTATACAAGAGTGAAAGCGCGGCCCGTGGAGATAGCGAAGATGCGGGACAGTGATGTCAAAGGGCAATAGCTGTAGCCTATTATATATTTATTATGTACATCACACTGTTTGCGAGCTATCGTAAATAGTGTTTGCAGTCAAAGAACCAAAGACTGTCAAATTTCAATCTGATCCATACGATGATCCATTTATTACCATGTCCGTTCCATATCTATAATATGGCATAATCATTTCCGCTACCTTAAATGGAACGTATGATCGTCACGAACCGCTGCCAAAAAGCTCTGACAGCTGTCATGATCCACGCCTCATGTCTTGTCAACTGTGCCTCCCAAAACTCCGCCTAGTACATTTTATGTATAGTTCCCGACGGCTTTTCATAACAGACTGGGCGCTTGAAGAACAGACAGCTAATTTTGTATGCTCTCCTGCGGCATCCCAAGTACATTTATTTTTTTCATTTCGAAAAAATGTATCACTACATTCTTCTAGCATATTTCATTGTTAATATCATGTTATAAGACATCTCTGCGCACAAAAATTCACCTTAAAACGTATATATTTCCCGACGGTCTCCAAGACGCAATCGCGAGGACTTTAAGAGACAGTATTTCTAAGATTGAATGATTAGTCTGACGCTCTGAAAGTCTGTTTTTTTTCATGAGAGGCATCTCAACCCAACCAACAATACGCAGTTTGCAACAGGCGGGGTGAGGAAAAGATAACTACGCTTACAATATGATATTGTCGTTGGTCTTAATGCCCAAAATATTGTATTAAAACCAGAAGCTTCGCAAATACACATATACACATTCTTATCCACATTTAAAAATATATTCCACTGTCTTCTAGTACCTTGATAACAGCTAGATAAATGCTGTTTTCCGTTGGATCGTTGGATCGTTTGAAAATGATGGGCGTTCCATCAAGTGCGCCCGAAAATAATAAGGTTTTAAATAAATAAATAAACGTATATTTACTATTTAAGCAACGATATAAACAATTTCATAATATTTTGTGTAAGCAGTCGCAGGAGTACTTTGAGAAGTCCTGTTATAGGACATGTTCGTAGCCAACTGGTCGATAAATCGAAGATTTCTCTCCCTCGGTAGTCGTCTGTGTTAACGCCTCAATAAATAATTGATTACGACCGGTAATTACACTTGGAGATGCACAAATGAGTCAATAACTTGCATTTCTTCTTCACCTCTTACCTTACTGGGTGTAAGTTATTGGAAACGCCGAAGCTTGGTATCTCAACGTGGAATTTCAGAGACGGAGTATATTATATACCGATTGTGAGCTTTTGCAAAACAACAAGATAGTTGTCATTGTAACATTTTATCTGAATGGTTTATATTTTACATATTACTGTTTCATTTCATTAAGTATTATATTTTATAAATATCTCATCATCATCATCAGCCTGTGTCCGTCCACTGTTGAACGTAGGCCTCCCGTATGAGTCTCCATCCTCTTCGATCCTCCGCCTTCCGCATCCATATAAATATCTAGATAATGGTTTTGCTCCCATGTTCCCAATAATCGCAGTTCTCTTTAGAAATCCGCAACATTGAACGACCATAATAAGGGGTGGGGTTACTGCCTGTTGCTCACTGCATGTCGTAGATGGGGTTAATCTGCCCCTTTAGAACCAAAAAATTTCAGACTGAAAATCCGTCCATACATGGTTATCACAAACAGCAGACATTCAGTTCTGTCAGTTGCCATTGTTCTTGCCTTGTTACATGACAACTTTGTAATTGTAGGTTTACTTCGGAACACATATGGTTTCCAGAGACCTGGTGAGCAGCAGTATCCGTGGCACACCTTAGGTTAGTTTTAAATTGTTTTTTTAAAGAGATCTGATAATTGTCCCGACGCTACTGAGGCTTACAAACTTAGCACATTGATATCATCATCATTTTTCTTTCTTTTTCACATTTTAATGTTTTATAATTTCTTTATTCTTTCATAATCAAATTTCAAAATCAACTCAGGAGTTCCACAGGGCTCTGTCCTGTCGCCCACTCTTTTCCTTTTGCATGTGAATGATTTGCTTTAATGCGCAAACATTCACTGTTATGCCGACGACAGCACTGTCCATGAGAGTATAATCTTCCATTAACCTCCGAAACATTCGGAACTATCTGCTGCTAGGGAATCTCTGGTGGAGAAGATGAACATGTCTCTTGAAAGGGTTTCACGATGGGGCGACCTCAACGTCGTCAGTTTCAACATTTCAAAAACCCAATCATGTACTTTCTCCACCAAGAAGACTGCTATGGATCCTGTATCTTTCAACGGTTGTTCTCTTCCGAAAGCAAGCTCCATCAACATGCTTGGATTATCAATGTCGAATAATGTCAAATATTACGAGTCAATTAAGTGTAAAGCCGGTCTCGCTTCCAAAAAACTAGGTGTATTATATAGATCACGTCGGTATTTCAACGATAAACAACTTCTTCTTCTATAAAAAGGACAAATCCGACCTATCCTTGAATACGGCAGTCACCTTTGGATTGGAGCCCCAAAATACCTTCTAAACTTAATTGACTTAGTTCAAAGAAGAGCAATTCGTTTGATAAACAATGACACCCTTACGTCTAATCTACAATCAATGGAACACAGACGTAAGATTGGTTCTCTTAGTCTTTTCTACCGTTATTACCACAGTCGCTGCTCTTCGGAACTTAAAGAACTAATTCCTCCTGCACCCACTCACAGCCGACCAAACTCGTCTTACACTTGCCGAACATCCAATACACGGTTAATATATGTCGACCAAGAACTGGCAGCTTCCAAAGTTCCTTCCTTAATGCCACCGATAAACTATGGAATGCTCTTCCAGCGTCTGTGTTTCCTCCTTCCTACAATCTGGATCTCTTCAAGAAACAGATAAATATACACTTGCAATCTCCCCAACCCACACACAAACAAGAACACAACACACGTTTCCCGCATGCAGCGTCCAGCCTCCCTGGCTGAGCGTCATAGAGTGCACTGGTCTTGACCGGTTGTGCTCTCCTGCCTGCGTTTACATAAAAAAAAAAATTTAAGCAATTTTCAGTTATTTACACATCAATTCTGTGCAGTAGCTACGATTAATTACAGGAAAACTCTGCTGGAATTTGGTAACTGACAATAAACTTAATGAGCGTATCATTGTGGACACTTTAATGACTTCCAATGAGATGTAAATGTAATGAATAAATAAAATATTCATACCAATCCAGTAACATTTTAAGCATCGAAGAAAAGGTGATAGAAGGCAATGACCTCACGAGGAACCTTTCAGATAAATATGTCCCTTAAGGTATTTTTATCACACCGAGGGACCACCATCGACAGCTTTTGAAGTGCCAAAACTCCAATGAAATGTGCAAATATGCTGTAAAAATTCTTTAAAAGTTTTAAGTGAACCTTTGTGTTTTATTTTACCTTTAGATGTTTGGAATTCTAAAAAGTCGTCTTAACGAAAAAAATACATATTTTATTTCTCATTTCTTTATCATTCATATTAAGTATTCATATTCGGTGTAATGAATTTCTTCTTAAATATTTTACCTTTCGAAATATGATTAGTCACTAAGGTTTTAAGTGATAAAAGTATGATATACTATTGGTATTAAAGATTTTATTGAAATCACTCATCGTATGTCGTTATATTTCAACATCTAAATAGATATCTACTTAGGTTTTCACGGCCAGATTTGATATTGTGGGTTTTGGGTCAATCCTAAAGAAGACCCCTGCAATGGCGGTCGAAAAATTTGGTCAAAAGAAATTTGTCACACACGACTGAACCCAAAAGCCACAATATCTAAATAGATGTTACAAAACGATATCTTTAGTTTAACTTATGTGAATGTGCAAAAATAATCAATAAATAACATACTTAAAAACAGCATCCACGGTGATAGCGATACAATAGGCTTAGAAAAACGATTAAATATCTATAATTCATAAATTGGTGCTTGGACCTACGGAGAGTAACATTATAAATCACTTTATTTATTTATTGATCCGGTAAAGTAGATTTTGTAAGATAAATAAATTATTTAAAATATGATGCTTGCCATTTTGAGGATGGTCAATTGCTGCCTATGGAAGATGATTCCATGATTTTATCTAACGAAAAATTGCTTGGAGTCGAAAGGGTTAAAATACAACCTGGAATTCACGCGTCATTCTAATTTGTACGATACGATTGTACAGCAATTTTTTTCTATAAAATGTTTGTATTTTTAATAGTGAATATTTTTATCAATTCTTAACCCATATAAGTTATGTTATTTGAGATTCGTATTCAATCTCTTTTACATAGAGCAAGAAATATTCATAAATGTCTACTGAATATTATTTAATTTGTCTAGCACACCTGTATTTTCAGCCATACCTTAATTTAATGAAGTGCCGTTACTTCAAAGCAGGTTAAACTGTAAAGAAACTAAAGGCTATGGTTGTAAGTAATTATACAATACATGAATTAAATATTTGCGCAAGCGTTTGAAATTGAAATAAATTGTTTGAATTAGCAAGATAACAAAACATGGAGGTGAAGAGTTCACAATATGTTACAACTTTGTCATAAGCATTTCTGTTGACAATTATACAGTATATTTTCTGCAGTAGTTGCTAATGAAATTTATTAGATAAGAAGCAACCGATGAACTTTAGTTTTCCGCGCAAGGAAGGCCAAATTCAGACACGAACTAAACACATTTGCTTGGATAAATAATTTGTTTGAGTCGTCTATTTTACGAACTTCAGGAATTTCTGTTACTTTCTTTTAATTGCTCAATTAAATAGCTTAAATTTCCACGTACTTTTTAGATTATTTTTATTTAAAGTTCTTTATTGTTGTATTTAATATTTATTTTTCATTTTTACAATAATTTCTAATACTTATGTTTTTAAACGTAATAAATAAATGTATATTAATTTATAAAAAATATATAGGTTGTTTGGCAACGATGTGTGACGATAACATTAAAATTATATATTGTAAACATAATCTAGTTAGAGGTGTAAAAAAACGAATCACTTACATAAGTATTTATGTTGATGAGCCTGAATTTGCGAATGAAGTGGGCAATTATTAGCATACAATTGAAGTGAAATCGATGCGCGGGCGATTCCGCACTTCCCCGACACAAGAGGACCAGATGACTGACGCAACAGTTGGCGAAATGTCAGACATCGTCAAGAAGAGGCAAGAGAACAATTTTTATGTAAGCAGATAAACTAAAATAAAAAATGAATTCAATTCAACGCACTCATCACCACTTATCAATTCCATGTCCGCTTTTATAACTTAAGCATATTGGTTTTAAAATTTGCTCCCATAAAGCTTAGGCTTTTCTAGACTTGAAGAAGGTTTGAAAAAAAGGCCGCTATAGCTCTCTTGCGTCATTTTTTTTATTAATAGTTACAGCTTCAACATCCATGTTCACACCAGGTAAAAAAACTTTCCATTTTCGCGAGGGGGAGATCCATCACTTACGGCTGCCAAGCCAAGACTGAGCTCCGCAGGCAGCTCGCTAAGGGAAGGGATTTGGAGTGGGGGAACCTAGGTACACTACAGAAACGCGGGATTCACCATAACAACGCTTTTCATGACTGTAGCGCTATGGGAACGTTATTTTACGGATAACACTCTTATATCTGAAAAATACAGGTATGGTCACCGAATATTGCGGCCATTCAGCTGCGTCTGTTTCAGAAGCATGTGCTTTGGATTAGAGATGAAAAAAAACTTAACTTTTTGTTCGATACGTTCAAAAAAAGACAATACAGCTAATAAATGATATCGCATTTATCTTACCTGCAATTATTCGAACACACAAGTCACAATGGTATATTAAGTAAAATCAATCTTATTAAATTGCTCGCTAAAATCCGAACATTCAGAATAAAACCTTTATACGAATATCGAGGTTCTCTATCAACGTTATCGCTTACATTAACATGTTAAAATGTTAATAAAATGTTGGCAAGGCATGTTTTGTTTGTAATGCATAATAGCGAATGTTTGAGAGTCGTTAAACAACAGTCAAAATAATCCGCTACTTGACTGTCAAAAAGATCGTCTGGAAACATCAATCACAGGCTAACCACATTCCCACGCAGATCACGACTTGATGTCAAAACTGTATGCTAAACACCCACGAAACGATTATGCAGTGAAAATCATCTACCAAGAGTTATTGGTATTGGGTTTTATTAATGAGCAAACTAATTATTAGCTTTTAAGTCTAAATTGCTTTTTAGATAATGTGAAAAGGCGTCTCCCAAATCGCAGATCGGGCACTCACCAGCGGGGTCTATTGAGAGTTTCATACATCTTATGTACTGATGCGAGTCCTCCTGAGAAATCTCTTCTTGCCTTAAAAAATAAAGCCTATTTCCTCCATCTGCAATACCTAGAACTCACAGCTATACTCGATCACAATAAAGTACTACAAAGAAGAAGAAAATGACACGTGTCAAAGATCTCAGATATCTAGGAGAACAATACCATCGACAAAGAGAGGAAAAGGATGTAAGAAAAGGATCGAGGTGTGCTGGTAGGCCATTTAGGAGCGCCATTGCCGTTGTACTAAATTGAGTGCTCGAAGCTCCACAAGTATCAACTGGGATCAAAAATAGTGGATGGCTACGAGCACGGGTGTAATTATCTGGGACGTAGAATAATAATCAAAAAATAATGCATGTAATGCAAGTACAGGTAAATATTGGAATGCGATGTTTTGACTTTGTGAGGAACGAAAAAATAAGGGAGCAGATAATGCGGCCTTTCATCGTATTAGATCTGGTTGGGCATGTTATCCAGATAGTAAACTGCAACTGCGTATTTTTTAAGCCCCAGTATTGTAAGATCGTCGAAAACTATTCATTCGTACTACTGTAAATGATACAATTTTAAGATTTTATTTAAATGTTTAATATTGTTAAAAACTTTATCGTCTTGATGACTCTTACACATCCTCCTCATTAAAAGCCTATTTAAATATTACAATCATGCTACCACAAATATGATGGTCCACAAAGGTAAAGAAATTAGCTAACAAATACTTCATATTATTGTCTTCGCCGTGTCTATCCCGGATCAGCGCGGTTCCTCGATCTTCAGTTGCATAAATTGCATGCAACTACATGCAACTATTGCAATGCACGCACTGATAACTCTGCAATTTAGCAACTGCTTGGTCCGTCACGACAGCGCCCACTGTGCTACCGAGACTATTCCAACTTGCAGACGTGTTGGGCAACCCTTCATTCAGGGCATTTCAATGTTTTTGCTATTGAAAATTAGCCTTACTTTTCCAACTAAAAGATAAACCAAACGTAATTTAACCTCACGAAAACCAACGTAAACACATGCAGTGATTTGTCGGTTCGCTGTTTTCACCAAACCTTAACTTACCTAACATCACATAATATATACTAATTTAGGGACCTAACTTAACATAACCAAACCTCAACCAACAAATAATCATACTAAACAATGCTATCTTACCTTGGTATCTCACTTATTGGTATTTATTTGTTTTGTCTCGACAACGCCTATTGTACAACAGCGTCTATACAATTTACAAGCGTGTTTTGCAACCTTTCATTCTTTGAAACACAACGTTTTTGCCAATCTAACCTAACCTTAACTTATATTATTTAAGATAATTTGAAGTAATACTTGCAATGAATTTTCGATCCATTACGACAGCCACGGCCCCCTACAATGTTACTTAGCCTATAAGAACTTACAAGCGTATTTAGGAACCTTATATTTTCGGGCTTATGCTAACCCGAACGTAACCTAATATAATATTTATAAAGATGTCACCTAATTTAATAATAGCAATGACTCAGTGTTGCTTGATATTTTCCAATTCGTTACCAAGTCTATTACAAGCTTATTGTTCAACCCCTTACGTAAAGCACCACCTAACCTAATCTCACGTAATATATCCAAATCTCGTTAGTCTTACAGTCATACGTGTTTTTAACATAAAATTGGTACAACGGTGGGTATTTAAATTTAACATAAACGTTACTTACAATATTAAGTTTGCAAAAGCGATATATTTTATAAGCAAAAATGGTACTCTTGTATTTCATTAGCTTTTACGAATTATCCAGTCTAAAATAAAATGGTTTACGTCCCTAGCACAGAGGTCTCTTGGCTTCATCCCACCGTTAGACGTGGGGTTAGGCTCACGATTGATGCCAACACCGACGCCATTATTTATCAAAACGTTGTGTTTCATCTGCAAAACATAATAAATAATTCTAGAACACCTCTATGTTGTAAACACGACGGGAAGTGTCGGTGAAAAATTGCAAACATTAATTAGCAATGGAATTCAAGCTAAACATTAACTTTTGTATACACTAATTTGTAATTAACTCTTGCATCTAATGCTTGCTACATTAAATAAATATTAAAACTGAGTTACTATGTGTTTTCAGAGATATTGCGCAATCGCAATGGTATTTTTCTTAAAGAATACTGACATCAGCACGATGTATCCCTTGCCGACTGGTACCGAAAACCTCGATACACAATATTTCGTCTCTTATTTTCTGTTCGCTTGCCCGCTCACGGGTGTGTTAATGATAGATATCGCCAGGGGCGCGGGCGAGAGCCCGATCACGAGCGCGTCAGTTATGTGTTGACGACCGAGAAGATCGCATTACGGCCAGCGGCATGTCATTCCACCTGGCCGGAAGCTTGTAAAGTTATAACGTAAATATAATCAATGTGCTTCTAAAAGAAAGTCTGTCTTATCAATCTGCTCCTAATCCTGCCCTCACGCGACGTATCAACACCCTTTTGAGAGAGAGGAGGATGTTAATACATATTATGTAATCTAATATGCGTACTTTATTAGAATTAATATTCATCATATGAAGCACACAGAGTATAAGACTAATCAAATTATCTCTTTATAAATAAAGGTGATAAACAAATTTACATATTCGGACTCAACAGGTGTCAATTCTTTAAGCTCTGGGCTCTCATCATCCTAAAACTCCGTAGTACTTGGTAAAGCTTTGGAATGCAGAGCTGACGATTAAAAACCAAACGATGATGATCGATTTAAGTACAACTTTATGGTGGCTATTTACAGTAACCATATGCTCCAGCTAGGAAGAGGTTGTGGAAAAGATTATTTAGTAGGTACATAGATATAAATTAACACCATCAAAAATGCTAGCAAAATGATTCAATTTACATTTTTTAGATTGTTTTTTTTAAATTAAATTAAGTTCATATTTATAATGCATATTTATGATGCATATTTGAATAAGTAGTCATATAAAAGCAGAACCTTTAAAAGTAATAAGATTTATAATAATTTATTGAATATATGTGAATAACAACAATAGACGTCGCTAACAAAAGGAAGAATAATATATTCATTGTCTCAAGTCTCGAATCAGAATGCTGTGGATACGTTACAAGACGAAGTATATATATATAATCGTGTCGGAAACAACAGGGTCAGATCCTGTCTGCCCAGAAGTGGGCGACGTCGATGGCGTTACTTCTGGCCATCATCAGGTCTTCCTGGGTGCAGCCACTCGGGCACAGCGCACAAATACTACGGAAACAACATCAAGACGAAGTAATAAATATGGATCAACTGAGGTATACGGCGAATATTAGTGACACGATTGTATCATACTATTACTGGTCTGAGTAAGTTAGGAGTTGGTTAAAAAACAACAATAATTAATTTATTAATTTACAATACAATTAATAATTAGTTATTCTAAAGTCATTTAATTATTATTTTAACATAAAATCATTGGTGATAAATGTGGACTGTTATGCGATTAATTGTGAAGAACTAGTGTCTCATGGTGACTTAATGGCCATAGAAAACTTGCATATTTAGTTCTTAAATGTCAATTGTTATAATTAATTATTTTCCATACAATAATTGTAAAGAAAATGTATATTAATATTTATTATCAAGACTATGCACGTAGTGTTTATTATTGTTAGCATTTTAAATGGCGTGATGTGAATATCAATAACTACCATAATTAAACTGAAAAATGTAAATTTGTGGATAAAGACTTAAAACTGAATGATATTAATAAATATATTTTGTTATAAACAAATTAAAACTCCAAGAAAATAAATTGTGGCAACACCATCCGGACACGCCACTAAGCACGAGGGCTAACGCCAGTTATTCTCCAGAACCCGTTACATCATTATTACCTGAATCCGTCAGGACACGCTATAGTCCTCGACACCAAAAGGCCCCACATTCAGTTATGTTCATTTCTTTACTACCTAGTTTCTATTCAAGTAGAATAAAACTAATATTTACAACGTTAGTCTTGTTACACAATTATTATTACAGTTTTGCTCAAGTAAAAATAAAATGTTTTGATTGCGGTTGAAAATCAAACAATTTACTGCTACAGTAAAGCAATCGAATTGGGAAATTTAAAAAGCAATTCGAATGTCGTAAAATATATTTTTTTTCTTGTAAATTAAGACCAAAACACAATTTGTAATTCGTGTTTAAATTGGATGCATTGAACGTGCAAAGATAACAACGTTTATGAAACGAATCTTATTATGACGTATATTAAAATGTATGATTTATTGTATTTGCTATGAAAAACATACAGGAGAAATCCGCCAAATGGTGATGGACAGATCTTACAATTGAACTCTACAACGCTTACCATTTTGAGGATGTCTGTTGAGCACGGTTTGTGGAAAATTGATACGCCAACGACATAATTCAATGAATGCATCTTCCCTGACTTTTTAACTGAATAAATTAAATTGATTGAAAATCGAATCTTTAATAAAAAAAGTTAATGCATAATTCTTAAAATAACTGAAGGTAAATACAATTAATTACTTATTTTGTGCAAACTCGTAAAACATATATTTGTAAATAATATTAAATCTTTTGGTGAATATTCAGGGATCATGCAGCAATTTCACATCCTCAACAGCAGTTCCAGCGCAGCATGCTACTATTCTCACAATCATGCGTATAATCAAGCCTTTCAAATAGAATTAACATTGCATTTAAAAGGCTTTTCATTAAATTTGACAGTATTTAAAAAATCTGCCGGGGTTGCAAGCATATGTATTATTTTACTCTTTTAGGTACTCGCTGTGAATGGGTGGTCAAGAATCAACATTGTTCCTCTGATACCTGTATTTTTAAATGGTCGATAAAATCCTTTTTGACGGGTGCAATATCATAAGTGTGCCATCAATCGAAGGTATTATCAAATTTATATGAAAATGTAGAGTACGAGTATCATTATTACCTGAATTTGTCGGGTTAATCATTTGCCTGTTTACAAAATCTTCTCATAAAACGATTTCATGGTTCTTTTTGAGATATTGCTCACCAAATACTGATTAGTAATATGGTAGATCGAGCACAAATTACAGTCTTCTTTTCTTCAAGCCCCCAAATGCATTATCCTAGTGAACCGACAGAGTGAATCATAACGCCAACACATAAGTTGCAAGCGTATGACTGCTGTGGTGGCCGTACGCTCCATTTTGTTTGAGAAACACTTTATAACGTTATATAAATTATTTTCCATTTGTATTACAAATATCGTTCAGATTTATTCTGTGTTGTAAATATTTAAATCTTTTTCAATTTGTAATGTGCTAATGAACCGTTTACTTTGATTACGCATTGTAATACTATTTCAATGCGTTGCGTACGTTACACTGTTCGTGGCATGCGGCAAAGTAAATAATTATATTTAATTGAATCAACTCCTTACATTGATATTGTGGCTTTTAGGCTTAGCCGTGTGTGGCGAACTTCCTTCAACTAATATTTCGACCGCCATTGCAGGGGTCTTCTTCAGGATTGATGATTTATTTAGTTTTGAGTTGGTTTATTCAGATTATCTTTTTTATATATATTATCTTTTTATCATTACATTATACAATTTTTATTCTCTTAGGGATTATTCCCCGATGCGATACTCACTCTCCCGATACCTGGACCATTTGTTTCTTAGGGGCAGATAAACCCAATCTGTTACTCATTTCTAATTGAAATCCTAACCTGAAATATTATTTCTAATACGATTACAAAAAATTTAATAAATCAATTTTATGCTTAATTTATTAGTTGATATAACAATTAATTATTTTGTAGGTGTTCACGGCCAGGTATGAAATTTTTGGTTTTGGTTTTCAGCAAATGTTTGGCGAATTTCTTTCTTCTTTTTGATATTTTGACCGTCATTTTCAGTATAATAATTTTATGTTACATTGTGTATGAGAAGTTTTACAAGACAATGACGATAGTCAATATTCATTATTAATTTATTAATTTTCTTCGAGATAAAATATTTCCATGAATTTGTACACGTTTGAATTTTTTATTTATATATACATTTAAAACACATCATCCTCATTTCACAGTTATACCATTTACTATATTTCTATCAAATAATTAATATTTTGCAGCCTTAGAAGGTTGTCGGAAGCTATAAATATAATGTACTCGAGGAAATATCAGGAGGAAGGCAGCTGGCAGAGCTTTTTGGCGAGAGCTTGTGACAAACAAATGCACCAGTGGGGGAAGCGGATATGGAATTATAATAAATTAATACCGTTTCTATCGTTTTTTTAAATTTATATTATTTTATTTCATTATGTCAACGCTGAGCTCGGAAAGAATTTGTGACAGTTGTAATTTTTATTTCGTTATTGGGCCGCATATCGGTACAACGCGAATCCCATAATAATTATTAACTCTGCTTTGAATTGTTACTAATGAATAAATAGGCTAGGCTGAGCGCCGGTCGCTGCTTCTTACTACCTGGGGTCTCTTTCAAAACCTTGATTCCGATCCAGTTCTTGAACAACGAGTTCTTTAGTCGGTAAAGCAGGCATGGGCAACCTTTCCTAGGTCTGGGGCCACATTATCATTCTGTCTCCGTGTCAAGGGCCGGACCAAATTATTAACTATATTAAGGTAATATTAAATTAAATAAAACACATTGCTACTTCTTGCATATTTTATTTATTTATATAATGAACGACATTAATTGCTTATAAAATTTAATGTGACGATTGACTTTGTACTTGAATTACGAGACTATCAATATTGGCGTTGATATTGCTTAATGATAATCTCATTGAATTTTCGAGATTTTCATCTGTTATCCTCGTTCGAATTTTCGATTTGGTGTACTTCATCCTCGAAAAAAATTGTTCGCATGTATACGTGCTGCCAAAAAGACAAATGATGTTTCTTGCAAATCTACGTAAGTTTGTATAATTTTCTTCCACCAAATATAATTTATAAAAAATCCGTCAAAGTAACTTTGTCAAATTGTGATTTTAGCGCTAAATCCCCTGAAGCTCAATAAGTTCCATCTGTAAATTTGCTGGCACATTATTTACATCAGCATCCATCGGACGAGCAAATATAGCGAATGTTGAGTCTTTGTTTTGGAAGTCGGCAAACCTCGTATCAAATTGCTCTATTAGTGCCTTCAGTTCATCTCCATAAGAATTATATGTGATGTTTGTATGCCTTGATAGATTAGGAAAATGGTAACAATTTTTACCTCTTATCTGATTTTTCAAAAATTTAAGCTTATTACAAAAAACTTTGACATGGCTATGCAGTTCATGAACCAATTGTCCCTGTTTTTGTAGTTTTAAATTAAGATCATTTAGGTATCCTGGGACATCTACAAGGAATGCTAAATCACACACCCATTGATTATCTTTTATTTGGTTGATTGTGTTTCCTTTTATGTCCATAAAATCTGCAATGTCTTGTCTCAAATCATAGAATCGTTTCAACATGTTTCCTTTACTCAACCACCTTACTTCACAGTAATAAGACACATCTTCATAGTCTGAAAATAGGTCTTCCAAAAACACCCTAAACTGGCGGTGATTAAGTGCACGTGACTTAATAAAATTAATGCTTGCTACTACTACATCCATAACATTCTTGAATTTCATCGATTTTGCGCACAAATTTTGCTGGTGGATAATACAATGAAAATTTGTTAAATTTTCCGGCTGGATCTGTAATTCTATTGCTCTTTCATTAACAACTCCAATAAATCCTTTCCGTAAGCCAACCATTGCAGGGGCACCATCAGTACATATGCCAGATAGTGCACTCCATTTAATCCCAAAGCTTTCGAAGACTATGTTGACTGCTTCAAATATATCTTCACCGGTAGTCGTTCCTTTTAACGGCTGAAGAGCTAATAATTCTTCTGTGATTTTGAAGTCCACGTCAACTCCTCTGATAAATATTGCTAATTGTGCTGTATCAGAGGCATCTGTGCTCTCATCCAAAGCAATTGAAAATGCTTCGAATCCAGTAATCACCTCTTTCAAACTTTTTTTGATATCATCAGCCATCATTTCTATACGTCGGACAACAGTACGTCTCGACAAAGATATTCTCTCAAAGTCTTTTTTCTTTTCAGGACAGATTATACTTGAAACGTCGAGCAGACACTCTTTAATAAATTCTCCTTCACCAAATGACTTAGAATGCTTTGCAATTTTTTCGCTTACAACAAAGCTGGCTTTAACAACGCATGCCTCGAAGTAAAATGTCTCTTTAAGTTGAATTCTTTGTTGACGGATACGGACTCCTTACACAGCAAACATACGGGCATTCCTTTATTCAGGATAAAGAAATAATCCTCCGTCCACTTGTCTTGAAATTTTCGACACTCTGCATCAACTTTTCTTTTTTTCGACATAACCCCTGACATTGTCACAAATTTAAAAACAATATATTCAGAACTGACAAACAAAACTGTCTTCTACGCCAGAACGCACCAGTAAACAGAACAAACCAGACCAGAAGTCGCGTGAACACTAAATAAGGGGAATGCGGCGCGGAGGGGGACGGAATTAGTGTGCTGCACTCGGGATATTTCGTGCCTACGAACTTTGCCGAAACACAAACCATCGGATGCATTGCGATAATAATATATATATTATTATATTATGTAGCGCGGAGGGGGTGGGCCCCGCTCGTAATCCTTCGGTGCGTATACGAGCTTCCCCGAATCACTGCAAGCGCCCGTGTCATCTGCATTATTTTAACTAATGGATTTCTCAATTACTTCGCCGAGATGAATCAGGGCCGGACAAAATAGCTCCGCGGGCCGGATCCGGCCCGCGGGCCGGCGGTTGCCCATCTATGCGGTAAAGCAACACTGATATAGGATATTTCACTATTATTTATGTATTATAATAATTTTAGCGCAGGCGAGTCAAACTACTCAACGATTTGTAAAAAATAAAATACATTTCGTGTTATTTATAACAAGAGATCAATGCTAACGACATTGTATTACTAACTTTCGTCATATGATGTTAGGACCCAGATAACGTACTGTATAAATGTCGTGTATCAGTGAAATCTTCGTGTTAAGCTTCTTGTGATAGTTATTTAAAATACTGTATCACGTATGCAGCCGTAGTGGACTACTTGTAAGATTTTCTTGATGCTTCAATATCGCGGCATTCTGCTCGTACGCTATACATGAGTATAAACAAACAGTAATTCCTGTAGGAGTAAGGATAATTTGGAATGACCATCTTCAAAACTTAAGTCACTTAGTATGAGGGCCCCTTTTACGCAGAAACATAATTTGACGATATCATTCAAAAGGGACAACATGTTAAGGGAGTATTTTATATATCTCAGTCACAGTTAGCGTACGAGCGAGACTCCGCGATACAGAAGTATATACATTTTTACTCTATGTGCGAGTGAGATATCGCACAACAGAACTGCATGCATCTTGCTCATCTACGTGGAAAGGGACTACCTCATATACATAGATAGTATACGATGTGCTATAGAAGCATAGCACACTGCAGCAGCGTCCTTAATAAAATCTAAAGCTCTTTAAATTATAACGTATAATACATTTTATAAAGCGATTGTTAAAGGTTAATGCTAACGTTACGAAAGCATGTCACAATACTTATATATTATTCGATAAATAGTGTTATATTCTAAAGTTGTATTTTGTGTATGTTACATAAAATATAGCGTAATAGCTGGACATCCAAGTCACAGAATCAGGCTCCGAGTAATTAGATAGAATAGACAGAGCATTATTTTATAAGATGTGTCTAAAGATATCAGACCATTTATCTAAGAGTTTCGGCCATCTGAACCTAGTAAATCTTCCATAATAAGCTAGCGCGTTTTCCATTGCACCATATCGTCTGGCCAATCGTTCCGCGACCACCTTTTTGCTACCTCGCCGCTAAATACTTTCAATTTCGCTGGTTTTTTTTCGTTCTTTTGTGACCAACTCAATCTAACTAAAAACGCTGTATTTTATTCTATAATACGTAACGATAATTTGATTTTGATTGCCTATTTAACGCAAGTAATAAATCTAATTACCGCACCGGCTTAATTGAGTAGGTATTTAGATTACTGAACGATAAGCAGCAATTAATAAAATCAGTATTAATGCTTTAGCTAATGAAATATGATACTAATAAAAATGTATACTGAAGATATAATACTAGTGTATAACGATTGCTTTGGTTCTACGAGTAGTACATTCGACAACGTAGGCTCCGAATAAAATGCAGAACCGATTGCTTATTTAATACCACGCCTCCGAACACTGTTCCTGCATCTGTATCTCATTTGAAACTCTTCAAGAAGTGGATACATAAGAGTTTATAATCAGTAAAACCTCTCATTAGACTATAGTACAATAATGTCTCGTTGATGATGCGCTAATTCCGATTACGATTAATGAATTAACAGTTGATAAGTTCACTATATAAGCAATTGTGACAAAGAAGTGCATAGTAAGAGATTATAATCGCTGTCACGAATTAAAATAAGATGATGAAAGAAGATCCATGCACCTACTGTGCATACTTCCCACATGCAATGTTTGTAAGCCGAGTTACGAGCTCTACGATTACCGCTTTCAGTGACATATATGCCAAAATATAGGAGTATGCTACTCTCAATCCTCTCAATACTCTTACTTTCGCTGTTGACTGCCCATCTTCATCTCGATTGGCTCTGTTGCATAGAAAATGGCTAACTTTATATTTTATATATTTTTATCATTCGAGTAGAGTATGTATTGAAAATATTTTAGTTACCTTTAATTGAATGCTTCATCGGTTCTTCACTTGTACTCTACATCAATATCCAAAACTAGATAAATGTCGTATTTGATATTTAGGACAAAGAGAAAAGCAGAATTTATCGACTTAAGAAAACGCGTTCATGTCTGAGACTAAACATTATCATGATTTATATTAGAACAATGTTAAAAATAATTATGTATTCAATGGCTAAATTTAATTAAGTTTGACATGGTTTATTATACCTATAAAATTCATAGAAAATAATTGAAGTACCAAAAGCGATTGTTTATACTGTTTGTGATTGTCGTAATATGGACACAACCGATCATAATTCGACGAAAGTAATGAACGCTACTAACCTAACGCTCATAAACATAATAAATTGCCAAGTATTAACACATATAGGCTGGCCACTGCTATATGAAGGTCTCCTAAGCTTCTCGCACGTTAAACACACCATTTTATATAAATGATACATTTTCCGGTATCATTAAACGCTCACACTGCAATGCCATTGTCCTTCAAACTGGCAACGCCTGAACAAGTATACATAATTATATTACTTATATAGATTGTCATGTTCTTTGCACATTGTTCTTGAAATCTTAGAAAACAATGGCATTTTTAACATGAAATTAGTATTACATAATATCGTTTCTTTCTTTGTCACATTGATTCTCTGGCGTTGCTTTTTTCACCTTATATTATTTATTGCGACAGGTGAAGTTGAACCTTTTTATATATATTTGATGGCCTTCACGTATGGCAAGAGCTGAGGTAGCGAAAAAAATTGTTGTATAGTACTCGTACATTATGATGGTAGTTCAAGTACCGTCATTGCATGTGTTTTCTCGTACATACACACTTCATTACTTCAAAAAGCAGATTAATTAACACATTTTCTCAAACTCTTAAACGCACTAATCAATCCCACACGCTACGTCCAGCAAAACCGCTTGATATCAATATAACTCTTGGAGAATCAAATCTTTCTTCCGGTGCTTTCTTGTAAGTTAATATACATCAAAATAATAAAGGTACACGTTCGTTTATTTACCGATTTTAAAATAGTCAGCCGCCGGATTCATTCCACATACACCTGTTATCGAAATCTAATGAATGGCTGTATTGGCTCTTTTTTAGGTTTCAGAATTTAAAGACATACATGAAAATCCGTGATAATATTTATATTGCATTGAATTTAGTTGAAAATTAGTTTTTTTGATTAGTTAATTGAGTATAGATAGTTGGTATTGAGTTAAACGAGACTACAGCGGTGAGTTTCGAGCTATCTTTTCAGTTCCCGTCTTTGTGACCTATACGCCAATGTATCTCAAACTCTCCATTCTTTCAATAATCTATCCCTGCTATAGAGCCTAACTAGAGCCAAGCTGGAAATCTTTCCACACTAAGCCAAGAAGAGATAATCTAATATTTTCCAATAATAATTTTAAAAACTCTCCTGTTCTACGTTCTTCATATTCACTACGACCATAATTCTCAACATCATATTTTTATAATTCTTCTCCATTTACTTGTTTCCAGACTACGCGTTCAACCATTCTTGCGATTGTCACAATCCAAGCGTAGATATGTTGAATATTCAGTACGCCGTTGCGCTCGGAATTTGTCGCTTGTCACACAATAGTAGTTACTAGACAATATGTGGGAATGAACTAGTATTAACATCGTCTTCAGAGTGAAGGAAAACGAACTCAACCTTGGATATTAATGCATCGCACTTAACCCTAGATATGCTTCGCCAGAATATAAATAACACTTTCCATATAAAAACACAAAAGGTTTTTTTTTCCATATTAATTTTATTTTACTATGAGTAAAATATCAGGGCTTTTTTCACAAAGCACTCACCCGGTGTAAGACCAAACATTAGCTGATATATTTTTCTTTTGTCTACTTTTTGTACTTTTCTACCACTAGTACGACGAGACACTGAAGTCTTCCTGGATCTACCCACTCACCTCAACAGATCTTTTCAACACCTCAACAGAACTGGAGTTATGCATTAATCAACTGAATCGTTCCCTGGAGTTGGAGAGATTGACTGGTCCGAGGACCTCTGCGGCTAATCGTTCATTGACCTTAATTCAAGACCTGAACCTCTGATGGAACGGCTGCCCGCTCGATGCACTTCTGCAGACAACCATCTAGAACTGGACCCTGCTTCTGCACCATATCTATTGGACTATGGAGTTTTCACTCTGAGATTGAAGAAAGGAGCTGCAGGGTTTAGTTTCACGATTGCCGATAATGTTCACGGAAAGAAAATTAAAACTTAATTATAATTACAATATAAATTGTAACCTGTTGTTATAAACATTTTTAGGATGGCACCAAAATTCAATTATCACGATTAAAACGAAATTTTCAATAATTAGATTATTATTAAGAATAACATAAAATTTTAAACCTTAATTGTCGTGTTTTGGCAAAATATATACGAGTATCTATATTAGTATTAGACGTTAATGCACTATTATTCACAAGGTGATCCACCATTCTTTTTAACAGCGTGTCTTTCAATTGGTTTCATTGTATTTTGATGTAACATTCCAAACGACACGTACAAAGCGTTCGAATAAAATATGTCGCTTTTAATGTGACAATTCGACAAAAAAAACACATTAAATTTTAGAGGACAATATATTTGTAATTTTCCTTGGTATCGTACCGTGTACCGGAAAATTTTATCTTGCATTTTAAATGACTACACTAATTGAGAACATCTAGGTAAATTTCTGCTAAGGAATGGTGGCTTTTTGACCACAGTATCTGACGATAGTTTGTAACGACCATAGGCTCCAGTAAGTGTAGCGGATATGGGTGTAACGGATACGAGAAAAAACGTTTTCAAAAAATCATGATGATCGGTTGTAGGGTATGGCAGTCCATGATATATATGATGATGTATAATGTTTTTATTTTAAATATAACATTTTTTTTTAAATTTAAAAACATACAGGAGAATTCTGAAGTTTCATCTGTGGAATTGCATGACGCATAACATGGTGCATATGGCTAAGCGCTGCATGTGGAGCGTTGATCCGCTAACGTCATAGACTACAGCCCGAGATTCACGCATCATCCTTATTATTCCAGGAATTTACTACCACGATTTTTGTCTACCACCAATTTTTTTAATAGGCTATGACTGACATTTTACGGGTAAGGGATCAAATTCACACCAAATATTTTACAGGTCAGATTTTTTTTTTATCTCCTCGGGGATCAAACCCATAACCTTTGGCTTGCAAACAAACGCTTTGACCATTGAGCTATACCCGCCGGCAAAATAAAATATTTTATAGTCCATATTTAAAGAAATATGTAGCTTGGCATACGAATGAAAATAAATAAAAAATCTCAAAGTAATACAAATTGGTAATAAAATGAAAAAGATATTTGTTCTTAATTCAATAATATTATCTAACAGCATAAAAATGTTGCAAAAAATGTTATCCGTCTATACAATAACAGATTGCTATTGAAAAGTGAAAATATATTGCAATCTCAGCGGATTCAAATTTAATTAATTGCTATTTAAATCCATTAAGTGGATTGCGCTAAGTTGAGTTATGTAATTTTTTATCGATTTCTTCGAAGCAAACGTTATTTTGCTTGCATCAAAAATAATAATGAAGAAATTTATTGTTTGGTCGAGATTGCAATTACCACAGATTGAGAGCTCGTGATGTTAGAGAATCGAGCTTAAGAACCTTTTATAATTTCATATGTAATATTAAATAATTTCTTTGGCCAACGTAAGGTACGAGTGTAGCTCCTGGGTTAAACAGTTTGTTAAAATGTTGTGATAAAAAATATTTAATTATTAAATTTCTCACTGGATTTACTACAGATTTGTAGACCATTAGTGTATGATAAGCTTTAACATTCTAAAGTATGATGTCCAATAAATGGAACACAGAAGTAAAGTTGGTTTATTGAGTCTATTTTATCGCTAATATCCAAAGACGTTGCTCTTCTGAATTTCGTCAATTAATCCCACTTTCGTCTATACATTACCGCTAGACCTGTGGAAGCCCTTCAATAAAAGTGTATGTGTTTCCTCTCTAATAAAGTATTTGGTCACCATAACCATTTCATATTTGGACCTTATGGGTACCATAAATCGACGTCACTCAATTCTGTCAGTTTAAATTATCTCTGCACTCAAAAAATCAACTAGGAACATGTATGGCTCTACATGACCTCCAGGGATAGAGCTCGGAGACTTAAAGGAACAGCAGCTATAGGTGTATTTTTGGTGATATGTTAAGCAAAGTATTTAATAAAATCGACTGACCATTTAGTTCTTGCAAGCGATACAATATAGAATGAACCATTCTATGAAAAACCGCAGGAAACGATATAATAATTTTGTATGTAATCGTACTTTAAAGTACAGGGGTAAAGTATAGAAGGTGCAATTGTAAATTAAGTCAGGTGATGTATTCAACACTCATTGCGCATGTAGTGTGATAGTATTTTGTATAGAAATTTCGTTACCTATTTATCTTCTCATTCTCCCATTAAACGTGTTCTACGTTTAAAAAACATTTGTAACAATTTGTCATCATGTAAGTCAAGTGTCGAGTATGGGAACTAGAATTGTCACTCAGTGTGCGATAGTGACCTCTTAGTGTAACTGTAGATTCAAGATATGTATACAATATTACGTGCATATATACTACATGTATATCAATATACTAAACGAGACGGTCGCTTGAGAAAGTGAAATGCTCCTACATACTAGTATTACCATCAGCAACACATTACAAGCTCATATACAAACGACTGGTACTTATCTTTCTCTGGTAATCTACAAACATGTCTAGAAGTAAGAAAATTTGTAACGTTTAAAATTTAACATTCTCTAGCACCTAAACCGTTGATCTGATGATAACCCTTAAGCGTATAAAATATAGGTTATCTATTCATGATCATTTTGGTTTTGTCCAAATTTCTATAAATGCCTACGTTTTAATTTTTTTAGAATATCAAACAAATATTAAATGTTTTTTAGTACTGATTTTGCATGGAATAATAGTATGAATTGAGCTTATGAAACGGCAGTAGGATTTTAAATTTCATAAATCTAATAGTCTTCGGCTAATAAACCAAACAATTAACTTATGAAATGAATATCGGAAGGAAAAATGTTTCTTTTGGGTAATAAGACCAAATTAATATAGAAAAAGATAAAAAATGTTGAACATTTTTAGGAAAAAGCACAGTGGAGAACAAGAGGCATATTTTATTGCTACAAACTATTACCCAGGATTGATACTGCGACAAAGAAAGTACCAGCCGACTGTATATAAACTGTCGGCCGTGGCGTTGATTCTTTCACTTAAAAATTCTGCTTAGCATAACAGTTTATTACCCAAATTACGTACGATTACTTTAATAAAGTATACTTCACCTCGTATATCCGGTTCCGATTTAGAGCATATGGCCACCACGAATTTCTGTCGTTCACAATTTAAATCGGTAATTTTTATCAACGTATCATATAAGGTACGTGATCTAGCGTTATTAATTTTAGGTACTTCAGGATAACGAAACACAAGTGTATTTACGAATAAAAATAAAAGTGCATTTGGGTGATATTTATCTAAATCATAAAATAATAATTATATTATCGAATTAATTGAAATATTTTTGTACATTAAACTTTTACTTTAACTCAAATGAGATCATCAAAATTATTGCATTATTTTATTACAATCAAAGTTAATTCTTATACAACTGTAAGTTATTCATTTGATGATTTTTCTCCTTTTCCTTTCCATATCTGGAGCATTTGATCAACACGAATTGCGAAAGATGGTGTCAGCTTTCATTGCCCATGCCTTTTCTTAAGACACTTCGGGTCGCGAAAGTCCACCCGGGAATATAAATATTGTTCCTGGCGGCCTCCAGGGCGAAAGCTCAAGGAAAAAACGGCAGTTGTGTTTTTTAAAGTAAATTTGATGACTTGCTTGACGTTTCCGAAGCTTTGACTGCGGTAGGCAAAAGGCCCATCCAAATTTTAGGTTTTTGATCAAACATGAACACAGCTTACAATGTGCTAATTGTCGTTGATCAAATTCTTTTTTACTTATGTGTTATTTTAATTAAATACGTAAGAGTGAAAGTCCATCCCATATGAGTCTCATAAGAAAATTATAATAAAAATATATTTAAAAAATCATTAAAAGCCTACTCTGCAGTTAGGGCACATGGCTCTTCAACCAGTCATCAGCGCTGTGATTGTGACTTAAAAATACATGTTATTCTTAATCCTTTAATTACGGCTCGGTTTGAATACGAATTATACTGACAATTATAAAACTAGTATTTGAACCATAAATGTACTTATCTGGTCTATTTTTATAAATCACATTGGTTCTTGTATTCTTTAGCTATCAGATGACGCATAAAAAACTATTTTAAGAAAGTGGCAAAACGATATATCACGTCAACCGATGTCAACGGTCGGGGAATGCTATGACGGCATATGCCGACAACCGATGCGAAAGGGTTAAAGAGGTTGAGCAACGACAAGTTGGACAGTCGACCCATCTCTGGTTACGTTTCCAGCCAACTTGATACACTTACTTTCACTACGGTCACTTTCTTTGCCTCACTTGATCCAAGAACCCGTTATCATTATTTAACAAGTGATGAGCTTCTCTCTTCGCGCATTATCTCTCTCTCTCTTTCTCTCTCTCGATGTAAGTTGGCGCCAGTCATGTCAGTATACCAGTAAATTGTGGGTAAAAAATATTTATTTAAATAAAATATAGAGAAAAATAAAATATAATTAAAAACGGTCTGATTAATTTGCTGTGACAGGAATGAATAAAGCATATTTCATTTTTCTGACATTGAATATCAGTAATAGTATTTGTTGGTTAGTTTGTTTGACCGGAAGCACTGCGTGTGTAAGCGCGTCTTTAACACGATATATTTTCGACAAGTCATTTCGTTGCATCACAACAATAACGTGATCATTTAATGCCATGAACGAACATGACAATATCTTTTATAAGACTTGCCTGAATTCCTTGGATAGGTCAAATATTTTCTGAAAAAGCAGTTCCTGTGTTTTGTTTTCGTTGCTGTTTTAATCCTAAATGAAAAGGATTTAAAAATTACTACATCATTTTACATATACAAAAAATCGCCAATTGACAGATACGATGGTACTATATATAAACGACCTATTTTAAATAAATTAAATTATATGACACCATCTATTCAATCCATCAGTTATTAATTGCACACCCTGTTACCATGTAACATCCCCTACCTGCTTAGATTATTTAGAAATATGAAAGTTTCAGATATCTCGGCTTAAACTCCATGGAGGACACTGTACTCAGCGTTGTGTACCCTAGTAGTAGTGTAGTCTATGTCAATTTGATTCGAAATAAATAGGACTCACATCATCAAAGTGCTACTTATATAGTACCCGTATAACCTCCCATTTTAATACGGTTGTAAATCCTAGTATCCTAGTAAAATGCGTTGTAACCATATAACAGAAAATAGCCTTAAAGAACAGGAGTCTTAAGAATAACAAGGTGATTGAGCGGACACGACAATCTTTCATTCCACTGCCGATCAAGAGACCTAGTTGAGATATACGTATAAAGAAGCGAAAATGAGCCTAATCATATGAAAGATCTCCATATTCTAACACTAACAATCTAAGAGTCTAATTTTTATTTTAATAGATGCCCTTGTAGAGCCACTAAATCATTTTTACATTCATTTTTATGCCCAATCAATAAGGTTTTTTGATTGGGCTTGTCGATATTGTCCTGTAGATCTGCAGTGAAGTGTTATATGATGAAATTGCGGGAGTTGTTCACAGTCGATTTGAGGATGATTAAGTCCATGATGATTGTGGTAAGTTCGGAACTAGTATGCTTCCTTGTCGAACGTTTACGATTACTCAAACATTTCATGCCGTCAATGATATTTTTATATGATCAATATACTCGTGCATTATAACAATCAATGATTTCGCGGTTAACAGAGTATGAGAATATAATCAGTCATACTCATTATGTTCGAGCCACATTTTCACATGTGCAAATAAAAATAAGAACTGCTAATTAAGTCAGTTATTGAACTTGGCATTGCGAGCGACAACCAAGTGGTTGTGTTCTCGCATCGAAGGCTCAGCAATTAACTTGTCCAGGTGTTTTGCATTCACTCAATCACCAAAGCGCCTGTCAAAAGGTGTTACGCGTAACTCAGAAAAATTAAACTTTCTGAGACTCTCGCATTTTTAAATATATTACATTTACCATACATAAAAAATAGGTGCGTTGAATACCCTGCAAATTACATACACCATACGAAGAATACAAAATATATATATATATATACCTCGTTACCTTCGCGTAATATACTTGATGTACTATATAGTTCAAAAGGATCACCAAAACTTATGATCATTTCAGGATTGTCTTCTCAATAAATGATAGAAACTTAAAGACGACAACAGAATACGTCTTTTGTTCTCATGGATGATGCACTATATCAGAGAATGTCTAAAAGCCTGCTGTTTGCCAAATTTACGAAAATTTACGAGTGGATAAGTGATAACTTGTAAAACTGAGTGAAGACATTTTATGGTGACCTTATGTTCCAGACAGAAATGGATTTAAAAAGGAGCTTCATTCTCGAGATATACAAAATTGTACATTTTTATTCGTCATTTTATTTACACTGATTTTTCTAATTAATTGTTCCTTTTAAAGTATAAAAAAAAACCATTCTGAAAAAAATATATTTGAGAAACACTAAGGTGTAATAAATCAATAAACGTTTTGAGTCATAAATCAATTTATTATTTTATTTTTATTTAAAGGCACTTCCTGCATTTTTTTGTATCGAAACTATGACACAGCATTTAATTCTCGTATTTAAAAATTACAGTAGCTTAATGCACGATTTTAAAATCAATTTGATAGACTTAAAACATTTTTTTATACGAATTCATAAATAGCGTAGTGTGATGGTTGACCATCGAAAACCCTATTTCAAATATTGTAGTTGTAAGATGTGGGTAGTTTTATTATATTGAGATTGCTTGAGAGAGTTCTTTATTAGGTTTAAATAAACGAAGTTCATACTTATGTAACCACGTACGGTTGTATGAAAATATCACATGTGTGCTTTCTATAACGCTTGCCATTTTTTGTGCCAATGTCAAATGAAAGCAAATAAAATGACAACAAAAACCTCGCCATATATTATAAGTTGATTTTTACATTTTTTTCACAATTATCGTAGATCGTATGGCTGTTAATTCTCGCCATGAAATTCACCGCTACAGTGGTTCTTGCCTCGTTCCAATTCATTCAAAAAATTCTCTAAGTGTATTACAGTCAATTTCGCTTAATTGGGACACCGATTAATTGGGACAGCCGCTTTTTTGGGACAAATCTCAAAGAACAGAAACCAAACCAAGAAACCAATAGTAAATTTATTTGTTTAATTGGGACAACATTCCGCTTAATTGGGACAGGAAATTTTAAGCAATGAAGAAAATCAAGATATGTTGCAAGTTCCTATTATTAACTATGAAGAATTTTCAAGAATAGATAACAATTTACCATGTTACGATGATAATAAAGACTGTGAGGATTCAATTGTAGTGTTATTTTATGCAGGAAGGGAATAAAGGGAGGCCTACATCCGCACTGAATATCTGTGCTGATTTAGTAGAAGTGAAATGTTACAAAAACAAAAGACAAAGAAAAAGTTTTTTTTTTCTTAAAAGTTTATATTACATATGAGTAATTTATATGATAATTTATATAACCTATATGTAATTTACAGTTTCAAAGAGTTTATAAATCAAAATTATTGAAAAAAAATGCATTGTTTAATTTTATGTGTATTATTGGTTAATGGCCTTAGTTGCCAAAACTAAATAAATTAATTCAACAAAATGTGAAATATGCTTAATTGGGACAGCCGCTTAATTAGGACAAAATGTTCAAATCCTTTCGTGTCCCAATTAAGCGGAATCGACTGTATTTGTAATTTTTCTCACTACCATACAAACATGGAAAGAGTCCGGGTATTAAAAAATAAAGCAATATGTACATATTTGTCTCTTTATCGATTGCAAAATGCAAAGGATGGTATACCCATTCTTTTACCTCGTCAATCTTCACAAAATTCTCACCCTCATCATCATCATTACCGCGTACGCTCTCCTAACTGGAATACATGGCCGTCACAATCTGCCGAAACAAGGCTTCATCAAAATGTCTTTCCATGATGGTTCGTATTAATGGGGGTCTTATCCTAGCCAACAATTATTGAGCTACTACTTTTCCCGGGATGCTTAGTAGGGTGATATCTCTGAAATTGTTACAGTTCAGAGGATCCCTTCATGCAAAAGCAAAGTCTATAGTACCTTTATTACTGATAATGTAACAGTTAAGAATAATTCAGATAAAAAAATTAAACTTGTTTGGCGTATGTTAGTCATAACGTTATTATACAACATCATTATATAGACATAAATTTCTTTGTGTCCGATCCGTTTCATTTGAGCTGCAAACCTTGCATAACAACAGCGACTATCTAATATTTCATTTTTACACACTTTTAATGGAAAATATTTGCGCTCTGATTGCTGCGATTTATTTACAAAATTTGCCATTTTACTCACCGACGGCACGGACAACAATGTTATTGCTAGAAACAAACTATTAAAAATATGCATTTACATTTATATCAATTTTATTATTTTATATGAACGATTCTTACGAATATTTCTCGTGACATAATAAATTAAATCTTAAATATTTCAAAACCAATTGATTATATTCTTCAGTGCAGAGTCTCATGATTTTTTTGGTGCATCCCCAAACTTTGCTTCACTATCCTTCACAGATATAAACCGAGCTATTCGATACGCAATAATTAAATGTATTGTATTCGATATTTAATTAGGTCTGTCCATCTTTTTGAACCATCTTTTCCAGACTTTCTACTTCTATTCCATACATTCTGGAGCATACAGTTCATTAAGCAGCCATATGCATAGTCAGAAGACATATATGCACCCGCAGATGCTAATGAACACATATAGTCTTTACGGCCTTCAGGAAAGGAGTCCAGGGACTTGAAACTAGTATCCTAGGCATAACATATGTATTGGAACAACCATTTATATATTTAAGAGCATTACTTAATTATAACCGTAAATTTTTAAGCAGATTAAGTAATTAGCCTGATGTTCAACTAATGTCCTCGAGATACGATAGTGACTTTGTGAGGTTTAACGAAGTAAGGGAGCGGACATGGCAACTTTTCATACTATAATCAGTCAAGAGAGGAATGTGTACCTGGCTGAGACATGTACGGTTGCCGTAGAAGATCACGAAATACAGCAGCCTTTTTTTCAAGCCTCTAGGTTCTCGCCATTCTGAAAGGGCTCTAAGGTGACAGTTCATGAAGTTCATACGCTTAAGCTAGGAGAGCTGTAATGCTGATGTTGTTAAACATAAGTTTTAAGGAATATTTGAATAAATCGACGCTTCCAAGGTTTTGACCATTTGGTCTTAAGGAGCGGCTCACCAGTAAGCAACAGGCGACTTTAGTCAGTTTCTAATGTTTATTAAGTTCGGTGATGAAATGAAAAACGCGCTTACAGTGTACAATTGTTTATGGTATAATGGATATTATTTAATTGTCTTCAAATTTATTTCCATCGTATTAATATAAATCAAAAACATTCACGTTGCAATTGAAAGGTTACATACATTTTGAATGATGTCAGAACTGGTAATATCAAACCTACATACAAAATTATATGCCCTTAGGTTTCGCCATACATTCCTCGCATTGTCAGATATTAAATGTGCGTGGGTTGAAAATCAGACGTTCCCAGTTCTGCACCATATCGCAACCTTCAACGATTTGCATATACATATATAAAGAACAGTAAATGTTAAAAGTTAACCAACGAAAATAAGCGCGTCCTCGCTAGATCACCAAAGTTAAGCTTCATTGGACACGTCACAAAGCTTGGATGGGTTACTTACTGTTCCGCTGCAATTCGTTCCCAGACAATTCGTTCAAAGACTCATCGGTAACGACGTGAGTCGCACTGAACGTCTGGTGTACGGGACACTTAGTGCACGGGACAACTGGTCCACTGGATGTCTTGCTAACCTTACCTAACCTAACCTAACCTAAGGATTTGTCTATTGGTCGTAGAATGCAGAGATCTATCGGTCTCGTTAACGAAATGATTTAGATTAAAATAGATTAGGTTAGGTTAGCGAGATATCCAGTGCACCAGTTGTTCCGTGCACAAAATGTCCCGTGCACTAGACGCCCGGTGCACCCCACGTCATTACCGATGAGTCGTTGATCAAATTGTCTGTGAACGATAGGTCGGGACATCGTTACTTACTGCCAGTATTTGCCAATATTAAGGTTATCGTCTCTTCTAGCTCTCCTGGCTCTTGCCCAAACGGTCATTGGAAACCTTTCAAATTTCCAAGTTTACCTTTGGATGCAAGGATGTCTTAGGATAAGGCATGGACAGTAGCAAATGACAGCACTAATTGACGGAATTCTTCGTGGTAAAAATAGTTATTAAATTCAATAAACATCATTGATTCAAAACGTTTGTACTGAAGTGAAGAGCATATATTATTTTCCAGCTTCACTGGTACTCTAATCCTGACAATGGACCATGCTGTTATGTCATATAGCAAAACTGAATATCATGTTCTGTGTGCTCGTAAAAGTGATCGACGTGATCAACATTGCAACACACGTGTTCAATATTGAACGAGATTGATTGCAACATGTCTGTCATAACCTCGCCGGCATATTCATAAACCTCAAGAGTGCTTCAAGAGCACCAAAAAGGACTGAGAATACTTCAGCATCTATTGATATGCTGTCTTAATTTTAACTTTACAATATTTCGTAATCTATTTGTATATGTAAATAGTAGTCACAAGCTCAGATCTAAAAGAAAATAGATTAAAATAAAATATATAAAAACAATTTTCTTCTGCATCGTTGACCATTAATGTTGCTAGTAAACATAATATAATATAAACTTTTAATATTATTATCCTTTTTTGTGTTCAATTGACAAAAAAGAACTTCAGAACACGTCAAAGACTTACCAAAATGCTCGCTTTTAAAATTCCTAAATAATCTATGTAATTATGAAATCTTATAAATCAAATAGTTTGAAGTTATCATTACAGAAAATTGATACTGATTGTTGATGATTGAAATGGATTCTCATTTATATGAGAAACCTCATCTTAGTGGTATGCCGGAGGGTACAGCTTAATGGTCAAAGCGTTTGCTTTGGCAAGCCAAATTTCGTCGGTTCGATCCCCGAAGGAGATTAAAAAAATATAATTTTTTACGATTTCTGAGCTCTAAAATACCCACGGTTGGTGTAAATTTAATCCCTAACCCGTAAAATGCCAGTCATAGCATATTAATTGAAATTGGTGGTATTTTTTTTTTTTTTAAATAATAAGGATGATTCGTGAATCTCGGGTTGTAGTCTATGACGTTGACGGATCAACACTCCATATACAGCACTTAGTAGATTGAGAGATTATAAAATAGTGATGAATTACAAATAGCTACTAGTATTAACCAATTAATTTGCCGTCATTACGGAATGCAATTAAACCATATAATTCGATAAACTAATAACCCATGCCTTTAGTTGTAAGCATCAATGTTGAGATAGATTTATGATTCCTAATACACCTATCCTCTCACTTCTTGTATCTAGACTACAATCTCTTTGATTTTTTTACTAGTGTAAAAATGTATTCCTTTCATTTTGCTTTTACTAAAAATAAATGAATCTAGCCTTTCCCATATTTTTTTTCAAACATCAACATTATCACCTGCATTCGTCTCCATCAATTTTAATCCTCTGCTTTTGGCATAGATATTCCTCTTTTTACAATTATGTCATCAGTCGTGATGGGCGACTTTTTGGGAACACTGTGTGTCGTAGTTTGGTTTACCCACACTTGTGATACTGGTACAAATATGAAACTTCTATATCCTCCAGCTAGCGAGTGGTTAAGAAAGAGATTATATCGCTTTATCTAAAAAGCGTCTCATAAGATACACAACGAAATAAATAAACATCAAAAATGTTGAGTTTCATTCGCAAATAAAAATGCTTTGCACTGTAAATCAAATTGTTAGTCTAAGCATGCATCGTTTAATGACAAAAACTCATTAACGTTGAAGAAAACGTGTTGTTTTTATTCAGTCAATCGGCCTTATTGCTCGCTAATAGACGCAAAAAATGGCTGACTTTCTCATTGTCAAAAACTAATTGTCGATTCTTCCAAAAGACAATGTCTGGCACGTCATTACCGCGCATTTCCTGGGCGGACGGAACAGTTTTTTAAGTTAAGATTTGATTAAGGCACTCGCGGACACTCATTGTCTAAGTTCTTAAGTCAAACTGATGCGATGGATAACATTTGGCATGCATATTTCTATGTTACACGCCGTTTTTTTTTGCCAAAATTACGTATTACTTTGTATAAATCTTTGGCATCTGTAATATCGGCAAAGCATGTAGTGTGTGAAAAGTAGTACTAGACCTATTAAGATTATTAAAATGTACTGAAATAGAATGGAATAACAAGTTGTGGAATATTTTTTTTAACAAGATATCATTCAATTGTTTTGGAACAATTATCCCGTGAAACTGACATTATTTACAATGTGTAAAATGAAGATGTTTTTTGTTTAATTTTCCACGAATTTATTAATGACGACATCTTTCAGTTTCATCAAGATGCCCAAACGACTATGAATCATTATATGTTTTGTTGAAATATGACACATAGTTTACCAAATAAAAATAATTCTCTTTCCGAGTAGGGTGCAAATTTTTTTTTGAATTATTGTTTACATCAACAATTACTATGTACAAACCTTTTTAAATAAATTAAACAATACGGAAAAAAACAACAAAAAGTTGATGTCTTATGAGTAGAATATGGTTGGATAATTGGTATAGCTATTAATGTTTAAATCTTAAAAGAAAAAACTAAAAATAAGTTCAATAGAATAATTGTATTTCTGACAAAACAGTGAAAAAATTAAATAAAATTTATAATATTGTATTTATTTGCATTATTTGAAATATTATATTTAATCAAAAGGAAAAAGGATAAAATTCTCAATATGTATTATATCATTTTAAAGACTTATAAAAATAAGGTGAGTTCAAAAGATTATAACTAAGTAAGTAATATACTAATTCAAGAAACCTATCAATATACATTTGCGTTTTAGAAACCCTATCAGAAAAACCGTTCATCCTTTACACATTCAATTTCTAACCGTGTGGTTGAACATAATAGATACCGTTAGATGGCGACAACCAAATTTTGTCGGTCTTGCATGTGTTTTAATAGAATAAAATAAAACACCGCATATTTCAAAAACGTTCAGCATCGCTGCTCAAAGCCTAAATTATCCATTCACCGAGTAATACTACAGCATTACATTTACAATTATAAATTTCGCAGTCGTAGTGAGACATAATACCGTCTAACCGCATATTTGTATCTTTTAGAAAAGCCTGAAATATTAATTAATGTTTGACTCTACGATTTGCAAGCGTTGGAATGCCGCGAAATGATACGTTGCTTCTACAATATCATAAATGAAATATTTTACGAACAGCTATGAAAATTCATGCAAATAATATTCATCATCATCATCATCAGCCCTGTGTCCGTCCACTATTGAACGTAGGCCTCCCGCTTGAGTCTCCATCCTCTTCGATCCTCCGCCTTCCGCATCCAGGTCAATCCCGCTATTCTTCTTATATCGTCAGTCCATCTTGTAGGGGGTCGGTCAATGCTTCGGTTGCCAGTTCTTGGGCGCCATTCCAATAATTTTCTTCTCCTTCGACCGTCGTCTCTTCGACAGATATGTCCTGCCCATTGCCATTTTAGTGTGCCTATTCGTTGGTTAGCATCCACTACTTGAGTTCTTCTGCGTATTTCCTCGTTTCGGATTCGATCTCTCCATAGCACGCTGGGTGACTTTTATTTTATGGTTGAGACTTGCTGTCAGATTCCACGTCTCTGCGCCATAAGTTAATACAGGGAGGACGCATTGGTTAAACGCCTTAAATTTAAGACATTGCGGAATTTTCGCTTTAAAAATGTACTTTTTTTTTCCAAATGCTGCACATCCCAGTTGTATACGTCTGTCAATAATATATCAAATAATATTATCATATTATAATTATAGTGCTGTTTTCATCCATAAAACCCATTCTAGTGCAGATGTGACACTTGTTCTCCCACAGTGCATGTTATTATGTCTATTAGTCAAGATTCTTGGTTCAATTCACTTTTTAAAATGGACATATTAATAATTGACGTTACTTCTGAACTATTCACGTCTAGCTTTCTTGACGTAGAGGCATTATAATGGCACCTGGCCTCGCTTCAAAGTATTTAATTATCCCAAGGTAGAGCTATCCTACTGGCAGAAACGTTAATTGGTGCACATGAAAATACATAAACACGCTAAGGGCCGTAGTTCGAAAACGAAAAACAACCGTAGCAAATAGGGAGAACTGAAAGAAGTGGACTGCTGTGTGTCACATATCGGACCTTTTATTGGCCAACTTTTTTTTATGTACACACATGCAGAAGAATACCGACAGATGGTGATAGTAATTCTGAAGTCTCATCTGCGGAATTTTATGGTGCTTACCATGGTTGGGTGTTCTTTACGGGACGACTATTGTCTACCACGAATTTTAATTAATAGGCTATGACTGGCATTTTACGGGTAAAGGATCAAGTTCACGCCAATCGGGGATATTTTAGAGCTCAAAAATCGATAAAAATCATTTTATTAAATCTCCATCGGGGATCGAAATCACGAGCTTTGTTTTGCAAAGCAAACACTTTGACCATTGAGCTATACCCACCGGCAGCTGACAAGCCATCGATTATTCCAAATATATATATTGATATCCTCCCCGGGTATTTAGGACATCGATTTACTGGATGAAGGATGCAGGATCAGGTTCACATTATAAACAACTTGTTTCTGTTTCACGATACATGTTTATTTGTCAATAACGTCGCCCGTTAATGGGCCGCCCTTAGGGACGGTCCTACCACTAGGACGGGCGAGTTGCGACTACTTGCCCGTTCTCACATTTCGGCGGTACCACCCGTCAAGAGGACAGTTGTACCAACTGTCAATGGACCAACTGTCATAACAATTATTTTGGCGTATGCAAACACCGCTTAACATTCGATGTAGATGTCACGCAAGCGAACCAAAATAATAGACAAAAGATCTCTTGTTGAGGCTTTACGGCATCGGCTTTAAGGAGCTATATCAAGCAGATATCAATTTGAATCAATTTAGCGTCGCTGATATGAATAAGGAGGCTGGTATCTTGCCAAATAGGATGTCAGATCAAAACTACAACAACGACAATAAGTCACTGGACCATCTTTATAAATGCAGATAAATTTCGATTTTCTTATGTACTTACTTACATAACAGAAATAGAATGGCACTTTTTATTTGTTGTTATTAAACTTACGCAACAGCAGCTGCTACCATTTTCGGAAAGACCTTTTAAAGTCAGTAGCGGCGAGATCACTCGAAAAGATGTAATAAACTGTGTAACTGAAGTCATCATCAGACTGATTGCTCTGAATTGCTCTGCGTCGACGTGGAAGTGGGCATCGCTCATTAGGAAGTTACCTCATCTACCTATGTAGCTAGGGACATGGTTATGAGTTTAACCGCTTGATGACACGAGCTCGATCCCAATAAACTCCTATTTTTATTTTTATATAAATATGATTAATCCGCCAGCTTCGTGAATTTGTTCGGCTTTATAAACATTTTTCGAATACTTCAAAACCAGATCATATTAAACTGTCCCAATGCTTGGATTGGTTGATATATAATAACATTAGCATGGCCTTTGCTGACTGGTACCGAAAACCTCGATATACAATCTTTCGTCTCTTATTTTCGTTCGCTCATCGGACACGCATGTGTTGTCATTTTGTAATGCCGTTTGGAGGACTAGTTATAGGAGATTGCCACATGCGACGCTGGGTGTCACCGACCACTGCGCCCGGTCCGCAGTCAGTTATGTGCCGAAGGCAGCGAGATCGTATTATGGCCGGCCCAGTATTTTATTCCGCTAGGGCCGGAAGTGTGTAAAGTAATCGAAATATATATGTCAATGTGGTTCAGAAAAAGTCTTTGCGTTGTTAATCTGCTCCTCATCCTGCCACCACGCAATTCAATAATTAACTTAGAGAGGAGGCAATAATAACACACGTTAGTCTGAAACATTTAATGCGGTGCTACAGTGCTGCTAGTATTACAAAATAATATTTTTTCGTTACGCATTTTTTTAATACGGTGTAATATTAAAATATATATTTTTTAATAGCAAAATAAAATAAATTATTTTAATAAAATATTTGATTATATAAACTCGAATTATTAAAAATATAATTCATACTTAAATATATTTTTTATATTTAATTTTTCACAGTCACACACTAGTGAAACTGATGCTTAACATTTAAAATAGCCTATCATAAATAACTTCTTAGGTTTTCACGGCCAGATTTGATATTGTGGCTTTTGGGTTTAATATTTAGACCACCATTGCAGGGTCTTCTTCTCACATGTAAATCATCAATCCTGAAGAAGACCCCTTGCAACTTTGGAAAAAATGGTTAAAAGAAATTCGCCACACATAAACCCAAAAAAAAATTTGATCATAGTCAATCACTAGATAATCGTCGGTAAACGAAAATCATCTTCTGATCATCATGTTATTTGTTAAAAACCAACGATGTATTTTAATGAAGATGGAGGATCAACAATCCAGGTACTAGACATCTTTAAAAATGGCATGTGCCACATGTAAAGATTTGATCTTTCCATGACAGATGATGGTCTGCTGGTATTCTTCTGCATGTCGTATTTTTTTAAAAACTTGTTAAAGATTGAGAAAAACAATAATAGTAAACATCAGAGTGATTGCTCTGAATTTCTCGCGGACAATGTGTAAGTCTGCATCGTAGTTTGAACGTAATGCGGAAACTCGCTAGGGACGTATCTCTCTCACGTCTACGAGACAAGAAGTCGGCAAAAGGTGCGGAGAAGAAGGTGAGCAAAAAGTGGTACAGTCGGAAGTGAGGCTCGTGGTCTGTGCCGGAGCTAAAATGATGGATGCGAGATAAATTGATGATTGATGGACCAAAAAATGTTTAAAATGTGTTGCTGTCAGTGTGCAGGGTTTGCAAACGAACCAAGCAATTATTCTATTCAGGTGTTTATTAACATTTCTTTTGGATTCGCCTCTTAGAGCAGTTCGACTCATACTTTATGGCAGCCTTACATCTAATCTTCAATTTTAATAGCGCAGTCAGTCAATCGGCTCGTTAACCTCTCCTCCCCGGTGATGTGTATTGACTACACATTGCTTGTAATAACTTAAATATCTCTGTAAATATAATACACACAGGGTTCATATTTTAGGTATTCCTCCTTAATACATTTAAGTATTGAAAAAAAATTATAATAATAGGCACTCATCGGGAGCAGGAAATATATTTTTCTACAATCCGGAATAAATTCACCACTACACTCAAGACGCGTCAACTGTCATGTATTCGACCTGTCGGAAGCGTGTGCAAAAATAAAATTAAAAAATAACCAGATACGTCGGCATCTATTCTCCTCACTCTCGCTGACGTACTAATATGAGTGAGCGAGACGGGAAACCTCAGTTGGTCGGCTAGTGCGAAATGATATCGATGCGCGTCGGCTCACGAAATGTCGACAGGCTAAATAGTGTTAGTAGCTCTCGGAAGTTCACGCGCCAAGGTGCGTCTGGCCGTTTGAGGTCTTCGTCTGATGTTTTTCATGTTTTTAGCTGTTAAATGTCAATTATTACTGCTTATTGACATCAACTATTATAAAATTAAGCGATATCTTTGAATATTTTAATTTTTTCGAATTTCTACTCATTTTATTCACTTTAAATCAGAATGTGTAACGAGTACACACCATCGAAACGCGCGGAAGTTTTTGACATAGTAAGGCGAGGGTTAACCTGTTTGTAGCTATAAATATTATTGCTGACCTATTTTTTCTACTTTTCTCTTATAGCGTAATAAGAAAAATCTTAAGTCTGATCTGCAGCTCAAAGACTAAAAGGATATTGATCAAAATCAGCATACTAAAGTTGAAATGAAAGATCGGAAAGATAAGGTGGAAAGGTACTTCAAACGATATTAGAATAAGAATTCAAAAATATAGCTAGTGTTACAAATGGCATTGTCGTCAGTGCATCAAAAGAAGAATATATTTAAATTAGATATGTATAATAAAATATTTGATATATATACAATTCATTAACGGACATCAATCTTATTTTGAATAAGTAATTATAAAAAGAGTTTTTTTTAATGTTTTTACCAAGCATTTCCATATATTTTCTACCGTTCAATGTGCTTCATGTAGAAAGTGAACAAAAAACTTTTTTTAATTTAACCTTATACTTTATGGACAGTAGTTTAGTTTATCGTATGAATGAAATATAAAAAATAACTTTGCGATTCATTTTACCGACCGTAACTAAAAATAATTAATAACCGATTGAACAATTTAGTAACCAAAATTAAATTAAATACAGGATTTGAAAAACTCTGGTATTGCGATCCCTTGATTATTTACGTGTAGAGATATATTAACCAGTGGAGGCTATAATGATATATAATTACTGAGCTTACATATCGAAGCTCCAATACGTTGTATTGCGCAATGTTATTGTATGAAGCGTTAATAAAACCGATGTGTGATTACTGTTTTCTTTTCTAGATGATTATACCTTATATAATGTAAAGATTTTATTGATTATTTCCGAAATGATTACTATCATAAATCAGCACACTTTATTATTAGATTTTTATGTAAGCAAAAGATCCAGTACAAATATTATGCCAATAACCCTAATCCGTCTACACTTTTATATTAATAAAAAACCTTATTATAAACATAGGCTTGGAAGCATATGATTTAATATCAGGTACAATGAATACTGCCTATACATCATATAAATGTCTTTTGCACAACCATTTTTTCATTTTATGACCAATAAATCTATCCTTTTATTGTACTTAAGTAAAGGAATGAATATAACAATTATTATTTTAATTGTATTAATTAATTTTAATTACCATTGAGGGTGTTTTATTTATCAATGAGACAAAAATGAACAATAAATATTCATTAATAGCACAATATACGAGGGCAGGTTACTAGGGAAGGGATTTGGAGTGGACGAACCAAGGTACACTACAGCATCGAGGGATCCACCATAACAGCGCTTTTCAGGACTGTAGCGCCATGGGAATCTTATATTACGGATAACCCACGTAGTTACTTAGTCATTTTTAAGCTGTCTATGTTATATTGCCTATTAATTTATTGTGTGTTTTTATTTGCTGCAACACAATTTGTTTTGTATAACCTTTCATGCATAAGTGTAACCGTGCTCTAATTTTTATTAACTTGAACTTGTTACCGAAAATATGAAGATATTTAAATAAAATTATTTTATACTCAAGTATCGAGAACTAAAGCATTTTATATTACGAGTTGTATCACGATTAATTCGCATGTATTCCGATTATAAGTTAAGCTCTCTAATTGCTTCGATTCACTTTTTGTACGTTGGCAATGAGAGTGAAGACCTCTAGCATTTTTATCAAACTTTATTCCATCCATTTCAAAACAACAGCAAAAAGTAAATACAACAGCAATTAAAATTCTACATCAACATATGATTGTATTTAATGTGTTTAATTAACGGAGTTGTGTCCAACACGCGTATTATTCACAATTTAATTATCCGGCTCTGCCAGGTATTCGCGATTTCTACTGCGTTTCAGGGTTCACTTGCACTTTCTCATATGTTATTAATACTTGTATGAAAACGCATCAATGCGTCAAATTATTTCAATAAACTATAATCATATACAAGCTTAAGCTGTCTCTTATAACGATATTATACAGACCTGGGGTGATTCGGCATAATTATCCGATTTCCTGAATAATTCCTTTTAACAAATTACTCAAAAATATGCTATATACAAGTACTATAACAGCCTTATATTCAAGTCCCCGGACTCCTGCCCTGTAAGTCCTTGACAACCATATACATACATGTATGTTCCAAGGTATACCTTTGGGTCCAGATATGTATTAAAACAAAGCTTGGACAGTGACAACTGTGTGGTGGCAATTCGTGGTAATCTAATGTTCCAGATATGAAACAAAAGTGGGAATAAAATAAACAATTATATTATTTATGTCACGTATATTTTAAATTAATTGTGTATTTTTAATTGTAATATAATACTGTAATTAACTTTCAAGCATATTATAACTATTATTTATGAATAATTAAATATGCTCTCCTTCTCAAGAGGTGGTCGGGAATCATATAATTAACATGTGCACTTTTGGGTGCAGATATGTTTTTGGGATAAGACATGTAGAGTGACAAATAACTTACGGTAATTGGTTATGATCAACTATTCCATATATGAAATGAATAACTCTATGAACAGCGTCACTAATGTCGAGTATCTGTAAATATACGACTTACTGATACAATTACCCGAATAACTTATATTTCAAATGCCAGATGACACGATTTCAGTGTCGCTTTTCCGACCCAGTTTGATAGTGTATAGAAGTATTTATCAGATATGACACATTTGTTGTATATCGTGCGTCCAACAGTTCGATTTCATGCAAATTTGTTATATATTTATATATAATCGTGTCGGAAACAACAGGGTCAGATCCTGTCTGCCTAGAAGTGGGCGACGTCGATGGCGTTACTCCCGGTCATCATCAGGTCTTCCTGAGTGCAGCTACTCGGACACAGCGCACACTTCAGAAGGTGTGACAGGGTCTGCTCCACGCCGCAGTCACATTCAGTCGGTCCACTGTAAAATTGACAGGCTTTCATTTGTGTCCTCATCTTGCATAACGCGGTCCGAAGTCTGTTAAGGGACCTTCATATATTTCATCCCTGGTCGTGTCTAAGGGGCAAGGTCTTTTTCGGGGCAATCCAAGTATTCCCCTCAGTTGCGGTTCTCCACATGTTCAGCCGCAGGGTGGCCTCAGGTATCAACAGTTCCGTTGTCGACTGTAGGAAATTTCTTCTTGATTTGAGCCTTGTGGTTATCTTTTGATACCCAAATATAGGGTGGAGTGTGTCGTGGGTTGCTTAGGAGAGCTCCTTCTTGGTGGTGACTTTTCGCCGTATGTGGTGGGGCGATGCCCGAAAGTTGATATAGCTTTGATATTGGGGTAGGTTTTGGGGACACCGTAACCACCCAGCACGTTTCATTCAGAGTTTTGCTATGAATTGACATAACTGACAATTTAAGTAGCCCTAAAGTGTTTCCATAACTGGCCACGATCAATCCACAGCGTCTCCAGCAGCCAGCTGATCAGTCCCGAGGTTAATTGCTGTTGCCAAACCGATCGCGAAAACATTGAATATTACCATAGCGGTGTGTCAACTGCCGCACTGTGCAAACGATACAATTGACCACGCTTGCGAAAGGCGGTGGCGAATTCGTATCGAAAATCCGAATCTAGTTGCAAAATAAATATTCATTACCCGCTGTGGCGTATCGCTGGAAAAAAAGTGTAGCTGGACTTATTCCGAAAATTGCAAGAATGCAAATCGTTATAGGTCAAAAGGTAAGCTGTCTGTCGTTGGCCGCCCACTTCATCAAATAAAATAACTTCATTTATTCTGAACTGCAGTGAATATTGTAGGCCGAAATAAATTTGGCCTAAGAACATTTGGACATGAATGGACATTTGACCGAGCGCTCATTTCATTTTGAAAATAATTTGGCCGAAAAATATTTAGCTGAATGTGCATCAGACCAAATGGACATTTAATTGAAAGGACATTTGATTGAATATACATTTGCCCAAATGGACATTTTTCGGTATAAACCTATGGCGGAAGGGAAATTCGGTCGGAATTATTGCGCTGAATATTTTTTTTTGTTTTTAAATACACAAATGATTAATTAGGAGGAAAATCATCGCGTTTTTTGAGTGTGTACAATGTATATAAATAAATTTTCCTACCGACAGAAAAACTCATTTACAAACATTACACAGTATGGATTTCTTTTAAAGCTTTGAATAAATTAAAAAATATATATTTGGCATAGTAAGAAATATTTAAAATTGTTATTTGACAAAATAATAAAATTTTCAGTCATTCAATTTGCATAGATCCTTTACTATTTCACAGCTAATTTTCCGTTTAGCCGTTGAAAATATATGGTATATAATTGTTCTTATGGAAACAATTTTATTTATGCTTTAATTATGTAGTCAATTATACTATATATTAAAATAGTTGCACAATATATCTTTTTGATAATAATTTTAAATTAATTATAATTAAAAAAAAAAAAATTTTTTAAGCGATTACATGTTTCGGCATCCCTGGAGACCATCTTCAATAAAGGGAGGCCGAATCATGTAATCGCTTAAAATAAATGTGAATCAAAACTCAATATTTTTAATTTGTTAATTTTTTAATTAAAATGAATTTAAAATTATAATCTATATGATATATTGAGCAACAATTTTAATTTTGTAATCAACGAATTGAGTGCTCGGTCAAATGTGCACATTTATTTTAAGCGATTACATGATAACATTAATGTTATAAATATCTTATTGACTCTAAATTAAAATTATATGAAAGCAGCTGCACAATTTCATAAAATTTGAATGGAATTTAAAATCTGTCAAAGCCGCTAATAATCTCATTATTACCGATGAAGAATAATGGATTGGTTCACATTGCTCATTGATCATTTTCAATGCATTTCTTAAGTACTGCACACTCGAAAGACCGTCGGAACGTGTTCCATCTTTTTGTGTTGTATTGAATAACTCCTCCAAGTGGCTGTGAGGAGCGATGGCTCAACTCTACATAATAGATTCGACGCTCAGACAGGCCGGTGTTGCGCAAGAGACGAGACCAAACAACCAGAACGGATCTGCTGTACCAACTCATCTTTTCACTTCAGCTACCGGCGTGTTTTGCCCATCGTAAAATGATTAATACGCATGTTGTGTTAAAAATTAAGAAATTTGAGATCCACGTTTAATATCTTTTTCGGTCGTATCATCTTCCACACATTACAAACACGTTTTTTTCAGCCGTCATTTTCTTTAACCTCTTTTTAACATCTAACGACGTTTAAATATTTAAAAAAATCCCAAAATTCCATTCCCATGGTTGGGAGGAACGGTTCTGAAAAGAATCCTAAGCACCGACCATTTTCCGAGAACGAAGAATTATATTCTTCGAGGCTACCGTTTTTGTTTAGAAAAGAAAAAACGAACAGCAAATTCTGTCTCTCTATCTCGCGCTTTACTCTCTATCACGCTTTTCCTACAAACGACGTGCATGTGAAAACGAGAAAGCATGCCTATTTCCGTCCCTTTCTCGAGCACCACACTTTTGTTGGTTGTATTTTATTAGGGTTTTGGGCTTTATATCTCAGAAAAAATGAATCGTTGTCACTACAGTCGGTGTCCATAATAAGAGCCCGGTAATTTGAAGATAAGGCAACTTAAGTATCCGAGACATATTTGACTTTGATAATTATAATTTTATATTTGGTTCTTGGTTCCCGCTGCATCACATTTCATCCATATCTGTCATCTTCTCCTCTGGATATATTTCACTTTCTTTTTCTGTGCGCAACTACAGCGCAATGTCGGCAACTCTTGTCGCTCTCGACAAAGATCGAGACGCCTATGATTGAGCCTGCATTGTTTTCTGCACCACTTGCAATGATGAATAGTCTGCTTACTGTGAGTCCACAATTCCGTTTTGTAGGCCACAACAGGAATACAACTGCTTGTATACTTGACGCACTGTCGACAGTAACTTTGAAATTTACATTTTAAAAATCGTCTCAATGTACTTCTGGATAATAATGTGCTCTCGTATAATATAATAATGTATTTTTTTATTTTTTGCAGGTGAGATACGAGTCATCGATCGGTTTTCAATAAAATCTCACTGAATATTGGAATCACAATCTTTCTTTTAAACTACCTACCCATTTTACATCAGGTAAGTCTTACTAAAATCATACAATACGAATATATACACGTCGAAAATGTTTATTTGTGCTGATGTTTGTGGGAAATCTCATACAATAACGTTATATATATATATTTGTATCGGGAACAACAGATCCTGTCTACCCATAAGTAGACGACGTCGATGGCGTTACTCCAGGCCATTATCAGGTCTTCCTGGGTGCAGCTACTCGAGTCTGCTCCACGCTGCAGTCAAATTCGGTCAGTCCGGAGTAAAACTGCCATCTTCATAAACGGCTTTCATTTGTGTCCTCCCTCGTCTTGCATACTCCGGTCCGAAGTCTGTTAAGGGACCTCCATGTATTCCACCCCTGGTCGTGTCCAGGGGCTAGGTCATATTTCGGGGCAATCCAAGTACAATAACCAAATAAGTAAATACAATAACGTTAAAAGCGCACTTCTATCGTATCTATCCTACATCCGAAGCCGATCTGTCGCAAATATATTTAGTACAGAAAATTAACTAATAAATATTTTTGCCAATTCAATCTTTACGCGATGTGTGCCTATTTCGTTAAAGTATTACAGTTAATACTTTAACGAAAGATTTCGAACCTTTACAATTAAAATTTATTTTAGAATCTGATGTTTAAATATGGAAAACGTAAAGTATTTTTCTTACTTTTGTATTTCCGGCATTTAAATGCTCAATGCAGAGCAGGAACAATCGTCATACATAAACACGCAACCGCAATTTGTATTTCGCACCATTTCTTGCAGTCAGATAAATTGAATTACTTTGTCTAGAAAAAACTGCGTAAAAACTCAAATTAAATTGTTTAAGCTCCACTGACCGATGGTTTGTTTCCAAATTGTCGAGAAAGTGAGATTACAAGCATTACTATTTACTCGAGAATCGGACAGAGACGCTATTTCTTCTGCAAACGGAAACAGCGCTCTGATAGCTATGTAAGATGTAATCAAGGCTTATGATATTTATAATCATCCGAAGCGTGGATCAAACCACAATAGTATTATGTATTGTACTATCTAGGTCTTGCATAATATTTCATATATATTTTTATTTGTTATATAATTTCACACAATAATTTTATTTTAAGTCAATGAAGTCATCATACTATCATCATATCATTCAGTCAGTGTTTGCACGTACACTGACAAACGTAAAACTCTGATCTCCATCCCTTTAAAATCAGGTTATGCTTTTCTTATTCTAACGTCAAATAATGTATGAGCGTCTAATGAAGGGCTTGAGAACATTAAACATTTATTGTAATACGTAAGTTGTAATGAACCCTTACGAGAACTATTTTTTCCAAATTATTTAGTAGACGATCCTTTTGAACTGCCGCTTAGTTATGACCGACCTTCACGTTTATGTACCACGGATATTTATCATTTTTTTTGATCTTGCCTATTACTCTATCTCGTTTGTAACGAAACTTTGTATCCTACAATTAATTTTTAAAATTGTGAACTCCATAATCGATGACTCGACATTATTGCAGGAAATTACGTTCAATGTTCCCTCCCGGTTCACTAGAGGCAGTGACCTGCTACATGTAAGGACATCCAAAACCAACTACGGATTCTATTCTCCTATGTTAAGAATGTGTAGACTGGTTAACTCCTCTAGTGACTCGGACTTTTTCGGGGTGGACCTTCCAGCATTTCGCAGATCCCTCTACTAATGTACTAGGTCTGTTTTTTTACTCATGTTCATGTTTTGTCTAAATGTATTGCCTTAGCTATTATATTGTTCTGTTTTACCATTTCATTTATTGTATTTTCTATTTTAAAACCGTATGTATTGGCCTAGGCCGTTAATAAAATAAAATAAAATAAAAATAAATAAAATTAAATATGACGATACTTATTTTCTTCTCTGTTAGCCAAGCCTCATCTTCATTCAAACTATTTTTAATACAACTTTATTTATACTCCATTTATTTCTTACTTTTGAAAAAAACGAGGTGATAATATAACCCTATATTAATCGAACAGTCTTATTTAAGCGTAGTCCAATCGTCAAATTACCAAAATCACCCGTTTTAAAAATAAATAAATTCCCTTATCAACGCGTTTTTAACTTTTTAAGTTATTTTTTATTTTTTATTAAATATACTCTTAATAGTAAGAAACAAAAATATTAAAATGAAAATCTATATAAAAGTTTAAAAAAATGCTAGCATTATAATTGAATAAAATACTTTGGTGCGTAACACTTGATTATAAAAAATATCATTTTTCTTCGTACGTAAAAGAGATGTGAAATGTAATTACATATTAATTCCATGTTATTACCTCACATTAAGCTTAATGATGATTTAGATTAATTAATAAACGACCCATGAAACAGAAAAAAAAACATTGAAATCGTACTTATTTTTTACTACGTGACGCAACATGGAATTAACACAATTTTACAATTTATCGAAGAAAAAATGACACGTCTTGGCTAGTAGTAAATAATCTTTGGGTCATTATACCAGATGATTAGCCTGAGGCTCTCCAAGAATTTATCATTTGATGTAAAGGGACACTTTTACCTGAACAGAATTTTTAGAGTAGTCAGGAAATACAAATACTGAATTATGCACAAACCAAGCTCTCACTGCTTAACCATTTTGTCATAAACATAAAGTGTAGTCGAGTCGTGATGTATTATCGTTAGTTTCTAAGGGCCGTTTCATACATTATGACCTATACTTGGTATTCTCCCTCTTGCAGAATGTTCAATTTCTTCATCGTGCACTTTGAACAAGTGCGTCGCCTGCTCATCCGCAGGGCTGTAATTAGGTGTTGTAAAACCCTATGTGAGATTCTATTTTTATTCTTCTTATGTGCTTTATTTTACTTTTTTTAAACACAAAAAAATATATAAATAAACGGTTACGCATAAATAAGTTACTCAATAATACTAATTCAATCTGGCTGTCAAAATATTATTGTATGGTAAACAATTTAGTAGAAAAAATGTATGAAAAAAAAACGCCGAATAGATTTCTATTCACATTAGACTTCCGGACAAAACGTTCGGATATGTTTATCTACAGAATGTTCGTGAAATTCCATGACATTTAAATTTTTTGAGTTTTTAATAATTATTAGAAAGCTTTTATTTAAAAGCATCCAGGAAAACACCAAATATGACTAAGCTGATCAAAAACAACGTTTTAAATAGGACATTTCCTTACTAAGCTGTTTCGTTGTATGGAAACTATGATTTGGGATATCAACACTTCTCATTTTTACAATATAGATCCAAGCTATATCTTTAAAAAAATATGAGCATTTTCCTTTGGATTTTTGAAATAATTTTTAAAATAAAAAATATGATGATATTCCCTTGCTACATAATACCAATGATATTAATATTGTGTAGAAATCATTGCATATCTATTCCATGTCTGGAACAAAATTTCACAACAAATAGTAACCTTCTCCCAAGACATCTCCGCACTCGTAGGTCATTTAAAAATAATGTGACACGACCTATCAATTGGCCAGTTCAAGACTCATGAAACGACGGGGGTCCTCTTCTGGATGTCTCGCTTCAACCCAAAAGGATTTGTCCTGTGATCGCAGAGAAATAACTTAGTTAGCGGGACATCCAGTGCACCAGAAACAGTGCGCCCCATCAACCGATGAGTCGTTGAATTGTCTAGGAAAGAAATGGAGGCGGAACCCTAAAAATATATATATAATTCCTAATTACCCCCACGGCAGGAGGTCAGGGACTTGAATATACAGTAGCTATGGCAACTGTGGCACACTTTGGGGGATTTATCAATTGAAAGTCTTAAGGAGATCGAATGATTAGTACGACGCTCCCATGGCCTGGACAAACCGGCCATTTGCGACGACCCAGCCTATTCAATGATAAATAACTTATGTGTTAATACTTTTAATAAAATATATTAAGCAAAAAATATTATTGATCTATAGTTATGGTTATAAAAACCTTAATTGGAAGTTAAATTCATTAAAGAAAAGTTAATATTGTTTTTGTGTAATATAACTAGTAAATTAAATTATCTTTTGAGTACATACTTTTCTAACAGCTTATACATTATTTTAGTTACGCTCTTTCACGTATTCACAAAATAGCCTTTTATACTCGTAATTTAAAATGTTACTTATTAAATAATGAAAAATGGTTATTAGCGAGACGTTTGTTCCGCGAAATTTTTATGCGCATTTTCTGCAAAAAGGTCTATGTCTTTATATTTTTTTCAATAACACAACACAATATAATGATTGTAATTGTTATGATAATTTGAAAAAAGTGCTTTTTACTATAAACGAGAAATTAAAACTATTAATATACATTAATTTAACGATCATACTAATCTTATCTCACTATACATCAAGTGCAGATAATCACGACTATGCTGCAAATAAGGGTTTAGATCAAATAAAATGCTTGGATTTTCAGGGATTAATCAGAAAATTTTACCACAAGGCTGTGTACTTGCTCCTATACTATTTAATATATATACAAACGACCAGCCTACCCCTAAAGAAACAGAGTCTTTTAAATATGCGTATGACTTAGGTTTGGCAGCGCAAGTGGTAACGTTTGAAGAAGTTGAGGACACTCTCCAGCCAGGAACTCATTATTACAAAATCAATCATCTCAAACCCAATCCATAAAAGACACAAGTCTGCTGTTTCCACTTTAAAAACAGGGAAGCCAATAAAAAACTTCATGTCACGTGGGAAGATAGAGTACTGGAACATAGCGACCATCCAACCTACATACCTCGGAGTCACTCTAGATCGCACTCTCACCTTCAGGCGTCATTGCCCTGAATGATGCATGCAGAGTCGTAACAGGAACCAACAACCATTTCAAAACTATACCCCTTGGCTGGTATCGCACCACCAAACATAAGACGCAAAGTCATATGCGCCGAAGAAATGCGTTAGGCAATCAACCAACCGTCTGACTGCTTGTATAATCAGATACCCCCAACAATAATTTGACTTTGCTGAAACGAAGAATAATAAGATCATAATAAAAAATAGTAGAGATCATCACCCGATCTGCTTAGAATTAATAAGTTAAATTTTATATATGATTTGAACATATATTGCAACATGTAAAAAGTAGCTATATATACTCTAGATAAGTAGATAAAGATGTATTAAGACAACTGTTTTTTTAAACATATTACAGTTCCGTTGATGATAAGTTACCCAATAATACTAATTCAATCTGGCTGTCAAAATATTATTGTATGGTAAACAATTTAGTAGAAAAAATGTATGAAAAAAAACGCCGAATAGATTTCTATTCACATTAGACTTCCGGACAAAACGTTCGGATATGTTTATCTACAGAATGTTCGTGAAATTCCATGACATTTAAATTTTTTGAGATTTTAATAATTATTAGAAAGCTTTTATTTAAAAGCATCCAGGAAAACACCAAATATGACTAAGCTGATCAAAAACAACGTTTTAAATAGGACAGTTCCTTATTAAGCTGTTTCGTTGTATGGAAACTATGATTTGGGACATCAACACTTCTCATTCTTACAATATAGATCAAAGCTATATCTTTAAAAAAATATGAGCATTTTCCTTTGGATTTTAGTACGAAATAATTCAATAAGTTAAAATAAAAAATATAATGATATTCCCTTGCCTCATAATACCAATGATATTAATATTGTGTAGAAATCCTTGCATATCTATTCCATGTCTGGAACAAAATTTCACAACAAATAGTAACCTCTCAGTTCTATCAGTTGCTACGCCTTCTCCCAAGACATCTCCTCACTCGTAGGTGCATCTAAAAATAAGTGACACGACCTATCAGTTCCAGACAATTCGTTCAATAACTCATCGGAAACGACGTGGGGTGCACTGGACGACTGGTGCACTGGATGTCTCGCTAACCTTACCCAACCTAAGGATTTGTCCTGTGATCGTAGAGAAATAACTTAGGTTAGCGGGACATCCAGTGCACCAGAAGACCAGTGCGCCCCATGCCATTACCGATGAGTCGTTGAATTGTCTAGGAAAGAAATGCGGCGGAACCCTAAAAATATATATATAATTCCTAATTACCCCCACGGCAGGAGGTCAGGGACTTGAATATACAGTAGCTATGGCAACTGTGGCACACTTTGGGGGATTTGTTAATTGAAAGTCTTAAGGAGATCGAATGATTAGTACGACGCTCCCAAGGCCTGGACAAACCGGCCATTTGCGACGACCCAGCCTATTCAATGATAAATAACTTATGTGTTAATACCATTAATAATATATATTAAGCAAAAAATAATTTTGATCTATAGTTATGGTTATAAAAACCTTAATTGGAAGTTAAATTCATTAAAGAAAAGTTAATATTGTTTTTGTGTAATATAACTAGTAAATTAAATTATCTTTTGAGTACATACTTTTCTAACAGCTTATACATTATTTTAGTTACGCTCTTTCACGTATTCACAAAATAGTCTTTTATACTCGTAATTTAAAATGTTACTTATTAAATAATGAAAAATGGTTATTAGCGAGACGTTTGTTCCGCGAAATTTTAATGCGCATTTTCTGCAAAAAGGTCTATGTCTTTATATTTTTTTCAATAACACAACACAATATAATGATTGTAATTGTTATGATAATTTGAAGGAGAAAGTGCTTTTTACTATATAACGAGAAATTAAATACGTAATTAGAGTTTGTTGTTGCATAAATATAGAGTTAATTTAACGATCCAAATAAATGTAGACTTAACGGTTGCATTGTAGTTAATATACTCGTACTATACATCAAGAGCGTGGGGTTAATCACCAACCAACTAACACCGCAAAGTCAGGGTTTAGATCAAATAAAAATGGCTTAATTTACCATCGATTATCGATCAGAATAAAATTTAAAAATATGTATAGTCAGCGTAAGAATATTATTGAACATTTTAAAATTATTTTAGTCAGAAAATAATGACGATGGTCGGACAAAATAATAATTGTTAGTTTGGTTGAGTTACTTTATTACGATTCTTTCCTTCTTCATTAAACCAAATAAGTTGAAAAATATTATGAAAATTTCAGAAACATGTCAATTCTTTTGCAAAAATAGGTTAGGTTTAGTTAAATAAGGTTGAATTTAGTAACCTTTCGAATACGAATTTGAAGAGTGTCTGAAAGATTCCCTGCTCTGGAAAAAAATTACATAAGTTTAGTTTCCAATTTATCTTTGTTGGACGACATAATATTTATTGCAATAAAAACATAATCTTCTTCGTAGTATCGATCCGGTGGATTGGTTTGCAGCAACAGAATCTTACATCTCGATCTCCATTCCTCTCGGTCCTCCGCAGCCCTTTTCAGCTCAGCATAAGCACTACAATTCATGTCCTCGAATACGATTAAATAAACAATAATATATGAATACATTAATTACAGTTATTTTGAGCGATTTAGCCAACTTTTTTTTATTTTTATGTAAACACCGGGAGAATACAGATGGTGATACTAATACTTAAGTCTCATCTGTGGAATTCTATGACGCTTACGCCAACGTCATAGACTAAAGCCCGAGATTCACACAGCATTACTATGAATGGGTGGTCTTCACGGGACGACTTTCGTCTACCACCAATTTTTATCTAATAATAGGCTATGACTGACATTTTACGGGGGTATTTTAGAGCTCAGGAATTTATTACAAATCCTTTTTTTTATCTCCGTCGGGGATTGAACCCACAAACTTTTGGCTTGCAAAGCAAACACTTTGACCATTGAGCTATACCCGCGGCAACTGTGACCGAATGAAAGAGAGTCAGCGTTAATGTTACATGACATATATGAAAGCTACAATACAATGCATCTGAATACGTGTAATAGAAAAGCGAAAATCTTAACCATTAAAAAGTAAAAAAGACTGTAATCACGTATGACTTAATTTTACGTCGAGATTATTTTTTATATATTATCCTTATCCTTTCAAATGACTTCATGCAGGAAGCAAACCTGAGAGAAAGTGCCTCGGCATTAGTTAATAGCGGGATTAAATGAATTAAAAAATTGCAAACCTGTCTGCAGAAGAATCGAGTGTAATATTTTCTCTTCAACGTATAATCCGAACAAATCCCTTGTTAGACAATTTCACGTTCTCTTATGCAATTAGAAGATTATATTACTTTCATTTACACTTGTTTTTTAAACGATTTATTACGAGAGACTGTATTAAATAATATTTAATAATGATGACATTAATAATACGTACGTATAGACAATATTTTACTGACACATTTGCACCAGATGTGGCAGATGAGCACATATTACGCCTACTCATTTTTACAAATCAACGGGAATAGCATTTTCAATGCGTTTCTCGTTAGATCACTGAAGTTAAAAAAACATTTGACAGATACTATAAAATGGATTACCGCCTGTTTCTTCATAATTCCGTTGGTTGAGTTGCGCCATCACTTAGTCGAAATAGTGCAGGGTTCAAGAACATAGGGCTAATTAATGGATCTTTTAAAAAAATCTGCTTTATCAATTACTCAAAATATACCTTAGATATTATAGCTACCATATTTTGAAGCCCCCGAGCCTTGAAAGTCGTCGCAAAAATTACCTTAACTTATTTCTAAAATCTATAAGCTATTGTCATACCGGAAGGATATCTTGGAAACTATAGAATGTACTTAAGTTACTAAGTTTATAAAAGGTAGGTATAAAAAGAAAAGATTGGTAGAATCCATGTGTCTCATAGATTGGAGATTATTTTTCTGTCATGGAAGCTGAACTTAAAGAATTCGGCCTTAAGCTTTTCAACAATTGACAAATGTGAAAAAACGAAGGTCTTTGCGAAGAGTTTAGTAATATATCTAAGAATGGCAAAGCCCCACACAAATAATGAGCTAACCACTCGCAAACATTACGATATTTTAAAAGATATTTTTTTTACAAATTTCAAGCATAAATTTGGTAGTAGAAAGCGGAAATGTCGACTTTCTTGTATGAATGTACCACGCGTAAGTTTAGAAACGCGTAAATGCGTAAAATATTCATCACTGTGACGCGAGAATTACGCAAGGGCGCGTAAGATAATTGCTGTTTATTTTTATTTACTAACATAATGTAAACTTAATGGATTCGCAACACCTGAAGATAAGATGGAGAAGATTGGATGAAGTAGGCAGAGAATCGAGGCTGTGTGAGATCTACATTCAACAGTGAACTTACAGGTTTATGATGATTTTTTTATAATTACCCGTACATTGCTGGGAATCGAACGCCACGCATTAAGGATCAATATCACAGCAAACATTCAAATTTTTATATTTTTGAATATGTTAGTATATTTTTTTTAACTTCACTGACGATTGATCTCATGGCTGCTAGAGTGAAAATCGAGCACCTTTACCTCTCGATTATTGCCCAATAAATATTCAATTTTGATTGACAAATAACTGACCGCTGTTTACTTTTACGAATTGTAAAGAAGCAAAGTGCCGTAAAATTAAAAAAAATACTCACTTATAAACAATTAGAATTAGTATGAATGAATTTGTATAGTAATTTCAAAGTAAATAACTAAATTCTAATCGTGTGATCACAAAAGTTAAGCATCATTAGCCGCAGATTATGCTTTCATGGATGTCGTGGATTAGACTGAGCCGCCCTATTTGAACTATGCATAGTATGTACTCGGTGCCTATGACGTCCACTTAGAAACATTTATTTTTCCCGACAACTTGCACATGAGGTATTTGGGGAGTTAATGATATTGTAGCTGCAGTATTAATGCCACATTTTAAGTGATTCATTTATCGACATTGCATCCAGTTTGGATGATCAGACCGATGCAGCCTAGGCTTAGAGCATTAGATCCTAAGAGGTGGTCCAATTGAATCATTTTCTTCGGTAACGCTGAAAGATGCCGTCATTATGGAAGGATTTAAGCCATTTGCCGCTCTATGTAAGACGATTTACATCACTTTGAAAATAATTACTACCATCAAAACGCACCCAATAAAAAATAAAAAACTCCAGTATATATTTTGTTGAAGTAATTATCGGACTTCTTTTTATAAATTGAGACATGCTGAATTTCGCTAGCTTCTTTAGCGTGATCGATTAATTAGATACGGATAATAGTGTGCGTTAATTAAAAATGTAATTATTACCACATATTTTAGTTTCATTAAAAATCAATAATTAGAAATGATCTAACAAAAATTATGTAACCCTTCGTAGAAAAAATCATATAAGAGTACATAATACATCACTTTCATTCTCATCAGATTGAATGACGTGTGTGCCATTCCGGCATTCAAAAGGGCTTTTACTGATTGCCGCAGATGCCTTCTGCCGCATCATGTTTATTTATGAGTTGGCAGCACTTAGAAAAGAAAGTTGTCAATATTGTTCAAGTATATCATATGTAATGTGACCATATCATTTTGAATCCAAGCGGGATATTTTATATTTTTTCCTTCCAATAACCAACCACAACAAATCCTCCACATATTGCCGCTACTGACTTCTGTCAGTTGTCATTGCACACGCTTTGTTCCAAGACATCTCTGTAACCGAAAGTGCAACTGCTACTTGTGTATAGCTCCCGATAATCTCCAGAAAGGAGCCTAGAGATTTGATCAGATGACATTTATAGTAACTGAAGAATATTTTTTGGCGATTTGCCAATGGAATTTCCTTTCTGAACTGAAACGTTCCTTTGTCGTTTTGTTATTATAATAACCTTATCGTATGGAGTAACCTCTTAAAAAGTGCGAATAGCCAATCAAAAGCATTTTCAATCAAAATTATTTAATTTTCAGTCCTATATTATTGGTTTTAACGCCCAGAAGTGTCGTTTTCATAATATATCTCGATATTTTTCGGTTTTTCCCACAAAATAAACCATCTTGTTTTATCATAAAAGATAAGAATTTTGATTTAACTCCATTTATAGTAAAAAAAATGATTATTAAAACTGTGTAAAAAAGAACTTATCCCATGAAAAAATTGTCTCGTTAAAAACGGTACGTATGGTCAGCTTACTCATAGATTACTCATGTTGAAAATCTAATGATAAAAAAAGTGGAGTTATTTTTATTTTTAGAAGATACCGATATGTTACGTAAAAAATACTATCAGGCTTCAAAAGGCATAGCCAAATATTAAAGTTCTCGACTGTTATAGTAGTTGTTTTCAATTCGAATCGCTTTATTGCAAAAAATAAAAATAAAATGTTCAAAGTTCTCTAAATTGTATACAAATATTTAATTGAACCCCTATTTTGTGTGTTTCTGATCTCTTAATCGTATTTTTTTTTGTAAACCAGTAATCATAATATGCGGTACATGAATGTCAAGCCGTGACGTCCACCTATTCATAGTGTGTCCCCTTAAAATTAATGGTTGTAGAATACTTTCTTGATTAATATGACGATACTTGTGGTGTTCATATCTAAAAGTGAAATTAAAATAAATTCAAGTTGTACGTTCTTAGTGACAAATGCTCCTTATTTCGAACATAGGGTCACCATAAATACATTTTTTTTTTAAGAATTATGGATATACAACACGAATAGTCTAGAATACTCAATTGATACATTTTAATCGAATCAATTTTAATTAAATTAATTTATATGAAAATTTTGGATATTTATATGGGAACTATATGATACTTGATTATTGTTTGTGTGAAACGGAAATCAAGCATAAAATTCACAAATTTGGAAAAAAGAAAGTGTTTTTTTTGGGTGTTTTTTTTTTAATTTTTATGAGACGAAAGTTTTTTTAACAACATTTTTTATGGAATAAAATTAGGCGCATTTAAATTACTTTTGTTAGGAATTTACATATTTGTTTCGTACAGTCGTAAGGTGCTACATTCTGACATTTTTGTATTGTTCAATTTATTTTATAAATTGTGTTAAAAATGTGAATTTATTCCAAACATCAACGATTTAATTTACGTCCAATGAATTTAAAGAACCAACCTCAACTAAAAATGTTTTTTTTTTGACGTAAATAGACTTGTGATTTGGTGTCTGACACGTAACTTTAAAAAAGGAAAAGTAAAGAATTAAAAATAATAATTATTAAAGCTGGTGATGTATGTTTTCTACAATGTGTAATGAATTCTTCAAAAAACTGTTTTAATACAGCCATTTATGTCGATACACTGTCACTGATCGAACTTTCTTCGGTCCACAAATTGGACGCTAAAAGTATATTTACAGTCTCATCTTATAGGGTTGCTTTTACACTAGTATCTAGTTAATAAACCCAAGGGATCACTTGACCGATGTATAAAGTGACATAGAGACCAAACATCTGAAGAATTTTTTGTTGTCGCTGGGTTGAAAAGATTGGCCGGAAGAGGAAGTCCGAGATTCCGTTTCCAGGGGGCACCGCGTGGAGGTTCTTTTCATGCTCCCCGTCGGACCCGTCGGACATGTCAAGCCAACACCGGAGAACTACGTCACTTTTACAAACATCATCAAAAAAGTGTCCAGAGCCCACATCCCCAGAGGATGTCGAACAAAATTTATTCCCGGTTTACAACCTGACACTGTAGCCCTGCTCGAAAAATACACCTACTGCTTTGATACCAGTCCATTTGCAGAGGAAACTATGCAGCTGGGCAAAAAGGTGTCAGCTGCAGTGGAGCAGAGCAGACGGGAACGCTGGATCTCGATGGTGGAAAGCCTTGACCTTACCACAAATAGCCACAAGGCCTGGAGACTCCTGCGAAAAATGGATAACGATCCAACAGCTCCCGTTAAGCACGCGGCCACAACTGCCAATGAAATTGCTCATCAGCTCCTCCTCAACGGGAAGCTGAACAATAAAACGAAAATGCAAAAATTGGACAGAGACCCTCTAATTGAACACAGCGATCTGTCAAAACCCTTCTCAATGGCTGAACTGGAGTGTGCTATCAAAGCCGCTAAAGACAAAAAAGCGGCTGGATTGGATGATATATGCGTAGAACAGATAAAACACTTTGGCCCCCAGGCTAAACAATCATCATCATCAGCCTGTGTCCGTCCACTGTTGAACGTAGGCCTCCCGCATGAGTCTCCATCCTCTTCGATCCTCCGCCTTCCGCATCCAGGTCACTCCCGCTATTCTTCTTATATCGTCAGTCCATCTTGTAGGGGGTCGGCCAATACTTCGTTTGCCAGTTCTTGGGCGCCATTCCAATACTTTTCTTCCCCATCGACCGTCGTCTCTTCGACAGATATGACCTGCCCATTGCCACTTGAGTGTGCCTATTCGTTGGGTAGCATCCACTACTTGAGTTCTTCTGCGTATTTCCTCGTTTCGGATTCTATCTTTTAGCGACACTCCGAGCATGGATCTCTCCATAGCACGCTGGGTGACTTTTGTTTTATGGGTAAGACTTGCTGTCAGATTCCACGTCTCTGCGCCATAAGTTAATACAGGGAGGACGCATTGGTTAAACGCCTTAGTTTTAAGGCATTGCGGAATTTTCGCTTTAAAAATGTACTTTAGTTTTCCAAATGCTGCCCATCCCAGTTGTATGCGCCTGTCGATTTCTTTTGAGAAGTTATTTCGCCCTAGTTGTATTACTTGTCCCAGATAGGTATAGTCGTTTACAACCTCTATTTCTGTTCCTCCAATGGAAATAGGATCAAAGGTCTGTGAAATATGACTATTAATCATGGCTTTTGTTTTATCCATGTTCATTTTCAGACCAATTTTGTTCGACGCTTCATTGAGGTCGTAGAGCATGTCTTGGAGCTTGTTAGGTGATTCGGCTATAAGCACTATGTCATCTGCAAATCGGAGGTGAGAAATGTACTCTCCGTTAATATTTATTCCACATTTTGTCCAGGATAGCAGTTTAAAAATATCTTCTAGGGCGTTTGTGAAGAGTTTTGGAGATATAACATCTCCTTGTCTAACACCTTTGTTTATAGAAATATTGTTAGTGCTATCATGGAGCTGGACCATCATTGTTGCAGATTTGTAAAGAGATTTTATTATCTCTATATACCGATAGTCTATTTTGCAGCGTTGTAGTGAATCTAGCACTGCCCAAGTCTCGATTGAGTCAAATGCCTTTTCATAGTCTACAAAGGCGAGGCAGAGTGGCTGATTATATTCTTCGGTTTTCTGAATGATTTGTCTTAGCGTGTGGATATGATCAATTGTACTAAAGCCTTTCCTAAACCCAGCTTGCTCTCGAGGTTGAAATTCATCAAATCGACCCGTCAGCCTGTTTGTTAAAATTCTGGAGAATACTTTATACACATGGGAAAGAAGGGAAATGGGTCGCTAGTTTTTGAGCAGTGATTTATCCCCTTTTTTGTGGAACAATATCACAATACTCGTACTCCATGTCGCCGGGGTTTCTCCATGTTCTATTACCTTGTTGAATAGTTTTTAAGCTCTTTCAACAGAGGGGTTCCTCCTACTTTCAGAAGCTCAGATGTAATTCCGTCTTCTCCAGGGGCTTTGTTGTTCTTAAGTTGTTTTAGGGCCGATTTAATTTCGAATATACTTATCTCTGGGATGTCTTCAGACCAGTGCTTTGTGAGAGTAGCCCTCTTGTCGTCCGCAGATCTGTCATTAGGACCTGGCATCGTAGATGAATACAATAACCCGTAGAAATGTTCTATTTCCTTCAGTATATCATTAAGATTTGTTGTTATCTTCCCATCGTGTGTCTTTAATTTGGAAAGTTGGGCCTGTCCTATAGCAGGCTAAACAATGGCTCCTTGAAATGTTTGATGCCTGCATGATCGGCAGTCAAATCCCAAAAATATGGAGAAAGTCCAAGGTCATAGCCATTTTAAAGCCAGGGAAAAACCCTGATGATGCTAAAAGCTACCGCCCAATATCTTTACTATGCCATATATTTAAAATCTTCGAACGGATACTACTCAACCGACTCACCCCCTTTATCGAACCTAAAATGATACCCCAGCAGGCGGGCTTCCGACCCGGAAAGTCATGCACTGGGCAAGTACTAAACCTGACCCAACATATCGAAAACGGTTTCGAACTAAGGAAAGTGACCGGAGTGGTATTCGTCGACCTAACCGCTGCATACGATACAGTGTCGCACAGCACACTCCTCAGTAAATTGTACAGAATGACAGGTGACTTCTCGCTAGTGCAGATGATCGCGGCTATGCTGCATAACAGGAGATTCGCTGTGGATTTTCAGGGGAAAACCAGCCGATGGCGTAACCAAAAGAACGGCTTACCACAAGGCAGTGTACTTGCTCCTATACTATTTAATATATATACAAACGACCAACCCACCCCCAAAGACACAAAATCTTTCATATATGCGGATGACTTAGGTTTGGCAGCACAAGCAGTAACGTTTGAAGAAGTTGAGGACATCCTAAGCCAGGGACTCAACGAGATGTCCCATTACTACGAAACCAACCATCTCAAACCTAACCCATCAAAGACACAAGTCTGCTGTTTCCACCTTAGGAACAGGGAAGCTAACAGAAAGCTTCGTGTCACGTGGGAAGGTAGAGTACTGGAACATAGCGACCATCCAAAATACCTCGGAGTCACTCTAGATCGCACCCTCACCTTCAGGCGTCATTGCAGCAACACCAAACAGAAAGTTGCAACAAGGAACAACCTCATCCGCAAACTGACCAACACTCACTGGGGAGCCCAACCACCCCTTCTTCGTACCTCAGCTTTAGCACTTTGTTTCTCAGCCGGAGAATATGCGGCACCAGTGTGGGGTCGATCAGCCCACTGTAATCAAGTGGATACTGCCCTGAATGATGCATGCAGAGTCGTCACAGGCTGCCTCAAACCAACACCCATTTCTAATCTATACCCCTTGGCTGGTATCGCACCACCGAACATGAGACGCAGTCATATGCGCCAAAAAAAATCGTAAGGCAATCAACCAACCGTCCCACTGCTTGTATAATCAGATACCCCCAACACCAAGATTGAAGTCTCGAAGCAGCTTTCTGAAATCCACACAACCTCTCACATCCGGCCCTGAAAATGAGAGACTCCAACTCTGGCAACAAATCGCACCAGAGGATTTCATTACTCCAAAGGAAGGCCTCCCAACTGGCAAGAGCCTTGACTGGCCGACCTGGAAATCCCTAAACAGATTAAGAACCGGAGTTGGTAGAACAAAGGACAACCTCGAGCGGTGGGGAATGCTTCGGCAGGGAGAGACACTATTGTGCGACTGTGGAGACCTGCAGACCGCCTCACACCTACGATGCTGCTCCATGTGCCCAACAAGTTGCACATCTCAGGACCTAATGCTGGGCAACACACGAGCTATCGATGTTGCCAGATATTGGGAAAAAATAATTTGACGTCGCTGACACGAAGAAGAAGATCTGAAGAATTGTGAGATCAATAGAACAGCTAACAGAAGTATGAATTAACAGTATCAAACGTCGAGAAATCAAATATTTTATTGTTTCAAACTCGACCTACGGAATTCCAACTTTAGCTTCAATAGCACCAAGTCGCCTTACAGATTACCTTTTATGGACTGAAGACCAAGCGCCAAGAGAAATTCTCGGAAGGAATGTGTTAATTATGTATTTTTTAAAAGAAAGTTTTATTTAAAACAAAAAGACGAGTCTAAAGTAATTTCCAATCAGCAGAACTGTCTTCTTATTCTATTTATTTTGCCCTCCACAAACATGTCAGATGCGCTGTAAAATCTTGGGAGTTGCATAAGTTGGCGGTATGAGTTATTATACGCAACTTTGAGCTTCTCCCACTCTCGTTTAGGATAGTTAGACCAGAGTTCTGAGGTATATAGTGCCATACAGTGTGCTTTGAATAGCACTTTCCTGACAGCATTACTACAATGGTAGAACCTCCGAGAAAGCACATTTGATGTCATTAAATTTTCTGATTATTAAATCACCCAAGTCCTTAGGTTTCTAATGTCGAAGTTATCACGAAGTATATATGTTCCCAAGTGAACCTCCGATTTATTGGGACAAGGCATGGTCAAATGCAACTAAGAGAACCGAATAGCGGCTATTTGTGGTGATCAGATATGGAAAGAAGAATAGATGTTTGGTTGAGCCAAATTGTCCAAGATTGGAAGCGTTGGGCTAATCATCTGATGTTATTATAAATTGTGATAAGCAAACAACCAAATACGACCCATCTAAATTTGGGCTTGTGTCCATCTTTGTTAAACTTTTGTGATGGAACGAGAGCCGTACTTACAACATGCTTTTGTCATTGGTCATTTCTTTCACTGTTTTTAAAGTATCAAATGTCTTATCTTACGTTATGTATGTATCATTATGCATGTATTATAATATCATTCAGCGCTATCCCGGGGGTCATTACGAATTAATTTATCACGTATATATTCAAATCGTATGCATAATTGATTTTTTTGCATATCAAATTATGAAGTCACAACACATTATATATTTGCAACCATCTCAATTTGTTCATAATCGAACGGTTCAAGAGGTCATCTCGGGTTATTATTATATAATAACCACAAAAAATATATATAATTATGTAGCTACTTATATGTTACAGTAATAATGTCAAATTAAATAACAATTTGTAATGTAACTGATTAGTTATGATACTGGGGTTAATCACCTGACCTGGTTATAAAAAAATGGTAAGAAGTAGGTGCTTAACTTTATCCTTAAGTCGTAGTATAATTATTTTCCTGCATTTTAAGGTATTCCAACATCATTGTCGGAGGTGTTATGAACTATCGTTCCCAGACAATTCGTTCAACGACTCATCGGTAACGACGTGGGGCGCACTGGATGTCTCGCCAACCTAACCCAACCAAACCTTTTTGAAGGATTTATCCAGTGATCGTAGAGTCAAGAGTTTCATAGCTATTGTTAACGAAATAACTTAGTTAGGTTAGGTAAGCGAAATATCCAGTGCACCAGTTTTCCCGCGTATCAAATGTCCCGTGCACCAGACGTCCAGTGCGCGCCACGTCGTTACCAATGAGTTCTCCATTGATGGTCATTGAAATACAGTATTACCAGTACAATACACAAATTAAAAAACTATGTAAATAAATTTAAATATTGATTATATGTGATATAAAAATCATATATATAGAGTATTTTCATTCCTGGGAAAATTAAACCACCACTTGTAAAGTTTTTCGATATCTTACTGTACGGGTATGCGTACATATAAAAAAGTTATGCCACCTTGGAACAAGTATGCAAATCAGAACTGATTTTTTTCTTAATAGAATGTCTTTATGTTTCACCTCTTAACACTTCCTGTATGACTAAGCACCTACAATATGTATTATATTATAATATTATTAGCAATAATTATCAGCTATATTTGCTTTAGTACCACTTTTAGCGTAGCACACTCGTAAATAATTATGTCACATTAATGTTTTATAATAATAACGTTGCATTGTTAACATTCATTTTGAGAACCTACCTGAATTAAGTTGATTAATTATTATAAGCACGACAATCCAGGGAAGTTTTTGATATATTTTTTAGTAAGCCAAAGATCAAGATTTAAATTTTTTGTCTTTGTTAAAAATATTGAAAAATATATGGATTTACAAAATCATTTAATTCATTTAATAATAAATATTTACACTTTTTGAACAAATTCAACCAGTTATTACCGATAGTATTGCCGATATCATCTGCGCTTTTCACTAGCTGTCGGCTTACTTTTCTGTGGGTAGTTCTTGGTCACCATTCCATAGTTATGCCCTTCCTCCTACCACTTTCTGTTCTGAAAGCATGAGTATTTCATTTTCTTCAAGCGTTATGTCAGCTACTCTTGTGTTCCTTTAAACTTCCTAAAACGCCTATGAAATAACACTTCTTCTTACTACGGAATTCGTAGTTATTTATTGGTCTGTTTGCTGATGATCTATGTACTCGTATCTGCTCCGTAATAACAGGTAAAAAATATAAATAAAAGTTTCAGGTTCATATGGATATTCATCTTAAACACCTCAGATATTTTTCTAAGTGCTTTTCATCCAATGCCATACCCACCAAAAAATTACACTATTGAACCATCACACGTATCATCAACATGTTAGGTTCCAGATTTTTCGTACTGCCCTAATTCAAGCATCAAAAATTTCTACCAAACATTAAATGCAATATTTTCTCAGATACAGCACTTGGTAAGTCTTTAAAATGTTTTCTTGTGGTGATTATATGATTTATATTTAAAGGAAAAATGTTGCAGGATAACACACTACTACTTTGTTGTCTGGTAGCGATACAAAGAAATTCATTTTAATTAAGTTTTCTCTCCTTGAAAAAACAGTAGCAGTGTGGCTTGATTATTTTATTATGGCCATAAATTTACTCGTACATCAAAATGAGCGTCGTATTTTGTGGTTTCGAAATCAAATCAAAATACATTTTAGCACGGATGCGGTATTAATAAAGCATAGCATTAGTTAGTACATAAAAGTATGTTGCTGCAAAGAAGTTGCAACTGTTGCGTAAGTCTGTGATCTCTACCGGAGTTGTGAGCATGTCATCAATAGGCAGCAGTTGTAAGATACCGATGGCAGAAGCTGTATCGTAATACATTGGCTTGCGAAAATCTTTTCATGCTTTAATAACAGTTACATCAAGTGATGATACAATTTGATTATAAGCCACGCTTACACCGACAATGTAATCCATTGTACATATATATATATGAAAACATTTTAGACAAAAATAAAAAATAAACATATTGACGGCATTCTCTAAATCTGATGCATTTATACAATAAGAGACATAAAATAATAAAAACATTACTTTCATATATTTTATGTTTCCTGTTTATCTTTTATTTGATTTAAATGCACATTTGGGCAAACACAGTGTCTATAATTAGGTTATTTCGTAGAGCTAATAATAATAATATACATAAATAATTTTATTATTCATTTTAAATTTAAAGTGTTAATTTTACTTAAACCATCATAATGTATGTATATGTTGCGATTAAATATATATTTTTGCAGCTTTCAATACAATTTGGTTTTACATTGCGAAATAACTTGAATGTCAAATTAACAAGAATGTGAACTACAGACAAAACGACGTGAAAAATATTCGGTTTAGGTTAAGGATCGTCTTCATCATCATCTAAATCAGGGATAGTCAAAATGTGCTTATTGTGTCCTACAACATTCGGGTCAACTTTTGTCTCTTAACTGACTGTAGTATAGGCCTTTGAGATGTGGTCATACAGAAAAATTCTCGGAATTTCTTGAAGAGACCACGTCACGAACAATAAGGTTCTCAGGATAATCAAGGAAGATAGACACCTAGTAAGAACCATCTCAGAGAGGCGAGCCCGATGGATCGGTAACATCATGCGCCACGATGGTCTTCACGACATTGTGGAGGGGATGGTTGAGGGTAGAAATTTAGAGGACGCCGGCCTTGTCACTCAGTCTTTCCTTAAGTCAAACCAGTGTTCCATAAACATTCTACGCAGAAATCTGTTAAATATTCTCTAAGCAAAAAAACACTGACAATGCAAAAAAAAACTATACTAAAATAATGTTTGCGAAATGTCGTCTCTGATTCGATAATAAAACCATGTAGGAAACGCGCTGGTCAATCAACTCGCGCCTCATTAGTATTTTTATGTACATAATTCGATCATTTCTTAATCAATACCAGTTGCCAAACATCGCATCAATGATCAATAAAGATCCCCCATCATCATTGTGTGATAATTTTTTTGCTCGCAAAATTACACATGTTTGGCTATTGAAAACAAATTATATTATAGACTTTCACAACTGCACACTTTGGAAATATTCCAGTATGTTTCCAATTTGAGACGAAATGCGTACAGTTAGAATAAATAATTCAATTTAAAACTAAATATTTAAAAAAAAAATCAAAGTCGTAAGACTGATATTAGAAAAAAGCCACTGAACAGCGTCTTCATCTTGTTAATGTCAGTGACGTCAAATTGAATCAGTCCATATATCTAGAAACATCGATGGCCTGTTTGTTTCTACATAAGCTATTGGGAGGAGTAGCCAGTCGAGCAAATGGACCAGGATCTTTGATGTGATGAAGTTTAAAGAAGGAGCGGCTACTAAAATATCAAAAGCATAGTAGGTCGCTTGTTAATAGGCTCTTTATGCAAAATTCGACGTGTCCGAGGTCTGGCCTAGCATGGTGTTGTTACCAAGTGGTCACCCATCCATGTCTTATAGGCGCCTAATATTGCTTAAATTTAGCGATAGGATAAGTGCTGATGTTTTCGACATAGCAAGGTCAATGTTTTTGGACGTTGACTAGACCTTTTTTGGGGAACTTATGATATTTAAAGTCAGTTCGTGTGGATCACCAAAGTTTCCATGGATAGAACTGTAATGAACTAAGTTCAAAGAAGAGCAATTCGTTTGATAAACAGTGACACTCTTACGTCTAACCTGCAATCAATGGAACACAGACGTAAGATTGGCTCACTTAGTCTTTTCTACCGTTATTACCACGGTCGCTGCTCTTCGGAACTTAAGAACTAATTCCTCCTACACCCACCCATAATCGACAAACTTGTCTTACACTTGCCGAACATCCATACACGGTTAATGTGTCTCGACCAAGAACTGGCAGTTTCCAAAGTTCCGTCCTTAATGTCACTGGTAAGCTTTGGAATGCTCTACCAGCGTCTGTGTTTCTTCCTTCCCACAAACTGGATCTCTTCAAGAAACAGATAAATATATATGTAATCGCATGCAGGAGAGAATTATGTGCTTCGCGGAGCACATAAAACATCACTGAGCTGAGCAAATAACCGATTAGAAGCCTTTGTGTTTTAATAGGACCATTAAAAGACTAATAAATTAAAACCATTGTTTCATGGTTGACATTGTATTCTGCATATTACAGTACATATTAGAAAAATGCAATTAAAAATAAAAACAATACTTTTGTTATTATTGAACATATGGCCTTCTTTTCTGAACCAGATCAAATAAATTTGTTCTAAAAAAAAAACTCTTCAAACAGTCTATGATTGTCCATTGTCTTGCCGATCGCCAAGGATACAAAGGAAAGTACAAACAAAAGATTTGACGATTTAAGCAGTCAAATAGATAAATAAAAAAGCGATTATCAAGAGTGAATGATTGTAATTTTATTACGAAACACACAGAAATGGCCGTTGAAATAATCTAACAATGGATTTTTTATTTCCACGCAAAAAATGCGTGGCTAAAGGGCAACGTTTGACACAGTAAGACGCGGAAAAAAATAACAATAATTACTGTTTTCAACTGAACACCCGAGAGAAAATGTTCAAAGACAATGAACGGTAATTACGAAGATTATGAATATTACGTGTCATTATATTTTAATCGTCATTTACATTTACTAACATCCATATATCGCGGTTTTTTTTGTGTTTGAGCACATTTGCTTGAAATTTAAATTTCATCCAATAAATGCGTAAATATCTACAAGTATGACCTAGGGCAATACATACATTTTTTTATGTAATCGCATGCAGGAGAGTATAGCCAGTGCATTCTTTGACGTTCAGCCAGGGAGGCTGGAGGCTGCATGCGGGAAACGTGTGTTGTGTTCGTGTTTGTGTGTGGGTTCCCAGATTGCAAGTGTATATTTATCTGTTTCTTGAAGAGATCCAGATTGCAGAAAGGAGGAAACACAGACGCTGGAAGAGCATTACAAAGCTTACCGGTGGAATTAAGGAAGGAACTTTGGAAACTGCCAGTTCTTGGTCGAGACACATTAACCGTGTATGGATGTTCGGCAAGTGTAAGACGAGTTTGTCAGTTGTAAGTGGGTGCAGGAGGAATTAGTTCTTTAAGTTCCGAAGAGCAGCGACCGTGGTAATGACAGTAGAAAAGACTAAGTGAACCAATCTTACGCCTGTGTTCCATTGATTGCAGATTAGACGTAAGAGTGACATTGCTTATCAAACGAATTGCTCTTCTTTGAACTGAGTCAATTAATTTTAGAAGGTATTTTGAGGCTCCAATCCAAAGGTGACTGCCGTATTCAAGGATAGGTCGGATTTGTCATTTATATAGAAGAAAAAGTTGTTTATCGTTGAAATACCGACGGGATCTATATAATACACCTAGTTTTTTGGAAGCGAGACCAGCTTATGTATAGAATATGTAAGGGGATAATTTATATTAATCAGATGCTAAGCTATATTGGCTACAAGTTGGCATTGTCCTAAGTGATCTCAGCTTTTATCTTAATACCTCCGGGTGCTCGTCGAACGCTATCGACAATGATGCACATAATGTAGTCGACAGAGTTTTGGTGTGCTGCGCCTATGAAAACTCATCATCATCATTATTGCAATGTCCACTTCCCTAAGTGGATCATATGGTCGTCACGAACTATAAAATATTACACGTATATCCCTGAACTTACTTTTGTCTTGCGCAAGTCCTTTAATTCATTGACATGATTCAGCATTTATTAAAGCTGTTAAATTCAAAACGTACTTAATACCGTTAAATAGTATATAGCCTATTCTGCTGATCATTATTGGAGAATGTAAGCGCAGACAATGGGGGGCTGAACAACGTGTGCAACGCGAAACAAAAAGGAACTTCACAGTCTTTAAATGTCAATCGATTTTGTCAATTTCAAAATAAGTTTAAGTCTTCTATAAATTATGCGCTATAGAAGAGGTACGAATTGGTGTTATCTGCTATAGGACGCTAACATTTACAATGTGCAATGTGATGTGCACAACCCACTTATTGCAATGCGTAGAACAGGGTTTATCAACAAATGAAATTTAATTAAATTAATATCGCCGGGTGGCATAGTCCAATGGTAAGAGCATTTGTTTGTCATTCAGACACTCTCGGTTCAAAACCCGACCGAGCTTGATTTTTAAAATTTTATTTCATTAAATCTATGCTGTATATAGTAAATGCCCCGGTAGGGTTGCGCCACCCCTTAAGGACAAAAAAAACTGTCCAGGCTTCGGGAGCGTCGGGCTGATCATCTCCTTTAAAAAAACTCTGATAATTGAATACTAGAATATCTCTGGTGGTACTACAGCTGCAGTTTACTCGTATGCAAGCCCGCGGGATCTTGCCCCGGAGGCTCCCGGGAATCATGTATTTTCCCATTTGGACCTACGGGCTTACAGGTGTTCTGCGACATGTTAAAGATAATCTCAGCTCTCAAAACTGTAAAAACGGCAATTAGCGGTGTTCATATGCTCTAAATATGGACTAGATATGCTTAAGAAAAAAATCACAACCTTTGAACCAGACTCCGATTAACAGACCCTAGAAAAAAATCCTTAGATGCAACGGGTAACGTCTCTTCAAGTTCCCGGGTTCTTTACCTTGAAGTCGTAGGAAGCCATATATATTTTTTCAACTGGACCTTTAGGTTCAAATATGTCTTGAAAAAGGCATATCCGAAGCATATTACTTTTTTAAAATAAGATTTATTTTAAGGCGGGGTCCTCTCTGTCTGTCTGATGTTGCTAAACTTCAATGATCGAACGAGAATCGCGTTAACAATATCCTATTATCGTTGGTCTACTAGTAACTAGGGGAATAAAACCTTGATATAAATTAATGTATAGCATGCAGATTAGGCACACATCAGCGAGGGTAGGGACCATAGATAAAGTTGTAGATAATTTGGCGTACAAGTCACAGAGTGCGGTGATATGCAGAAGGACCTTGCTTCCCGATTTGGAAATTCTTGAGCGTCATTTAACTCAATGCAAAACATCAGTATTGTAGAATAATACAATACATTGTATTATAGATTTATTTGGAGAATAATTTTTGATGATAATTCAAAAACGTGCTTTATTTTGTCTTGGCAAAGTCTGCCTTTTAGAACAATCGTGATCGGCTGTGTTCTTTAGGATAATGTAATAATACCTCACCACGGCAAGGCGAACGAAACGTCGTGAGTGGATATCGAAACGTGTGATTGTGGCGTGAGGCGGTGAAAGTCTGAATATAATGTCTTTTCAAAATCGTAAAAGTGTGAAATTTGAAGAACAATAAGTTCATTTTTTTGTATACATTATAACACAAACTGACAGCGCGGTTCTGTTACTGTCGACAATTTTTATATTATATATATTTTTTCAAATTATTTTTCAGCATAAGTTATTTGCTTTATTTTTTCGATCAATAATTCTAAGTAGAATTTCATAAAAAAAAAGGTCCCACAATGTTTCAACTTTTTCGAGAAACCATTCACATGTGTTAAATGATTTCATATCTTTTATATATTTAGTGAGTTGTAGTGTTGGCAATGTTTTATGTTGAGAGATATCTTTAAAATTAATAAAGTTATTTTATTAATTAAGTTGAGCCAACCCTTATGATAAAGGATTCGGTATCATCGGGTTAACCAACCGATATATTATAACAGGCTGATTAATTAATAAAGGTCTTTATATTAACACCCACCTCTCTAAAATGATCGTTATTCAGTCGCGTGGTGGCAGGATGAGGAGCAGATTAACAACAAAAGACTTTTTCTGAAGCACATTAACATATATATTTCGATAACTTTACAAAATTCTGGCCCGGACCTTCTCACAGTATTCAGGCCGGGCCAACCTCAATCGGACTTCCGACACGGTCGGCGAACAAGTATCAGACGGCTGCACTAACATCAACGGTACACCACCCCGCCCTCACCTCCTTTTCCTCACAGAAACACAGATATACACCTGCTGACCATAGTTACCTCAACTGTCCGCAATATACTTTGGAAGGTGCTTTTCATTACAAAGCCGGCCTTTGCCTTTTATCAGGTCTGACATCAACTACAACCGAATCTGCTCTGTAGAACGAGCTGAGTTCCAAGTGTTGTGGGTCAGGGTCAACGACCCCGAGAGAATTAGGATTTATGCAGGACTCTACAGATCCCTAACATGTCCAAAGCAGAACATCGGTGAGACCATTGATGGTCTCTTGCTTTCTTACCCACAAGCGGAATTTGTTGTTCGACTTCAACGTGCACCACACTGCATGGTTGGGGTCGGGAGACAAGCCCGCTGGGTTCGTACAGAACCCGTAAACCTGACATCGCATCACATCGTCCAGCTCTACTCGACCTATTTCTTACTTCTCAGCCAAATGATTACTTGGTGGAGGTCATGCTAAGGCAACTCCGACCACTGCCTTGTGAAAACAACTACAATCAGTGCTCCATTGCCACCAAAAGAACAAAACAATCGACGTGTGTGGCACTACAGGTCACGACTGGAACGGATTTTACGGAGGATACCCGTGGGGAGATATTTGGTTCAAAATAAGGACCATGTGCCAATCTGGTGGAGGATGTAATCATCCAAGAATGGAATGTTTTATTAAAAGCTGGTTTAACCGTGACTGTGCCGAGGCCGTGAAACTACGAAAAAATAACCCCATAAGCGTCGCAAGAAAACCATTAATGACTCCAAAGACTAGGTTCAATGTACAAATTCAACCGTAATCCGCTTGCCCTTAGCATTCTGGTCTCTACTTTTCCACACTGACTAATGCCGATGGCTCACTGGCTCTAGCCTCCAAAGAGAAGGCTGAACTTCTTGGTTCGCTGTTTGCTTCCAATTCCACACTCATCCATTCCTCACTGTGGCAAGCAGATGGGGCTGTAAAATTCAGCCTCAAAGCCGTACGTCGAGAACTTCTCCAATTAGCAACCAAAAATAGTGGCCCAGATGGCATACCAGCGGTGGTATTAAAAACTTGCGTTCCTGAACTTAGTCCTGTGCTCACCAAACTTTTCAGATTGTCTTTTAGATGTGGTATTGTTCCCCTGGGATGGAAAAAAGCCCTTGTTCACCCAGTTCCAAAAAAGGAGACGAAGTGACCCCTAAACTATCTTAATAGCCATCACATAGTGATGGAACGTTTAATTAACAGCCAACTTCTAAACTACTTACAGAAGAATGATCTTCTGTGCGATCAATATGGCTTCCGCCGTAGTCGATCGTGCGGCGATCTCTTGGCATATGTCACACATGTTTGGGGAAATCCGTCGAATGCTATGGAGAAACGCAAGCTGTTGCCCTGGATATCTCCAAGGCGTTCGATAGAGTCTGGCATCGCGGTCTGGTGAATAAATTACAGTCTTATGGACTAACTCCTCCCTGTGCTGCTATATTGGAAGCATCATCACTGTCGTAGATGGCTTTTCTTCTTCCTGTGCTGTCGCCCACTCTTTCCTTCTGCATGTGAATGATTTGCTTCAATGCGCAAACATTCACTGTTATGCCGACGACAGCACTGTCCATGAGAGTATAATCTTCCAAAAACCTCCGAAACATTCGGAACTATCTGCTGCTAGGGAATCTCTGGTAAAGAAGATGAACATGTCTCTTGAAAGGGTTTCACGATGGGGCGACCTCAACCTCGTCAGTTTCAACATTTCAAAAACCCAATCATGTACTTTCTCCACCAAGAAGACTGCTATGGATCCTGTATCTTTCAACGGTTGTTCTCTTCCAAAAGCAAGCTCCATCAACATGCTTGGATTATCAATATCGAATAATGTCAAATATTACGAGTCAATTAAGTGTAAAGCCGGTCTCGCTTCCAAAAAACTAGGTGTATTATATAGATCACGTCGGTATTTCAACGATAAACAACTTCTTCTTCTATATAAAGGACAAATCCGACCTATCCTTGAATACGGCAGTCACCTTTGGATTGGAGCCCCAAAATACCTTCTAAACTTAATTGACTCAGTTCAAAGAAGAGCAATTCGTTTGATAAGCAATGACACCCTTACGTCTAATCTACAATCAATGGAACATAGACGTAAGGTTGGTTCTCTTAGTCTTTTCTACCGTTATTACCACGGTCGCTGCTCTTCGGAACTTAAAGAACTAATTCCTCGTGCACCCACTCACAGCCGACAAACTCGTCTTACACTTGCCGAACATCTATACACGGTTAATATATGTCGGTATATGTCGACCAAGAACTGGCAGCTTCCAAAGTTCCTTCCTTAATGCCACCGGTAAGCTATGGAATGCTCTTCCAGCGTCTGTGTTTCCTCCTTCCTACAATCTGGATCTCTTCAAGAAACAGATAAATATACACTTGCAATCTCCCCAACCCACACACAAACACGAACACAACACACGTTTCCCGCATGCAGCGTCCAGCCTCCCTGGCTGAGCGTCATAGAGTGCACTGGTCTTGACCGGTTTTGATCTCCTGCATGCGTTTACATAAAAAAAAAAAAGAACTCGGCACCGCGCCGTGGTCGGTAACACCCAGCGCCGCAAGTGTCGATCTATACAACTAACGTCACTCCCGTGACCGGACTTGTCCAAAATGCCGATATGGCAACACATACTTGTACGACAAGCTAACAGAAATAAGAGACGAAAGGTTGTATATCAAGGTTTTCGATACCAGTCAGCAACGGCTATATCATGCTTATGTCAATATATTCAGATTATGATGATAATTGGAGGCAAGCCAAGGATCACTTCATCCGATTGAACTGTTTTGAGATGACCATATGCTCCATCTAAGTATTATTTAAATAGCTTTAATGAGCGTCTATTATATGACTGTTATATTTTATTCAACCGTAATCTCCATTATATCGCTCTAAAAAATGTTTTTATGCTCAGCAAAATTACAAAAATAAAAATCGACAAAAATGATTTATCGAAATGGTTTTTAAGAGTCCATAAATTTTAAAACATATTTATAACATCTGACCCTATAATTTAAAATGTTGAAAATGAAAGTCAAAGTGAACGATACTAAAATGTATATTATTTGAATATAAGGATCGAAAATTCGTTTTTGGTCATAAATTATAGCAAAGGGCAAAAAATTAAAAACTTGTTTTATTATTTATTTAATTTAGTGTTGGTTTAATTTATGGTTTTCCAAAGGGTATAAAGTAAAGTGCTCGCATACGAAGTAAAAGCTCACGGGTTCGATTTCTGACGAAAGTCAAACCAAATAAATTCAGGCGTATCATGTACATTGTTCAAATCTACGAGTTTCTACTTCTATATTTTTCTAGTTAGCGCAAAGCTGATTGATCCCTCACCCATAAATTTCTGATTCATCTAAATAATGTATATTAAATTGGTAGATGATGGAAGTTCGTCGATCGTACGAGCATGCTCCAAACACATCGTGTTCCCTCAAAAATGGACAAAGCGTGAATGTCAACCAATAGTTTAACAAGATTGGCATCATCACTCCACACACAGCGCTTAACCGTTCAGAAAAATATGAAATCTCATGGCTAAGTCTCACCATCACCTACTGTCAGTATTCTTCTGTAGGTGTATATTAAAAAAAAAGGTTAATTGTGTTTCTTTGACCCAAAATGAGATGTTAATGTTTGAAGAAAAAAAGGTGTTTTTTAACCATATCTCGCATTTGTTTTCGAAAGGATTATTTCAGTGGTATTAAATATTTGGTGTAATTTTAGCAAAGCTTCGTATAGTTTTACATTTACATTTTAAGCGAAGTTAGATTATGTCACTTATAATTTTTCTTTTAGAAAACTCAGGGAGGTTCACATTGTAACGGGCGCGTTTCGATACATGTTTGAACTTCAACTGCCAGCCCACAGCGCGATTTCACATCTCCACGGTGCCAACAATGTTCTTCGTAAATGTTAACGTCAGGTTTGAAAGCATTTGTCAAGCAAACCTATTTATAATGATTTAGTGTTATTATTATTTAATATATATTTACACTTCAGTAAAAAAGTGCAGAGTATATTATTAAAATATTATCATTGTAGGTAAAGCTATGATTTTCATCTGAAACAAACATCTACATTCATGTGTGCTGGGTTGCAAGATATGCAAGCTTTGAAATCAGCTTGATATAGCTCCTTTAGGCTGATGCCGTAAAGCCTCGAAAAACGATCATTCGTCTCTTAGTTTTGTTCGCTCGCCTGACATGCACATCTAATAATTTTAGTTTTACTTATATACAATTAGACTGCGTTTGCATACGCCATTTTACTTGTTATGACAGTTGCTCCATTTCATGTTGGTGCAACTGTCATCTTTAATTTCATTTTTTGGCGCGACTGTCTTGGGGCGCTAGATGTCACAATGTTCGGCAGTCGTCAATTTATTGGCGCCCGGCTGGTGACATGCCATGCCGGTCGGGCATAGAAATCAAGTCTGTATTTAAAATAAACGTGAATTGTGCTACGAAACAAGTTCTTTCGTGTTATTAATCTGCTCTTGCATCCTGTCACCGAGTAATTCGTTACTCAATTTAGAGAGGACGATATCAGCTTGAAAAAGATTGTGCAAAAATGTATATATTGGCATGTTTACAACGGCTTACACATTATCTTTTTTGTGTTGTGCTGTAAAACATCAAGTTTCAGAAATGATAAATTATCTTCTTTTGGAACTACCAAAGGGTTTGAGGAATGATAAGCTACAGTTCTCGACCAATGATGTAGTCAAAGGTTGGCGAATGGAAGTTGAATTTAATGTGTTAAAGATCTTTGAATAGATAATTGACTTATAAAGACTCTCGGGTTAAAACATTAAAAATAGATCACAAGGTCAATGAACGACTTCTACAAGGTGACCTTATTTAAAATTAAGAGAATATGTATATAGATGATATGTCCAATATCTAAATTCTATTATTGGTCAACATTTAAGTATCCTCTTTTAATTGTATTACGGTGACATTTGGTGTTCATGGTACCACTTTCGTTTACCAAAAATTTGATGTGATAATCTACGATTATGTCTCGCAAAACAAGTGGAGTTAATGTTTGTAACAAGTGCGTAAGTGTAATAATTATTCAACGAAAGTGGTGTTTGATTTAATATTGCTAATTCATGTGGTTTGATCGTTGTCCGATAAGACTAGTCTCAACTCGTTAGTCTACCAGTTATATAAGCGTGTGTATAAACGTTATTATGTCTCATTGAGTCTCTGAATGATCAATGAGATAAAAGTGATCGCATTACGTTTTTGATCAAGATTTGATAACTTAGCTTAGGAAGTACCGCGTGTGACGAAGGTGCGTTCAAGAATCGATTGCTTACTGTACTTTTTTCTATAGACGTATCACTTATTATTTATCAATTGGCCCATTGTTATATTTGGTTATTCAGAAAATAATGTATTTTTTTCCCTAAAGAGGACATAAATTTGATTTATTTTATCATTATTGAAGACGGTTTTCATGGAGGCCGAAACATGTAATCAGTTAAAATAAATGTGATTCAAAACTAACTATTTTTAATTTTATTATTTTTTATTTAAAATTAATTTAAAAATATAATAAATTTATTTGTTCAACCCAACTTCACTATTAAGCTGCATAATCATTACATATATTAACAGCTATAAATTCGTTCTACGTAGTAGAATAATTCAAATAGGGAAAGTAAGTAGCAGAATTTACGGCCAATTTTACTTTTATACTTTCAATATGCTGTTCGAACAAGAAAAAAATCTAATGTGTATGGAGAACTTGAGGATTTCATTACTCCAAAGGAAGGCCTCCCAACTGGCAAGAGCCTTGACTGGCGAACCTGGAAATCCCTAAACAGATTAAGAACCGGAGTTGCTAGAACAAAGGACAACCTCGAGCGGTGGGGAATGCTTCGGCAGGGAGAGACACTTTTGTGCGACTGTGGAGACCTGCAGACCGCCTCACACCTACGATGCTGCTCCATGTGCCCAACAAGTTGCACATCTCAGGACCTAATGCTTAGCAACACACGAGCTATCGATGTTGCCAGATAATGGGAAAAAATAATTTGACGTCGCTGACGCGAAGAAGAAGAAGAACTGTTTATCAAAAATTTTGATAAGGCAATTTGATGTTGAAAATGCACCACGTTCTGGAAGGCCTGCTGAAGCTAATTAAGACACAATAAAGGCATTTATTTATGTTAACTAGCCAATAAGGACCAGTAAAATAAATCTAAAAAATAAATCAAATTTAACAAAAATGATTTGAAACGCATTTAAATTTTGAAAAACAAATCCAAATATGAAATTGCTCAAAATAACATAAATAAACAATAAAAAGACATTAAACTTATTTTTGTCGGGTAAACGGTGAAGGCGCTAGATAACTTTAAGCTTTAATAAAAAATGCTAATTACACTCAAGACTGTGTAATAAGAAAAATAACTTTTCTTTATTTTTTTATTATGCCTTTTCATTATTTTTCTTTCTCTCCTTCCTATTTTTCTTTCTCTTCTTCCTATATTTTGTCTTCTCATTTAAATGTTTTTATCTTTATCATCTACTTCGTCCCATTGAAAATTTTTAAATCGCTCATCACTTGTTGTTCGCCGCTAGTCGCTCGTCCGTCGTGCGTCGTCCGCACTCTTGAATTTACCTATTCCCATACAATCGTGATCTTTAGGAACACGCACTGGCTCCCAAACAATGGGCATCGTGTGCAATTAGTATGTTTTCCTCCGACCATTCTGAGCCAAGGCCCTTCTTCATCCTCAATAGCACTAACGAATGTAACATACAATAAATACCCATTGTTAGAGGACCTTCGGTTAGAACATCTGAGGCTCTCTTGAACATCAAAACAGTACATTTTTCCCGTCACTATGTAATATCATTATATAACTTTTATTTTTAAATCGAGTATTGTTTATTATTTCACGCAGTTTATGAAGTCAGTGCCACGTAACTACAGAAGGTCTACTATTATACACATCAATTGAGGTTAGGTATGCGTTATTTAGTTGATTTTTCCTGTGTCATAATAGCATTTTATCTGACAATGAAGTCAGATTAATGAATTATCGATAATTAATACTTATAATGGATTAACATAGGACATTGTTAGAGTAGCTCTCGTTAGATTACCGAAGCTAAGCAACGTTGAACGCGGATCAAAAAACTTGGACGCGTTACCACCGCCTGTTGCTAATCTGTTTTATGTTAACACATACAGGAGAATACCGACAGGTAGTGATAGTAATTCTGAAGTCTCATCTGCGGAATTCTATGGCGCTTGGTGTATATGGCTTAACGCTGCATGTGGAGTGTTGATCCGCCAACGTCATAGACTACAGCCCGAGAGTCACGCATCATCCTAAAGGATGATGCGTGACTCTCGTAATTAAATAAATCTCGTAATTAATAAAATTCTTGTAATAATTAATTATTACAAGAATTTACTATGAATGGGTGGTCTTCACGGGACGACTTTCGTCTACCACCAATTTTAATTAATTGGCTATATCTAGCATTTAAAGGGTGATGGATCAAATTCACACCAACAGGGGGTATTTTAGAGCTCATAAATCGATTACAAATCCTTTTTTTTAATCTTCGTCGGGGATCAAACTCACGACCTTTGGCTTTCAAAGTAAACGCTTTGCCCATTGAGCTATGACCGCTGGCACTCTATCGTTGGTCGGGTTGACCCGTCGGTTTAATTCTCCGAGCTTCGGGATAATCATCACTGCTTCTCTTATTTTTATGATAAATAAATCGTTGCGAAAACGTCGATTATTTTTAGTGTTATATATTTCACACAGCGCTTTCACGAGCTCCAGGAACATCCTCGCGCTTTAGAACCACTGTATTTTGATCTGCATCTCGATGGCAACTTTCGATTTCAAATGACTTCCTGATTCTGCGCTACCGCTCGAGATGTCGCATATAATCATTTCCCATCTGATCTATATTATTGTCACGTTCTTCTGAAATAATTTCTTACGCTATATAAGCTAGTAGAGCATTGAATACATTGAAATAAGGGGCTTCGTCCCTAGCTGCTTGGTGGCCAAATAACAATGAGAACCATCTTGAAAATGAATACAAAAAAACTGTTATATTTTCTACCCAAGCACTCCAATGACAGCCAGAACACAAAGTAGTGAGCTATAAATACTAAATTCTATCTGGTCCATTTAATTTTTATAACCTTTTTTCGTTTAGCGGGATAGCCAATAGATTCTCGAGGTACTCACACACATAGTGTAAAACGGAGCTCTCACACATGAAATGTATCACAGTTAATACAGGGATCTAATAATGGAGGCATGGGAGTGGGTGAGTGAGTGAAAGACGAAATAGGTAGGATTAAAACAACTTGAAGTTGATGCATTTTCTGACGCGGAGCAACGCGCACCGGCAAACACTGGTATAATTTTTTTGCTTTATTCAAAACTATTTCCCTCTTGCTTAATTCTGTCACATTGACTAATAAAATAATGTTATTGTTTGGAAGCCACTGTCTTATATCAAACATATGAGTATATTTGTCGAGATCCATTTTTTTTCCAAAATTAATGTTCTAGTGAATATGATACCAATATTAATAATTAAATGATTTTCACCTTGATTTTATATTTTTTGTACCGCGTAATAAATGTTTGTATAATCTGCGTTAAATTTAAAATAATTTAAAAAATTAAGGAAGTGGATAAACTGAAATGGCCGCCGGCCGATGACAATGCGACTGTGACTTTCATAAATTGCTTCAATCCGCCAAGGGACAAAGCCGAGAGATTAACGCGCATGATTGCGATGCGATAGGTCGTGGTTCGAATCACGTACATACTCGTATATAAATGTGATTTAGAATATATATTTTTTAATATTAATCAATAAATCCCCTTAAATTGTATCATCAGCCTGTATCCGTCCACTGTTGAACGTATGCCTCCGGCATGAGTCTCGATCATCTTCGATCCTCTGCCTCCCGTATCCAGGTCAATCCCGTTGTTCTTTATATGTCATCAGTCTTGCTAAATTGGATACTACATATGAAATTTCTTTAAGTTTTCAAGCTCTCGTCCTGAAGGCCGTAGTATTATATAATACATTTTCCCACGTGGACCTCTGGTTGTGAAGATGACTTGGGACAATGCATGGAAAATGCCAGCCCAAAACTAGAAATCCGAAAGAATATGGAAAATTCTGAGGTTACTATATCAACCGTATAAATATCTGTTGTGGCTAATTAATCAAAATTAGTAATATGCTTTTGTACATAGTTTCTTTCCTTTCTACCACAAGATCAACTAATTTGTTCCTCTGTGTGCTTGTCATAACTTTTTGAGCTATAAATAAAAGACGAATGAAAATCGTCCTGTGAATACCGCCCATTCATAGTGAGTTCCCATATAAATTGTAGGCAGTAATTAAATTTGCTATATCATAGCAAAAGTGTACAATGATTATTATTTAATTATTAAAATTTGTATATGATACATATATCTCCATCACCGTCTAGCTGGATTTCCTTGAGTGTGTTTATATTTTTTTTTTAAATGTCACGACACGTATTATCGTTCAAAACTTGACAATAAATCTGTCTCAATGCATGACAAAGAAACATTACATTTTTTTATCCAAAGTATAACACAATATTAAAACCACAAAAAAAATGCAATTGAATATCAATCACCCATTAAAATATTATATAACGTTTTTTTTTTATGAAGCACGTGTAAGAATGCGGACAGAGTTGCAAAAACCTTCACACGGATTTAGCGCTGCTTGTCAAATGCTACTCACCAGCTGAATAGACAAGAGGGTTAAGAATTTCATCTTGGCGTACAGGTCACCGTAAGTGGTGGTCTGTGGAAGGTGTGGTGGCGAGAAGGAGCTCGCTTATCACCTTGGGAACGCTGGATGGTCTTTTAACTCTGCGCACAATATTCGGGACTCCCAGCCATACTCGATCAAAACAAAGTGGCCGACTATACTCGTATAGCGCCTGTATTATTCCATCCTTCTTTACGTCTGAGAATCATCGCATTTCACTAAAAGCCAATGCAGACGTATAATGAATTTTGTAAACAGAAAACAGAGGCAAGCCAACTTGCGTAGAATACTGGAAGTACTAGTGGACTCGGCAGACTTCCATACTTTAGTCGGTTAAGAAACAAATATGGACATGGATGGGACATGAAATTCGGATGCCGCTGAAAAAGCAAAAATAAATTAAAGAAGACAAATAAGAAAAAAGTATTAAAAATAAACAGTTGAAGGCAATGGCATAGAAGTAAAATAAATTTATGAATATTATTTTATATATTTGAGATTCACACTCCAGTTAGACCATAGTGGGTACTACTAATTCAATAATAAAGAGATTGATTAATCTCAAATTAGCTTGAAACTTTCGGTAAGGGGATTTTTTTATGTTGCTTGACGTTTTTTTCCCCTTATAAATTTTACGATAATCTTACAATTTGAGAGATTTAAGATCGCTGCAAATTAATGGGACGACTTTCGTCGGATGGATCAAATTCACACCAACCGGGGGTATTTTAGAGCTCATAAATCGATTAAAAATCCTTTTTTTTTTAAATATCCGTTTGGGATTGAACCCACAACCTTTGGCTTGCAAAGCAAACGTCGTATTTAAATTTTGGAATCTACTAAATTGCAATTACTGAATAAATATATGATTTTTATAAATATAACCAGAGGCATACTGATTTATTTAAATTATTAGCAAAGGATTCGTGTCAGCTCTTGTCAACCCCTGAGTTAGACCACCAGGGGTACTGTGCCCGTTGTGCGGTTTCCGTCTGCATGCGGCCCTGGATATATTTACATGTTATTATATCAAGACGCCCGATTACTGTGATAACGTCAACTTTCCCCGGTTTGAAGCAAAAAATTAAATCTCCGCTTGTTGAGTCATATCCGCGAGCACCGGATATGGGGCTACGACACTCAATAGAGAATAAGTAAAATATTAAAAAAAAAAATTTTGCAAAATTATAACATATATACAAACAAATATGTTTTTTTTGTTAATAATAATTAACCATATATCTATAAAATAAAGGTTACTCAACATGTAGTGTAGGCTACGAATAGGCACACTCAAGTGGACATGGGCAGGACATATCTGTCAAAGAGACGACTCTCGATGGGGAAGAAAAGTGATAGAGAGGCATTATAGAACTAGGAAACGAAGCATTGGCCGATCATCTGGAAGATGGACTGACGATAGTGGAGGTAGCCTGGATGCGAAAGGTTGAGGGATCGAGAAGGATGGAAACCCATGTGGAAGGCCTACGCTCAACAGTGGATGGGCACAGACTTATGATGATGATGATTAATCGTTCGTCAGTACTCTCTTTTTGGGGGGGCTGTCTAAAACTACACATATTGTATATTCAGCGGAGCATCGGGTGCAGACTTATATATTGCCCGGAAATGGTGTGAATGGGTGTAGGGAATGTACATGCTTATAAATATTGTAGTTTTTTTATATTTTATGAGGAATTAACAACAGACGATGGAAAACATTACAAAGTGTTGCATTCCAAGCTTTGGAATTAACTCTTTCACCGCGGTTGACGTCTATAGCTCTCATTTAACAGTGATTTTATTTATTTTGTATTAAAATATATAAATCATTAAATAGTTGCATTGTAAACAAACCAGGTAACATGCTTTATTTAAAATGCATAAAACATTGTAACAAATTGTAAATGTTTGTCACAATGCAGCTTCAGTTGTAATGTTCACAATACGTTTGAAAAATTGATATTAATAAAATTTATTGAATTTGAGTACAAAACTATAAATGACAATTGAGATATTTTGTTAAAGAAGAATTTCGTAAACCGCATTTCCTTAGTTATACGTATAATGGCGTGTTGACGTCTCGAATGCATTCACTTACAAGTTTTTTATTAAAATAAGATGGTAATGATATGTTCAAAGGAAGTCTATGATCATCACAAAAACATTGCAATCATTCCAACCAAATGAAATAGGAAATGGTTAGCACATGCAAATATTTATTCAACTTTTACAAACGCGTTGTTTTGTTATTTGCGTGTTTGCAACATTATATGCTTTAATATCATTAGCGTTATCTGAGCACTTCGTGAAGGGAATATTTTTATAGGCGCATATCTAAAATTAGCCATCACAATAGTCTTATATATTGTTACATTGCAACGTGGCACTAATGATTTTATACCATGTTTAGTGTGAATTTATAAGGATTTTTACTTCACCACCCCCTTACTAAACAGTTTCGTCGTAAGCTTGCTTATCACTCTTATACGATTAATGTAAACCGTTGCAAGATATGTACATCTTTAGAGGCATATTTCCATAAATTTATATCTTAAGACAATAAAATCGGAGAATTTACCAATTACTTATGGGAAATTATCAATTCACGGAAGATTTTCCTTAAGAATGTAAGTGATTTGATTAAACTTAAGTAACCTAAATCAAAGATTTTTAATTAAAAAAAGACCAGTAAGTTTTGTAATAACGTAGTTTTGGATTAGGTTAGCTTAAGATAAGTCTTATAAAATCAAATTCTTAAAAGGAATTAATCCAAAGTGTTTTAACATCATTAAGAAAAACATCTGCCTTGGATTGATCAAACAAATGTATCTTTTAGATATCGATTTGATCATTTCTCCGTTTCCATCTTTTGACTGTGACATAAGCTCTTATATTTATTATAATATATATTATAGTGAAATTGTATGTAATGAGTACTTAGTTAGTATTAGGCTTACGGACGTTAATTCAAGACTTGATTATACTCCTGGGACTTTACCTTGGCATTTCACTATCACAAGCATCTCACAATCTCTGCATATTGCGAAACATTCCTTGCATTGTTATTTACGTATCTTATAGTAAGCAATAACAATAACGATATAAACTCATTGACCTAAATCGTATCGTCGTCATAATAACATACAAGCTTAAAGAATTCGTATAATCACAAATCAATAGTTAATACCCTATATCGTTATAAATTTACATAATATATTATGATGATTAACAATTATATTTTATTCTCAGCCCTTGGAATACAGCCGTGAAGTTAGTTCACTTATAATTAGTCTTTTGACCGGTCGCGACATCGTCTTGTGATTTTCTGACCTCGCGAACTTAATATGTCTTACGCTGACTGAAAGTCAGTCTCTCTTACGTAAAAGAATGCAAGTGCGTTTTCATAAAACATTTAAGTATAAATAAAAATGTCATTAAATCGTAATATTTATTACGGCATCTTGATGTCTTTGACTTTCCGACATAATGATTTCGGAATAGGATTGCTAGTATGGAATATCAAGAATACGCTTAGAATTATCCACCTTAAAAATGTATTTGTTAAAATAAAACATTATATTTAAAAAAAAAATTGGTTTAATATTTATTGTGTAGTGTCATCTCACACAGTAACTCAGATTTTCTTGTTTTTGTCGTCGCTCTTAGGGTATTACGAGTATAATGGAAGAAGCTTTCTCTCGTGACGTTGGCGTATCAACACTATACATTTCCCTTCTTTATCATCTTAATAAGTGTTTGTGAAATATATCCACCTTCATATCTTGAAGTTATTTCTCGGTTGACTAAAATTAAACTTAAGCTGCCTCAAAATATAACGTCACTAATAAACTATTCTTACATTTTTCAGAACATGTCATCTTGAAGGCAACTTCGGATGCTGTAGCAGAAGCTTCCACGGACTACGACAACGGTGAAACCTTCCATCCTGTAAGAAACACCTTCAGAAGCTCTCAACCCGAAGAAGAGGTCCCTCTTCCATCCGTGGAAACAGACGAGAGTCAAGACCATTCCATCGAACTACAAGGAGGCAGTCAAACATTCTTTCCATCATTTGCAAACCTCTTCCAGCCAAGAAACCAACCGCACGGCCACTCAAGACCATTGGTCAGCTATAACCAAGAAGGCGCTTACAGCCAGCGTCCCAATCCTTTGAGACAACTATTGAGCTATCAAGCGCCAGCTTACAATGGATTCAGAAGCAATACCTTCGCCAAAGCTGCTGCTACACCTCAAACATCTGACACCACATCAATTCTAGGTTCAGGATATTTCGACGTCATCAAAGGAGGCACTTTCTTAGGTGAAAGCAGTGACACAGAATCAGATTCATACGACGGCTTTTACAAGAACAACGGACACGGAAGACCTTCTTTCTACTTTGGCAATGGCAACCCTCGTCCAAACTACAATCAAGATCAATTTGCTAATTTCAGAGACTTCGCTGACATCAATGCGCCTACCAACCCAGCATATTCTCATTTCGTTGTTGTATACGCTAATAAGAACGCTACATTGAGCGATGTCGAGCAAAACAACGGTGAGTCTATCAAGCAACACGTCGCGGCGGAGCCGAAGAACATAATTGAAAGACTAGCGCAGATTGACGAAGAAGAACACCTCACTGTGCTGCCGATTGAAGAAGCGCCAGTTAAGAAGACGAAGATCTCCAAGGGAAAGCAGAAGTTGTCGATGATCAAGGATAAAAATTCAGCAGCATCAAAAAGAACTCTTCTCCAAAGGATTCGAAAGACCTAACTGATCCTCTTCTTGCGCTTAGTTAAAATCGTACATTAGTCTAGTGTTAATTATATGTTTAGAAAGAATGCAGAGCGTACAGTTTGCCAAATTTATAAAGAATTAAATAACTAAAGAAACAAACTTACAACCATATTATGAAATGTTTTTTTAAGTTGTTTTGAAGAAATTGTAATCCAAGAAGTTAAATGAAATTGAAAAATGATATTATGATTTAATATTGAGATATTTAAAAACAAACTATTACATAGTATAATAGTATGACAAAAGTTTATATAGCAATATAATTGATGTAAGAAATTTTAAAATGCCTTCATTCTGCAGTGCAGAGATTGTGTATAGTTGTATATGTATTATCTTATCATTCTCTCCAGAGTACATCTCCAATAAAAGTTGCTGTCACTGCGGTTACTAACACAAACATTTTTGTGAAATTTTGAAAAAAAAAACAAATTTGAAAAAAAAGAAAACTGTAAAATCAATAAATCCATTATTATTTTTAAAATTTTGAAATAAACATTCCTCAATTAAAAATTCCCGGAATATAAGAAGGCCTTTTTGATTATCCGTAGAAACCAATATGTATTTGCTTGTTGCGTATTATCATATCAAGCCAGACATAAATGTGTCATAAAAAGATGCGCTGAGTAAATTCTAAACCGTGTGAAATTATTTTAATATGGAAGGGTCCATTTTAAAGCACATAATTTTAGATCCTGTCAGTCTGGTCTAGATATTAAAGAACTCAGCTTTTAAAGTCACCCTCAAATCCATTGACCTGGCAACTTATTACCATTTTTTACCTGAACGTACAATTTAAAATAAATTATTTATTCAAATAACAATAAATACTGTCTACACTTTAAATCTTTTCAAAACTATACCCACACTCAATCAAATGATACTTGTCATTATTTATTTATTTTTTTCTTTATCAAAAATTTAGAGACGTGCACTATAAACAAAACAAGCAAATATGCTCATATCCTTTAAGAAATTAAATATTCATTTTTTTAAATTCAACCGTTTAATCAATCCACTGCAGAATGAAGGTCTTCCCATGATTCGCCCATTTCTTGCCAACAGCGATTCTCTAAAAGCTTTGATATTATTGTCAGTGTTTTATGGAAAGTAAAAATTTCATTAGGTAACCCATTATACCATACTTCTATTGTGATTTTTTTTTCTATTGCCACTCGTATTCCTTATTGAAAAGCCCTTATCAAAAAAGTGTTTCTTTTTTGTACTTAAGAAATACGTTTTTAATACCATCGAAGTTTAAATGTATTGGATGCTACTTGTTCTTATAATTATTGGAAACCTCAAGATTTTTATTTTCTCCAAGATTACCGAAACTGTCTTAGCAAAAATGTAATGAAAATATTTGGAATCTAGAAATTCTGAGGAATAACGAGGCTTAGATAGAATGCCAAATAATCAAAAAAGGCAAGGGAATGGAAGGCAAAAAATTGAACAAAATTAAAAAGAGTTTAGCTGGGAAATAACAAGAATGATTGAAATACCTTGAGTAATAGAAGACTTTGAAAAGATATATAGATGGCACCCCGATTTTTACAGGATATACGTTTTTTTTTAAATAAGAAGTTTTTAAATAGTATTTTTCATAACCATCAAATTATCTACTCCAGTGGTTTTCAACCAATCGTAAGAGTTAATTTGCAACTTTACGAAAGCTATTCCAAACTGTCAATTGTTTAAATAAAATAAAATTAAAAGTGCTCCGAACCAATATTGAATTCAATTGTATTTTAATTGTGCAACGAATCCATAAAAAAATAATTACTATTGTTTGTGCAAATTTTCTAGCTTGTAGTTCAAAAACTCTTCTCGACACTAAACTTTAACTAAACTTGTTTCTTGTCTTACGCTTCACCTAGCAACCTTGCAAAAATGTGTATTTGGAAGCATTTTTCTTAAATTAAAATATGTATTTTTTTTTTTAGTTTTGTTTACTTAAAAGACATATTCCAGTTTGATCAATTAGTAACAATGAAATATGACTGTATTTATCCATTATTGAATCTAAAATTACAAAAACCATACAATTATACATAAAATATTTTTTTTCACAGTTAATGTATGGAAAATTGTAATATTTTTTTGCTCTAAGAGTAAAGAAATAAAATTTGCATTGTTGTTGTTTATTGTTAAATATTTAGTTTAATTTATAGGTAATAAGCTAATGTATAATGTAAAAATAAATAAATAAATAAGTATTAAAAATAAATGTGTATTTTTTTTCCCATTTCCTGTTTTCACATCGACTTTAAAATATTTCTGTGACATATTAGAATAATAATCATAAAAATTATGATTGAATTTAAAAGTAATATTTAGTTCTACGAATAAATGGAAAAAGCATTTTTAAAGGAAAAATAATTGAAGTATTAACAATTCTTATTACTGTCAATAATGGCAAGAAAATGGATGAAGATAAATAAAAACATTTATTATCCATTTGTTAAATGAAAAAAAATATTGTAAAAATCATTTTGTTATTACATATTTTTTTTAAATATTGACAGATCTATTTTTAAATAACTTTTATGCAGGACGTGTCACCAGCACTGCCTATAGAAAAAAACAAATATTTCCACTTTCCATTAAAATGGCAAGTCCTTCCATTTTCTAACTACTTCTCACACGACCTATGTATCTCACACGATATATGTAATCGAATTCACTACTGTACTTATTACATCTTTGGTAATATTTAGATAAATCCTATTTATTAAATGCTTTTTACCAAATTCAAGAGATGGCGTTCAAATATATGCCACAAGCATAGGATTAATGAAAAAAACCTAAGCTATACACATTACTCTAATAAACGTGATTTTTATTTAAAAAATATACCAATCTTGCCAAAGTTGTAGAGATATCTCTTTATATTAATAAAGATTTATTTTGATTTGAGCTCTTACACAAAACAACTAAAAAACACAATGTTACTTTATTTTATGAAGCGTACGGTGCGCACTGTGCAAGCTTGTATGTTTTTAAATTGAAAAAATTCAATATTCGTTCGCACCTCAATTGGAGCATACGATAGAAAACATGCCAAATATTATACTGCCCTCTCTGCAAAAACTATCAAAACAATATGTTACATACGTAAGCGTAAGCTGTTATATCTTTTCACTTGACAATCATTCATTTTTGTTATACGTTTAAACAACAGATGGTAGTATAAAAATAATTATTTTAAACATTTTACATATATGACCTAGATGTCGATAATTAAATATTCAACACAAAATAATCAATATTATTCTCTTGTTATAATTTTATTAAATACTAAAATAATCAAATCCACAAATATTTTTACTATTTCTAATTTGCCAATGATTAAAATATCTCGATATTTGCGCCACTTATTAATTGTCTAATGACAAATTTAGGGAATTAAGAATTAAAACATCACCGTCACCGTAGGCATTGATGACAACTACGCAAATGCTACTTTAACATTGGTTTATTTAAAAATAATTGGATTATCATGTAGTTACCATACTGAAATAATTGAAAAAAACATTAAAGTTAAAACTTTTAGTAAATCATGTTGATGACAACTAAGGATATTATATTTAAAAAAAGGTTTCCACCCCCTGACTTGGAATCACGACTATATCTCTAAAAAATATTTACAAACGGTTCAACTATAGGTTCTCAATCCACCGCTTATTTGAAAAATAGTTTTTCTCTAAGGCCCCTAATTTTTTTCCTAATCATTTGTCAATATTTTTTACCTGCCCTTACTATACCATATCAACGTTCCTTAATTTTCTTTAGGTTACTATAACTGTCCATAACCCTTAACGTGCGGAATAAGATTTCATAAAAAGTCACGAAATAAGTCAATGAAAAATAAAGTTGAATATTTTAGGACGATTTGTGTTTTGATTGGTCAGTGCTGCATTTATATTCACCTTCAGAACTAAATTAAATAAATCCATTATTAATTTAAAAAAAAGGGAAATTTGAAACATGTGTGGAATGACCCACAACTCAATACATATCGTAAAAAAAATGACGAAGGAATGTCGTAATACGAATCAAAATTATATTCAATATAGTATTCGGATAAATCCGCATCTCGCACTGAAGCGACGTGTGTTTTTCAGGGCGTGGGATAAATCTGCACCTAGCACTTAAGAGCAGTGCAGTTGGTGCGGATATATCCTCACCTCGCACGTAAAGGGTTAAACGCTAAAGTCTCAAATGTCCACAATGCGCATAATTGCCCACGTTGACAACCTATGACTCAAACGCTAGAGGATGTTAACAAATAACAAAAATTAAAACTATAGAGACCACCGAATAGTGTGATTATCGAACATTTTACATTAATATCAAAGGAACAGCAGTCACAGACACAAGATATAAGTATAAGTACACTGCGATATTAATTTGTATTAAAATGTGGGTTCGATACTTTGATATAACAAAGGCCAACCTGCCCGGGGGTCTTATTTTTAATAATGCTGGGGTATGTTTTGATATTAGTCTAATATTGGCGAGTGCACTTTTGTGTTTGTGGGGGAAGAATGCACCCTTCGAAATGCATAAAAAGTTGCTACAAAAGTCACCCCACATTTCCATTTCGGATGTGGCTACTTTTTATTATTAAGAAAATAAATAGACTTCTGACGCTCCCTATAAAATATAAATAGTGTAACTTACCTACCTTAGACCATTATTTTGTATGTAATCACATAATGGACAATCCGTACAGACGATGATGGAGAAATATCATCTGTAGACTCTAAGTCGCTTGCCATTATAATAATAAATATATATTATTGAAGATGGTCTTCAGGAAGGCCGAAACATGTAATCATTAAAATAAATTGTCAATCGAAACTAAATATTTTAAATTTATTAATTTCTTAATTAAAATTAATTTTAAAATTATATATTATATATCTTAATAATAGCAAAAACTGTATGTGAAGTGTAGATATTAGATTATGTCATCATTCTATTACAGCTCGGTATTCAAGAATGGTACATTGTTACATTATTAGGTGGCGTTTAAGGAAATATTTTTTTCTACTAGGATGATCGATAGGCTATGACAAGCAAATTTCCGAGTATGTGGTACGTTAACTACCTACCAAAAATATTTTTAAGTGTTTGAATCATTTTAAAAAATAAATAAAAACATTATAAATATATATCCTTAAAAGCATTAAAAAATATATTTTTTGAGTGAGAGTAGGACTAAATTTATTTTTAATTTTGTTTATAATATTTGTTGTGATTAATAGTTTATGATAAATAAATATAATGTCAACCCAAAAGTATAAGCAAACAAACTAAAAAGTATTGCGTAGAATCGATTGAATTTTTTCACAAGCAAGATATGCTCTTTAAGGTGTCAAAATATATAAAGGTTATGTGACTCATCTGAGAAATTTATTAGGAAAAAAAAAATCCTTTGTTGGAAAAAATACATTAAAAAAACATGATAAGGTTTCGCAAGAAGAAGAAAACTGTATGTATCTTGAGAACTAAAATTTCCACTATTAATGCATATATAATTTGGAATATTTTGTTATTTGATTCAGCCCAAGATATATTTTTTACAATATTCCTGATTATTAAATTTACACTGTTAAAATAATAAGTATAAAAATGCAATAAGTAACACACTTGAAATTAGCGTTATATCAAAGTGTTTGTAATACTTTTTGAGGTGTACATACACACAGACAAACTTACAAAGGAGGTATATTTTCGGAGTAAAGAACGACACATTTGTATTCTCGTTATCTCCTCAAACGAACCCTCCCTTCATACATTAGAGACAAATAAAAAATCGCATATCTTTTATTAAACGCTGTCTGTTGTCGCATCCCTCAAAAAAACACGCCACATGCGACACACGGACAAAAGATAAATAATATAAATATGACGCTACCCCCGAACATAAAAAAAAACTTTCCCGGGAAGGGTGCATCGCGCCCGGACGAAACTTTAAACAAAGTTTCCCAACTAATTACATTGTTGAAGAATGCGCGTAATTAAAGAGTTAAATTTTAATATCGTCACGCTAAACGCGGCCGCTAAGACCTCAACCTAAAGCTAGCTCAAGTTTTTTGCGAAGTACTAGAAGCTAGACGAAGAAGACCGCAAGCAATGCGAAGTTGCACGAAGTAACTTCTATACCGTCGTCCTCGGCGAAATTCGGGCAACTTCGACGAGAGCATTTTTTTACGTGTACGTAAACGCCGCAGTTTGGACGACTTAAAACAAAACTGTCTACTTCAATAAACATTTTTGGTCTCATTCGTTTGGTCTAAATGTCCCTTAGATACATTGGTTTTCTGAATGATTCAAGATTTACACATATTCTGAGAAGTCTTCTCCTCATGTTCACTAATAAATCTCATGTTCGTTTCAACTTTAAATGTGTATCTCAATGGATATTCTGTTGACATAGAAAATTTAATTTCATAGATTCGCACATGTAATAAGGTAATTGCTTAAGTTAATGTTTTACATATACGTTTTTCGTCAGTAGCCACTTCGTATTATATCACTACAAGTAAAAGTAAAGTATAGGGTATAAAAGGTCAACGCTCAATAATAAATCCTGCATTTCAGTTGCAATTCATTCTAGAGGACTAACTGCTTTCAGTATAATAATATAATACCTCAAGTGTACCTTTTGATGCGAATAATAGCGTAATAGTTTGGGAAGCAATCTTTCCGTTCGCCATATTGGCAGACTCCATTTGCTTTACATAAAAAGCGCATTAATTCCTGTATCAATTCTTTGTCGTCCTTACAAATAAGAACTTCGTACAAAGTAGGCAGTCGTGTAACTATTATAGATATAACTATTCGAGCGCGGCACGGGGAAGACGCTTGCAGTGATGCTTTAGGCTCCACTGAGCACATAAGAGGTTATGTTCATTGACAAGTCGCCTTCAAATGTACTGCAATAAATATAAACTAGAATATGGGGTAACTGTGCAGTTTTAAAAGAATTTGGGATACATAGATGCCTATAAGGTACTCGTACATATTATGATATTTTATGCAATATGCAGTATTATTCAAAAATGGGCGCAAATAGTTTATAAAAAGGCAATTATCAATTTATACTTATTTATAAAACAAGAATTTATTTAATAAATAATTATATTTATATTAATTATTATCCTTGCATTCATTTGTAAAAACTTTGGTGGATGAAAATCTCTCCCATTTCGACCTATTCAGGAGTTTCACAAAGCTCCGTTTTAGGCCCCTTTTATTGACATTATGGACTGTGTTACCCATTTTTTTAAAACATAATTTCACTCATACTATTCAAAACTACAATTCATGTTTTCGGATATTGCATTTTATGACAATGTGTATTCTGTTCATATGTTTAGTTGTTAAAGTTTTTAATTTCCTAAAAAACAAGAAATAGACACACATATTTAAGAATATTTTTTGGATCTTAAAAAATCTAAAAATGTAAAATATATATTACTATCCAATTAAATACTGAAATTACTTATACCGATGATTGTTTTTTATTAATGGTGATTCATCAGTTTCAACTTCTAAAAAAATAATTTATTAATTTGTTTGTTGCAATCATTGCATTAATTGAAAATATTTACTCTAAAAACACCGGATATTAAGAAAATAAAATATCATTATCTGGACGTGTCGTATTAAAAATATAAACATGTGTATGAAAATTAAATATCAGAAAGCAGAATGGTACAAATACAGTAGTCAAATATTCAGAATGATACATTTCAATGATGTTCAAACAGAATAGATGATTTTTTTCGAAACATATTAAAAGATGTAAATTTCATAAACAACGTTTTTTTTAACAAGTTATGCTATTTGATAATAGTATCAAATAATTTTACTTTATAAAATATTTTCTGACTTATTTTAACACTCTAAGAAATTTGCAACCTCTAATAAACCGTTAATTTGATTATACGTTAACTGTTTTGAATTGTTCAACATCGCTTGCGGTATAATTTGTGATAATTTAATTTGAGCTAATTAATTTATTGCGGCTTTAAAATGTCCTGTACCGCCCTACCAGCAGAAAGACTTGGTCCACGCAAGATATAAATACATAAAAACACCCCACGTTGGGGACGAAATAAGGAACAACAACAACAAAAAAAGCCCTTGGGTGCGGTAGCGAAATGCAATATAAAAAATGCACCGAGAGCAATGTGCACAACGCCATATTTTAATATTAACTGACATTATTTGCTTGGGGCTCCGAATAAAAAATATTTTAAATGATAACGTCTGGTCTTTCTTTAAGTTTATTATTAGGTTTTTGACTTTGTGCCTCTCTTTCTGACCTATTGCTATATGTCTCGTGAGTTTTGAGCTAATTACATGATCTCTTAAAAAATATTTGATTGACTTTCATATATGCCTATTCATCATGTCTCGAGTTTTGGTATTCTGAAAAGTCATTTAGGATTATAAATATAATGTATTCGGTGACATTTATAAAATTCTTTTTTCATATATACATAAATACTAGTTTCAACGTGAGTCGGTCCAGGCATAGTAATAGCCGAGTCGGCTGAGCGGTATGAATACCTGGACATAGTTGGTTTCTAAGGTCCGCGGTTCGCATCCCGCTTCTGCCGTTATTTTTGTGTTTGGATTGACGCGTTGAAAAAAGAATTTTATGTATATTATATGTTTATTTAATTATTAATATTTATGATTGCTTTGTGACTACCATTTACTTCAGCTAAAAAACCTCTACTACGAAAAACTTTTCTGTGCCTATCGGTGTCATGTAGGGGTATTTTTTGGCGATTGTTCATCTGAGTTTTAAAGGGTAGTTTTACCTTGGCTTAGATTAATTGGTCCTAAGAAGCAGTTCAACCCAGCGCGTGAGGTCGGGATGTCGATGCCGTTGGAACTGCAAAGTTTGTACTTGGCACATTCAGGTGCTGCGATGAGGTAAACAGGACAATTACAATCAAATCTGATAACACTACGTGGTGGCGTTCTGTCACGTCCATTTGCTCCTGCTAAGTATTCGATTTTGATGAAAAAGAATGCACGAAAGAGTTAGATTACATTAAATCGAATCACTCTCTTTAAGAAAGTCCCCGTAATAAAGCCGCAATGTTCAATATTAATAAATCTTAATAAGTTATTTAAATCTTCGATCGCATAATTTCGTTGCTATATATGTGCCGAAATTAAAGGCGTTAAAAACTTATGAATACACTTGTAGTTTTTATGTTTTCGGTTGTTTCTTAGTACGTGATGACGTACTGTATTGGCCGGTGTTTCGCATGCGGACATCGCGGCGCCGGTCAACATTAAACGCATAATTGAATTGTCTTCCTGTCGCTTTCATGTCAGAGACGCTCGCTTGGTCGAAGCGATCCGGCCCTAACGGTCACCGACCATTAGCTAATGATCCGCAGAGCCTCTCGAGTGCGCGGCCTTCTGGGTGCCCTTCAAGGGACCCGTCACTTGCAGTTGCACCCTGCGGCGGGACGCTAATTTTAATGCGATAACAACCGATCTTGTGACCCCATTACTGACGGCTCAGAGATATTTCGATTGGAAACAATAATTTGGTTGATCTAAGTATAAACGAACCAACTTTAAATTTGTGTTATGCATAATCGTATTTACTTAAAATATCCGAGTAAATAATGACTAAAAAACATACAAGTGCCGTCTTTTAAAGTCTTCGAGAACCATATATATTTATAGGTGGAAGTTCGGATGCAGAAATGTTTCGGGAAGTGGCAGCATGGAACGGATATGGAGAAGAAGTAAATATGCATACAAATATTTTTAATAATGTATAATTAACTGAATATTTCCAAGATAAATATTGATAAATATTAAAATTTGAAAGTAATTTTAATTGAGAAATTAAAAATATTAAGTTTATATGGAATCAAGCCAATCTTGAGCTATTTATAAATGGTGTAACTACACGACATTCATATATATACTCGGACATTTAAATTTTTGTTAAAATAATTACAGTAATATTTCTGGTCTCATTATATATTTTGATAGAATTTTAATAGTTTTAATGAAGTATTTTGGTAGTATTTTGGTGGTATCAAATTATTGTTAAATTTTAATAGTAGAGATGGCGTTGTGTGCAAAATGATAATGCATATATTACAATCATCAGTACCAGCATAAATCTTAAAAAAAAATTTCATACAAATTGGATAAAAATAATAATTTCAGTAATAACTTTTTTCGATATATTAAAAGTTATATTTCTTTTCAAAATCATGACAAATCTAACAAATTTAAGCATCATGAAAATTGGTCTCGACGTTCTTGAGTTATAAATAATGTAACTAAGACGACTTTCTTTTATAAATATAGAGATAACGTACATTTAAAAACCATGTGTACAAAGAGTAATTCGTAGCTCGTTTTCAATAATTATTGGCGTAATATCACATAGTGCGAAAAAGTCTCAAATCTTCTTGTGAAAAAAATGATCTTCAAAATCAGGGTACCTTTATAAATTAAAAGTATAAAAAAAATGTAACTATTTGTGTCGCCTCTTTGCCAGACCTATAATACACGTTCGCAAAAACAATGTTAAATTAAACTGTACGTCGGCTTCGCGTATTAAGTCTACCGTAATTATACAGAGCTGAGATAAAATCAACCAACCAAATTTATAGATTTACGTCTCGCCATACACGAAGCTCGCAGGTAGCTCATGCTCTGCACACATAAATCAATTCAATACACTCGTAGAAGTAATCAATTGCCTCATTTACACAGCCACACCGGTATGTGAACGGATATTTAATTTAAATTACCCGGTCAAGTTGGTAGCGACCGCGGTTGTAATATGCCGACCGAAATTCGGCCTCAAAGTAAAACCTTGTTCATACATCATCCATCATCATCATCATCAGTTCCATGTCCGCTAAATGGAGCATACGGTTGACACAAACTTTCGCCATAGAGCTCTATTTACCATCATGTCCCCGCTTCATTCCATATCAGCTTTCCTAAGCTTCACTGAGTGCATTGTAGGAGTATAGTTCCCGGTGGAATTATAAGACGGCGTGAGCAATGGCCTTAAACCACACAGCAATAGTATATGCTTATTTACGGCATCCGAAATATATATATTTTCATATTTGTCCTTTGATCGACCGCAGTACGCAAGGTTAACTTTTCTTTATGTCTCGCTCACCTCAACATTCCTCAAACCATCGTAATCTCAATATTCTGCGCAAGAATCTGTTTTCAAATTATACTGCAGCATTGTTTTTTTTTGGAGATGCCAAAATTCTCAAAAATATTGTGAAAGATATAGGGACTGTATAGTCATAGTTTATAGTGCGCACTGATTGCGAGTATTAAGCTTCATAATTGTATGTTGACACATTATCACATTTTCGGTTTTGTACCTCGCTAGATGGTTAATGTGGTTTATGTTTGATGATCCATTCAATTTGGTTAATCCGCCGGTAATTATATCGATCGATACTTCATAAAGTCAAGGAAAACGCTGCATTTCATTATCGAATCCAATATAGATATTCTATAACACAAATTATATTTCTTACTTGAATGCATTATTCATCTTTATATTTTCTGTTTTAAATATATGCTTACAAAATTACGAGTACATTGTAGAAATTATTTCAGCGTCGATTCATGTAAAACACACACAAAAATGATTATTAAAGTGAAATAAGTTTAAAAAAATAAATAATATGCATATATTGGTTTACTAGTGATGCGTGTAAGAAGTAGGAGTTTATTCTAATGTGCTAGAAGATTTTATTTCAGAAGTATTATACTGTAGTGGAAAATTGTTATATAAATCAAGAGGTAATAATGTTCTTCCAGAACATTCTGGAAGAAATTGATTTGAATTGTTAAATAAATATATGACTAGACTAATAGAAGGACTAGAATATTTCAGGAAGTAAAGTGATGATTATTAATACTCGTAAACAGCATATAAGTGAAAATAAAATAGTGTATAGTACAAAGTACTTTTATTTGAATATTGAAACTCATTTTAAAATTAATTACATAACAATATTGATACATTTAGGACTTGATAAACCAGATGGAGTATGCCGGCTTAGAATAAAATATTCCAGGTCTCTGTAGTTTCGTACTTATCATACGATTTAAATTTATGATTCACAAACACCTTTAAATTAGCCTCGTTATGTCCCTGGGATTTTGCCACGTAGATACCTCCGGATGCAGAAATGTCTTAGTATAATGCATGGACAATATTCACCAGATATGGAACTAAACATTTAGAATAACTATTTTTGATATTTTTTCATATACTATGTTTTAATTTGGTACTTCTAAAGTGATGATGAATCAAGTATGGATTGTGTAGAATAAAACTGATTACCGTGACCAAATCACTTGAAGCTTCCCATAATTGAATTAGTAAGTGATTCCTTCGTATGCAGGGGCTCTCCTCCATTCTAATTCCCACAAAATTTATACTGGTGACATTAATTCCACATAAAAGACGCCGTCCATGGGAATGTCAACTGGATTATAGCGGCGGAGCTAGACGACAAATAGATGGACGTTCGAATTATTAAATATCAAGCATAAAGCATTAAAGCTGATTCTTAGTGACGTGTAAGCCGATTTTGTAAGTGAATCTAGTGAAAAAACAATTTTAATACTAGATGCATACACAACTGAATCAAGATAGAGGGTGAAATTTTGATAACATTAAAAACAGAAGTATTTTATTTTAAGTCTCACTTTAAGACTCTTTATATCTAACTTTAGTTAAAAAAGACGATTTTCAAATTAAGATATTGATGATATTCCACTAATATACCTTTTATAGCTGGAGCATATAGTATCCACAAATTGCAACCCCACAGTTCTGTAAAACTGACATTACACAAGCAAAATAACCATAAATATAACATTTATTAAAATTAATAGTTTTTAGTTATAATAGACCTAGTTAGGCGAATGTGCACAAGGAGAGCCGACCCCAGATGATGGGAAATGGCGAAGCTAAGGAAGAGAGTCCTAGTTATGGATCAAACCAATCCACCGGATTGATACTACGAAGAAGTTATAATAATACTGTGTTACATAGATTTTATCGTATAAATTCAGTGTTCCGATAAAAAAACGTTCACAATAAATTTACCATGAATGGATATCAAGGAACACAAAAGCACGATAAAAAAACATACATACCCGTTCATATGTAGCTCTTAAGGTCCCACATTATATTTCGTATTACATGTTTTATTTAGTGACCATCTCCGGGGCGGGGTATTTTTGTCGCCCGCTCCTGAAACCTTCAGCCTTTGAGATTTCACGTCACCAGGCCGGTTGTCACTTTAATGTCACCCCATTTGTGACAAGTGTCACTGTCCGCCCTGACTAAGCCCCCGACCGTGATCTCACACATGCGGAGGCACTGGGGTCGAGTTATATAAGAATGCGCATGTTTTATTCGAAAATAATGACATTACATTTTATTGTGAAATGTAAGATATCTGCCGGCGGTCATAGCTCAATGGTCGAAGCGTTTGCTTTGCAAGCCAAAGGTCGTGGGTTCGATCCCCGACGGAGATTGAAAAAAAAAGGAAGGAAGGAAAAAAAGGACACGGGACGACTTTCGTCGACCACTAATTTTAATTAATAGGCTATGACTGGCATTTTACGGGTGAGGGATCAAATTCACACCAACCGGGGGTATTTAAGAGCTCAGAAATCGTCGGGGATCGAACCCACGACCTTTGGCTTGCAAAGTAAACGCTTTGACCATTGAGCTATACCCTCCGGCAATTTACATCGCGTTAGAGAATATAGTACCTTAAATGTTAATTATATATATTTAAATTTATTTTAGAGTTATAAAATTCTCACCAACCGGGGGTATTTTAGAGCTCATAAGTCGATTAAAAATCCTTTTTTTTTATCTCCGTCGGGGATCGAACCCCTGACCTTTGGCTTGCAAAGCAAACGCTTTGACCATTAAGCTATACTCGCCGGCAGACGTATAATTGTAGTATTATAAAACGTTTTTTTTTGGTTGCAAAATAATTTCACAATTACTATAGCAAACCCCGCACAAATTGCTTAAGCACATTACGTGAGGTTCATTTATTAAATTTAGTGTTTCGCTATTATCTTGGTATGTACGCGTAATTAAGAGTATGTAAGTTATCAAATTTCCACATAGAAATGCACGTTTTGCTTCAAAATTGATTGCTAAAGACCAAGAGCGTTAATGTGTTCTAATTTCAGAGTTTTTATCGTCAGAATATCTGAAAATTTTAAATATATATACGTCATATAAAGTGAAAAAAACTACAACTGTAGTTTTTTCTAACGAGCGGGTACGACGTCAAACATTATTTTCTTTATGATGTAAAAAAATGTATAGTGGTTAGGATATGATGTTTTTAAGCAGAAAATAAGAATTTGAAGACAATTAACTTTTGTTGCAGTAATATTAAAGACAAATACCTTCTTCTTCGCAGAATCAATCCGGTGGATTGGTTTGCAGCTACAGAATCTTGCATCTCGATCTTCATTCCTCTGGGTCCTCCGCAACCCTCTTTAGCTCAGCATAAGAGCTACAACTCATGTCCTCGAACACTTGCTGCAAATACTACCGCCTAGGGCGCCCTCTACAGTTTCTATCCTCAACCATCCCCTCCAAAATGTCGTGAAGAAGACCATCGTGGCGCATGATGTGACCGATCCATCTGGTTCGCCTCTCTAAGATGGTTCTTACTAGATGCCTATCTTCATTGATTATCCTGAGAACCTCATTGTTCGTGACGTGGTCTCTCCAGGAAATTACGAGAATTCTTCTGTATGACCACCACTTTCAGATAAGCACCATGTCTCACAGCGGTACATCAAGATGCTCCAAGCAAATCTTCTGGTAAGTTGCTTGCGGAGCTTTAAATTAATATTTTTTGACTTTTTTTTTTTATGATGTATAAAAATGTATAGTGGCTTGGATATCATGATTTTAAGGAGAAAATAAGAATATGAAGACAATCAACTTTTGTTGAAGTAATATTAAAGATAAATACCAATTTTAACAATTGCTTCATTGAATTGATTCATAATAAAAATCAACCGACGTTTATTTTTCTCCGATTTATTGATGAGAGAAATTTCATATAAGATATGTTTGATGCGAATTTGTATGTACGTATAAAATTCACATACATTTTTCTATAAAGTATCATTCGATAAAAAATGGAATCAACTAATGTACTAGTATAGTATATATCTTTCTCAAAATCAACCATATATATGTACAGCAAAAAAAAATTTTTGTAGATTTATGTCCACAGTATATGAAGGTATTTCTATAAAGAAGAAGAATTGGATTATCAAATCCTTTCTTATAATCATAATATATTGATTTGCGGTTGTATTAAAAAATGTTCTGCAAAATTCGCCTACATTTGCAATTTAACCGGCAGAGTTGCCTAATTTTATATATTAAAATTTACCTTCGTGAAAGAAAAAAGCGCTCCGAATCTTTTGCTTTTAATAAGGCGGTAGACTCGGAACGCACCATAGAGAACACACTGTATCAAAATGATCACATTTTTCTTTTTCATCTTGTTGTTTTTTTACAAGACACAAAATAATAAACGCCAGATTGCTTCTTAAAAGTATGCTCCCTCTCTCTGGTCCTCGTACTAAGGTTTTATAGCTTTCCAAGGATACAGCTTATCAGGGTTACCTTAATATTAACTACAAAATATTCAAAATACTGTAAGTATACATTTGAAGATACATTCTATATAAAAGTAAGATTGGAAAAAAGTAAAATGTTAACTCTTGCATCGAAAAATGAGCATTGATTGCCTTTTTTATAATCTGACAATGTTTTTACTTAGTCATCTAATTTAAAAAAATATATATTTATGTATATTTTCACTAAATTTTATTTAAAAACGAATGATTTCAAAATATATAAATAGTTTTGATGTAATGTAAGGAGGTCTACTACGCTTTTATTTAGTTAATTATTATATTTATATTTTTTCACCTTCTTTTGTATGCGTCGAGAGAAAAAAATATGAAGCTTTTGTGCTTAAAATATAATTGGGCAATTGTTAATCAGTTTAAGGAGATATGTTTATTGATTTAATGTTCCTAAAGCCTATGCTTTAGGAACATTAAATCAGCAGTCTATACTGAGTGGTCTTAAGAGGAAATACAATCCAATAATAAGTAATTTAGTTTAGTTTCACGTATGTATTATGACGTAAATACATTTTTCTACGCGATACTCGTAAATCACACGAGTAAATAAAAGAAATTCAATCATGGGTTTGACGATTCATCCAGTAAATGGGATACTTCAACCTGAATATTTGATCTCGATGGGCAGCCCTGTGTACACAAACACTATACAGCCTGTATCAGTATAAATGTATAATATACATTATACGGTACTACTTGTAGGTAACGTAAGTTTTTGCTGGGAGGCCGTAAAGTCCTCCGACGAAGACTTTCTGCGTGGCACCGGAGATACGATTACATAATTATTATCAATATTTTTTGCAATTTCGAAAGCAAGATTTGGGATTGTCATAAAAAAAACAAATTGTGTCCACTCCATATATTTTTTGATATTTTTATGATCTCATGACAGCACATAATTCAATCGAATAAAAGCTGCCAAGACCTTTACTAAGAAAAGCATCAAAAAAGGCAACACAACTGTTTTTATATTATTGAACGAGTTTCTTATTTTAATATGAATCATGTTAAGCATCTGTCAATCAAAAATATAATGGCTATTGTTTCGTACTCACTGAGAGACATTCGTATTTTTTGCATATATATTGTAGTTTTTGGTCATGCAAAGACTCAATTTGTAATTTTTCCCTATTTCTCTCTACGATTTCTAGTTGAAGGATACGATCGCCACAAATATCCGTCTTGCAGTTATCCCAGCTGCTATTATCATTGCCATGCTCCTAATCGTCTCCACGCGAAAGTCCAAGAATACATCCTATTTATATTACTTACCTAAATATAACCTAATCTCAGTAAAATATAATGAATCTTATTGAAATGTTTTTAACTATATGTATTATTGAAAATTATTATATGTACTAGTAGAATAGCCAGAACGGATTGAGCAAATCACTTTAAAAATACTCAAAAACATTTTCATACATTATTCATAAATATAAATAAACAAGCACATTATTCAAGAAAACAAAACATCATATGATATGTTTCCATGTCAGTTTAAAATAAATAAATTTACTGTACAAAGTGACATGAGACTTGTTTCAATTAAACAAGCTAATTATTTTTAATGGACAACATATTGAAACACATTTTTATAATGCCCAGTAATGTGAAGCAATGAATATAATGGTGAGACTAAAATTATTATATTGGCCGTAGTACTTTCTACAATCTACGTATATTTGTGTGTATTTTTTCTTAAGACATTTGGTCACCAGGTTGTCTGGTGGCCCAACCAGTCTTCACACAATAAGGCCACATTAGAAGCACTAGTTTAAATGGATGCTACACGAAAAGTGACTGAATATATAGTTAAGTTCTAATCGAGAGGAAAGCAATGGAAATAGTCGAATTGTTGGGAGGCTAAGCATTGCTCAGTTATGCCCCATGGGGTGTTCCACTTATGGGATCTTGAAGGATGAAGACCCCCGTGGCTAGGTTTACAGCTCGAGTCCGATTTCGGACGACAACCGATTGTTCATTTCAATACGAATAGAACTGATGGTTTGCCATGATTATCTAACACATTTTTACGTATATTTTGATTGAAAATCGACGAACTTCTTATTATTATTATTGTTTATGTAAGCATATGTCATAAAATGTACTCGGCGGAACTGTTGGAGGCAGAGCTGACATGGGATGACGCGAGAACCATAGCGGCTAACTTTGTGGCTGCACATCGTGGTGACTATAAGCTTCAGTTAAGGGAGCAGACATGGCAATAAAACACAATCATGAGAATACAAACAGAAGGTGAAGTATAAATCTGATGTTTGCATTGTATTCTCAGATATCTATATTACATAAATAAAGATTTTTATTATACTCGTCCCTAATTGAGTAAAGAATCATAGATTATAAGTTAGACATTCACGAAACATAAGCTTTTACTGGACTCAATATGACTGAGTAGTGTTCACGAGACGACTTTCGTCTACAACTAATTTTTGATCAATAGATTATGACTGGCATTTGACGATGAGCATAAACTTTATCCTAGAATTCCATAGATAACAATACATAAAATGTACTCGGAAGAGCTTCTTGATTGCCTCCGAACTGACATGGGATGCGGCGAGAACCATGGCTTCTGGTGCTCCAGTTCGGAGAGAATTTGTCTTTCTTTATGTACACACTTACAGGAGAATACCGACAGACGGTGATAGTAATTCTGAAGTCTCATCTATGGAATTCTATGACGCTTACCATGCTGCATATGAATAAGCGCTGCATGTGGAGTGTTGATCTGCCAACGTCATAGACTACAGCCCGAGATTCACGCATCATCCGTATTATTTCAGGAATTTACTATGAATGGGTGGTCTTCAAAGGGCGGCTTTCGCCTACCATCAATTTTGATAAATATGCTATGACTGTCATTTTACGAGTGATGGATTAAATTCACACACACCGGGGGTAATTTAGAGCTCAGAATTCGATTACAAAATATATTTTTTAATCTCCGTCGAGGATTTAACCCACGACCTTTGGCTTGCAAAGCAAATGCTTAAACCATTGAGCTATACCCGCCGGCAAAAACTATACCCGCCGGCAAAAGCTATACCAGAAGGCAAAGATCTGTCATAGATCAAAATATTGTCATAGATCTGATTTATTAAGTCGATTGATAGTGATTTTATTTTATCCAAGTATTAATCTTTTATAAAAACATATTATGAATATTTTACGTATAATGTTAACGGTGAGAAATTTAAAAAGTCACGTAAGCCATTTTTTATAATGTGATTAAAAATTGATGTTTGTTAATTAAAATACGGCCGCTTTACCGAAACAGAATTCCGATACAAACCATAAGCCCACGATTTTCTTTTGATGTTTGTATGGCACGTGGGCGGTGACATGTGTGGCCATGTTAAATGTAAATAATAATACGAATTCAAAATAATAAATAACTTGGTGTTTTCCGAGTCATGATAAAATTAATAAGAATAATTTATAGACTATTGCGGAGAGCAGAGTTATGATTTCCATGCATTAAAATATTAATTTTGAACATCGTCTGTTTGCTGTTGAATAAATATTAAACAGTCAAATATTGCCATGTGTTCATCATTAAGTAATAATAATAAATTTATTTTATTCATTAAATAAATAATTGGCATTGATGAATATATCATATTGTAAATAAATATTAATACGTCAATAAATTTTTAGAACGGAAATATTAATGAGTAAGATTATTAAAACGCATTATTGTAGGCGAATAAAACTGTTCTTTAATTTGAAAAAAATAATAATTTACAGTATTAAAAGTAAAATAATAAAATTGTCTGTTTAAGTGGAAAAAAATATACAGTGGTACCTCAACATACGAGTTTTTTGAGATACGAGCCGTCGAGCGATCGATTTTTTGCTTTGAAATACAAGCAAAATTTAAGATACGAGCAATCGGCTTAGCGGTTCGGCCGGTTGATGATTGATCACATGAACCGCGCGTCACGCTTTCCCGCGTGAATCCCCCGGCCACGGTCAGATAATCAGTTATCAGTGTGCTCTCGCTGTCAATGCATCTTTGATAAGTTGTGCTCGCGTTTTGTAACTTTGGTACATTTACAGTTGTACTTCATTTATTTTTATAACCATGAATCTGAAGAAAGTGAGTTGAAGGTTCAGTGCTAAGAAAAAGATGATGAATATTGAATTAAAACGTGAAATTATATAAAATCGTGTGTTTAAACGGCCTACACTTTTCTGACTTTCCCCTACGGGGAAAGTCAGAAAAGCGTGGCGAAAAGGCAAAGACCATTGAAGAGAAAAGCAGTGACGAAAAGTAAGCGAAAGTAACACTTATTAAATCGAGTTTTTTTCGTAACATGCGCTTATATTATGTTTTTGTAAAATATTTATCATTTAGAAATACATTTTTCTTATGAAAAAACACGTAACAAAAATAACTGGGGTGATATTTGTAGTCTGGAACGGATTAATGGCAGTTCAATTAATTGAAATGGGGAAATAAGCTTTGAGATACGAGTAATTTGAAATACGAGCAAGGTTGCGGGAGCAAGACTTTACTGTCATTAGGTTTACAATGCATGTTTACTGTATATTGTATCAGGCTATTTGCTATTTTTTTTTTTAATAACATTAAGGTTTTTAATTGACAATTCGCATAAAAATATTAACTTTTTTTTCACATTTTATTTAAAAGTAAAAATTTTATTACAGCTAACAATAATATTTTGAAAATCATGTTATATTAGTTATTTCATTCAAATAAAGATGTAGCTAAATTTTCGTATTCTTGTATCGCTTCCTCTCATTTCAGATAGCATCACAAAATATTCCTACATAACGCACGGTATAAATAAAATAATTAAGTATCGTTCTTTGATACATTTTTAAGAATTAAGAAGATTGTGGATTGAAGGAAAAACAGTAGCTTATGCTCTCTACTTTGCTATCCGAAGCACATGTCCCAGACATCTACCTCTTTCTTTTTATCTAATAAAAGTTAAAAGTGTTTCAAGATTAGCTTCCTAACCTCAAAGAATTAGTTTCTCTGTTGAATATTTAAATCTACTATGATAAAGATTTTATTTAAAAAAACAGTGATTTCCATAGTTTAATGAAATTGAAATATAATTATAAAATAATTTAATTTTTAAATTTATTAACTTCAACCATTTTTAATATATCCGAAAGTATTTTTGGAATAAAATCACATATCGTCTTAATTTATGTAAATATAATAGAAGCGCTGGTATATCAAATTTGTCGACGTTGCAAAAATACCCGTATCTAATTTAAAAGCCATATTCATTTATTAACATTTATTAACAATTCATCCTCCATACGAAAATGGTAATATCTTACGAATCACTAGTCAATTTCCTTTTGCTTACATTGAATATTCAATATCTTACTTCCCGCCGAGTTTAAAAATGAGAAAATTCTCGTGTAAAATCTATACATTCGTAAGGGAAGAAAAACAAAGCGCGGAGAACTGAAGGCACTTCATCAAATTTCCCATGCGTCTTTTCCGCATTTCCCATTGTTTCCACGTAGTCTCAAACGCATCACCATATTTTGCCTCTTGTTTACTGTCTCTGAGCATTACTCTTAGGTGTGATGTATTACTAGTCATAGAAAATGTACGCCTCCGTGGAAAGGTTCACTCTTTCTCTCCTAAAAATTAGGCGGAGGAGATAATACATTTATTGGGGCCGGAAGAGGGATTTACAAAGCTTTGAAAAGGGAAATGATTGAATAAAATAGGAAAACCCTGAAAACCGTAAGGAAAGCGTAGAGTGCGGAAAGTTTTTGGTCTAAGCCTTTTGAAGTGACTCTTGGCCTCTGACGTAGGTATGTATATGGTTTCTTATATTTTGTTAGATAATATTGACCGGAACATTTGTTTACTTTACTTTAACTCAAACAATTGAATTGTATATACGTTAGTTAAATTAAAATTTAAAGCATATTAAATTGTTTCTAGATTTTTTACAATATATTTCAATTATTCATTACTTGACAGATTATTGACGACCTGTTTTTTGCAAATATTTTTCTTTTAATTCAAAAAGATCTAGAATTGTATATATGCATCAATTTGTTAAATTTTGAAAATTCAAAATACCATATATAAATTGTTTCTAGATTTTTTCATACTTTTCAATTATTGATACAAAATATAGAGATCTTGATTGTTTGTTTGCCAATTATTTCGCTATTATCAAAGACAATGCTTTTACTAACGATCTTGGTTCATTCCAATGGCATTAATTTTGTTAAAATTTTGAAAATTCAAAATACCATAGTTCCTCTTTTAATAACAGAAAATACTCTAAAAGCCATGTATGTAAACAAATGAGGTTAATACCAACACCTTGACGTCTGATACAAAATATAAACTAATTGGATCTTAACTCATAATGATAGGGGAGAAGTTAAAAATGAATTTATTTTTTTTTTTTTAGTTGTGTATACATTTATAGATATTTAAGAGAAAAAAGATAATTTAAAAAATAAACAATAATACTTTCCCGTCGTTTCAAAAAAGTATGATTTGTCATCAGATAAACGATTTAGAATCTAGAAGAGAATATGAATTGAAAAAAGTAAGCCTTTGCTTAATTCCTGGTGATATAACATTATTTTTGTGATACAAAGACATAATAGAAAAGACAAATGCATAAAAAAATATACGTTTTTTTTAACTAATGTACGTAATTTTGTTTTTTGTTTTTATCGAATGTTCGTATTTCAGCAATAAATGAATACATACCCTTTGCCCGGTACGTACTCCTTGATGAGTTCGAGTGACCGATTCTTCTGCTCTGGTAAGCATTTCACTTGTCTGGGATAGAAATAAAGGCACAAGGACAAGATATCTGGCCGGCAGGAATAAAAAGGGATTTATTGAATGTTTGCTAAACTCCCTTTGAGAACACATCAACCCTGTAATTACCTTTTCTATGAAAAATATATTACATTAAAACTGTGTATGTACTGAAAACTGTTAAAAAAATATAAAAAATAATGAAATATTATTTATTTATTATAAAGGAAATACGAGCTATTGTATTAGCAATATTGATCAGTTTTTTATGATCAAGAGAGTTATATTAATACAATATAATTATAAAAAAACCTTTATTTTATTGGAAATGCTGTAATGATCACATATAATAATTCACAACTCAAAAAAAAAAATGTTACATTCATATGTTTTTATTGTTTAAAATTAAGAGAAATTCGTTCTTCGAAAAAAGTTCTTCTTAAAAAAATTATACTAAAATATATTGAACCTGAAATATTAATTTAAAAACCTAATATTTGCAAAAAAAATAAGAGTATACATTCCTTCCTTAGATCATTACAAATTTCAGGCTTAAAATTTACTCATCTCAAATGATTTTTTATTCTTTCTAAATGATTTGATTATTAAAAGTTTATGCATTTCTTGTGTTATTTAATGGTATTTTAAAACCACAGATCAATATAAAAGGACTTTCATGACAATTGTACATGAAATAAGGTAGTATTTTTATAATATTAACACTGTTAATCTAAGCTAATATAATATATACGCAGTTTTAATTATGCAATTAAATAAATAATTCGAAATTGCCATGCTAAAATTTCTTGTAGAAATAAGGTACAGTTAGGTTTCATCAACAGAGCTCATTAAAAACCATAGGGTTTAAAAATAGTACGAAATAATATACAATGTTTAAGGTAAAATAATGACTATATTATTTTAAGATCCATTGTCTGGTTTTTCCATTTTTTCAGTTTTCTCAGAAAAAAAAGACCCCTTGTTCGTAGAATGCGGCATTAATTTACTGAAAATATGAAACCAGCCAGTGCGTGAGCTCTTGTCTTACAGGCGACTACTTCCTCCCGGAAATGGTAGATTGACTGACCTTTTCTTGGTCGGTTAGTTTCAATATTTTTCGGAGAGTCGGAGGTTTGTCTAACAAAGCACCGTACAAGAAAACGACTGTAGGGCGGATGACCCCCAAAAATAAACCACCCCTATCCGAGAGGAGGGCGTAGAATCTTTCAGAGGGACGTAAAACCAACGACTGATAAAAGCGCTAAACTTTCGTGCAAGTAGTGTTGGAATTGAATTTCTAAACTTAAGCTAAAAAAATAACTGCCTTAATAAAGTCTTTTTCAGATTATCTATTAAACATAATAATTCATCATCATGATAATACAATATTCACTACCATATCCGCATCCTTCATTGGAAAAAAAGTCGTCATTGCCACCATAAAGCTCTATAGGCCGCCATAATCAGCGCTTCACCCTATGTTGGCTCTGCCTTCCAGGGATTTACCGAGTAAATTAAATGTAAACAATATATACATAATTACAAATATGTGACAATTATTTAATCATTCAATAGAAGCAAAAAGAAACTTTAGACGTAACATTGAAATTTCGCGCAGTATAAAAATGTAGTGTATGATTATAGTGTCCATTAAACTCAACGCTGACCACTCATATATTTCATCATCTTCAAAAAAGTAAACATTTTATTTGTTTAATTAATTCACCAAATTCAATAGAATTTCCGAGTGAGGTATCGTCATGTATGTCTTGTGGCTTTATTCTGTATACATAAATAAAAGTTATCAAGGAAGCAGAGAACCCTTGAGGGGCGCAAGACGAAGGATCACCGGTGACGAACTGCCGATGCGTCGGTTGAATTATTCATTTATACATTTGCTCATTTTTTCAGTGGCGTTGTAGGCAAAGTAAATCTTAATATTTAAACTAAAATAGTAAAACTTAATGAATAAAAAAATAAAAAAAAAAAGTTAGTCTGTCTAGCTTCTTGAGAATGGAGATCTAAATTTAACTTGTGACTGTGATTATGATATATTTAACAAATACTTTCTTTTTACCACGTAAGTGCATTTTAATTAAACTTTCCGTTATTCACTGATCATAATTTGAGTGACGGAATCATTAAGTTTACTTCATTTTCCTCCGGTGTGTGGCAAAAATATAACCAATGAAGAATTATCGTGACATGATTTTTTACAGACAGATAATGCATTTTCATCTTAGTTATTCTTAATATGTACAAAATAGTTTTTTCAGAACACTTTTTTTAAGTAATAAACGTTATAATAATAAATTAAAATTAAATATAATAATAGGCTGAATTAAACTGCAACTTAATTTTAAATTTCCAAAAGGTACACTAAGGGTTTTGGCAATTTAAATTAATCTTTGAAAATGATGTATTTTACAGAGATTTGGCGTAATTCTGAGTGCTGACGTGACTTGCGACGGGTGTCTTAGCTAACATCCGGTGACAATTTGCAATGAAAATGCTCTACAGTTGGAGAAAGATCCGATGTGAAAAAAGAGAAAGAAAGAGGAGAGCAAAAGATGAGTAGTCGAAATATTTTCGGCGCCAATGGCAAATATTGAAGATTTTGCATCTCTTAAGAAGATAAAGCATTTGCATTTGAAGATTTTCAGGCTAGACCAAAACACATTGGCACCCCAACTTTCTTCATTCAAATGACTGAGCGCATTTTCTCGCATATTGAAAATTTTATTGTGAAATATGGCCGGGCGGCAACAGCCGACGTGTGCACTTCCGTAAAACTATTTGTTATGAGGTATAGGGACTGCGTTTCCTAATGTACGAGGGGCAGCTTATATTTTTTTAAAATAAAATAAAAATTGTATATTTTGAAATTCAACGGAACATTCAATTGTATTTTTTTTCTTCTTCCTAGTATCAATCCGGTGGATTGGTTTGCAGCAACAGAATGTTGCATCTCGATCTCCAAGCAATCATTCTTTTGCTGATACATGGGATGTCTTGTAGACCTTTAATGTGGTATTTTCCCCTTTATTTCCACATCCTAATGCCGTTGACCATAAAGGTTCATCCGCCTTAGGAGAGCATTTACTCCCTCCAGGACAATAGAGTGCCCTAACCAGGACCTGATGAAGTTAGCTGGGTGTTAGCTTATTCCGGCCAAGATTCGGTCCCTGTCTATATTGGCCGACTAATGTCGCTCACCCCCCTCCTGTATGTAAACACATACAGGAGAATACCGATATATGGTGATAATATGTTTGAAGTCTCATCTGTGAAATTCTATGACGCTTACCTTATGGCTAAGCGCTGCATGTGGAATGTTGATTGGCCAACGTCATAGACTACAGCCCGAGATTCACGCATCATCCTTTATTATTACAGGAATTCCCTATGAGTGAGTGGTCTTCACGAGACGACTTTCGTCCTCAACCAATTTTGATTAATATGCTATGACTGGCATTTTACATGAGAGGGATCACATTCACACCAAACGGGTATTTTGAGAGCTCAGAAATCGATTGAAAATCTTTTTTTTTTTATTCTACGTCGTGGATCGAACCCATGACCTTTGGCTTGCAAAGCAAACGTTTTGACCATTAGGCTATACCCGCCGGCAAATATTATTATCAAATCTCATTATTTTTCCAAATATTATTAAAAATAATTTTTATAATTACACACTTTTGTATACGCAAACAGAAGAGAAATAAATGTGACATTCTTTTGATTAAATAGTAAATATTTATATATATATTTAATATATATATAATATAATAAATAATATTTCAGATTTGTGGAATTATTAAGCCTAATAAATTAATAAACTTATTACATAGGACGAGTGCATCTATGAGAATTATGTAATTTATTAAGTTTTTAAACTTAATCAGTAGCCATCCATATATTTTTATAGAATTATTGACAAAAAATATGCTTTATGTAACATTTTTTATATAGATTCTGATATCCTCTTCTCTGGATTTGACATCGATTTACTGGATGACAGGGTGCAGGCTCAGGTTCACAATACAATGAACTTGTTTTCGTTTATTTTTATTTTATTATTTTTCTCTATTTGTTGTATTTGAACACTTGTTTTTCTGTCCACCCGTTATGGCGTAGGCCATTAGGCGTGCGCCATAACGGTCGCGATCGAGCTCCAACTGCCATTTGTTAATTTTCGTGGCAGAAAAAGCGAATTTAAGATGACAGTGGTATCAACAGGAAATGGGACAACTGTCATAACAAATAAAATGGCGCATGCAAACACCGTGTATCATTATACAATAAAAACTAACATTAGATGTGCAGTCAGCCGAGTGAACAAAAATAAGACAAAATATCGTTTTTCGAGGCTTTACGGCATCAACCTAGAGCAGCAATATATTTGTACACTAATTGAAAATATATCTGTTGTATGCATGAGTAAGGGTAACCTCACTTATACTCAATAAGTATTTTTTTTAACTATGATTTTTTTATTTCTTTGAATTCCTCTCGTACGTGAAGGGGACGCTGGACCACCTTCCTTCAGATGATGATTAATGGCGAACGGATTTACATTCGAACGTTTCTTTCTCTAGCGGCGCCGAATCGATCCGTGCAACATTCGTATTCACTGTCCGCGAAAACAAAATCTTCGTTAAATAGTTTATTTCCTTTTGTGTCGTGAAAATTTTTCTCATCTCGCAAGCGCGCTGAAAGATAGGGTTACTCCATCCCGGCCCGACTCGGATTATAAATGATGGTGTTTTCTTTTGGGTCACGTACCGTTTGATGTGCGGAGTGAACTGTTTATGTTTTCCCTTTATCGCACGAGAAATATGTTCAGCTCATTTGTAGGGAATATCAAAGGCCCCCCCACGGCCGAATTACTGCCCCCGAAATTTACCGATGACGTACGATCAACTGAACAAACGAATTTGTTTTGCCAAACAATCTCGAAGGGATATTCAAAAGGCTCTCGATTTGGGTCCAACCATTCGGCCGACAATTTTCTTTTTTTTGTAAAATAAAATAAAATGAAAAAAAAATACACGCGGAGCCCATTTTCGCGGAAACGTTTATTTGATGAAGCGCTGTAGTTTTGTTTTTTCACTGAATTGAGCAATGGTTCCAATTCAAATGTTGTTTTCTTTGTCGTTTTCTCTCATCACTTGGATATTGTGAACATTATTTTTTCAACTAAGTTTACTTATTCAGCATTTACTTTTTAATACACTTATATACATATGATTTTTTGATTCGCCTGATTATCCAAACTGCCGGTATTTAAATATATATAATTAACATTTTACCTACTACATTCTCTAGCACGATGTAAATTTCCGGTGGGTACAGCTCAATGGTCAAAGCGTTTACTTTGCAAGCAAAAGACAAAAGGTTTGTGGGTTAGATCCCCGACGAAGATTAAAAAAAAAAATTAATCGATTTCTGAGCTCTTAAATACCCCCGGTTGGTGTGAATTTGATCCCTCACCCGTGAAAATGACAGTCATAGCCTTTTAAATTAAAATTGGTGGTATACGAAAGTCGTCCTGTGAAGACCACCCATTCATAGTAAATCCCTGTAATAATAAGGATGATGCGTGAATCTCGGGCTGTTGCTTATGACGTTGGCGGATTAATCACTCCACATGCAGCGCTTAGCCATGTGCAGCATGATAAGCGTCATAGAATTCCACAGATGAGACTTCAGAATTATTATCACCATCTGTCGGTATTATCGTGTATGTGCTTACATAAAAAAAAATATGGTATCAAGACATGCATGGTCATATTTTACAAAAAAAATTGGCTATCTTCTACGTTTAATCTAATGAGAAAATAAACCAAAGCATACATAACCATAACGTCGAACATAAAAAACATAGATTTGTATGTTTCTTTTAAAAAATATATTTCAATATTCAGATTTTAAAAAGGCGTTAATTTGAGAAATTTCAGAAGAGTGGATATTTTTTTCTCATTAAAAATAAATATTTACGTATTTTATAGTAATTAAACAATTGTTTAAATATATTTTATTCATTATTATGTTTATAAAAATCTAAATATAATGTTATGAGAAAGACAACAGGTGTGTTAAGCTTCATGTTTACGTAACTCCATGAGAATGGTACTATTTATAGTCACTGATGTACCAAATATTTGTTTTCTTTAAATATTTTCCGATTCGAGATATATATTTGCATACATAAATACCAAGTTTTAAATGTATAGTTGCTGAAGTTGGCAATAACACGACAAAGAAAGTTTGGTTGGTATATACATTCATATTATTTTTCCACAAATTATGTTCATTTTGATTTGATTTGTTGTGATAAGCGTGTTATAACTTGATCATTTTTTTAAACTTATTTTCACACTTATAACGTTTTCAGTTTTAAATAAGGTATCAAATTTTAGGATAAATGTCTCATCTTAAAAAATCAGAAAAAATATCATATGATATATTTATTTATACAGGTTGGTTATGCCTTTCATAGAATACTTACTTACCTTTCATAATACGTGTCTGAACACGTCATAGAAAAATATTACTATCTACGTGGTTATGTGACAGTTCGTCACTACTGCAATTGTTTAATGTATTTTTTAATGCGTTTTGCAAAAGTAAAATTTTTAAAAGTTACTTAATATTATATATTTATACAAAATATATTTTAAATGCAGAAATAAACGCAACTCTTAGGTAGTTTTGTTATACAAAGTCACGATTTAAAAAAAAAAAACATTTCAAAATTATGAAATTCAATGCTCGTTAAAAAGTATACGATTTCAGTAAAAGTGATTCCGAGATTGAAATTGTAATTTCATGCACGGCTATGCACATTACAAATGTTTATTTTCTATCATCGTTCCTCGCAAATGGCCAATTTTCATGATGTGTACAAAAATAAAAATGCACCCCTGAAAGATGTAAGTAATTTTATTCCCGTTAAAATTGAAACATATTTATTTATTGTGCTCGCGATAAAAATCCGTTTGAAAATTGCCAAGAAGAGAGAAGCGTGGGCGAAAACACTCGCGGTGAGAAAAGTAATTATCGTTTCAAATAGGCAGTTTAAAACAACGTCCCTTCGGTCGGGAGCGGAAAATTCAAAGTCTCATTACATTTTTATCGCCCTGTAAAATTACTCATAAAAATCGTTTTCGCAAGAGCTCGACCATAATAGTGAGCCGACGGGGGTACGGGGGCTTCTTATCGGTCGCGGGCCGGAGGTCTGCCAGTTGAGTCGATCAAATAACCGTAAAATAAAAGTAAAAGCCGAATCGACGCCGTTACCCGGGATGCCGTCGGTTGTAATGTTCATAAACCGATGTGGCGTATTATCCAAGCTTCAATTTCATTATATTAACTGCTTTGCGATACGCGTAAACGAGAGAAGCCGATGTATCTATAATTAAATCAATGAGCGGGTATCTTTTTGACAGGGAACGGAGGCTTCGCGACCGCGGTAAAGCGCGCACAAGAGAACCTATTCCCCGGTACTCTTTTCTACTATAAGTATCCCAAGCCATGCAGGAGGCCTTCTATGGTTAAATATATCTTATCATTAATTGTATTTAATGAATTAATCCTCTGATAAGTCAATAATCTATCACGATAGATATCAAATCAAATGTCTCATATGCTATTATTTTGTAAATTTATCTTTTAAAACCTTCCTGTTGTTGTTCAGAACATTATTTTTTGACCGAGTTTCACTTCTAAATGGGTAAGACCCAATAATTGGTCTAATCATCTCCAGACTGGGTATGACGCTGTTAACGACGGGTTAAATTCATTCAATTTAGAATCAAACCCTAGCTTCCAGGAGTTGTGTTGAAAGATTTTACTAAAAGTTTTAGTTAATATTGCAGATATTTTGTTTGTATAAAAAAGAAACACATATGCAGTGAGAGCATTTTTTGTAAATTGCCCGTTTTCGATGGACATTATACGGTATAAATTTATGCATGTGTGCGATGAGCCTGAGTGGAAACAGAATGGTTTGATTATTTTATTATTCGGAAAGTAATAATATAAAAAAGCTTGTGAATAAATGTTGACTGATTGAATAATAAAAAATAATAATATACATACTCTGAATATATATCATAGAGACATCAATCGTTATACGATGGTAAAAATCGTATAAATACATCATCTTTCGCGTGTCCGTTCAGGCGGAGAAATAGTCGAGTGGACTGGGTGGTATAAAAGAACAGATCAAAGGTTGGTTCCAAGGCTCGTGGTTCGAATCCCGCATCTGCCAATATTTTTTTGAATGAATTGATGCGTATGAAAATTTGATGTCTAATTGTATGTGTATATTTAATTATTAATTATTTAAATTTAATTCAATTTAAATACATACAAAAAAAAACATAAAAGATGAAGATGATATGTGTCAAAAATCACAGAACCATCGACAAAAGAGGATAAGGATGTAAGAAAATGATTGAGGTGTGCTGGTAGGCCATTTAGGAGCGCCATTGCCGTTGTACTAAATTTAGTGCTCGAAGCTCCACAAGTATCAACTGGGATCAAACACAATTGTTGGTTACGAGCAAGGGTGTACTTATCTGGAACTTAGAAGTTAAAAATTTAAGAATCCTAGGGTGGTGAATTATAAAATATTATAAACATAAAGAGTTGAGCTTATATCGATACAAAAAACTTGAAAACTAACCTTTACTGTTACAATGTAATAAAGCTATTGGATAAAAACATTTAGAACCCAATTTATTCATATTTTTAAATAGATTAATTGCCTCAGTTTGTAATTTATAATTGTCCGGGAAGAATCTATGGATATTCTCCACTTTTATTTATTTTTTTCACTTAAAAAAATGCTATCTTCATAAGAAGTATTTGTTCTCTTACTATATCAAGATGAATACCAACACTAATTAAAATTCACCAGCAATAATTCACACCTTCTCGAGCGCCACATTTTTCTCTTCGGCTTCCTCTCACTTTATATTCCGGTTGATTTAATTTTACACGAAATAAAACCTCGTTCAGCGCCACTCAAACAGTTGGCACCGCCTTTGAGTAATGTCCGGTTCTTTTTTTAGACAATACATTATGGAGAATTAATCGCTTCCGTTAGACGCCGAGCGGCGAGCGACGCTGCGGGCGCCCGCCGTTGTCACAGGCGTCCAGACGCCCTCCCGAGAGAATAGAGCGAATACACCCCACCGTTTTAGCATCACATTATATTTAATATATTTCTCACCAATAAGATTAATAAAACAAACTGTTCAAACAAAAATCAATCAACATTTTTGTTCATTGCTAGAGAAAATATTCGATACATATAGCTGATATAACGTTGTATCTGGTTCAATCTGCGATGTATTCAGGCGCTAAGTTAAGTTCCTAAAAGTCTTCAATGACGGCATAATCTCAAAAATTGAAGAAATGCAGAGGTAGTTTAAGCTTTACTGCAATATCTGTAAAACATTGCACTTTCATTTCAGAAAAATCAGTTAAATATTCTCAATATCTACTGTAGAGTATGATATCCATATGTATCTGGTCGACTATAAGTTTTTGAACAATGTCAAATATTCATTCTGAGATAAGTGCATTGCTTGTATAGTTTTCTACGGCCTTCCAGGACAGTTGGGGATCGATAAAAGGCAACTGTATTTTATATGCTGCTTCGGCAGCTTTGGAACATATCTTAGCCATTCCAATATCATTTCTAGTCCGAGAGTTAAATAATAACCAAAAATATGACGCTGAAATCAATAAAAACAACCGGATTACGTTTAAAGACTTTCCTCATTTATATTCGGTACCTGACAAAACGCTGATAAAAACAATAATATCACGAGTATTTATCTTAAAATGGTTTACCTGTTATAAACTAATAAAACAGCATCGTAATTATATTATAACTTACGACTTCTTTGAATATTTCAGCATATAACTTTTAACTAAATTTATTCATTTTAACGTTGCTGCACCTCTAAGTTCATAAAAACAACGCTCAAAACGTTAGATCGAAAATTATTTGTGAATGTTGAAATTAATATTATTCCTTGTATCTGCGAGTTTGTTGATGTTTTCACCATTTTCTATGATCTTTAAAAAGATAGTACATAACAACAGTGCGTCCAAGTGCTAGTTCCATAGCATTTATACAGAGCTCAGGTTATACTATCAATATAATCTACGACTAAAATGTCGATACCAAAACACTCAAGACCGCCTCGCGAGGCTTTAACTTGCTCCACAGCCAGACTACAGTAAATGAGCGATCGCCGTGTTTAATTACATCTCTATCGACTGAATGGTCCAGTGCCCGCCCACACATGCAGTCATCCGGTCCTCACATCCACACACGTGTCCTCCTCAGCACCACGACACCCGCATACAAGAATACTACAATTGGGATAATTCAGTTATCTACGTCCGCTTACTCCCAATTTGTTAATATCGTGAAGTATCAGCCATTTGATATCAATTTACAAATACTAGTATTACCTTTCTGAACATTTGACTGACAACAATTTGGACGATTAACGTTTATACGAAGAAAATTTTACTGAACAGTCGTTTTGTCACTTGAAAATTTGGTGTATGGAAATTTGGCCGAATAAACCTTTAGTCGAATAAGTTATAAATATTATATATACGTGTTTGTTCTTAAGTATTTCATTTTATATTGTTACTGATTTATTACATATTGTATTGAATCAAAGACATCAAAGTTTGTTTAACATATTACTGTTTAATTTGAAACCATTAGTTTTTCATTTACTTCAACCACTTGAACAAAATGCGCATTCGGCCAAATGATCTGTAGGCCAAATGTCCATCGGGTAAATTAATTTGGGCACCATTTTTCGGGAAACTATCATATACGATTGCACATAGATGATCACATGTCATTGGTTGAGTTTTGCTCTTTGAAACAAATAGTTCCGGTTGTAATATAATAACTACCGGCAGTCATAGCTCAATGGTCAAAGCGTTTGCTTTGCAAGCGATAGGTCGTGGGTTTGATCCCCAATGGAGATTAAAGAAAAAATAAAAAAAATAAACGAGAGCTCTAAAATACCCCCCGGTTGGTGTGAATTTAACCCATCACCCGTGAAATTCCAGTCATAGCCTATTAATCAAAATTGGTGGTAGACGAAAGTCTTCCCGAGAAGATCACCCATTCATAGTAAATTATTGTAATAATAAGTATGATGCGTGAATATCAAGCTGTAGTCTATAACATTGGCGGATCAACACTCCACATGGCAGTGTATAGCCATATACCATATATATAGCCATGATAAGCGTCATAGAATTCCACAGATGAGACTTCAGAATTACTATCACCATCTGTCCGTTATCTTCTGTATGTGTTTAAATAAAAAAATAAAAATTGAGAGCGTGGAGTAAGAGGATAACCCAATATTTAAAAAAATGTTTAACAATGAAACAAATATTTGGTTGTTTCCTGAAATAATTATGAAAATAATGACAACTAAAGTAAACTAATTTGTCCGTAAGAGAGTTATCTGTTAACGTAAAACATGACACTTAGCACATTGAATGAAAAATCACTCGAATAAACCAAATAATAAAAATGTTTGTGTATTGAATTACTCAAGACAATACATTGTACCAATTTAAGCTCAGAATGAGACCATTTAAAAGAAAAATGGGCAATTTTTAATGGCAATCGTATCCACATGCCCACGCACCTTGCCGCATCAATACTCGTCTATATATTATTCCGAAATGCGTGGGAATGGTGACCCGTGTCAAAACACATGTTTTCAAGTTCAAGACCAACCGATATGCGGAGGTCTTTGCCCTCCCACGTCAGCAATTGATTGATCAACGTCCTAGCTAATTGACTCATGTTCGTTGAACTTAAAGACACTCTGAACGTTTATGTATACCCTCAGAGACGTGGGCTGAAATCTCAATCCATCAATTTGTCTCGCATTTTTCAATGTACGAATTGTTTATTTATCTTTTGACTCACTGCTTTTATGTGTTGATGATTTAAAACGTTCCTCCGAAAATGAATTTACACTCGTTGAAAAGTCCATTAATTGCAGTGATTTTTTTTATGTTATGAACGTGTGAACGAAGTGGTGATATAGAGTGGATAATTTTTCAATTGAATTTAAATTCGTTTAGAGAGAGGATTTAAATTTATTCATTTATAATTTTTTCATTGATGAATAAGTATCGTAAACATAACACGAATATTCACTATTTTATATTTCAAAACAAACTTTATATTTCTTACAAATTGGTAACCTAATTGGAGTATATGGTCGTCACAAATTAGTTATTAAGTTGTACCGTCTGCCTTAAGCCTCATCTCACGTCAAATCTTCTTCCCAAAGATGTACCGAATACATTTTATTTATAGCTTACGGCAGTTTTCAAGAACGATGAATGTCCGGCAACTTGAAAAAATCGTAGTTGAAATTTATGTTTTATTGCTGCGTTCGGACATGTCCCAGCAAAGCACTTATTGTCCCTTTACAGGTTATTTCTGGTGCTTATTCAGCTTCTGCATCATCATTTTGTTAGATACTAAGATTAGCACATAATAATCGAGATAGTGCTGACGTTGTAAAATAGTAACCTTATATTAGAAATACTATTTAAATTATGATCATCCACGAAGGAGGAAGAAATCTATTCAGTCCATTCTTCTGAACGGAGGTTTCCGAATGTGTGATCATTATTCTTGATCCTCTAAATTTTGTATCGAAACATCTCTTGTTACTTGTGAGTACTGGATGCTTCTGAAAAAAACTTGACTTTCAAGTGGTAATAGGTGAAGAAACGACGCACAAAAACTAGTAAATATAGTATTTGTCGGTTACCCAATAGAACGATCAAAACGTCATAAACATAATATTTACATTATGATATAAATATACATGGCTTAATAGTCGAATTGTGAAAACCTCTAAATATCCTTTTTTTTGGTAAAAATGGTAATTATTTTCATAATTAAAATTATAAATTAAATAATAAATTAATATTTTAATAACTTTCGTATAGATAACTCTGCCTAGTTAGTATGAAATACTTTCAGCAATTACCAATGAGAGCTGCTCGAAAGCTTTAACAAAGTCTGCTTTTATTCCTTAAATCTTTATTTCCTCTCTATCAGGAATAGTTTTTCTATGCCATCAGCAGGTTCCGTATAGTGTGCTGCAAAATTGTATTATTCAATTGAATATAGCTTTTCTTAATGACTACATTAAGCGAATTGAAAAAAAGGCATTGAATTTTTTTTAAGCTTAATTTCGATTATTATTATTTTTTCACTACAAAACACAACAAATTAAAAAAAAATCTAATTGTTCAGTGAAGTATTCGTAAGATCAAGATTAATTTACAAATATATGTACTTTTAATTAAGGAAAGTACTTAAAACAAAGCAATAAAGACGAGCAACAGAAGGTCCCAATGCTCATCAAACAGATGACGCCAACAAATCATTTCTCCAAAGAAACTCATGGAGTTCATGCCTGAATTGGGCCTCCCTTGACGTGAAATATACCAACATCCAAAGCGATTTTGTTGAACAGTCTGACCCCTTTCTCCGCAAGGCATAGTCTTTGGCAATGTATAAACGAACCATATTTTTACTCGTAAAAGTGATGAGAGCTTTCAAAAAAATATTTATTAGTTAAAGAAATCGAAAAGAATACGATTACGTGATATGGTTATTTTTGAACGAACATTTCTGGATGAAAAAATAAACTATAAATTTTAAATAGTTATATTTAAATAGTTGACTTTCTTGTACCACCAACATTGATTAATAGATAGATAATTAATGACTTTTTACTGGTGAGGGATAAATATCAAACCAACAGAGATTATTTAAAAATCATTTGAAAATTATTATTATTTTAAAGTGAATGTGTTAGGTCTAATCTGTACCCGCTGGTAAAACATCCTTGTATAAACATTACTAATTAGATAACCGTTATCTGAAACACTGAAAATATGCATTCTTGTATATGGTGTTTCAATTTCAAAGGACATTTCAGCAAACGTAGTCGTGCTCGTTTCAGCCAGGTAACATCCAGGGCCGTAGTTGAAGGTTCAGGATACGCCTTGAACACTGCCCGAAGCCGCAACTATTTAATTGCACTTTTTTACGGTCCAGAGACTCGCCCCTGCAATTATGCTTCTCGGCGATTTCATTTCACTGAGCCGGCTTGTATTTATTATATAATTTTTAAAAGAAGAAAAACATAGGACGACGTTAGAAATAAATTGAAATAATTATGTTTGTACCTGTTTAAAATTGCATGAAACAGAAAAATAACATTCTACTTTACTAAAGAGAAACGAAATATGAAAATCATTTGTCTCAACGTTTTATTTACAATAAAAAAAGAGGTATTATATATAAGTGTTATTTCAATCTTAATAATTTATGATTGTGATTAATTAAATTAAATATTAATCTACATTATTACTTTTTATTTTCGTTTCTTCCAAGTAAATATCAATAACACTTTTATTTATTGGTGAAACTGCATAATTTAATCAAGAAAAAATTTAAATTATTTTACAGTTATTTTACATGTTAAACTTCCATAAGGAAACATTGACAATATTTTAAGCGAATTAAAACGGATAAAGTTTGATTAAATGTATAATATCACAAAATTAAAATAAGTATTTTTTAATTTATTAATTATATGTTTACAAAAAATGTCTGCTTATTACATTCCCTTTATTAAATAAAATAGTAACATGTATGTTGTTTTAATATGAAGTATAATAAAAGTAATCCAGAGAAAGTAATAAAATATTTTAAAATAACCAGCAGATGTATTTGGCTTTTCAATTGGTTTTACTTAGATTTACTGTTGTACCAGAAACAAATATTTGTCCAATAACACGGTGCTTAAAATACAATAATCAATTGATAACAGTAATGACCACTTATGCAAAGCTTAAAGCACAGACATGGTTAAGCTGCACCATAGTTGACATTGGTACACCCTGTTCAAGTACGCCCCTCGTGCCTTCGCCTAATGCAGTAATTGTCATTGTCCAGTGTCCACCCTCCAGCTGGCTGTTTGTGGTCCAAGCACAGATCAAATATTATATCCTAAGAAGAACACCAGTCTATAATATGGTTACACCTATTTCATCACATTTTCATTTCATGTTTGAAGCCCATATCACTACAAATTTCCCCTACATTATTCTATCTGCTGCAATTGTCTATGGTTTGTTCTAAGACGTCTTCAAAACAAAATGTCCACATGAGAACATATTTGGTTCTTGATAATTTTCCTTGTTGGATTTCGGGAATTTAGTGAGATGACTGTTTTATAAACTAAGGCATATTATGAATGTTTGTAAATCTGCGATTTTTAAATTAGATCGGATGATTGCGCTGAAAAATTCAAACCTAAAGGGCGGCTCAAATTAACCAAAAATAAGTTTTTTTTACGAATTCAATGTAACTTTACTTCAGTAATCAAACAGTACCCTCGCTTACAAAATACTATTACCGTTGCTCAAATACGCACACCAATAAACAAATGCTTTCCTATAAAATGCTTTCCGTTTCTACAATTCCTTACACTCACCCTGGATGAATTATATCCAATCGTATTTTAACTTAATGACAGCAAACATAACACGAGTATGTGTAGTAATTTGTGATGCAGGAGTGAATGGAGAGTACATAGAAAAAAACATAATTCTTACAAGCACACTTACTCGTACATCCTTCATTTCACGCAGCGTCAGGTCAACTGGTTTAACTTTCCAGTACGTTAGAGTCCACTGTAAGATCCAAAACTCTTTGCTACATTGAATTATAATACTAAATTTTATTCAAATATGTGTCAAATCACAGAGCAAAACAGCATACCGTAATGCCAGCCAATATAATTAATTCCTAGTCCATCCATACAATCTGAATTACGCCACCCACTTATTCGAATGCAGCCCCTTCGCGGCCCTTGAGGGCCCCAAATTGTGCACCGGCTCCTAATGTGGTGAGTCTCGCTCGGAAATTAAAACCCTTTTCCATCGCTGATTTTAAAGCGTTCGTCTATTATTCAGCGAATTTACACCAGATTTTACGAAGTTCACTCCAGTGTACTTAAAAGTTCTGTATAAAACCCGTTTAATTAACTATTTTATTTTATTTTTCTCTCTCTAATGCTTTTTAATTCATTAAACCTTCACCTTTCATTAAAATAAGTTTGGAAGTGCTACATTCTTAATTTACTTAGCAAAGGTGATTCGCAATAACTATTATGGCAAAGACTGTGGCGGTTGACAAAACAATTTTTCGGTAGCAGTTTCTGACAACCATATGCTTCAGATAGAATGAACCAGAAAGAAAAAAAAGGTTTTCTATTTATTGTATTTATGAATTTTCGCTAAATATTGGAGTTCATGATCGTTATCTGCTTTTAAATATATTTATCCTTGGATTAATTTTTAAGCTTTAGGGACTTTATCATTATCCTATTGTCTATAAAATAATAAGTACTGAAATGAAAATGTTATTGTAATTGAATACGGAGAAAAATTAAAAGTAGTGCTCACCATAATCACTTGAAAAAAGCATTGCATGTATTTTTTTCAATTTAGATAAATGTTAAATATATATCTTAATAAATATAATAATTATATAACGTTTCAAAAATAGTCTGATTACACTTAATATTCCAAAAAGGACCTTATTTAATTTTAAATTTTCCGGTATCGGACAACCACCATTATTTTTTCATGTAATTCTTTCTAGCTTCCGCATCTCAATTTCATCTGTTTAAGCTCAAAGTCAGGTGATATTATATCAGATGTTGAAAGTTTATGAACTACAGTGGTAGAAAAATTGTCTATAGCAGTTTACTACCAAAGACACTGCATGGATTGTTTCAATATCATACACCTTTCATACTGGCAAGTTTAAATTCAGTATTCTTATCACAAAAATATCCCTCTTCTAATGTCCTCAAATTGTCATTTTGCATTCAATACTTCATTGTGCTTAAGGAAAATATTTTATGGAAATAATGGGATAATTCATTGAATCAGAAAAAATATCGCTTGAAACGTTAAAATACATGAAAAAATGTTTTTTTAAATAACGAAATTCTGCTATAAATATGTGATTAATTTTATAATTAAATAATTTATAAGTTTCATGTATTTTTGTATTTTCTGACGTCATTTTCAGGCTCTCCATTCAGCATACAACAAAAGAGTCTATGTTACCGACTCTTAATAAATAGTCACTAAACATCTATACAAATTAAACGCTTTGTCTAATATTTACATTGGTTTACTAAACAAACGAATAGCATTATTTGTTCCAATGAAATGTCTGAAGACGATGATGTCACGTTTATTTCTATAAAGTGTTCATTGTTTCATTTTATTCAATCGTTGTAGATATTATCTACAATCCTCGAATGCTTGTATAACATGATTAACGAAATGTAAATGAAAGATATTGAAAATAATCATTGAAAATACAATGTTAGAAAACTTATACAAACCAATGGTTTTATTAAGAACTATTTCATCACCCTCATTTCAACGAGGTTTTCAATATTCAACGAAGTAAGATGCTCATGGTTGGGGAGGAAAACTTTGGAATTGTACCCTAGAACTGGCAAACGAGATGTTATCAAGCCACGCTAATTCTACAAACGAGATCAGTCTGTTTATATCGGCAGAAGATGGAGAGCGATGAAAATATAGAAACGTGATAGATCGTACATAAAAAACATTTTTTTCATCAAATTGACGATTTTTTCTATGAACCACCTTAATTTTATTATTTTTTATCTTTCCTAATTTAAATGTATAAATATTTCATTTAAGTACAAGCTATTTGACTTTTCTTTGCTTAATACCATAGAATGGTTTCTAATGGATTAGATAACTACCTCAACATGTAACGAAACAAAATTTCAGAATACTTAAGCTACATACACGAATTTCTATCACATAATACAGAACATATAAATCTACCCACGCCTTACAAACCAAAATATTAAATATATTTATTTTTAAACTGCATGCCAAGAATTAAACGTATGAATAATTAAAACTCTTCTTTATTAAGAAACATTGAATTTCTCTACCCTACGATGACGCACTCGAACCTTACTCACAATAAAATCAAGAGAGTCATACACGCTTTATTTAACATGCATGTATACACTTTGTATTTTGCGTTATAAATGTTAATAAAGCGACTCTCCCATCGGGACCCGCGGCTGTCACTATAGCCACACTTACATTTTTAATTCAAATCGTCATGGGAAGACTTGCTCGACCTTTGTTCGCACAAGTGGCGCGATCGGCCGTATTATCTGCCGCTAAATAAACGCAACATTTGGGCCTATTGTAATATAAATGAGAAAAAAAAATACAAGTTTTTATGGGGATCAATTTCACAAACGATATATTATAAATTAAAAATGCGCACCCATTGAAACTCTGCTTGGGTGGAATGAAGATAGGGTTGTATGATCAACCCTTGCCTTTCACCCCTTTAAAGGGTGAACCATTTTTTTTTCTACCCGCGATATTATTTTATCATTTTGTGAACAACAATAAAACATTTTAATAGTGCTTTTCTACTCTAACGCTCGTAAAACAATAGTTGTATGAAAGATAAGGCGACACAAGTGAACTTTTCACAAGTTTTCTTGCATGAGATACGAATGTTTTTCAGTAAAAAATATGTTAAAAACAGAAGGTACGAATACGAGTAAAAATAATAAAAACTACAAAAAAAATATATTAATATCTTCATAGAATATAAAAAAATAAATATATTACAAAGCCATGTATAATTAATAAAAAATAAAATACAATTATTGTAATTAATAGACACAAAATATTAATAATCTTATCAAAGAAAAATCATTAATTAAGATTTAGAATAAGCACCTTTTATTTGAAAATGATGTACGTTTATCGTTGTCATAAGTCTAGTCTCTGAATATCTATTCATACTATTCATACTTAATCTACGAATTTTTAATGTTGAACGTAAATCTCTTACACGAGTCTCCATTTCATCGATTCTTCGTCATAGTCAAATGGTTTCCATTTTTTTATTATCAAAATAATATGTCTACCAAGCAGGCTGTCGACAGACATCATTTTGATAATGATGTATTTGATCTTTTTAAATAATTATTATTCTTAATGTAATTTCACAGTGACATTTTATGCGTGCGATTTGATATTTTCCAAAAATATATATCAGAGCTTTCAGTAACAATTGAACAATGTGTACGGAACGTTAGTCGCGAGGCCTTGTCCGGCTAAAGCTGTGTCCACAGCATGGGCTTTAATAAGCGCCGGATGGGCGTCCCTCGGTGATAGTACAACGTTCTTTATCGTCGTGATTTCACTGTCAGAAGCACGTGGTATCGCAATATACTCGGCCTCCCGAACAGCCTAAAAAACGGATAATTGTAGGCAGTCGGAGCCACAGAGCAAATAATGTACAAAAGAAGCAAACTATCTACGATCTCAAAGCTAAAAGTCCACCAAATTTTTCTTTACAAACTATTAAGCTCTATACAGGTTATATAAGCAACTTAATAATATCGGCTCCGTAACCGTAGAATATGTTTACAAATTACATCGTCTGCTGCTATATTGTCTTTCCACAGATCAGTACCACAACATATTCACATTAAGTTGCTTACACTATATAGTGATAGAATGCAAGGTTTGGTACTGGTAAGTTTCCAATTTATCATAAAAATTCTTAATTTTTATTTTCTTATTCATAACTAAACGGTATTTATATTTGTATTAATTTTATTTAATTGAAAATGCCTCTGTAGAAATATGTATAACATTCACAGACTCTATAGAAAAAAGCCAATCTACTAATTGACCATTCTATAGAAAAAGCTATAGTCTACTGATTCTTATTGGTATAACTACATCATTAAAAAATATTTAATTTCATAAATTGAAATTAATATTTTAAGTGCTTAGTTTTGCTTAATATTCAAATGAACAGATTGAATGAGTTTAATTTTAGATATAGAGGCATTTTTTATTAAAAAAAACAAAGTGACCGAAGAGACAGTAGATGATATATCCAAGGGATATATTTTAAATAATTATGTTATAGTAAAAAAGATGCTTGATTTTGAATTATTACTAACAGGTTGATAGTCTTTTTTAAAAAAAATATCAATATATTTAATCCTTTCACAAAACGGGTAGAGGCTTTTTTCCGGTAAATAATGAAAATTCAAAGTGTAAAGCATTTTTGTAAATCACTTCCATAGAACATTCGCAAAAGCTCTCTAAAAAAAACGTTTAATTGTATATCGGCACACTGCACGCTGTAGCAGTCACATCGCATTGTCCGTAGAGCTTTTTACACGTAACGGCCGTCCCAGTCTACGCGACTACGCCGGCTTGTAAGCTTACGGAAGCTACAAAAGTCAAACTCCACTGTAGTTATATCTAAATTTTTAAGTCATTTTTAGGTCAGTCATGTTATATAGGGTCCGCCAAATAACTTTTTTTTTTTGAAAATTCTTTTGAAAAAATTTGTGTAGTTTCGGCTGTGAGGCACGTAGCGCCATCTTGTTGCAAACCAAATGTTGCCAATATCCTCTTCTTCAATTTTTGTGAACAAAAATGGTCCGATAACGATCGCCATTGACTGTAACGGCCACACCTTGCTCATTTTTTAAGAAAAATGGCCTGATTTTTGTAGTAAGTAATGTCGCAATATTTCCCAGCGTTGTTCAAGCATATACGCAACCATATTCGTTCAGCGGAAAGACAAAACTAATTATCTGTCAAATCAGACATGAGCTAAATGTTACCATTCATGAAATAAGCACTAGTTAAAAAAAAACTTTAGATGGCCGACAATAGCATGATTTTCAAAGTAATGTCGCAATATTTTCCAGCGTTGTTCAAGCGTAAACTCAACCATATTCGCTTAGCGGAAGGATAAAACTAATTATATGTCAAATCAGACATGACTTAAATGTTACCATTCACGAAATAAACACTAGTTGAAAAAAAAACACGTTAGATGGCGGACCCTATACTATAAAAAACGCACCACGAATAAATGATAATATTTTTATAAGCGCTTGCCTCAACCACGGTATCCGTATGAAAACATTAATTGATATCGAATAACATCGTAAACCTGACTGCGTATGTTTTCCGTATTTGGGGGCTACAAGTTAAGTATAATGCAGATTAACATACAGGTGTGGCTATTTTTATATTTAATAATCAAACTAGTTTATTTTCTTTAGCACTTCATTGCAGTGGCCACAATTGTTCAAACAGACTTATCAGTTGCTAACTGAATATAATCAGTCTTTATTCGATCGAGCGAAATAAAATAATCATTACTTAAACCTGCGATGAAACTAGTATTTATATCATTGTGGTACTTACTAAAATAAATAGACTGCCGGAAAGTAATAATATTAAGCTTGTGAATAAATGAATACTGATAGAATAATAATAAAAATATACATACTTTGAATATATACTATGGCGACATCTGTCGTACGATAATAACAATGATATAAATACTAGTTTCATCGCAGGTCAGTCTGGGCATAGCAATGGCGCGATTCGCCGAGCGGTATGAATACCTGGGCATAGTTGGTTTCCAAGGTCCGCGGTTCGCATCCCGCTTCTGCCGTTATTTTTGTGCTTGGATTGACGCGTTGAAAAAAGAATTTTATGTTTAGTATATGTATATTTAAGTAATAATAATATTGTAATATAGTCAATGATCTATAAAAGTAGATTAGAATATTGAAATAATAAAATAATATTCAAGAGTGTTAGAAAGAGATAGTGCTTGCGTGTCGAACTGGTGTATTTTTCGGACGCGCCGGATCAGTCCTGCGATATCTGAGCGCGTTTAGGACATGCGGCACTCCATTGTGCACTTCCCTCCCGACAATTGCAGCCAATCTGTTATTGCTGGGCTCGTTAGCGGACAGCGGACAACTGTCATACTTTTAATATCGGAACAAGTGCAGCGCTCCCCGCTTTGCATATGATTACTATTAAAAACTGTAATCCGCAAAAGATTAACTGTTATATTGGATGATAATAAATTATTTACAAAATGATTTATGTAACACTACCGTGACAAAGTAATTTATTCCAGAACTTCTGTTGAAATAAAAATGAAAAAGTGATTGAAAGCATAAGGAAATTTAAGCGCATATAATTGATAAATATAAAACTACATAATATCGAAAACTGATGGAAATAAAATATTTTGTGTAAAGCTATTGAAATTTATAAGTTATTAAAAAAAAAATTGTATAGTCCTTGTAATTATTATCGTATTCCATTATCGTAAAGTGATGTCCTTGTTAAAAAAATAAATAGTGTAGGAGAGTTGAATAAAAATATTGTTGTACAAAGTATACATAAATACGAATTGTTTTTTTTTATTACACAGCCTGTAAGGCTCTGCATAATAAATAACAAGAACCATTACCACAAAAAGCTAAAGAAAAAAAATGGTTCTAATTCGTATATTTCTATTAATAAATGTTAATTAGGGTTGCGGAGGACCGAGAGGAATGGAGATCGAGATGCAAGATTCTGTTGCTGCAAACCAATCCACCGGATTGATACTACGAAGAAGAAGAAATGTTAATTATTTGTCAATTTACATTTTTTTAGTCCCAAAGGAATTGAAATAGTTAAACGGAAAAGCTTCATGTGTTTTTCTGTTTTTCATACATAATATTTAAAAGTATACTCGTTTGTCAACACACTGACGTTCAGTTCAACGATGCATAGTTCAATACGAGAACAACACACTGTAAAAAAAATAGAACAGAGGACCATACATTTTTGACTGGCTGAACCTGCTTTATAAAGGCCATTATAAAGAGTCATTCTAATTACATTTTTTTTCAATCGAAATTCGAAATGAAACATTTATAGTTGGTATTTTTAATTAGGCAAATAATTGTTTTAAATAATGATAATGGAGGAAACGAATATTCACTTACCTTGTCGCTCTCCTTGGTGATGCTCTGGTAGTATCTGGTCCAGATAGATACAGATATAGAAACACAATTCAGAATCAACACTGAAAGTGTTACTTTTTTACAGAAGATACAGTTAATAAGCCGATTTACCTAAAATATATTATGTATCTATGGTAGTACCTTTGAAAACATTCAGAAAGTGTGATATTTATTCGTATATATTCTTCAGACTATAGTGAAGAATAATGTGAAAATCTAAAACCATCTATGCAGTCGTTTCCCTAGTAAAACAGACTTAAAGCTATCATTTCCTCTAGGATCTGTAATATCGTGATTGTGGAATATATTTAGTAAGATCTTGAAATGTGGATTTACTTAAAATATGAAATTTTTTGCGTATTTCTATGCGAATTCCTTGGCAAGTGTTTATGGAGAACAGAATATTGCTATTGGGAGCGAAATAATATAAAGATTAATTTTATCCACCCTTTTTCACCTAGTCGTAGATGATCAATAAATCATAAAAATAATGTTTTATTTGATGAAGAAAAAAATCAAAGATAAAATTACTTCATTATGACGTTTTTTTGAGAAAATAAATACAACTTAATATAGCGAATTAAACTTTATGAAAAGTAAATTCGGTGAATAATTTACACTTGATTTTACGGCTCAAAATAAACAATAATTATCATAGTATTTATTATAAAATGTTACATATAATGTTTTTTGCTTGCAGCTATCGTTTGATTTTTATTTCCAATCGGTCATATCCGATTCAGTCACATTGTTTTCGAATTCAGACAGCTTTTTACCCACGAATCAATCAATCGTTTTCGAACGTTTAATTTTTGATCAAATATTGAACCATTTTTTGCTGCAGTCGAACCGAAAATATTTTTGCCTAAGTACGAGTATTTTCACATTGTAAAATTTCACGTTACACTTTTTAATGAGTCAACATTACAATTTATTGGAAAATTGTAATAATTAAAATCGAAATTTACCTTCATTTAATTTTTTTGTTATCGAACCTTGGTTACCGTTACTTTGTCGAAAATATCATAGGAGATTAAATAATGTTCAACTTTTAGAATACTCCCGTTAAATGCCACTGAACAAATTCATTAATTAATAGTTAAGAGTTGCGAGAATTCCTAAGATCAACAAATTACTTCAAACCCAGCACGTGGAGTCATCTTCAAGTCATCAAGTTTCATAGAAATAATAGAATAAGGTTGTTTGTATAAAAGTAATGTCATTTTACCAACACAAGACATAAAAAAAATGACAGTCAAATTTAAAATTAGACCGTCTTAACGTTATCTATTTTAACGGCTGATATAACAAAGCTTGCTTTAGAAAAAGTGCGAATAATTATACGAAGTGGTTTGTTGGTTGGTACCCATTAAAATATAAAGAGTGAAAAGCAACATTTTGGCATTGCGTCACGTATTTGAAGGTCAGTTGAAGCTGACGAAGCACAATTAACGATAAGCGAATGAGAAACCTATATTTGTTTATTTCTTCAATTTAAAGTACTAATTCCCCCTGCACCCACGCACAACCGACAAACTCGTTTTACACTTGCCAATCATCCATACACGGTTAATATGTGTCGACCAAGAACTGGCAGTTTCCAAAATTCCTTCCTCAATGCCACTGGTAAGCTTTGGAATGCTCTTCCTGCGTCTGTGTCTCCTCCTTCCTGGAACCTGGATCTCTTCGAGAAACAGATAAATATATACTTGCAATCTCCCCAACCCACGCACAAACACGAACACAACACACGTTTTCCGAATGCAGCGTCCAACCTCCCTGGCTGAGTGTCATAGAATGCACTGGTCTTGACCGGTTGTGCTCTTCTGCATGTGATTACATTAAAAAAACCGTTGATGATTATTTAATAAGCCAACGTAAAAAACGCTTGCTAAGAAAAAAAAATACTTTCTGATCAACCTGATAGTAATATTAGACATAATATTTATATCACTGTTTTTTATATAATAAATAAGGTTTTTGAGGAAATTTTGGTGTATACAAAAATCTGAAATTATAATACATCTTCAACTATTTCTAATCCATAAGGAATAAGTTTTGGTTCGATTTTTTTTGCAAGCTTCTTAAATGAATAGCCTTATAAACCAATTTAGGATATCCTTTTTTGAGCACTTTCATAAAGTTATAAATATTTCTTCAGTTCCATCATTACAAGTTGGTTCACAAAAAATCACGATAAATTATCATTCTGTACGGCATCCCGCCTCAGATCGTATCAAAGTATACCAATACATCCTGAGACTCATATTTGCAAGTTCCGTTATGATTTTCGTCAACAGGTCCGCATTTACGAGCATTTATTTAAAAAACATTTTTTTCCATAAAAACCGATTTTCCCACTTAATAAAGTCATTCGGTAATAATTATTCTTCGTACAATATCAATCAGACCACCATTTTATTGAAAACTGTGTTTTTCAACTTCTGATAGTTGCGCTTGGTGTGTTGATTCACTTCTATCATTTAATTATTTTCCCATTTGCAGACTGAAATTTGTATTATGTAGTACTCGTTTGTTTAATAGGCATTTTTATTTAGAAGTTCTTTTGAAAAGCTTAAGTACCAACCATTAATTGCTTAACCTTTCTTCGACATATAATTATATTATTGATATATTTCATAGTAAATTAAAGATATATAATTATATTTTTTACTAGTTTATTTTCCCATTTTTACATTAAAAGTATTTTAAAATAAATTATTAAATTACAATGCAATCATTTCCAATTACTACTTATAATTACTTAATCATTCAAAATTTATCTGGAATCGCCATTTTAGCAAGTCTCAGAGCTTCTGTCCTGGGGATCATTGGGAACTATATATGAATGCAGATAAACCTTCGGATTCAGAAATGTCTTGTTTAAACAAAATTGAATGGTGAAAATTTGTGGTTGTAATATAATTCAGATATAAAACGGATATGACTAGAAGAATTCATTTTTAAATGACTACAAAGGGAAAAATGTTGATAGATTCAACCCAAAAAATCATTTTAGATTGCCATTCCAACTTTCAAGTACAGGTAACAAAACCCTTTTCTGGAATATTTCATTCGCTTTGGAAAATTTAAGAATATCCTAAAAAAACAAACTCACTAACACACAATTTTATTAATATACATCGTTAACCTTATCTTGCTTGTAATGTGTAACTACCTGTAGATCTCGTTTCACACACAGCTTCCACAATAAAATTGAATTATCCATAAGAAAAATTAATCTACTTGTTTATATTGAATGTGAAAAGGTTTCTTTTAGCATGTTCAGTGACTACACCAACTTACACAGTATGTACAAGTATTTTCGTTGTTTTGTTGCACAATAAATGAAAAGTTAATGCCAAGAGCATAGCAGATTGCATGACACTTTTGCAGACACTTCATGACTGAGTGAAACAATAACTGAAAGCTTACACGGACATGTCTCCAGCTGTCCCTGAGCTTTGATGTGCCCTGTACGGTGTTATTTCCTTCAGGTTTCGTGCGGGAGGCTTTCGCCAGACGTTCTTCATGCCCCTCACGCGGGTAAAACCGCGCCGGGTGTCCGCCCCAGCTCCTAACGACAGCCTTCTTCCTTCTCGAAAAATCTAAGCTCGACTCACGGCCTCGAGAAAAAATAAGTTTCCCCGTCAAATTCTAAAAGGTGAATACCTCGAGTCTTCTTTTTTATTTTCGTCAATCTGCTCTGCAGCGGGTGCGTAACTTTTTTCATTCGAGACGTGCGTGGAGAAATTTTGTTTTTTGGCTTTCGCTTGTTTACGCGCGCCTGTTGGTTATTTTTTCGTATGGCAATTTAAAACAAAAATTGGCAAGTTCGTTTTTTATTCATGGCGGATTATAAAATTTGGGAGCGAAATATTTTTGAGTCCATCAACCTATCTCTACCTCATAAAACTACAGTATTTTATGGGTGAATCAATTACGAATTATATAAGTATTACAATTAAAAGTTCATTTTACAGATTACAAATTGATAATATATATTTTTTTACCTTATTTTATTTTAAGTGATTGTACATGTTTCGGACCACTCCAGGCTTATTTTGATTATTATTATAATGTTTCACTTTATTTAGTTTCATATGATTATAAATTACTTGATAGTTTTCTTTAAGCAGTACATATGTAATTTTATTTAAAAATATTATATATATTTTTTAACATCTCTAACATCTCTATATTACGATTACCACAACGAATTTACACAACGAATACGATTACCAATACACTTCACAGTCTCATGTCATAATTCATTAAATTTTGGAATAAAAGCAAAAAATATCTCTTTAATTTACACAATGTTATTTTAGAATTCCACTTTTCGTACTATTTAGTTACGTATACCTTTAAATAAGCATTCTTGGGTTTGTTTAAATATGGTATCAAAATTATGTTGATATGATATTTACGGTTTCCATATTTAAGATTCAATATTTAAAATATATTACTTTAAAAAGGTGTCGGTATTAAAATACCCGAATAATGATACTGTAGTACTGCCCACAGCTTAACAAGTATGAAGAGGGTACGTGACCATAATGCAAAACATCGCGAAAACAGAAAATGGACGAGCTGTTTAATCTCTACCCTAGGCCTTAACTAGGCAAACTCTACAAACTGCAAACTTAAAATGTCATTTGAATATAGATTGTGTTAAAATATCAAAGGGTCGGAAATAAATAGCATTGGCTTTGATTGGACGGTCGAACCCCTACGCGTGAGGTGATCCGTTACCTCATATTATACCAACGGAAAGTACAAACTGTGAACTGTCCATACAAATAATACATTATTACGGTGTCGAACTCTGCGGATTGGAAAATAACAATCTCAAGGGAACAAAAGTTATCCTAGTTAAATAAACTAATATAATTGTTGTACATTGCGCTGTGCTGTGCTCTCCTTGTTTTCCGAGACGATAATTGTAGTTTGTATTAGAGTTTTCTCTGAAGAAAGTCAACTCTGTCTTAGTGTATTGAAGATCAGATATGTCTGGCTTTGAAAGAGGAAAATGAAGCCATTTTCATTGCTCTATGGAACACTTTAATTAAAAGTTTAAATGAGGCGTTTCTCTTTCGGAAAAAGAAGTAATTATTTCTGATGAGATAAACTGAGAAAAATCCAAGTATTGTCAGTTGATAACCTTAATGTTATTAAAAATCATACACTTATATAATAAATCAACCTTATTTGATAATATATATAAAAGTATATATTATATGGCACATAACTTATTAATATTTGAAAAACAATATACATTTGTATGCAAATATAATTCAATTTATTTACAAATTAATTAGTAAAACGCTTTAAAATAAGTACTTTTTATTATAAATTACGATTCAGGGCTTAAAGAATAGCGTGTATAAAAGTCATACGTCGTTTTTAAAAGAGATTAAGAATTTATGTTCAATATTTGTTTTACCTAATTGAAACCAAAGTTTTTTTGAAATGAAGGTATTTTTCTCAAATCTAAATTATGTTTATTGTACACTTTAGTAAGCAAGTTTTCTTGGTTTTGTGGTTGATCCATAAAAAAGACGTAAGTCATTTATTATTGTTTGCCCTGTATTCTCCTAGCACAGTCGAAAGTATGTCGTTAGCGTACATTCGAGATATTCTACTGTAGTTACAGTCAAAAGAAAAGAAAAAAACATCCCAAAATATCTCTATCAAAGCACCAAAATACTCGCATTGTTTATTTAGACGGTCCAAATCGATGCGCCCATAATGTTAACGACTAGGAATGATTGAATAATTGAAGGATATTGGTAAGATTTTGTATGGGGAAGAGGAGAGCCTCGAGCGGGTGAGATTGCCAGGCCTTCGAAGCCTCATTTACTAGTAAAAATTCAATTTGTTCGGACTGGCGATTGACTTTTTTTTTATGTAAATACGCGTAAGAGATTGCTGCCAAACGTTGATGAATATGCTTTATTAATGGATTATATGAAACTTTTTTTTTTCGGAAATCGAAGCACTGCTTGTTGTGATGCCTGTCCACTAAATTAGACTGCAGAGTCACTTTTGCAGTTCTAGGCTGATATCGGGGATTCGAAAGTGCTCACAAAAGCACTAGTGTCAATTCTGAAATAAGCTGATTCATACAATACATAACTGCAATTTGTTGTGGTGAATGTTGAATATTTCGGAATGTTAAGTAGCATTTGATTTCATCTAGAAGCCTCATAATTTGAAAATTGGGTATGTATTAGCGATCAAATCCCTTGAGTTAATTGTTAGTTGAAAGTATTTGAACGGTGACCTCCTAAGTACACCGCGTATCACTGGTTATAAATTTTTGCACAAAAAAATATATTAATATACACCTTCACATGCTTCGATTATTATAGCTGCTTTCTCTTTAAGTCTCCAGGCTCTTGCTCTGGATGTTATCGGGATTCATGTTTGTGCCCAGATAAGCTCCGAGTGTATATATAACTTGTGGTGATAATGGTGGTTGACAAAACTGTGCAGCGCCAGTTTTTTGGTTTAACACATATAATATTATTTTAAAGTACAGTCTTAATATCTTGGAACCTCACCATAATCCTACAATCGATTAAAATAAAAAGGTGGACCTGGTTCAGACTCTTTAAATGCCGTAGGAGTGCATAGATTACTGCTGATATTTGTTCACGCCGACGGGAATCATGTATTGAATGTACTCGGAGGAGTTTTATGAGGCATATCTAAAATGGGATAAGGTGACCATGGTGTCTGACATAACATTGTGGCAGCAATTTGTGACGACCATATGTTTCAAAAGAGAGCGGACATATTATGTATTTGATGATTTGTGAAAGCTTTAAGGGTGCTAAAAATGTCTGTGAAGATGTCGAACCCTGGATTACTCGCATAGCAGTCAAGTACTTTAAGCGCTCGGACATAGATCTCGGCAGACTGACTAGAAGGAGATGCCGGTCAAGGGGCAAGCCCACCGTGTTTTAATATGATATAAATTATATGGCGGGCCAATTCTTTTGTTCAGACAACGAGGAGGTAATTTGTAGTTTGTTTTAGAGATAGTATACTCCTACAGTCTGAGAGCGATAGGGCGACACCCAGCAGTGACGTGCTACGGTGTATTTTCATAATGATAAATTAAATTATATTTAAAAAACTAGCATCTTACATGATGATAGTTATAACACTTTGGTTTTAAATAAGATTAGTTATTTAACTTATATCCCCATTTTTCAATATTTTTCTTCTTATCGGAGGAAATAAAAATTTTCTCGTATTTTCAATAAAATGGTTACGATTAGTACCCTGCAAATAAAATACAGGGTTAGACCATACACATACAAAATAAATATATAAAAGTCTAATCTGAGAGAGTTATATCGATGATATAATTGATGTAGTTCAATAGCAAGTCACCGTCAGGAACAAGCAAGCAGTTCAGGAAGGTCTTTCCGAGAATAGGTAGGGACTTATATGATAAGACAGAACAAGTCTTTTATACTAGTGCCAAAGATGTCTTGCCATACGGAAGGGGGTCAAGATCAAGAAAGGGGGTGCTGGAGAGATCACATTGAAAGAATGTGTTGTGAAAGAGTGGTGAGCATAGCAGCTGACAAAACA